>FR990061.1:268959-1468959 GCA_905404095.1 Glaucopsyche alexis | reverse complement strand
AGTCTAGTCTAGTGTATCATCGCACACGCCAAACCCTTAAGCGTATATTTCTCATATGACCTAGGCACTAAGAAAGGGTTTTTCAAAATTCAACCCTCAGGAGGGTAAAATAGGAGATGAAAGTTTATAACCTAATTTCACGCGGACGAAGCCGCGGGCAATTAATGCTAGTCTTTGTAAAATCATTAGCTGATTGGAGGGGACCAGCGGGCCTATTCGCTATCGTACATTTTGTGAGTTAATAACTGAGTTAATAACGAAACGGAGGAGTGAGTAACGGAAAGTGTCACTTTTGTATTCACTATGCACAAGTTATCAACTGAGTTGGTACGGTTTTTAACCAAATCTTAGTTGATAACTTTTAGGGAAGAGGCATGCATTTTGCCATAAATTTTTTATCGAAAGTTCTTAACTATTAATAAATATGTATTCACTAAAGCAAAATGACAGTTCATAATTACGAACTCAATGAAGTGACTAACCCATTTTAACAACTGCTAAAGAGTAGTTGTTTTCGTGCGTTGATAATAAAATTTGAAGATTTTAATTGAAATTACAGCTTGGCAAATAAATCGTGAAATTAATAGGGGCGCCAGCATCGTTCGGATGGTCACCTCACCTCATTTCCTATATATATAACTATAAAATATACTTTGATTAAATTCAGTTTTGAAAAATAATTTATCCATTAATTAATTTAATGAGTTTGCATATACATTTTTTATTATGTCCAAATTTAACTAGCCATAAACATAATAACAAATTTAAAGCTCGCATTTGTATCTTTGCTTACGTTGCTTAGGTCAAATTGCATCTAAGGGGATTTCATAAAATAGTTTTTTTAGGAATAAATAAAAGCAGTATATTTATTTTGTTTATTTAATCAGAGTCAAAAACACCCTCATCCAAATATTCTATATCAGAAAACCAAGTTATAGCTTGGCTCGAGCCCTCCCCAAAAGTCTAGCTCGAGCCCTCCTCAATAGCCTGGATCGAGCCCTCCCCAAAAGTCTGGCTGTTATTAGAATCACTGTCACTAATGCTGCAGCTGTCGTCTCAGAGGTTTACGACTATTCTGTCTATGTTATCATATAATGATTAATGTGTGTCCTTTATTAACATATCCGTCTTCTATTTTTATCACATGTTGGCATGCTTTTCTCCAGTCCTCAGCAGATACATCTTCTTCAAACACACACCTTGAAAAATAAAACACATATTTAAAACAAATATTTTTTTTAATATACTAATCCAGTAAAGTACATAAATTCACAAATAAAGTTAGTACTTTGTAGTACCTACCATGATATCAACTGATCCCACATTGCGTGAGGCGATTTTTTGTTTTGCTATGCCCCAGATCAACTCAATAGGGTTAAGGTCACAGTGGTAAGGTGGGAGCCACCTAACAATTTATCGATCTCGTAGATAGTCTCGGGCTTGTGTTGTTTAACAAGCATTACCAGATTTGGCTTTTTCGCTGTTTCGTTAAACATTATTTTGATTTTCACCAACCACTGCTGTAGGAGCTTTATTTAGTAAAACAGAATGGTAAAGAGCATTATCCATTAAAATCATCAATATGGCTCTGACAAATTGGGAATTAATCTTTCCCTAACCCACTTTGTAAAATTATTTTTATTCATTTCTGAATGATAATCCTCATTTTTATTTTTTCCACAAAAAATTAGCAATGAATTTGGTACAAAACCTTTATCAGAGCCTACATGTATAATTATTATGTATCTGAAAAAAAATAATAGAAATAGGTAATCATGAAAAAAAATTGAAATAGGTAATCAAAGATCAAAATAAATAAAATAGAAAAATCAAAATAAATCCATGGGGTCCTAGCGCTATAAGGCTTTTTAAGGAAATAGGAAAAAGGTTAGTCGACATCACAGGAGACCGAAGAGCTGGCGGCTCAGTTCACCTCCGGCAAAGAATTAGTCTAGCTATTCAAAGGGGGAACGCTGCCAGTATCTTGGGAACCTTGCCTAAAGGGACTCCTTTTAATAATATATTTTAGCTATTACATTATATTTTTAAGGTTTTTAGTTTTAGGTTCCTTGTTCTAGTTTAAATATATTTTTTATTCTATTGTATATTATTATGTATGTTGAATAAATAAAGAGAATATATTATATTAAACAATAATTAGGTTTAATGCTTGAACATTAAATAAATACATTAAGAAAGTGGAAGTTTATTAAAAATAATTAAATTAATTCAGTTAGGACTACATACATACCTTTTGCCTTTTGAAATATTTTCTTTTATTCCACTGGGCACTGACTTCCAAAGATTGCCAGCACTTTTTTAATTTATATGATGTATGAACATAACTCTCATCAAAATAAAATATAAATAATATTCTTCTTCAGCTCCTCTGGCAAGTTTCTGTTTTTAATATTTTTTCCAGGTAGACTTCACTGGTTTTTCTATGAAAGCCGTTCTATCGTTTTGGCATTTTTTGTATCTAAAACCTAGGTGTACGATATGGCCAATCGTACGATATATCTCTAAATTGGCTCACCGGCACCCGCCACGCGTCCGTCCAGTCCAATGGTTGTATTATGACTAACTGACAATTCTATCTGTCAAAGTCATCCGTGACGTAAGTGCATGAGACAATTTCTCTTGGGATGCCAGCATACACTACATCCCTTCCTTGTTTTAATTTATTTTGTGCATGTATATATTCTACTTGCATCCTGTCAAAATTGAATTAATAACCACGGATAAAAATGCCCTAAATGTATGCTGTAACGTCTTTATTGGATATCGTTATTTTATCAGTAATTCAGCATCATATTAAGTGACCAATAAAGTCTAATTTAGAAAACACAACTAATCTGCTATCAATTCAAATCAATACATTCACCTTCCTAATTATTTCCACACTCCACCCTTTATCCGACGTGTATTCTACCTTCCTCTCTTTATCTTTTAAGAACTTTCATTGTCTTATAAAGTGTACTATACTTCATTTTGGTACTTTTCCCTGTTGAATCATTCCAAACTTCTATATCTTAATTATTTGTACTTGGATTTTGGAGTATGTTATGTTTAAACTTTAGTATAGTTGTAGCTTACACTAGAGTGCAAATTTTATCTTAAAACCTCTGATCTTGTTGCCGACACTTGCTTCGGTCGTTATATAGGTATTATGTAGTGGCTGTGAAACTGGGCTTAGTATGTTATTTTGGATATTTTATAACAACTGTATACAATGTCTTCTAATCCCATATACTGATGATATATGTTTACCCCCCTGAATGCCTTGTTCCAACTTCTCTCACATAGAAAACCTATATTGGATATAC
This sequence comes from Glaucopsyche alexis, assembly GCA_905404095.1. Taxonomy (NCBI): domain Eukaryota; kingdom Metazoa; phylum Arthropoda; class Insecta; order Lepidoptera; family Lycaenidae; genus Glaucopsyche; species Glaucopsyche alexis. The sequence goes on along the minus strand of FR990061.1, from coordinate 1,465,633 downwards.
CATGCTTTATTATCGTTTTAAATCACTTTTATACTGTGAGTCCCCTAGCCTATATCACATTACAATTCGCTATTTTCATCAATTTCTAATACCGGATTAAAGTCGAACTGCAATTTTACTCTTATTTCTGTCTCTTGAATATAGATGTATTATATTAAAAAGATGCTCTGGATTTCTATGTTGTAATAATAATTCTTCTGTTCTCCATCTCACAACTATTTATATCATTTCCTTTCTTAAAAAGTAGCTTACCTCCGCAAAACTATCTGAAATGATCCTTCACCTTGCACTTTCCTAAACTAGACTCTAAAGTCTAAACCATCTTGTTTGTTTCTTTCCCATTGTCATGACTTTCGCCTGTAAAAGTCATCAAGCGTACTTGCCTCATATACACCTATTTATTGAAGCAATAACCCCGAAAGATAATAATAATGATCATACTACAGGTATGGTTATACGTCATATCATACGCACTATGGTCGCAACTCACCCATAATATTTTTTTTTTTGTTTTTGAAAATTTTTTTTTTATAATGGCCATTTTGCCTCATAAATATAAAATAATAAAAATATACATGTTGTAACTCGTGCATAGAGTAATCTACATTCTCCATGGATTTGTGGCAGACAGGCAGATTCACAAACATCAACGTGTAACAAAATTGAATCTATCAAACGCGCGGTAGTAACTTAGGTAGTGTGTGATGTTATTTTCATTATAGTATTTATTTAAAACACTAATGAATTTTTTCCACCTTTATCCACATAAACCTTTATTTACTGGGCAAATTTCATACTCCTCCATTCGCACAATTCTCGTATAAATGTAATATAAAAATGAAAATAATTACATATTTCAATATATAAATCACTGACCCAAGAGTAGCTCTTCATTGTCTTTCGAAGACGATTAGCAATTTCACTCGACGGACTGTAGTCCGTGCGATTGTAATTTAGCGTCTGACACAATACGAGTATGAATTGACAACCATCGACATTACCCGTTTTTTCCAGGTAAATTTCGCAGATTTATTATTCAAGTATATGACAAAATGACGAACCTCACAATGTTTGTTTACATTTTTTCCTTGTCTCGTGAACTCCTCATTTGGTCATCCTTCTATTCAAATCAACATTTGTGTTCATAATATTTTGTTATGTTGCCTAACAAGGCGAACCGGAAACCTGACCCTGCTTTGATGCAAAATACGAATCAACTACATCCGGCGATATTACAAAACTTCTTGCTAGTTGTAGCAACCAAAAAGTATTAACCATTTATTGTTTTTAAACAAAGCAACATCAATTTAATAATCAGTCATACTGCTTGTCTGTAATTCTTATGACCTTACCAATTATTAAATGATCAACTTTGTTGCTTAGAAGTGATACTTATCAATTGAATGATTAACTATATTGCTGACATGCCTTACTATGTCAATTTCGATAATCAGCCCACGGCTTACTTGTCATGTAATTTATTACTTCATCAATTCGCTTATTAGCATTGCCAATTTCGTGTCACCGTTATGGCCATAATTATTTAATGATTGGCTATACCACTTCCAAGTCTTATTTATGACGTAATTTAATGATTATTATCATTTAGTTTACCTTATATTAATTAATTACCAGCTTTTATGCTGCTTTTTTTTTTTTTTGCACCTTTATAACGGTATCAATTTAATGATCAGCCTATGCTGCTTTTAACATTTTAAAATCCGTCATCAATTTAATGATGCGCTGCACTGGTCAGCTATGCTGCTCTTAACTTTTTAAAAACCGTCATCAATTTAATGATGCGCTGCACTGGTATGTATTTATGATCAATAATACTGCTTTTAATATCACTTTTCGTGACGTTATCAATTTAATGATCAGCTTTGCTGCTTTCATAATTTTTTTTTAACCGTCATCAATTTAATGATGCGCTGTACTAATTATTAGCTTTGCTACTTTTATACACTTTTTAACCAATCATCATCAGCTTTGCTGCTTTCATAAATTTTTTAACCGTCATCAATTTAATGATGCGCTGTGCTAGTATGTAACCTTCATAACGTTATCAATTTAATGATCAGTTATACTGCTAAAATATCACTTGACATTATCAATTTAATGATCAGTTATACTGCATAAAACCTATATGTTACATTCGTGACATTACCTATTTAGTAAGTCAACTTTAGCTATGCTCATAAGCAGTAGACTCAGATTTATAAACAAAGCCCAGCTATTAATTAAAAGCTAATATACTAGATAATACCACAATTATTTAAAATATCAACAAAATAAATGATATACGTCATTATAGTTATATTATACAATAAAATGTTACTAAAAGATCTAAGTAGAAACATATTAAATTAATGTAAGACTGCAAGGATATAATATCTACTGCATTTAAAAGTATAGCTTGACAGTGTACGCGAGCTTTAGATAACACTGAGTTCGATGAATAGCGAATATTTTCAACTACCCTATATTTTTGAATGCAAAAAGGTTGATAGTTATAAATTAGTATCGAAACAGTTTGCTGTGTTCTTTTAAATTCTTAATGTTATATATATTATAATATGTAAGCTGTGTTTTGTACTGGTGTAAGTTAATGACGATTGTTCTTATTCTCAAGTAAGTGAATTATGTATTCTTATTGAGATATAATAAGTCTTAAACCGTAAACTGCCCGGATACACTGCAGTGCGTGTGTCAGAGTCACATCACACATCAAAGCCTGCACTCACGAGGCGCTGTCTTATTGATATTATGATACAGTAAAGCAATGTACCTAATATATTTGTTAATATAGCTATCGAACGCAACGCTTAAACTTTTCAACAATTATTCATCAAAACTATTAGGTAGGTATGTTAAAACATAATATATTTTACATATTGCATTCTTATTTGATAAAACAAATGAACTTGTGTTGTTATGTGGGATCGTGTAATATTTCGGATATCTCATTTGTTATGGTACGTTACGTTAAATAGTAAACATCTGCAGTAGCAGAATACTCTTACTTGGTTATCGGTAACAACATATTACTTTACTTTTTTTTTCACTTTTTCTTTATTTTTAGCAATACATGATGATTGCATAATTATTATGCAGTAATACGTAAGCAAATACTGAGGTTATTTCCATTGCCATTTCAGTATACCTAGTATATAAATCACACGACTTGGCGGGGGCACTGCCGTGTTCCCAGATCTAATAATATCTATAGGTACAGCAACATGTCGCTTCTATATCACAATCCTTACAGATCACAAACCTTACAGATGTGCCTACTTAACAGTAACACTAACTCAGTGAAACAATTGTTTTGCAATTGGTTTTGTAATTTGGAAACCTTTAACTTACCTGATAATAATATTTTACATTCATTTTCACACATTTTTACTTTCTTTACCCCTTGCACCGAATAGTATAGTTTGGAGTATAAACTTAATATAATTAGGTCATATACTTCAACACTTTAAAACCTACAGGTAACTGCAACAATTATCTGCTACTATAGATTCTGTTAATTCACTAAGTTTTGTAAGTAGCCAGTACTCATTAGTTAAAAATGCAACAAGTACAAAATGCCTCACTTCCAATTACCTACATGTGTCAATATAAAACATGGTATCAAAACTTACAGTAATTATGCAAGTTTCACTAGCACTTAAACTGTGGATTAGTTATGCCTAGTGATATTTAGATTCTAGTTCTAATATTACTTATGTAACCAATATATTATAATGATTTTATTTTAAACATAATAATCATAGTGACCTTTGGATTGGAGTCCTGCTTACTTACCACTATTTAATGTCGTTGGCTTTTAATAAACCATAATAACGTAAAATAATTATTATAAATATAACTCTCGACATAATCAACAACTTGTTTTCATTGTAAATAATGATAAATTTATAAAATTAGGATTGTATAAGTAATAAATTATTTCCATGGATTTTTTTAGTATACGAGCAGCATACCACAATAATTGACCATTGTCATTTGACCCGCACATAGAAAATGTAACAGGAATAAGAAAAGAGGCTGTGTACATGTGATTAAATTTTAAACAATAACTGATGCGACACCTGCTTGGCACATTTAGCTATATATAAGATATAACTTCCACACCGATTTCGGTGACGATGACCGGCCTTATTGAAACCAAACCAGTTACGCAGGCAATTTCACAGTGCCCAAGTGTGTGCGCGGTACACAAGAGCACACAGATCAGGCGCAGGTCCGACCCCTCACATGCGCATCCGACGCATGAATCATTCCTCCCGTCAGACAATCAGGCGATCAGCCCGCATTGTCATAACCAGACTTGAAACAACATTCTTTGTCGCTCCAATGCAGGAATCGAACCCACGACCTTCGGGTCGAGAGCCCAGCCCTAACCACTAGACCACGGAGGTTGCTATATGCCTGCATGGGCAATACGATAATCTTTATTTTAAACAATCTACAAGATTGACTGCACCTATAGGCTACAACTTACTGGTTCCTCCATTACCTCCCTCCTTTGTTATTTTCAAAGGGGATTTGTAAGATACGATAATCTTTTGTATATTTCTATAATTTTAACCACTGACCGTTTTGACCTCGTCGCCAGATGTACGATATGGCCAATCGTACGATATATCTCTAAATTGGCTCACCGGCACCCGCCACGCGTCCGTCCAGTCCAATGGTTGTATTATGACTAACTGACAATTCTATCTGTCAAAGTCATCCGTGACGTAAGTGCATGAGACAATTTCTCTTGGGATGCCAGCATACACTACACTAGGGATATTAAAACCTTCTGTAAATGTTCACGGCAGTAGTAAATCGCTGTAAGTGCGATTTACTACAGAAATTGTAAGTACCTCATAACATCGAGGTAATTAACTTAACAAAAACATATGAAAAACATTTACATTAAAACGTAGTGATTATATTCTCTTTGATTTACATTGTTGACTTTACCGCTGAATAATTTTCCTCTAACCTATTTTTGGTTTCACGTAGGTAAATGTAAAGATGGCTCACACTCTAATAATGGTATATGCTGCAGAAAGTTAGGAAATATTAATTTATTTTGAAAATGTTGAGAGGAAAAACTTATAATTCGAAATATTTATGTAGGTACTCGTCTCATTGACTTGACAAACAATAGTTGATAACTTAGTCCACAGAGACCACAGACAACAAAATAAATAGTTATCCGAATAAATTAAAAGGTTCTCACATTTTATAATGTACTCCTCCACAGACGGCACTATTCAATTTAGCCGAATTACAGTCGAGAACTTTGCGTCAATTGAGTTATTCACTTTGCCATCAAAAGGTACTGAATACAAAATTATGGAACTGCGGCCTATTCGCTAAAATACAAGTTTAGTTAATCACTTTGAAAATGGTTATTAACCAGCTTTTGTTTGTAACCGACCAGTTCCATAATTTTGTATTCAGTACCTTACAACCTTTTACCTAGAATAATTCTTTGCCGGAGGTGAACTGAGCCGCCAGCTCTTCGGTCTCCTGTGATGTCGACTAACCTTTTTCCTATTTCCTTAAAAAGTCTTATAGCGCTAGGACCCCATGGATTTATTTTGATTTTTCTATTTTATTTATTTTGATCTTTGATTACCTATTTCAATTTTTTTTCATGATTACCTATTTCTATTATTTTTTTTCAGATACATAATAATTATACATGCAGGCTCTGATAAAGGTTTTGTACCAAATTCATTGCTAATTTTTTGTGGAAAAAATAAAAATGAGGATTATCATTCAGAAATGAATAAAAATAATTTTACAAAGTGGGTTAGGGAAAGATTAATTCCCAATTTGTCAGAGCCATATTGATGATTTTAATGGATAATGCTCCTTACCATTCTGTTTTACTAAATAAAGCTCCTACAGCAGTGGTTGGTGAAAATCAAAATAATGTTTAACGAAACAGCGAAAAAGCCAAATCTGGTAATGCTTGTTAAACAACACAAGCCCGAGACTATCTACGAGATCGATAAATTGTTAGGTGGCTCCCACCTTACCACTGTGACCTTAACCCTATTGAGTTGATCTGGGGCATAGCAAAACAAAAAATCGCCTCGCGCAATGTGGGATCAGTTGATATCATGGTAGGTACTACAAAGTACTAACTTTATTTGTGAATTTATGTACTTTACTGGATTAGTATATTAAAAAAAATATTTGTTTTAAATATGTGTTTTATTTTTCAAGGTGTGTGTTTGAAGAAGATGTATCTGCTGAGGACTGGAGAAAAGCATGCCAGCATGTGATAAAAATAGAAGACGGATATGTTAATAGAGGACACACATTAATCATTATATGATGACATAGACAGAATAGTCGTAAACCTCCGAGACGACAGCTGCAGCATTAGTGACAGTGATTCTAATAACAGCCAGACTTTTGGGGAGGGCTCGATCCAGGCTATTGAGGAGGGCTCGAGCTAGACTTTTGGGGAGGGCTCGAGCCAAGCTATAACTTGGTTTTCTGATATAGAATATTTGGGTGAGGGTGTTTTTGACTCTGATTAAATAAACAAAATAAATATACTGCTTTTATTTATTCCTAAAAAAACTATTTTATGAAATCCCCTTAGATGCAATTTGACCTAAGCAACGTAAGCAAAGATACAAATGCGAGCTTTAAATTTGTTATTATGTTTATGGCTAGTTAAATTTGGACATAATAAAAAATGTATATGCAAACTCAATAAATTAATTAATGGATAAATTATTTTTCAAAACTGAATTTAATCAAAGTATATTTTATAGTTATATATATAGGAAATGAGGTGAGGTGACCATCCGAACGATGCTGGCGCCCCTATTAATTTCACGATTTATTTGCCAAGCTGTAATTTCAATTAAAATCTTCAAATTTTATTATCAACGCACGAAAACAACTACTCTTTAGCAGTTGTTAAAATGGGTTAGTCACTTCATTGAGTTCGTAATTATGAACTGTCATTTTGCTTTAGTGAATACATATTTATTAATAGTTAAGAACTTTCGATAAAAAATTTATGGCAAAATGCATGCCTCTTCCCTAAAAGTTATCAACTAAGATTTGGTTAAAAACCGTACCAACTCAGTTGATAACTTGTGCATAGTGAATACAAAAGTGACACTTTCCGTTACTCACTCCTCCGTTTCGTTATTAACTCAGTTATTAACTCACAAAATGTACGATAGCGAATAGGCCCGCTGGTCGGTTACAAACAAAAGCTGGTTAGTAACCATTTTCAAAGTGATTAACTAAACTTGTATTTTAGCGAATAGGCCCGAGTATTAAAAATATTATACTGATAATAAGTTGGTTAAATTAAGTAATTTGCAAAACTTACATTTAAATATAAGTTCTGTATGTAATGAATAGCGAGCGAGCGAAGTAAGCGAGCCGAATTTTTTTTTCCTACTTTTAAGTTCTGGAAACCTCGGAACTCGAAAAGAAAAAATTATTGGTCATCAAATCAACAGCGGAATAACGTGAGAGTGACATATCCTGCAGCCCAGGGGCGCCACATAATTGATACGGCTGATACAGCGGTAGCTACGCCCCTGCTATTTATGTAACTAAATACGTAAATATAGTAAGGTAAACACCCCAATGATGGACGGTTTAAGAAGAAAATCTTGATATTTCAGAAAATTCACTTATACCTGTGAAAGATTTAACACAAAACGTAGTGAAAATTGGAAGTCCTATATTTATTCTATTTTTCTGCTTTATTTAATGTAGGGTACTTTAATAGGTTTTAATGTTATTAACAAATAAAAACTTAGATTTTTTTAACCAGTTATGGACAACAAAAATCTAGTTATGGACACCCAGTAATAAACAAGAACCAAATATGGACACCTAGTAATGAACATGAATCATTGATAAATTAACTGTGGAATATTAAATTTGGAGTATAAAATGATGCAAACTTTTATTTTGATCAGCCTTTAATGTAACTGCAGTCGTGACTACATTCAAATTATGTACTAAAAACTCTCTAAAATCGACAAAATCAGCTTCAAGTTTTGAAAACCATTTCTCACTGTCATCTTGAGTAAGAGTAACTCTTGACGTGCATAAATTTAGAGCAGTAGGTACGTTCAGCAACCGTAGGTTGTTGTTTCATAAACAAGAAATACAATTTTTGTCTGGTCTATTATTGATATTATCCGATCTTCTAAAATGTTTTCTTCTTCCTTCGACAAAATGGTACTGGGTCCAATCGGACACACTACGGTACTTTTTCCTGTGATTTTATGCAATGTAATTCTAGGCACGTTATTTTTTTTTTGGCTGCATCAGATATATTTGCACCTTTTCTAACAGCTTCGATAGCCCACTGCGCAGCCCATTTGTTGAGTTGTATAATTTTTTTGGCTAATAATCATAGTATATAACAAAGTACCTTTTTTGCCTGTCCCTTTGTCTGCTTAAATTTTTAAAACAATGCAACGGATTTTGATGCTTTTAGGTATATAATATGCATAACATAGTAGAGGTAGGTACAGAGATAATTTTAGAGATTTTGCGCTTACATTGCAAACGCTGGCTGAACCCTGCGAGATAGATCAAAATAATGTACTTACTACAGTTTTGTTTATCTTAAAGAAACCTACAATAAAGTCTGCGATGGCATATGTCTATCTCTTAGGGATAACCCACAATAACCATTTTTTTATCCTTTACTTTAATTTAAATTTTATAGATTATTTACGAAGCGAGTTTAAACAATACAGCATTAATCCTTATCCAATTAAGTACCTTAAATACATTGTGCATTTATTATAGATCAATATGGCCCTTTACAACATTAAATTTAAATGAATATTTTCAAGGATAGTAGAGATTTAATATGCAGGGACACGTTTCGACGGCAATCGCTACTCGGTGCTCGCGCTTCTGCATCGCACTATCGAAAACGCATAGACGTATTATTTATAAGAGGCTCACGAATATTTTGTATTGAAGTTTTTAAAGAATATCCATAGCATAGAATGGCAAATTAATTGATTAATTACTACATAGTTTAAAACAAGTCACTTTATCTGTCTGTCCCTATGTATATATGTTAGGATCTTTAAATCTACGCAACTGATTTTGATGCGAGTTTTTTAAAATAGTCTTTAAGATATAGGTAAGATATCGTAAAATTTATATTCAAGCGCTATAAATATAATATTATGTATATAAAGCGGTCGCGCATATCGTGTCTAGGTGATAAGGTCCCATTTTAAACATTTGCATTGGATAAACCTAAAAACATTTTCAAAATTTATCAGAAGTATATTGCCGTAAGTAGAGAGTTATTCGCCGAAGTAGTTTTTTCTCCAAGCCGCGGGCAAAAGCTAGTTAGCTAGCTAGCTAGTAGTTCTTAAATAAAAAGAAAACTGTATTATTTTACTTCAATGTCCATAACTGGATTTCTATGTAATACCCAATAATGGACACAGGCGTCCATTACTGGTAGGCACCAATATTTTTATAATTATCAACTAGCGTTTAAAAAAGAATTTAAAAAAGAGTATAATAAATTCAAAATCTCAATCAACAATAAAAAAAACAAGTTTGGACATTTGTCCATTATTGCAACTATTCAACTTCAGTGCACCAGTTATAAACATTGATAAAAAAACGTGAAACATAGTGTCTCAAGAGTAAAAGCATAGTACGTCTTTATCTCGATTTCATAGTCAATCCAACTAACAAAATAGATTTTGTTTCAAATAATTCAATATTAAATTAACAAGTAAACTCTCTACCTAACTCACTAACCATTTCCGTAACAAAACCCACTAATATGCATTTTCAATAACACGAGCACCAATTTACCTCACCCATTTTGTCTTATAAAACGGAAGTGAATGAAACATTAAACTTCGGCAGCTTGTCGTCTTTTGGCTACCGTAAAATGTTACCAATATAATAAAATTGATTCCCGGCCTTATTTTAGCAGATTTGGTTATTTTTCGTCCATTATTGGTTCCATGTCCATTACTGGTGCGTTTAATATTTAATATTCCAATATTATTATATTATTATATCTTTCTGACATACAACACATTGTCCAAAATGTATTGAGAAGCAACGGTCAGAATACCTATTTCTTTAAATTTTTCTCTCAGAGATTCAAAACATGACATCTTATAAATAGAACGTATAGCTCGCTTCTGTAGCACAAATATTGTATTAATGTCCGCAGCGTTTCCCCAAAGAAGAATGCCATATGACATTATACTCCATTTATATTCATAATACAAACAAACAGACAGACAAATAGAGCGAAACTACAAGGGTTTCTAGAGTATTACGGAAACTTAAAAAGCAGAAACTCTATCAGCGCATTTAAAAATGGTAGGTAGGTTTGTCTTGAGAGTCTAAAGATTTATTTTTTGCGTTTAGGCTTTAATTTTCATTTAAAACATTTTAAAAGCGTTAAGGAAACCTTAATGTTTGTTGGGTAAACAGCAGATAAACAAGTTTCGAGATTGGTCGGCAAACAGCTGGGATGACCCTCGCGTCACACGCACTTCAAAGCCAATGATTAAGATTTGAGACCAAGTACCTATTTCAAAATGGGGAAAAATTGTATTCATATTATGCGGTAGCCTACTTTTTAATTTCGTCGCAAATTCAAGACTGTTTTTTAAAAGCTAACAAATAAAAAAATATATAAAGGAGACAAATTTAGCACGTCCCACGGGAACCCTTGAGATCATATCAAAGGGTTTTTTGTAGTTGGTTACTTCTGACGATCCTGGCTACACAGGAGTTGCAGTGTAACAGGTTAGTGTGGTGGGCCAATTGCTCGTAAAAAAAACTTGAGAGGTGTCAAGGGACACCCGGATGGAACGAAGTTCCGGATGAAAATATCTGGCTTGCTTTCTATAAGAGAGAGAGAGACAGACAGAGAAACATGCGACGCCGCACAGCTTACAATAGCTTACTATAGCAAAAAAAAGACATACAGACAGACAATTGTACATCTACACTAATATTATAAAGAGGAAAACTTTGTTTGTATGTTTGTTTGTTTGTTTGTTTGTTTGTTTGTTTGTAATGAATAGGCTCAAAAAGTACTGGACCGATTTCAAAAATTCTTTCACCATTCGACAGCTACATTATCCACGAGTAACATAGGCTAAATTTTATTTTGGAAAAAATAGGGTTCCGTAAGATATTTGGGTTTTTCGGACACAAGGTGTAAAAAATCAACCAGAAAAGTTACTTATTTTGCATACGCTGCCTAAACTATAAAAGATAGAACCATATAATGTTCTAATTAATTGTAGATCTTATAAATATCTACAAAAAAGTCCGCGACACATTATACCTATCTATGTCGAGTGAGGTACAACAACCATTTTTTTATTTAGAAATCTTGAATTTTTTTTAGACTACATTTAAACGCGTTTATTTTACTCATGCTATTAATCCTTATCAAAATAAATTATTTCATCACTAAGTACAGTTTATGTAGATAATATTTGGTCTTTGAATGATTAAAAAAGGACGTTTGGTTTTGAAGTTATGGCGAAATTAAAATATTACGATTTCTGCGGCACGGCCCGTTGCGAAATAGGTGACATTCTGTAGTATTAGGCTAAGCGCGCACCATGATTTTTTTGTAGTGCGACTATTTTGTCGCATAAATGCAACGTATGGGTTTTTTTGTCTGTGCGCGCATATGTGCGATTATTTTGTCGCAGAAATGTATGTAAAATTTCTGCGTCAAAATAATCGCACTACAAAAAAATCGTAGTGCGCGTAACCGTAACCTAGCCTAAGTATCAGTATTGTACCCGTGCGAAGCCGGGGCGGGTCGCTAGTGTATATATAAAATAAATAATAATACAATATCCGAACCGATATTATCCATACATACATTACATACATATATTATAATATATTTTAATACTCCAAATTTAATATTCCACAGTTAATTTATCAATGATTCATGTTCATTACTAGGTGTCCATATTTGGTTCTTGTTTATTACTGGGTGTCCATAACTAGATTTTTGTTGTCCATAACTGGTTAAAAAAATCTAAGTTTTTATTTGTTAATAACATTAAAACCTATTAAAGTACCCTACATTAAATAAAGCAGAAAAATAGAAATATAGGACTTCCAATTTTCACTACGTTTTGTGTTAAATCTTTCACAGGTATAAGTGAATTTTCTGAAATATCAAGATTTTCTTCTTAAACCGTCCATCATTGGGGTGTTTACCTTACTTAGTACTTATATTTTCTATTATTTTTTGCGTAATAAATAAAACTATAATACCACCTACTGGCGTATCGACAGGTACCCAATATAGATTTCCAAAAACAGTATGAAGAGGTGTTGTATTTTACTGAATTATTGCAAAACAGTTATATCCTTTTAAGCGTAGAATATAATAAATTTCAAAGGGTAAATTTGCCGCCCCTGAACCTGCCGCCTGGAACATGGGCTCCGGTTAGCAAAAGCCATCATGTTCTGGAGGTCTTCGAAATCCATGATTGTGGAGAACGAATTATCCGTGGAAAAGTAATACCACAGACCAGAATATGAATTTAATATCTGGTAGTCATAGAATTATAACGTAATAGTAAGCTGGTTTTGTCAATTTCAATATCAAAGAATCCTGAGATAATGTACAATATCGTCAGGACCACGTGACTAATAGTAGGCGTTCATGCCATTATGGCATGAACGCCTACTATTATTTAGATAAAACATGTTTAGTTTTTCTTTTTATAAATGTCAAACAGGAATCGAAACTTGATATTTGTTTGTATTATTGCACTCTTTTATAGTGCGATATTGGGGCACAAATTCTGCAAAGTAATAAAGAACGGCACAGATGAAGAAATAACTTATTTTTATAAAAATACTCCTTGGTCTTTACGTCAAAAAAGTATTTTGTTAAAAGTTAACTTATTTTCAAAAATTTGTTCCTTATCAAGCTGGAACTACATACATATAATCACGCCTCTTTCCTATAGGGGTAGGTAGAAACCGCCTCTTTCCCATAGGGGTAAGCAGATACCACTTCCTTCCACTTGCTACGATACTTATATACTTGTTTCGCTTCGTCCACTTTCATTCTTACCATCCATTCCTTCTCTTAAACGTAGCGAAGCGGCTCTCCATGGACCACTTTTCGCCTCTGCGAGAACGAGACGTGATGGGTGACGAACCACATCGCCGCCATTTTGGATAGTTAAATTATTTTTATGATTATCCATTGCGGATTAGCGGAGAGGGTAGGAATAGGGAAAGGGAAGGATATGGTGTGTGATAAGGAGGTGGTGTGGAAAGGAAAATTGGTAAGTTAGAGTGGGAAATAGGAATGTAGGATATTACCGCCCAGGAGGGCAAGGGATAGGACAGTGATAGCTAGGGCATAGATATATAATATTAAAAAGAGGTAGATATGTTATAAACGCGTAAAAATGAAGACTCGAATTGGCCCGAGTCGGGCCAATTTTGGTTAGTATGCGACCAGCTGGTCGACGCGTAGCACGTGCTACGCGTTCCGTGCGCCTTGCACAAAATTCCATCGTGTGTCTATAAAAGCTGTAAAAACCTTGACAAAAAAGTGAATAAAAGTCAAGGAATTTAATTCCCCATGTAACTTTACAACATTTGTTACTCAGTCAAGTATTTTGTTAAAAATATATTTTCCAAAATTAAATAATTTCAAGAAAATACTTGACAGTATATGTCATAAGAAAAATGGAAAGCAATGTCAATATAAACTTTTTTTGTCAATCTAATAAGGATGCATGCATTTCTGGCATAGAGTAAATAGTACAGAAGCGAATGTCGTTAGTTGTAGGTACAGAACTACAGACCGTTCACTTATTTTTATATTTTATCTAGTTTAAAGGATATTTTGATAAGATTGATGAAAATAATGTAATTATATTGTTCAATCAGTTAAATTAATATCATTAACTTTTTAAAATTGTATCATTAACGAAGTAACGAGAAGAAGATTTGAGGGCCTAACAGTAACAATAAAGTAACTGCTGCTTTTATTTTATTTAAGTTCGTCGACTCGTCGTTCGTCGTTTCAGCCTGGTGACGTCCACTGCAGGACATAGGCCTCCCCCATAAATTTCTAGTGCGACTGGTCGCTCGCGGCCTGTATCCACCGACTCCCTGCGACTTTTCTCAGGTCATCTGTCCACCTGGTGGAAGGCCGTCCTACGCTTCGACGTCCAATCCGTTGTCTCCACTCAAGAAGAACCTTTCGGCCCCAGTGGGCATCGGTTCTACGGGCTATATGTCCAGCCCATTGCCACTTTAACTTGCTAATGCACTGGGCTATGTCGGTAACTTTAGTTCTGCTACGGATTTCCTCATTTCTGATTCTATCACGTAGAGAGACTCCGAGAGATTTAAATTTATTAATCTTGAATTTTAAGAGGTACAATTAGTTTTTTTTTTGCCCATAAAAATACCAAATAGTGCCCATAAAAATACCGAATACCTATTCGAATGTCAAAATTGTCGATTAAATATTGCAAGCTCTACTTCTTATCCTTTATCTTTTCCCAATGCTGGTAATATAAGATCCGGAATCCGGAGGGCCGTAGAAAATTGTGAGCATTGAAAATAGAACTCTGCGCTAATACAATAGAGTTGAAAATTTCAACATAATATGAGTGTCGAGTCAAATTGCAATGTCTTAAATGACAACTCAACAATCAAAACTTCTATTTTCAACTCTATTGTGGTTAGGTATTATCGCAGAATTCTATTTTTAACTTTATAAATTTTCATCGGCGGCGTTCCGGATTTGGAAGCATATAGTTCCAGCTTAATCAGGAACAAATTTTTTAAAGCTAACTTTTAACAAATTACTTTTTTAACGTAAAGGTCAAGGAGTATTTTTTTTAAATAAGTTCTTTCTTTATCTGTACCGTTCTTTATTACTTTGTAGAATTTGTGCCCCAACATCGCACTATACAATAGTGCAATAATACAAACAAATATCAAGTTTCGATTCCTGTTTGACATTGATAAAAAACTAAATATATTTATCGAAATAGTAGTAGGCGTTCATGCCATTATTATATAGATTAATCTTACATAAAATTGTTATTTTTGTTCATAGTTATTATTATGAGGTAATTTTAATAAATTACCTCTTAATAGTAGGTACCTAACTATGAACGAAATAGAATTTATACGCATTTTGTACCTTCTGCGTCGTTAAATAATTATTCTTTGGCAGAGATTCCAAACTTGAAATGTAGAATCGTGTGTAGTTGGTAGTGACAAATACTAGTCATCTTTTTCTTTGCTATTGAATTATGAATGCCATCCTTGTCACGAATTTTTGCTGTAATTGAAATGTGTCAATAATAAAAAGTGTCAATGTGCATCGCGGCACAAAAATTTTGTCAGTTTTGTAAGGGTATAACGTATCCTTAGTTATCACTGAGCTAGGGGCTTCCCTAGGGGTCGTATACCCGTATACTATACCACAACTACCGGACAGGTGTCCGGGATACTCATCCCAACTTACCTGAGTTGGGATGAGTATCCCATGACAACTGCTGGAACTGCTTCGAAATCCGGAACGCCGGCGAAAATTTATGAAGTTAAAAAGAGAACTCTGCGCTAATACCTAACTAAAATACAGTTGAAAATGGAAGTTTTGATCATCGAGCTGTCATTTAAGACATTGAAATTTGATTCGACACTCATAAATCGAAATTTTCAACTCTTTTGTATTAGCGCAGAATTCTATTTTCAATGCTCATAATTTTCTACGGCCTTCCGTAGAATAGAATAGAATAGAATAACATTTATTGCATGAAATGTGGTTTATAAAGGTGTTACAATATGATGCTTTATATGGATCCAACATTCTGCCTTGTCAGTGGCGTGCAAAATTATTACAAGAGGCAATATCACAAAAGTCAAAAATAAAGATATTGAACATTAACATAATAAGTATTAACATTAGATATTTAGGTCATAACATAAATTGAATTCATTAAGTAAATAAATTATACATCAATTAAATGAAACAAGTCCTATTACACATAAAAAAGAAAAAAATATATAACAGACAAACAATATTTCAAATGTTATTAAAAAAAAAAAAGTGTCATGTGTCGAAGAGAGGTTATAAATTATAATTTTTAAGCATGGCCTATTACAACCCTACAACGTGGCAGCCAAAAACATAGTACTTATACTTAATGTATTATAAATTTGTCCAAATTATGTTAGAAAGTAAGAAGATAAATTATTACTGAACTGCTATCCAAATACAATGATTCGCTCCGTATGCCGTTCACTTACTCGAGATGCGCTCAATAAAGGTATTCATTTTGTTCTGATTTATACTATAAATTGTTGATAATTAAGTTATTTATAGTGCTGCCCTGAACTGTGTTTATTATTTTAGCATCCAAATTGAACGCAAACCTGTGACCTTACATGTGGTGCAAGAAATACAGTTAATCTATATTTATTTACTAGTACTTTAAATTTTAATACGGTTAAAATATTTTCTAACTATTTAATTTTGTTTTTTAGCACCCAGATGTCACAAACTACGAAATAGAAGGACGACAAAACACACAGTAGATTAGCAGATTAAAAGATTATAATTAGTCATATTATTAAGTATGCTTAATGAAAGTAATGTCATAGGGGTAAAATTTTAATTAATAATTGATAATAGAATAAAGTATTAATGTCAATAAATTAGTCAAAGTTTATAAATTAAATTTAAATAATGTCATTAATTTCATTAGTCAATTGGAAGGGAATCTACCGCCATATAAACTGTAAAAGTCTGATTACATGAGAAAAAAATTGTAATTAATTTGATTTCAGGTACATGTCAATATTATCATTCAGGTATTCTTCAAGGCTATAATAACACTTTTGCAAAAGCAAATCTTTGACTGTTTTTCTAAAAATAAAAATATTATCATCATTTTTTCTTATTGATGTAGGTAGTTTGTTAAATAATTTTGATGACATACCCAATATACTTTTACACACTAGTGATGTTTTATAGCAATTGGTAAATAACTTCTTGATAACACGTCTGTTTCTTTTTATGTAATCACAATTTTTGGGAAACAGGTCTTGATTTTTATAAACAAACAGTAGTATTTCTAATATGTATAGTGATGGAAGTGACAGAATCTTATATTTAGTAAAATATGGTTTGCAGCTATCAGTCGCTCCCAGGTTAAACATTGCCCGAATGCATCGCTTTTGCATTTTAAAAATTAGATCTTTATCAGAGGAGTTACCCCAGAAAATAATGCCATATCGTAGTAGTGACCCAACCATACCGTGATACGCAGATAGTATTCCATCTGTACTTATTATGGAACTTAATTGACGGAGGCCAAAGGAACAGCTGCTTATCTTTTTGCCTAATTGCTCTAAATGTGGTTTCCAATTTAGTTTGCTGTCTATTGTCAATCCTAAAAATGTTGTGTTATTTACATTAGCGATTTTATTATTTTTGTATTGGACATGAATTACTGGTGGTGCTTTTCTTTGTGTAAAGTGTATAATATTAGTTTTGTCTAGATTTATTTTTAGGTTATTTTTATTAAGCCAAGAAATAATAGATGTCAATATATTATTAATGTCAATTTCGTAGTTATTTAAATTGTCACAGGGAATAGTTACAGTACTATCATCAACAAATAATGTCAATGGTTTCTTAACTGATTTAGGGAAGTCATTTATATAAATTAAGAATAATAAGGGACCCAAAACACTACCCTGTGGTACACCGTAGATGAGGTATCTCATTTCAGATATATAGAGTTCCTCTAGCAATGTCTTTAAATTTAGCCGTTTAATTGCTGTATACTGTTTTCTGTTCGTCAAGTACGATTCTATGAGCCTTAGTATATTTCCACGTATACCATATGCTTCTAGTTTTTTAAAAAGTATTTTGTGATCGATATAATCGAAAGCTTGGGTCATATCGCAGAAAATAGAGCATATTGGATTTCCACTATCCATGTTATTCATTACGGTACTTAAAAAATCAAAAATAGCTCTATTTATACCAATATTCTGTCGGAAACCTTTTTGTTCTTTACAAAAAATTTCATATTTTTCAAAATAATCGTAGAGATATATATGTACTTTTCAAAGATTTTTGATATGACAGATGTTATAGTTATAGTAGGGCTATAGGTCTGTAATTTTTTAAAATTTTCTTTTGGTAAATTGTATTTTGATTGTTTTATAATATTCCAAACTGTTTTAGACTTGTTTTTGGCCATCTTAATGTTATAACTATTCTGAGATTTTTTAGTTAATTTTATAATTTTTTTTAATAATTTTGAGTATTGTATTAGATTTGATTTATTTTGAGGAGTAGGTACTTTTCTAAATAACCATAGTAATTTTCTTTTCTTTTTACATCCAAATTTTATTCCGCGGGACAGCCATTTTAGTTTCCTGTTAATGTGTATTTTGATTAATTTATATGGAAGACATAGATTATAAAATAGCTGAAAGGTCTCCATAAAGCAATCATAAGCAAGATTGGCATCCTCAATTTTATAAACATCACTAAAACTTAAGTTTTTTAAGCAATTTTTTAGTTTTAATATGTTTTCAGGGCAATAATCTCGCTGTTTTATTCGCCAATATTTTATAACAGGTGTTTGCTTTGTCGGGCAGTGTATAATCTGAGCAGAGTGATCTGATAGGGCTAATTCAATCACTTCAGTTTTGCATTTGCATTTCCGTATTCCGGATGTTATATTCCCAGCCTTGGGAAAAGGTAAAGGATAAGAAGTAGAGCTTGCATTTGCAAGCTCTACTTCTTGTCGATTAAATATTTATTTAATCAACAATTTTGACATTCGAATAGGTATTCGGTATTTTTATGGGCACTATTCGAATAATAGAAAAAAAACTATATTTTTTTTATTATAATCCCTTTTTTTAGTTTGGGAGAATTGATTGTAAATGTCTTCCGTTGTATATAATTATTATGTCTTCCTAGGAAAAAAGAATTAAACAATCATAATATTATTAAAAAAAAATACTAATATTGATTTCTTATTTTTATGCGAATATTGTTCATTGTTTTAAACACTTACGGATTGTTTCGTGTGTGTACGATGTGTGGAAAGTAGTTAAAACGTCAAAAAAAAAACTGCACTGTGACTCAATCTGTAATAGTTTAAACAATGGAATACTAAGTTCGAAATTATTCAAGTGAAAATTATTAAGATATAGACTGTAGGGCAGTGGCCCCAACCTTTTTTTTACGCGGGCCACAAACCCGTTGTACTCCTGGTGTCGCGGGCCGCAACCAAAATTTTTAGGGGCAAAAAATATGTTGTTTAAAAGAGATGTTTGATTTTGGGCCAGCTCTATGTACACCACATAGGTAAATAGGAAAATATAAGGGAATTTCATAAAAATACAAAAAAAGTAATTTGAAGAAGGGTACGTGCGTACAAAAATGATTATTTGAAGAGTTTTTTAATGCGAGAACCCTATTTTAGGGCGGCATTGACAGTTGTTTTGACTTGACTTGACGTAGTTGATAGTTTTAGGAAGAGACATCTTCTTGAGTGTCATACGTCTTTCTTTGTGAAAAGTCATGTCATTGTCAAAATGATACAGTCTAACAAGGATCTTTTGGCACGTGGACAAAATCAGAACTAACATCGCCGTCTTGTAAAATGTCACTTTTAATATTATGTATTGTTTTGTAGTTGCGACACTTACCTTTTGGCACGTGGATAAAATCAGTACTAACATCGCCGTCTTGTAAAATTTCACTTTTAGTAATAAGTATTGTTCTTATTTGCGACACTCACGCCCCCATCCAAGTGCCAAAAGATCCTTGTACGACTGTATTCTTTGGTTAATTCTGATCTAATCCGCTATGTTTTATTTTACGTTGTGTTGCTCTCCTTAACGAATTTATTTTAAATGTGCATTGAAACGAAGTGAAACAAAATAAAATAAAGGATAGGAAACAGTTACTATATTATGTAGCTATATTTACATATAGTGTACATAGGGCTGGCCCACGCCTCATACATTTCTAGAACATCTCTTTTAACGATTTAATAATAGAATAACACAAGGTAGTTAAAAGAGTGAAACTAAACATTTAAGATGAGCTAACGACACAAACTAAAATAAAATAACAAATATGTATTATAATAATTATGTTCACTCATTGAGATTTTTGGAATTGTGAACGCTTTTTCACAACTTTATCTAACGGTTACAGATTTCACGCGGGCCGGAGATAAAGGCCCGGCGGGCCGCGGGTTGGGGATAGCGGCTGTAGGGTATAGGCAGTAGGTGTAGGTAGTTGGTGTAAAAAAAATAGTTTTATGTAGGAGGAATAATTATTTCAATTCATATTGCCATCAAACAACGTCCGTTAAGTACATACAGCTAATGTATAATAATATGTTGTAAACGGTTCACTAAGCCAGAAATGTGATGGGAATTTTTATATTAAGGATCTGTTTCACGATTCACAATCGCCTATTAAGTGACAAATAGCGCATCCGGAAGTTCTGTCCCTGTCGCTCAATAAAAAGCAAAAAAAAAAACTAATTTGTATCTCTTAAATTTAAAATTGATAAACTTAAATCAAATAAAAGCAGTAGTTACAGGCCCTCTCCGATCGTTCTAAGTTACTTCGTTAACATCTCACGGCTATTTTTTTTTTTTTAGTTTAACAAAAAAAAATGTGATATTAATTTAACTGATTGAACAATATAATTACATTATTTTCGTCAATCTTATCAAAATATCTTTTAAGCTAGATAAAATATAAAATAAGTGAACGGTCTGTACCTACAACTAACGACATTCGCTTCTGTACTATTGAAATGCATGCTCACACTCATTGCTTTCTATTATTCATAAGACATAAACTGACTTGACAGTTGAAGACTCGAATTGGCCCGAGTAGGGCCAATTTTGTTTAGTATGCGACCAGCTTGTTGACGCGTAGCACGTACTACGCGTCCTGTACGCCTTGCACAAAATTCCATCGTGTGTCTATAAAGGCTGTAAAAACCATGACAAAAAAGTGAATAAAAGTCAAGGAATTTTATTATGGGGAATAACTACAACATTTATTACTATCAGTCAACTATTTTGTTAAAAATATATTTTTCAACAATAAATAATTTCAGTAGGTAAATACTTGAAAAGTAGTTCTAGCCTTGCACATTAATTTGAAACGACAAAAATGCTATTTTCCTACTTTTCGACCGATGTAACGTGATCTGCTGGCATTTCAATATGAGTTCTGCAGGTCTAAAAAGGCCGTTTTGGCAATTCATTTTCAATTCTTGTTATGAATTACTGACAGCGATCGTAAAATGGCCACTTGAATTGCAATTCATATTAAGATTTGGATACAATTCATATGCAGAAATTGGATGAAATGCATTCATTTGACAGATTTACAAGCAGAATTGCTTTAGTGTCAAATAGCAATATTGCGATGATATTGCGTAAGTGGCCTTTTTAGACCCGCTGGACTTGTATCGAGTTCTCGATATTAGTTTTCATACGGTTCTGTAAAAGACGAAAGAGTTCTAGCCTTGCACATTAATTTGAAACAACAAAAATGCTATTTTCCTACTTTTCGACCGTTGTAACGTGATCTGCTGGCATTTAGACGCGAGTTCTTGTCTCGAGTCGAGTTTTAAATTAAAGTTCCGATACGGATCTGTGGGAAACGGAAGAGTTCTAGCCCTCCGCAATCATTTGAAATGATGAAATTGATAATATTTTATTTTTTGGTCTTTCTGGCATGATCTGCTGGAACTCGAACGTGAGTTCTGGACTCGATTCAGATTCCAGGTCACACTTCCTATACGAATCTGTAAAAAACAAACAAGTTCCAGCCTCCCACAATTATTTGAAATGGCGAAAATGGTATTTTTTTACTTTTCTGCCGTTTTAACGTGATTTGCGGGCATTCACACACGAGCTCTGGGCCTCAATTCTCGTACCTCGAATCTCGATTTGATTCTCGTGCTGACTCATTCACACAGGCGTCAAATCATGCGTGCGCGAGCAGGACAGACTGACAATCGAACCGATATTCGAAGCACGAGAATCGGGGCCCAGGACCCAAATCTCGTCCATGGTTGCAGTTCTCATACGAATCTGTGGAAACCCCAAGAGTTCTAGCTCTTTAGAATCGTTCGAAACAATAAAAATTATATTTTTCGACTTGTCAAACGTTCTGACATGATCCGCTGGCTATCGGACATGAGAACAGAACTATTCCTGAAAAGTATCAGATATATAGTTGCAAAACTTCTGAAAAATTCCGAATAATTCCGGAATACTTCTGGGAAAGTTTCTTTAAATTAGAATTATTTAAAATGAATTTAATTAAGATTTTTATTTTTGCTGAAAAATCGTATTTTGCATCAATCGTCGATCGCCGCCGCGCCGCCCACTATGCGTCGCCCGCCGGCCGCTGCCACACGAGCGAGACGGCGGGGCGCGGCGGCGCGGGAGGGAGATGCCCCCGGAGAAGTTTTCCCCCGCGCGGGAAAGATTCGTACCCCGCAATCGAATGTTTCCGTCGAATATTTCGCCGGAATAATTCAATGGTAATATAACTAGGTGTTGGTTTATGGTGTATGGTGGTTGAATGAATTATTTGTTCAGTGGCACATACGTAAGTAAAATATAAATGTTTATTTTATTATAAATGGGATTGAGTAAGTACTTATATAATGTTGATATTTTTGTATGTACAATAGCTCTGTACCTACGCATCGATTTTGATGCAGTTTTCTGAACAATATTATTTAGTACCTACTATATGTATACGTGACATAAAAAAATGTTGAAATAAATAATGTTTAAATAAGTAAAAAGATGGAACCAGTAGTAAGGACGAGAAATAAAAATACGTGTACCTAACTCGAATTAGAATATGTATTCCAATATCTATGTTACAGTCATTGTGATTAAATAGCTATTATACATAATGTCTGGTCATTATATATAATAACAATATTATCTAGATAATGTGATAAATTAATCACTTTGTCCGGATATTATTCATAATAGCGGGCCAAAGTTAGCTAAAGTAATAAACACGATTCAACTGCGTTGTTACCCCTCCCACTCTTCATCCCGTCGCCTATTATATTAGTACATATTAGTATTTAAAGAGTGATACCAAATACTTGTATTAGTCTGTGTTTTTTTATTTTATGGCTAGTGAGCTTTAAATTTACTTTATATAGATAACAGTAAAATTGTATCTATAACAATGTTATTATATTTCTTATAATAAACATTATAATAGGGGATCAGACTACATTTGAAATACTTACTTTCATTAATATTAGGTTGGGGAAAAAGTTTCTTCGCATTTTATATAAAAATTCAAAAGGTTTTTTTATAAAGTTTATTTACAAGTGACTAAAGTATATAGGTGCCATTTTGTTCGATAACTTTTTGCCATCTTGTTGGTAGGTACATGATCCCATTGCTATAAAATTTTTGGAGCTTCTGATGAAAAAACTGCGACAAGTGGTTTTGGCAGTCCTCTTGTGATGTCAACCTGACACTGCCTAAGGAATTCTGCAGCGACCGAAACAGGTGGAAATCTGAAGGTGCAAGGTCAGGACTATACGGCGGATACATTAACACCTCCCAGCCAAACTCCCGTAATTTTTTCTGAGTGGCTAAAGATGTGTGAGGTCTAGCGTTATCATGGTGAAAAACCACACCCCTTCTGTTGATTAATTCCGGCCGCTTTCTCTCAACTTCTTGCTTTAATCTCATCAGTTGTTCGCAGTACAGTTCAGAATTGATGCTCCTGCCTGGCGGTAACAGCTCATAATGAATAATGCCCTTCCAATCCCACCACACACACAGCATCACCTTGTTGCGAGTTAACCCGGGTTTCGCCACAGTCTGTGAAGCCTGACCGGCCTTTGACCACGATCTTTTTCGCACGTTCTTGTCGTACGTGATCCACTTTTCATCACCAGTTATCAGCTTCTTCAAAAATGGTTCGGTTTCATTACGTCGTAATAAAGAATCACAAATGAGTACACGGTTCATTAGGTTTCTTTCAGTGAGCTCATGAGGCATCCAAATATCGAGCTTTTTTGTGTACCCAGCTTTTTTCAAATGCGCCAAAACCGTTTTGTGGTCAATCCCCAGTTCTTCAGCTACATCGTAACTACTAATATGCCGATCTTGCTCTACTTTTTCAAAAATGGCAACAGTTTTGTCCGTAACAAGGCGACCAGAGCGACGTGCATCTTTGATATCTAAATTTCCGGATTGAAAACGCTTAAACCAAATTTGCGCTACTCTCACAGATACTGCATTAGGTCCATAAACATCACAAATTTGTTTCGCGGCTTGTGTTGCATTTTTACCTTTTTTGTTATAAAATTTTAAAATGTATCGAAATTCTTCATAAGAATCACTCATTTTAACAATAAGAAAAACAAATGAAAATCTCAAATTTACCTAATTTGAATTTGGAATTGTCTTCTGTAAAATTAAAACTTTTTAATGATACCAAAATCAGCCAGATACAATTGGTATTGCCCAAGATATTTTATGACAAGTTCATACATACTATAATGCGAAAAGACTTTTTCCCCAACCTATTATATTCAGAAATATTGAGGCATTACTACTCGGTAAATGTAAAAAAATATATTATTTTATGTGTAGTTTACTTATTAAATACATTTAACCCATTTACCGCCGCCGTACGCAATTGGGTACACCTACAAATTTAAGTGAAGAGTAAAATTGTTCATAATTAGAGTGATTATTTACAAGTTGCCTAATAAAAGGATAATCTTTTACTTAAACTTCAACAACAAAACAGGAATATATTTATAATTATTGCCACTAGCCACAAACAAAGTTGATAGATTTTGAGCTTGCAGGTTTAAGGTTACTGTTTCGTATTTTGCGGTGCCTAATTTACAATATACGTTAATTTTACTATTAAAATTTATAAAATACACCTGAATCTGTAAAATAAACATAAATTGATAGCTTTCAAACTTATATCTGCAAAGATATTGTTTGTAATACTCTGCCATACCCAATTGAGTACAACGGCCTAATACGTGCAGCAATTTTTTTAAATATTTTTGTTATTTTTTTATATAATTTTGTAATTTATAATAAAAAAGAAGCTGACATAAGCTGTAACAAATGTTATTTAATAATATTAGATAGGTGTTGGCAGTAAAACTACCGAATTTCGATTGTGTCCCATACAAATAAATACATTTTCGCAAAAGAAGGTAGGTTTTTGACATATACATATAAATAGTAAGCTTGTCCAAAAGCCTGGCTTTAATGTGCCGTGAGTTGAGGCACGCGTCAAGGGAAATAATAAAAATATTAACACGCTTTTCGATTTTTTCTTCAAATTTATTGTATGAGATCGACTAATTTCAGTACAATTTTTACTTAAAATATGTTTAATTTACTTTTTAAAGCTCTGGAATCAATTGAACAATGTTTTATTTCTTTAAAAGAATCTATATTGACGGTAAAATAATGTTTTAATTTTTTTTTTTTTAAATTACAGTAAATTACTTGCACCCATAAGGCGCCATTGTACACAAATGAGTACACCGCCCTATAGGGGAGAGGAATAATGTTTTTGAGATTTTTTATTATGATTGTGTTTATGTGGCTTATATTAAATAAGAAAATGTACATTTTATTCATTTTACTTTGCTGCCTTTAATTTGGCGGTTAATGGGTTAAAAAGTACCAAAAATTTTATTTTTTTGCGAAATTGGTAAACAAAACCTACATCATTAGTTTACTTACATCATATACAAAAACATTCATTATTGTAAGTATGAACTTAAACGCACAAATATCGGAGATATTTACAAATATATTCCTGCGGCCGTATACTTCATCCACCATAACCTACAAGTGACGTCATTTGTAGGTCGACTTTAGTATAGTATGGAGCGTTTTTACAAGGCTTGCGAAATTTTGTATAAAAATCGCTGTACCATTGAAAATATTGACTTTTGATACACGGTTTCTTCTGAGAAGTTACTCATATTTAAGAGTACTATTCATATATGCAATAAAAAAAATCAGTCCGCTTGCCTATTATTATTAAATAAAGGCAGATCGAAATACAATTTTATAATCTTTACTTTTTTTATTACTTTATCCAATTCTTCGAAGATATTATATAAAATAGCCAGTTAATGTGATTAATTCTGTGTCATTTATCGCTTTGTCTAAATTAAGTAGACATTATAAATAATGGCTGGATAGTATACATAATATCCGGATTTATTACTTTGGCTGTAACATCTATACTAATATTATAAAGCTGAAGAGTTTGTTTGTTTGTTTGTTTGAACGCGCTAATCTCAGGAACTACCTGGTACGAATTGAAAAATTCTTTGTGTTGGATAGTCCACTTATCGAGGAAGGCTTTAGGCTATATAGCATCATGCTAAACTCAATACGAGCGGAGCACCAATCAAGAATGTTAGAAAATCGGGGGTATTTTTTTCCTTTTGAGAGCTTTCGCTACGTACGCTGCGGAAACGGTTAAAGTTTCGCTAAAATGATGTATGGCAGAATTGTTTCCCTTTAAAAGTTCTAAAAAAAAGTCCGCGACAGTATATGTCTATCTTTTAAGGTTGGCTCACTATAACCTTTTTATACTAACCAAATTTGTTCTAAAAGTAAGCATTATTTGTGAAAGTGTTTTCATAAAGATTATATTAATCCTTATCCAAGTAAAAACGTTATTCATTACAAGCATTTAATCTAGAAGAAATTTGCTGTTTACATCATTTGATTTCAATGAG
Organism: Glaucopsyche alexis; assembly: GCA_905404095.1. Classification (NCBI taxonomy): domain Eukaryota; kingdom Metazoa; phylum Arthropoda; class Insecta; order Lepidoptera; family Lycaenidae; genus Glaucopsyche; species Glaucopsyche alexis. The sequence continues at coordinate 1,438,754 of FR990061.1, read as the reverse complement.
TATTTTAGAAGATATCGCAGTAATAAATAATCATGCGCGCTATAGTAGGTACGGCGTAAAATAATAAAAAGATGTAAACATATAATAGCCCCAATTTTAACAGTACTTATAAATAAATCTTTTACGGATGGTGCTTTTCCCGATAAATTAAAAACTTCAATTATTAAACCCTTACATAAAAAAGGCGATCGAAGACAGTTACACAATTACAGACCTATTACTTTAGTTCCCATTATATCCAAAATATTTGAAAAGGCAATGCATAAAAGATTAACTTCGTTCATAAGTAAATTCAACATATTAAAAAATGAACAGTACGGATTTCAGAAGAATAAATCTACACAACAAGCTTGTTTTAATATTACTAATCAAATTGTTTACAGTATTGATGACAAAGACCATTGTATAGTTATATTTATAGATATGACGAAGGCATTTGACTTTGTGTCTCATAAACTGTTACTAGACAAATTAAGCAGAATGGGAATAAGGGGACCTGTACTTAACTGGATTAAATCATTTATTGAAAATAGGACACAATACACAGTTATAGAGCACATCAACATAAGTAAAGAACTAGTTAACAGTAAATCCAAAAGCCTATTAAATGAATTTGGGGTCCCACAAGGCTCGGTTTTAGGACCTTTGTTATTTTTACTATATATTAATGACATTCCAATAAAGGCTAATTATAAATTGACATTATTTGCAGATGACATATCAATCCTATTTAAATATAATAATAAAACAGACGTGAATAAAATCGAAACTGACATTAATTTAATACTTGAACATATAATTCAATGGCTTACTTCTAATAATCTGAAAATCAATCTTAATAAAACCAGATATATACAATTTAGAAACTATAATAAAAAACCTTTACAACTTAAATTAGGATATAAAGATGAAATTATAGACCAAGTAGATGAGAATTTATTTTTAGGTATACAAATTGATAAACATTGTAACTGGCATGCACACATAGAAAAAATATGGTCTAAACTAAACAGATTCGTATTTGTCTTACGTAGATTAGCGTGGACTGTAAGTGTTCAGACTGCAATTATGGCCTATCATGGCTACGTTTCGTCAGTCCTGCGCTATGGACTAGTAATATGGGGAAATTCCACACATATAGATAAAGCATTTATTGTACAAAAAAAATGTATCCGTGCCATAGCTAAAGTTCCACCATATGAATCGTGTAAGCCTATATTTAAACAATATGGTATATTGACTTTAAGGCCGCGTGGACCCAATTTTACATGACTTTGAATCGATAATAAACAAACAAATAGTAACTTTAAAAAGCCAATAAAAATACACATTGTTGTTTACTTAATGTTCTTTTACAATTTGTGGTTCGAAACATAATATTGAAAACTTCACTCGATCAAAAATAATTCCGAAGAGGAGGCTAAATTTGAAATTTTTATTTTTGTTCATGAAGTTCATGATAGTTTTACTTTTAAAAATCATATCTACGAAAAGCTAATAACTTAAAGAAGAATAATTTGTGGTTACATTTTGCATGTTGGTTTAATTATTTTAACATTAAATAATTATTGAAATGCAGCGTGCGTAAGCCGTTTGAGTCGCCCCACAGTCGCCCGCTAGGCGTTGACGAGGACAGACCTATGTCAGTTTTGCTAGCGCACGGCTTACCCGCGTATTTATCGAACAATAATTTCGTTTCTAACGCAGTGCATTAAAGTCAGTTTGTTTTGTTTTTTTTTTTATTTTTGAACTAAATTATACATAATATCATACACAATAACATGTTATATTTTATCGTCGCCGCGTCATTGCTTTTGCCAGATGAGACGACCTCTGTGGCTCAGTGATTGAACGTGTTGGTGCTCAAGCCGGGGGTCGCAGGTTTGAATCCCGCCGAAGGAATAAAAAGTTTCCTGTGTTCCCGGGTCATGGATATGTATAATACAATAAAAATCTAAAGGAAAGTCAGTTTGTTTTGTTTTTTTTTATGTTTCTTTTTATTTTTGAACTAATTCTATACATTCTATACAGATAAATAAAATTGAAGTGTCTGTTTGTAACTTCAAATTAACAGCTTTTCATATAAGGAATCTAAAAGTATATTCGGTACTTATAATAAAATACCAATTTTTAAAATTTTTGTCTGTCTGTCTGTCTGTCTGTCTGTTTGTTCCGGCTAATTTCTGAAACGGCTGGACCGATTTTCACGGGACTTTCACTAGCAGATAGCTGATATTATAAGGTCTAACATAGGCTACTTTTATTTTAGGGTTCCGTTTAAAAAAATAGGGTTCCGCTTTCGTTAGATCTGCGCAAACGAAGTTGCGGGCATCAGCTAGTTATACATATAACCATACACAATAACATGTTACATTTTATCGTCGCCACGTCGTTGCTTTTGCCAGATGAGACGACCTCTGTGGCTCAGTGATTGAGCGTGTTAGTGCTCAAGCCGGGGGTCGCGGGTTTGAATCCCGCCGAAGGAACAAAAAGTTTCCTGTGTTCCCGGGTCATGGACATATAATACAATAAAAATCTATAGGAAAGTTTGTTTTGTATTTTTTATGCTTCTTTTTATTTTTGAACTAAATCTATATACAGATAAAATAAAAATGGAGTGTCTGTTTGTAACTTCAAATTGACAGCTTTTCACATAATGCATCTGAAAGTATATTCGGTACTTACAATAAAATACCAATTTTTAAAAATGTCTGTCCGTCTGTTTGTCTGTCTGTCGGTCTGTCTGTCTGTTTGTTCCGGCTAATCTCTGAAACGGCTGGACCGATTTTCGCGGGACTTTCACTGGCTGATAGCTGATGTCATAAGGTCTAATATAGGCTACTTTTATTTTAGGGTTCCGTTTAAAAAATAGGATTCCGCTTCCGTCAGTTAGGCGCAAACGAAGTTGCGGGCATCGGCTAGTTATACATAATATGTATTATAACCATACACAATAACATTATCGTCGCCACGTCGTTGCTTTTGCCAGATGAGACGACCTCTGTGGCTCAGTGGTTGAGCGTGTTGGTGCTCAAGCCGGGGGTCGCGGGTTCGAATCCCGCTGAAGGAACAAAAAAAAATCTGTGTTCCTGGGTCATGAATGTGTATTAAATATGTGTATAATACAATAAAAATCTTAAATAATATGTGTATAATATAAAAATTATTAAATATATTTCTGTTGTCTGGTACCCGTAACACAAGTTCTTCGAGAACTTACCACGGGACCAGATTGACTTGGTGTGAAGCGTCCATAGATATATTATTGTGTTGTGTATTATGAGAAAATTTTCTGTTTTTACAATAATAATAATAAATAACTCCCCACGCCGATTTCGGTGACGGTGGCTGGTTTTATTGTAGCCTAGCCAGTTACACAGGAGTATTTTCGTAGTGCCCAAGTGTGTGCGCAGTACACAAAGGCACTCTTTTTTTTTTACTCTCGTAATCCAGTGGGACGGATAACCGACACGACTGACGAGAGATGAGGCGCAGGTCCGACTTTTTACCTGCCCATCCGACGCATGGATCATCTTTCTTGTCAATCAGGTGATCAGCCTGCATTGTCCTAACCAAACTTGGAAACAACATTTTTTGTTGTTCCAGTGCGGGAATCGAAATTAGAACCTACGACCTCCGAGTCGAGAGCCAAGCTCTAACCACTAGACCACGGAGGCTGTTCTATTTACAATAAAATATAAGGATACGTGCTCAACATCCGTCATGCTTGCCTTTGCAGAACACACCAAGACACTCACAAGTAGGGGTTGCAATCCGGATACTTCGAAATTCGAAAAATCCGGATTTTTATTTAAAAATCCGGATTTTTCGATTTTTTCGAATCTTGGTTACTACTATGAAAATTACATATTTTAATTGTAATTAGTATGTACTCTAGTACCCTTATTAATAAAATTATTTACACCACGGATTAGCTAATCCAACATGGCTGTCTTTGTCAGATAGTTTAGAATAGTCACTTGATAGACAAAGACAGCAATGTTGGATTAGCTAATCCGTGGTGTAAATAATTTTATTAATAAGGGCGTAGACGTACAATATTTGAATAAGGGATATAATTAATCGAGTGAACAAAAAATAAGTTGGTGACTGCACGTGAGCATACTGTATTGCTATTTGGCAGCGAATTAATATGTTGGCGACTAAATTACCAAACTGGTGAAATCACTCAAGTGACAAAAAATACAAAAATCGGCAGATAGAAAGTAGCGAAATTTAATCCAATTAGCACCGATGAGTTGGTGACCATGTAAGTAGCTAATAAAGATTTGATTGATAAATTAATAGCTGCTAAAAATTCAATTTGCAAGCTACGGAAAATCCCAGTTTTGGATACTATTGGAGGTTTTTTTTCTTTGGTATGGGTATCGTTTTCAAGGTTTTTGGGGGTGCAGAATAATATGAAAATAAAATCCGTTTTAAAATTCCCAAAATGGCGTATATTTTTTTTTATTAAAAATGGATGTCTTTTTCCATGTTTCATAATATGCTGATTATAAAATTGTCTTCCAATTTTATTTTCCAAAATGGAGACTATCCAATCTTCGTAAAATTAACATGTAGTTTGTAGAGGTACCAGCTATGTAAGGTATAGAAACTTTTCGAAATTCAGGATTTTCAAATTTCTTTTTTTGGCATTCATGAAAAAAATATGCAATTTCCGGGTTAAGGGGGAGGAAATTTTTATTATTTTTCCAGTAATAGTATTATTTTTCCGTTTCTAAAATAGAAGCGATTATAGAAAAAAATATGGCAATGTTCTACTTTGACACGAACAGTGTATAAAGCTATAGATATTTTGGAAAATTTAGGATTTTCAGATTTTTTTCTTCCATCATGAAGAAAATATGATGTTGCGGGGTTTCTAAGGGGGAGGAAATTTTCATTATTTTTCATTAGGATGCACCGTTTCCGAGATAGAATCAATTTTATAAAAAAAATATAAATGCTCTATATTGAGACCCCGGGGATGCATAAAGCTATAGAAATGTTGGAATATTCAGGATTTTCGAATTTCTTTTTCTCCCATCATGAAGAATATATATGGTTGCGGGGTTTTTAAGGGTGAGGTAATTTTCATTATTTTCCAAGTAAGATGCACTGTTTCTGAGATAGAAGTGATTATAGAAAAAAAATATGGCAATGCTCTACTTTGAGATATTATGAGCGATGTATAAAGCTATGGAAATTTTGGAAAATTCAGGATTTTCAAATTTCTTTTTCTTTCATCATGAAGTTTTGAAGTTTCATCTAAGGAAATTTAAAATGGATGACTTTTTTGTAATCAGCACCCCCAGAAACCAACAAAGGGACAACCATATTATTTTTATAAAATTAAGTATGTCCGCCATATTGGAATTTCAAAATGAATCTACGCAATATCTACCCCCCCCCCCCCCCCTAAAGTCGAGGAAAATTAAAAATTGGGAATTTTGTACGCTCCTTTGTTTTTTTATGTGCGCTGGTTTTGCTGCTTGTATGTTTTTTGAGTTACCTACATTACGGAAAATATATGTACCTATTCTTAAATTAAATGTGTACTCACAAATTGTCGCCAAGATGGTTATTTGTTCGCTATATTAGCGAACAATATCTATCTGCCAGTTTGGAATATTCAGTGGTATTATTTAGTCACCAGATTTGTAATTTTTTATTCCTTACATTCTTTAGCCAACATGGTAATTTAGTATTCAATATTCGGTATTTTCACATCCAAAATTTAATTGTTTTGTCGTGATTGTTTTCCGTAAGTGTTTCGTGTCGTGCGACAAAATCCGTAAGTGTTTAAAACAATGAACAATATTCGCGTAAACATAAGAAATCAATATGTTTTGTCGTGAGTTTAAATACATGCCTTTGGATTATTTGATATTATTTGTTGTCCTGTTGAAATTGTTGACACATTTTTCCATTTATTCAAGTTATTTGGTAAAACATAGTCAATCCATTAAATGGTGATGCGAGGGATGAAGATCTGCTAAAATATTATGACCGCTATATATGTATATGTATGGACTGTTTCTAAGATACTTACCATTTTATATTTTTTCAGTAGTAGTACAGTTCAGTAATAGGTGATCCAATTTATAAAAACACTGAATATGGTTTCAGTTTCAATTGCACAAGTAGTAAGAAGTATAATAAGCAAATCCAAACCCAATTAAAGCTTTGTATTTTTATATTTATTGAATTCTTACTAACGAAAGTCGAAACATATTATTGCAATTTTAATTTCTGCAATCATAGAATGCCAAATTAATATGACAGCTTAAAAGGAAATGTAGTGGTTTAACTATATTTAATTATCTTCTAAATAATGAATATCTAAGTCCAAATACCTAAATCTTATCTCTATGATATCAGGAAGAAGTTTTGGAGTCGATAATACCTGACTGGTTGGTTTAAGATTAGAGAGAGTTTTGCCGAATGAATGAAGGTAATATTTTTTTTTATTATTAAAATTAATTTGATTGAACTAAACTAACCTAAACTAACGAGTCAGTAGCAAAACTAAATGAAAATCAACGCTCCTGTTTTTGCGTAGAAATAATTATTTTTAGATAATATTTTAAAGATAAGATATAGGTGTCAAAAATAGCACCAACGATTTGTGTAAACCACTGTTATTTTTTTTTAAGTAATGTAGTTTTCATCTTATAGCGGAAACTTCAAAGTGCAATGAAGAGTAAGATGTTACTGTTTATTTGTAAGTAAAATGTTAAAATAAAGATCTTACAACAGTTATAGATTTTAAATTATGCTTAGAATTGCTTATTATACTTCTGTTAGTTACCGAGGGAATTAAAAGCACCATTTACGTGTTTAATTATTACCCAAATAGGTGGGTGGTTTTTAATTTCAATAACTCAAAAGTGGTCCAATTTCGTCCATACAAAATTATTTGTTCAGCCCCATGCTTCAAATGATTTGTCTTCACTCCCCGGATCTCGATTTAAAGGATTTTCAGTTTCCTACGTTTTGTTAAACTGTAATCATTTTCCAACGTTAGTACTTTCACATAGAAATGGAATTTTACGAAAACGGTAGTGGTGAACTGTTGCGTAGATATGTAAAAAAAGCGTTAAAAAGATCACAGGCTATTCCACTTTTTTATAATTCTTTCTGCTGGAACATTTAGTAAATAACAATATATACATACCTTATTTAAAATAATATTATACTAACTATAAAACTGAACATTGTAGGATTTGAAACTTAATCAAAAATATTTCTAAAAATGAAAAAATAAATATAATTAAGTATATAATTTTGATATAATCTCATTATGTTTTTATTTATTCAGATTGTAATTCTAATACTTACAACTTAAAATAAGAATTTATTTAAATTAAATTATAAAAAAGTAACTTTTTTTTTACTAATGAGTGTAAGTTTTGCTACAACATAGTAGTAAAATAAACATTAAAGTTTTATAAAATATGCAACAAATTAAAAAAAAATGAAAAAATCTGAATTATCCGGATAATCCGGATTTTTGGGAGAAAAATTCGGAAATCCGGATTTTCAAAAAGTCAAACGTTTGTGGAGGTTTGGATTTTGCGACAAGTGGCAAACGTGCGGACTCGGCAGTAGGAATACATTTTTTGCAAGTGTATGCCTAAGTAGTTACCATCAAATCTCAGCACCTATGTACCTTATACAGTATTTTTATCTCACGAAACGACACGTACTTTAGTGACCACACGAGCTAACGATAGGTACTCGTCTCCATGCACACATCGAACACAGCGTGTTTTTATACTTGTAACAGAACTAGGGAATGTTATTATTCGACAAATTTTACTATTCGAATAATTCGAATAATGGCAAAACACTATTCGAATAAATTCGAATAATTCGAATAATACGAATATTAGTAATAAACTTTAAATACAAGTAATATAATGCGTTTATTTATAGCTTCATATTTAATAATATTAAAATATGAAGTGTTTCACATACAACTCTCAAAAAATAAACGTATTTTTAAGAAAAATATCTTCTTTTAAGTTTTTAACTTACAATACTAAATTGCAATAACTTTTTACAACTATTAATACACTTACGGTTTAGGTTTGGAGCAGACCACGGATTTAGTTGCCTACTAAGGGGTTTGTCCCAAAAATTAAGAAAAAAATCCTCTAGGGGAGAAAACTTGGGGTTTGTTTTAGAGGTTTGTATTTTCTGGTGTTTAATTTAAATAAGCTATTGATCAATTTAACATAGACAATCGATATGAAAAGTCAGACTTTAGAAATTAATATTTTGGTAGTATAATTTAATATATTATGAAGAACAATAATATTAGGGAACATATTATATTTTTATTATTATTTATTTATCAATTTATTTAAATTAAGGAGAAACATATTCGCAGAGATGGAACACTGCACAGAAATTGTAATGCATTGTAAATAGTGATCTGCTCTAATAAAATAGAGCTGAAAACTCGAACACACGGGTGTCCTGATATCATAATGGTCTGCTCCAGATCTAATCGGTACGTGAGTGACAATAAGTAAACAAAATAAACCGTCAAAATAAAATGCACTCAAAAAGATTTTAATGTTATGTTATCATAACAAAAAAACTTCATAATTAACCAAATATACTTTAAAAACTGGGTGGAAAATCTTTAAAAAACAAAAATAATATTTTTCAATTTTCAAGTTAACCATATTTTTGTATCTATGTATGTTTTTAGTTTTTTTCTTGAACGACGAATCTTGTTGCAAAAGCGAAGTTAGACAACAGTAGATTTAAAAAATAAGATAAAACGAAGGTACAGAAAGACTGAAAAACATCTAAGAAGGACGTGATAGACTTTGATGGCAGACTCAGCGCCCGAGAAGACCGTTTAATTGTTTCCACTTGTTGAAAATCGACACTTAAATGCAGTTAAGTTCAGCAACACCTTCAGTCCCGATGGGACAGCACAGGGAAGAAGACTTGCTTAAGCAAATCTGAAACACTAAAGACCGAGGCGAAAGTCGAGTGGTCTCACCTCCCAAACTCGAGAGCCCTAGTATCGAGTAGCAACACTGTGATACGTCCATGAACACATACAGTAGAATGAACGAGAATGGTCCAGAATTTTGGTCCCAGATGAGTGGATTTACTCACCAGTGGCGTGGTATTCCTATAACTCCACTTTTATTGGCTTCACTTGCCACTTATCTTTTGAAGACCCCCATCCAAATACCTAGCTTACCTATTATGCAGCCTAGGGCTTCCCTATGAAGAAGATCCAGCCTTCGCCACTGTTACTCTTAACATCACAAGTTAAAGTGAACTTCTGAAAGGGGGTTAACTACACGTGACCTGGTAGGCGATATCTTCAGCCTACTTTTCAGAAATAGTCCAGTATGCTGGGGCAAAGTACACATACAATGGGCTGGCATACCTTCAGGAAGCCACAATGAGAATGTGGCCACAAGAATTGGACCACTAACTGGAGAAAGATATGGTGAAAAGATTCTCAAAGAGAATGCAAGGCCGTATTTAGCAAATAGGTATGGGTGAGGAACCGATACTAATGTATTTCCATGTCTTCACCTCCTGATTAACTAATACCCTGAGATAAGCTTGTAAGGCTAGCCAGAAGCCTACTACAGCTAGTACCCTCACAGCACTAAGACACGCTCTGAATCTGATAGAAGAATGAGAGAATATTGAATAAATCGGCTCCAAAACCTCGTTTTCAGTATGATAAAAGAAAAAATTTAAATTATTTGTACTTAGTTTTGCAAGCCATTGTAATAATATACTCTATTGCAGTGTTTTTCAACCTGTGGGTCGCGACCCCCTGGGGGGTCGCGAAGCTTCTGTAAGGGGGTCGCCGAAGGTCGAGAGAACTTTAGTAAAAAACATTAAAGATTAAAAATATTGATTTATTAAGTAAGAGAATTTTAACAAAATGATATACCTACTTATAAATCGATCATCAATATCATCGATGTAAGTAATTGTAAAATAATGTGTTTGACGTACTATATTATTTACTTATATCCGAATCCTAATTATGGAGACGCATAAAAACGTCGTATGGAATGAATATTTGTAACATTGTAACATACACAATAAAAAATACATACTTACATGATAAAAAACGAAGGGTCGGGGGTCGCAAAATATTTTTTCCTGCAAGGGGGGTCGCATTATGAAAAAGGTTGAAAAACATTGCTCTATTGTAATAATAAACTCAAGTAGGTATATATTTGTTATTTAGGTAATCGACTATTTTCTTATAAGTTGTAAGTATTCCTTATTCCAAGAAACTTTCATTATTTCACTCTGTCCGTCTGTCTTTCTGTCTGCTCTTCTGCGACTAGATGTCGGTTTGATAAAAAAAACATATTTTTATTATATACTTTCCGTACATGTGAAGTGTATGTTGAATATGTATTTTAAAATAAAGGCAAAGTTTCATACATGACTTTTACATAGTCAACCATTTCCAAGTAATCGGCCTCCAAATTGGTTTCACCTCCTCTGTCATTTCTGAACTATGAGAATTATAAACTAACAGTTTTCTTCCATGCTGGTAGATCATTCTAAATTCTCTTTAGGAAAATGATTTTGAACCAAATCGGACAGTAGGTAATTACTTAAGAATATGAAAATAAAAATCATATTACGCTTAGTTACAGAACCCTCCTTAGACACGTCCTGACAAGCTCTTGGTTAGGTTACTTTAACATTGCGTGTGAGCATGGCGTTCTTTCGCTGTTGTCTGTAGGAAGTACTTAACTTAAATATTTTTTTTTATTTAAAAACAGATTGATATTCTTTCACCAACAGTGTAGTCAACTTTGTTTTAGGATATCATTGATGACAACATTAATAAATAATAAAAATAATGTATTTAAATAACGAAACTGTACCGGTTAATACAAGTTTTTTTTACTATTATTAACATATATTTGCAAAACGAATAAAATATTTTTATTATTCGTTTTATTCGAAATATTCGAATATTGAACCCAGTCATATTCGAATAATAAAATCGCCGAATATTCGAATAAAACGAATATTCGAATATTCGAATAATATTCCCTAAACAGAACACACTGCATAGAAACTGTCAAAATAATTGAATAAAATTTAAGCATTTTTTACTTAGGTATATACCTATAATATCTATTCAAATTATGTGTGCTATGTGTTGCATTAAAACAGTTATCTATGGATTTTATTATCTTTTTCAATACAAATAATAAAATAAGATGACCTACTGCCGACACGACTACACTGTAACACTTTGGGTTCATGTAAGTTCACGCCGGCGACGTAGGCGCGCGGCTCGCTTTGCGGCAATTGCGGGCAACTCTTGGAAGCGGTAAATGCCTATTTCGCTTGGTCTACCCGGCCTTAACAAGTATGTACATTTTGGAAATTTTTAAATTTGTTATTGATAACAATCACATTTTCACACAATTAGTTGATAAGATACCTACAAAATATTTCAGAAACTCAAATAGACTAATCATAGACAAAACACCAAAAACATCTTTATTCTTAAATAATGCATATGCAATGTGTGTAAAAATTTATAACAAGGTACCTGCACATATAAAATCACTATCAAAAAAACACTCCATAAGAGAATTAAAAAAAATGTTAATAGAGAAATCCTACTATAATGTTAAAGACTTTTTAAATGACTAATATTATGCTGTAAAATTAAGTATTTTTTGTATGACATAATATGATTTTGCTGAATTTTCATCTGAAATTTGTTTGAATAAGTATATGAAAGTTCCGGACTTTATTGAAATTATTGAATAAAAATTGTATAAACATTTTATCATAAAGTTTTATATCTTTATAGTGGTATAGTGGTATTTATTATCTTTGACACTCTATTAGATCATTTATTTTCTTGACATATAATATGTAGAAAAATATGTAGTTTGACATTCTTCTAATATAAAAATTAAGTTTTGACTAATGAATGATGATAATAATAAATTGTTTATGGTTAAAATGTACCTTTAAGTAATAATAAACTAATTGTGAACTAGTTAATATAAGTATTTGGACGTCGTTAATGCGACAAAATATGCGGTCTACTATAAAATATTGTAACACCTATTGTAACCATATTTTTACCAAATAAACATCATTTCATTTCATTTCATTTCAAGGCGCGGGCGGGCAGTCGTGACCGTGAGGTGGAAGCGCTTCTCCTTCTACGTAAATGAAGTCGCGGGTAAATTTTAGCGATATCCCAAAGTAACTATTCCACGCGGACGAAGTCGCGGGGAAAAGCTAGTATCAAGATAAAATTATTGACAATATAAGTCAAAGTATTAATTCACTTTTTAAACTGTTATGTACAATACAGAGGTTTTATTAATTGGACTTTTGTAGATACCAATAGAACCGACATCAATGAAGCCGGAACACCTCAATTGACCTCAAACCACCACCAAGCGAAGACTTTATTGAAGAGGTGCTCTGACGACTTTATTAAATGATGCGACGTGCAATCAAGTCACAACCATAAACTCAAATATACCTACCGCTCACAACACAACTGAAGATAAACCCCCTTACTAATAAACGCTGCATAAGCTTTGAATAGTTACACAGTGTTTTGTCTTCTTCTATCGGATTAAAAATGTCACTTGTGTGATGTGATCAAAACACTGTATAGTCTATTCAAATTTCAAAGCTTATACAGCGTTTTAATAAAGTTGTAAAGTTGGAAGTTGTAAACTAATACCCCCTTACATTGTTTACAACTTCCAAGCGCAATTTTTCTCGTTTTTTTTTTTAGTTTAAATATTCCCAAAGTTTCGGAATATTTCGGAATACTTCCGAAGTATTCGACGGGAATGATTTGGAATTTTTCCCGCCAGCATCTATAATCAGGTAGTACCTGATTATAGATGCTGGCGGGAAGTTCTATAGTACCTGACAGGTACTATAGAACTCATTCGCATGCGATAAGAACTCACGTTTATTTCTGATCACAGAATTACAGAAAAAACCTGATCTGCTATAAAACGATCTGCTGCGGGAAGTTGGCAGATCATTTTGTCAACTGTCTTTTTTAAGGTAAAAACGCCGGAACTATTTCTAAAAAGTATCAGGAACTGTAGAACTCAGCTGCATGCGATAAGAACTCACATTTATTTTTGATCTGCTGGACAATGATCTGCTAAGTTCACTAACATTACATTCAGGTTCTGTTTTGTTTTCAAAAATACGCCATATGTTTGACACTGACAATATGGGAACTCTATGACCACCATAAGCATAGACATTATATTTTTTACACTGTTCTTTGCTTTGCCTATCAAATTTAAGATTTAATTCTTTAAAAACTTTATAAGACATAATATTTATGTCTGCCCCAGTGTCAATTAAACAATCTACATTTTTATTGTTTATTTTTAAAAAATAATGCCAGGAATTTTCTTTATTAATCAAATTTGTACTGTTATTTTGAGTATTTATGTTTTTAATATTGAATAACGCCCCAATAGTAAATCTCTTAGTATGAGCATTACTTTGAGCAATACTCGATTCATCATCGAGACCCATTTTGCCTATTTCAGAAGCTATATTCCTGACACTATTCTTTCTAAAGCATAGCTGCGTAAAATGTCCATATTTAAAACATGACCTGCATCTGTGTTTCCAAGCCGGACAATTGCGCGGACCATGGGCTGTCTTGCACTTCACACACTTTGCTCTGGATCCAGGTGTGGCTGATCTCGGTTGACCTTGGCGCGACGGAGATCTTGATTTTCTTCTTTTCTGATATGAAGTAGCCCGAGACTTTTGTGTATCTTGTATACTGTGGCTTCTTCTTCTTTCCTGTCTGCTGCAATCATTGATTCCTCGCTTTTTTGTGCCATGGTGAGAGTTCTACATAAAAGTTTGGCTTTTTCTAGGGACAGATCTTGCTCTAGTAGGAGTTTTTGACGAAATTGCGAGAAGTTTGTGGCCATATTCGCAATAAGGATGTCCCTCACCAGAGAATCGCGGAGCGAACCAATCTCACAGGCATGACTTGCATTTTCCAATTCCATAAGAAAGTTGTCTTAAGATTCGATCATGCGTTGTTTCAATGTAAAAAAAATGTGTCTTGTTACCGTCACATTTTTCTTGGGTTCAAAATACTCGACGAATTTTGTCTTGACCTCTTGAAATGTAGCCTTGTCTAGGTCCAAATTGAAGGAATTGTAGATATTTAGACCTTTTCCCCCCATGGAATGTAACATTAAAGCGATTTTCCTTCTGTCTTCAGTTTTCTCTGTACCTGATGCCAATAGATATATTTCGAATGATTGCGTCCATTTCTTGAAATTCTCAGCATTATTGTTGATAATTTCGGTAGATATTTCAAGTTTTTGTACACCGTTTGCCAGCCATTGTAAGGTCTTCACTTTTTTTCACACCCGCAGTTGTTGAAGTACCCTCTCTTCCGTTTATATTTTGTTTTTCTTTTTTATTATATTTTAGTTACTGATTCTGACACCATGTTTTACGCTCCAGCCAGGACGTCTATGTTGAATCTCTTGGGGGATACTTCTTATGTTACAATGGAGATACAAATGATACAAATCATAGCATCACAATATGTTGATTTATTACTACACGTACAACAGATACATTTAACATATAACAGAGGAGCATACTAATACATGTCTATGCTGTACATAGCCTTTCGGCTAACTGAATAATCTATCTTAACCTGTCAAGCGTCACTTGCTGCCTTGCAGCAAGTGACAGCATGACTCCCACGCGTCGCTTGCTGCCTGGTGGCAAGGTGGGCACGCCCATAGAATAAATTTCTAATTTATAAGTGGTTTGTTTGTACCACATAATTTATACATTTATGTAATTAATATTAAGTTTTTTATGCATATACGAAGTATTTTCCATAAATCTACTACAAATTACTTCAGAAAATCGAATGAAAAATATACGTTTTTATTGCTATTTTATTTCATAGTGAGTTTATGATTTTCTTGTGAAATGCATTTTGAATTGAACATTTTAGTAGAAATTTTATTAGAACGGTATTTATTCTAGAGTCTACGAATAGAATATATGGATAAGAATAAGTAAATTTATTACTATGATTGTTTTTGTAAGACATTACCGTCAAAATAGGCCTAGTTTCGGAGGGTTCAATGAGGGAGTTCCCTTATTGTACATTGTAAAAAAATAATGAGTTACTGTAATATTTAACATCCTGAAATGTATAAAAATATAAAAATATGTATTTAATTATGTCCCAGTTACAGTTTATTGAGCAATCAAAATATGTACTATGTCAGATATTTTTCATAGTAATTGTAATTAGTTTTGCTCCAATCCTTGTTAGTACAACTGTTTTTGTATTAAATTTTTATGTATAATATATCCAATTACGTAAATAAAGCAACAATCACTGTATAGAAACATACATTTTATATTTATTTGAGTTTTAAAACAAAATATTAAAAAAGACGAAGTTTATGTGTTTGTATCAAGATTCCATTTATTAAATGAGTATTTTTCTAAATTCCATTTACGTCATCACTTAGGAAATCTATTCTACTTTTTAAATATATATCACATGCATAGGTAGTACATAAATTATAACAATATAATTTGGAGAAATAAAAATCGCGGGAATCGAAATTAGACTGACAATTTTATAGTAGGTAACTGTAACTTATTTTATATCGGTTTTTGAATTAAAATTTTATATATAATGTGTGCACCTACGTAAATTAAGCAAATTTTACTATATAGAAACATAAATTTGGCCTTAGTTTAGATTTGCAATAAAAATATAAGAAAAAGTCGTGTGTTGTGTTTGGATCAAGATTTCTTTTATTAAAGTAGTATTTTTCTTAATTCCAATTATATTATCAATTAGGAAATTTAATCACCTTTCTAAATATATATAACATGCATATGTTTTATTCACATTAAAACATTATAATCTTGAAGAAAAACACGACGGGAAACGTCATATGATTTATAGAGGTCGGTACTCCGTGCATCTGTCATGAGGGAATGAGGACGTCCTCCTCCTTCCTCTCCGTAATGTGTGTGATGAGGTATCATTTGGCATGTTCCCACTTGAGTGTCAATAACGAAGTCAAAAGTAAACAATCAGTGCAAGTGTTTACGTTATTTGAAATGTTTACTTTCAAGTGGATAGGTACTTAATTATACTGAATCTAATAACTGTAATTTATAAATCTGTTTCTATATTACGTAATCACTTAGGAAATTAATTATATTTTTAAATATATACATCATCCATAGGTTTTATTTACTTATTAACATTAAAATTGCGAAAAAAAATCGCGAAAAAAATTGCGGGAGAATGTAAGGAAAATTAATTTTTGGTGGCAAAAAGGCCCGACGCTTGTCTGCATAACCTGTCAAAGAGTGTCAAGGCGCTTGACAGGTTAAGGTTCAACATGACAGGAGAAAGTTTGGCATTGACATAACATACTCTTAAATAATTATAATGTTATGTAACAGCCTACATTGTCATTTTCGCGCAAATACCCAAACACACGACGAGGATTGTCAGGTCAGACGTTCAATTACCATATTCAACGGCTGAGCTCAGCCCACATTTAACACCAATGCATTGTGAAACGGAATAAGCGCAAAAGCGACTACCAGGCGGTCACCCCCGCCGAGCCTCGTCCCAGGGTTAACCGCAATTTAGGTACATTCTTTGATCTCTCCCGGCCTTCGGGTAAACTAATATCGGTTGATAATCAAATACATGTTCGAAGTAACACAATTTGCGGAATGAAAGAAGCGAAAGAAGCGCTCGGACTTCTCTTCAAAGAATCGAACTAGAATAGAACTGATAGCTACAGAAGGTAGCTTAAGCCATCTGTTGCACCTATGATAGAAAAAACATTTGAACGGAAATGTCCCGCGCTGCCCACAAGATCATCGTAATACAGGAATGTAGAAATATAATGGAGGCTTTTCAATATTTAAATTCTTTCGTCATCTTAGAGATCACACTCCTAGAGCATGCGATGTGTAATTTGTTCATGAGAACTGCCCTCGGTCTAACACTCGTAAAGCGGAGACGAAACTAATTTAAATTAATAAAGTTTAGCTTTAAAATTGTCACGAACGACTGAGCGATGCAGTGATTAATTTTTATCCAGTGCCCAGATCGTTCGCGAACCGAAGGGAAGAAATTATAAAGGTGACATCCTCTGCGGATCTAAAAAGGCCACTTACGCAATATCATCGCAATATTGCTATTTGACACTAAAGCAATTCTGCTTGTAAATCTGTCAAATGAATGCATTTCAGCCAATTTCTGCATATGAATCTGTATCCAAATCATATTATGAATTGCAATTCAAGTGGCCATTTTACGATCGCTGTCATCTTTGATACAGTAATTCATAACAAGAATTGAAAATGAATTGCCAAAACGGCCTTTTTAGACCTGCTGATCGTGTTTTCTCACCGGTCCTGTCACTCGGAAATACAGTTATTTTTTAACTATTTGAATATCCTTATTTTATGAGGATAAGAAAATCTAGTCGTTTTTTTTTTACAATATAATGCATCACTGCGCTGAAACTCTAAATCTACAGGCAAGAACTGAAAGCGCCTCCGTACGGGCGGTACAGTAGGCCTTACATAAGAACACTAAAGCGAGATGTCGACTTTGTAAAAGTTTACAGTGCAGCCACAGAACCAGGTATAATACTCACTGAGAGCACGTCGCACAGAGAGGTTACTACGTAGCCGTATAAATCATTTTCAATTAGGGATGAGATGTATTTACGTTACCAGGTTTTAATACCAAGTTTTCACCTCAAAGTACGGCGCCCTGGTACGCGCAGAAAATACTTGCAAGTATAAAAGTACGTGCTTAGGCGAAAACTTGAAACACAAAACATGAAAAAACTTTCATAAGAAAACAATCTACATCGCAATATGAATAAGACACACAATCGCATTTATGAGAAAAAATATTTCATGCTTTAAAGTATTTTTATTTATTTACGATTTTGTTCCTTATTCTCCATAACATACAGATTGAATTCCTATGCAAGTATTTTCAGGGCGCCATGCGGGGCTCGGTGCGTTTGCATTTGCGAGTCGCAACTTGCTACGCCCGGCGCGGCGCCCGAGGAGCGGGTTGCCACTCGCCATGCCCGTTCCGTAACAAATATTTGCAAGTATTTTAATACCTGGTTTTCGACCCTGGTATTTTTACGTACTCGTACTTGGAAGCCCTGGTATTGAATTTTGCAAGTATATCCCATCCCTATTTTCAATGCTTAAAAAGTAAGGCCTCAAATCGATTATGACTTGGAGAAACAGTAAAAATAGGTTTTATGCACCGCAAACTGTAATCGATCTCTATGATATCTCAACTCGATATTAATAACACGCAAAGTAATTAACACCAACTACTGTCGGTCAAATAGATTATTTACTTTAATCAGATTCAAAATGTACCTACTCCGGCAAATATTTCAACTCTCTTTAACACCAGTATCTAAGAAATGTTTTAGACTTCTTAAAACCAATATAAAATAAAATAATTTACAACTTTACTGCTCTGTACTCAGTACTAAATATATGGCCCATACTGGTCATTCACACTATGAGTAGTTACTTACAGTTATCAAACTTTGCTCCTCGAGTACTTTGCAGCAGAGTTGTAAAAAGAACAGTTACACCCATATGATTAGTTGTTACCTCGAGATTTCCTCCACTCGACTCAACCTCAATCCACGAAAGCTGTATCATTAGTTCAACAAAATGTCCTCGACTTGAGGAATTTCCTTACTCGAGTAGAGGAATCAACTGTCAAACTTAAGGTACCTCAGGACGTACCTTGAGGCTCCCTCGAGCGTCTATTTCTGCACTTATAATCGATACTTTTTATAACCAGAGTGGAATTATTTGAAGCAATTACGCAATTATAGAGAGATACTTATTTAAAGATAACCATGGTGGATTTTTTGAATGACCTTTATTTTACGAAAATCCGCCACGGCCTATACGAAAATCCGTATAAATACAACATATTCATCAATCTGTAAAATTTGGATCGAGTTTTAATGGTTACTATTGGTGTTAACATAAAAAAATATATTTTTCCATGATTATTTATGATGTCATACCCTCAGTCAACCTTACTGGAAGAGCAAACAGCTGAAGTAGAAATTATGTTTAAGAATACCAAACTCGAGGAACTTCTCAAGGATACCTCAGATGAGGTTGAGTCGAGGCGGATCTGAGGAAACAACTAATGATACGGGTGTTAGACTCACCCTAAAGCTTCTATTAGTCATAAAAGAGGACTAGAGTCGCATACAACTCCTCCACAAGACTCACTTCGAAGTGCTTCTACACTACCATGTGTAACGGTTCACAGTAGACACTAGACGCCGCCCGCGCCGCTTATGATGTAGCCAACATAATATCTGAACACAGAAGCACAACAGGAGACAGGCGACCAAACTAAACTTGATTTAACAAATGAGCAAACGGATTGCCTATTGGAATTGGAATAATTAATGTATTGCTGTCTTTAAAATTATAACACAAATAAAAAAGTGGGTTACAGCCTTTTACGTCACTAAGTCCCTGCAGCCGCCAGTCGCCACTGAGTTGCCGTTCCTAACATAGTACCACCGCGCTCATGACTACAGCGTGCCACTGCCGTGGCCGCCGTCACGTCGACGTCATGCTACCGCCGTCGTCGTGTTGCCGCCGTCATGCTGGCGCCGACACGTCCCGGCACACGAACGATTTCTTGCATTACGTCGTACATAGTAGACCAGCACTAATATGGAGCCCGCTACAGCTATACCGCAAGTCTGCGAAGTCCTGGCTCTTAAACTATAGTTACACTGGTCCCACATTGTTCACGTTGTAGTTTCATAGAAACCAGGCTTATATTGTAATCAAACCGTTCATACACCATATCTAAATCTATCTCTTTCTATCTCATATGTTTAGTAGTACCATCTCTTTCTCACAGCATGTCTCGACATGCTCGTGTGAAAATATCCCTTTTTCATCTTTAGCACAAGTACCTACACGATAAAAATGTCAATATATTTGCGAAAATTGAAAAACCGAGCAATATCATTTTCATGCTTTCGTGAGTCGTAAAGTTCGAATCTCACGGACTGATTTAGGCGTATAGCCGATAAAGTAGTAAAGTAGTAGTAGATAAAGGCGTAAAGTCCGTAGGTTATTTCCAATTAATAACTTATATTAACGAATTATCATAGATCACGTCACTATATCACTTCTCCACAATAAAACCAATTAAATTATCACATTCACTGCCGGAAAATAATAAGTAATCCGTCTTTTATCTACCCCAAGTTCGTACTGCCATTTTAAAACCGCGCGAACTACGAGTTAGAAGTTGACGTTTCACCATGCCGTCACAAATGGCGACATTCCCGTACGATACCGTCAGAGCCGTGCCGCCCCTGTGTGCGATGTGTGCGGCGCACACAGGCGCCAAGACGATGAGGGCGCCGCGGGCCGCCACCGAAAAGTTAAAACATGAAGATTCGTAAAAATAAGAGGCGCTTCATGGGTTTCGCACACAGGCGCTGCTGGGGGTCCGCGCGGTCCTGGATACCGTTTTATAATGATAATCAATGCATGACGGTAAAACAATTCTCTTTAATTTTAGGCACGGTGCCTACAAATGAAAAATCTTTTAAGAAAACGCAAACAAAACAGTAAACAATGACTTAAGGCGCTGTGAGTAGTCAACTATGAAGTATTCGAGGGGGTGAAGGAGATGAGTGGGGGACGTGCCGCCCCCGTTGCTGCGGGGGGCTTCATGCGATTTACGTCAAAGTGATGTGTCTATAATGTACAAAAGCGTAATTTCGATAAAATCGCAATATGCTTCATAGCCTAGCGGTATTTTGCCCGCCTAAAGTTAAGCGTAGCGTCTAGGTTCAAATCTCATTACAATTTAATATATTTCAAAATGTCTATTTTCTGTCTAGGTCAATTAACATAAGTCTAATTCCTAATTTTGTGCCAAATTTAGCCATTGCGATTTGAGAAAGTTAAGCTTTTTAGTAAGTAGTTAAAGGGTAAAAAAGTCTAAAAAAAGCTCAATTTAGTCACTGAACTCCTAAACGGCTGGGCCGATTTTAATAAAAAAAAATTGTGTGTCTTCAGGTTGATTCGAGAATGGTTTAGATTTGCAATCGGACCTGGTAGGTGGCGCTGCTGTCAGTAGTCAGTACGTCAACAAATTTAATTCTAAGGCGGTACGAAGTTTGCCGGGATAGCTAGTATTATTATAATATGCAGTCGAAGTACTGCGGAATGCGGAATACGCACACTACAACATGTAACACATTACACAGTACACTTTATGACATCACACACATTGACGTTTCTTCCTAGGACGACATTTCATAATTTTATATATTTCGCATTTTTCAGCGGTTACAAAATCTAAACTTGCTTTTGCCTGCAACTTCGTTCGCGTAGCACAAAGCTAAATTTTATCGACTGATTTTATACAATACATAAATACACAATAAAATTCAATATCAAATATTCCCACTCTACATACATGAAACTTCGGCTATCTGACAGCAAAAAAAATACAATTTCAAATAAGTACCTAGTTTCTGACATTTGTGGTTTAACCAAATAGTCTCTTCGGCTACATCATATTAATTGTAAATATTGTTTTATTTAATCTATTACTAATATAATACAGAGAGAAGGTTTATTTGTTTGTATGTTTGTTTGTTTGCATTGAATAGGCTCCGAAACTACTGGAATGATTTTGATGAAATTTAGGACAGATATAGAATAGACAACGGGGAAGCACATAGGCATACTTTTTATTGCCGAAAAATGTACGGTTCCATCGAGATTTCCTTTTGCGCGCATGAAGTCGCGGGCAACACCTAGTCTAAATATATAAAAGGCAAACCTGACTGACTCATCTATCAAAGCACAACCGAAACTACTGAACAGATGTTGCTAAAATTTGGCACAGATAGTTGTAATGACGTAGGCATCCGCTAAGAAAGGATTTTTGAAAATTTGCCCCCTACGGGTGTAACAAAGGGGTTAAAATTTTGTATGGAAACCGAACTTTACGCGGATGAAGTCGCGGGCAAATGCTAGTATAAAATAAACGTAGATTACTGAATACTTATTTAGTAATCTACGTTTATTTTTTACTAGCTTTTGCCCATGTACTTACATGTTCCTAATATCTGCTCATGGTGATTAGAATTAGAATTGATTATAATAATTGATAAATTATATGTATAAACTTTACAAACCAACAGAATAATATTTAGGTATATATATATTTACTTATTCTGTTGTCAATCAATGTTGTCAATTTTGAATCAAATATGTTTTTTCTTTCGTCGTGTAATAAATTATATCAATAATTTCGATTACTTTACGTCAGTCTGACTGGCAGCTCGGTTTGCGTACCGACGTTTGATTTTTGGTGGTGAGTTCAAATCCCGGTAAGATAAATATTATTTTTGTGATTCTTATAATGTCTTTGTTTTTCTTTAATATTTTTTTTTATTTATTTTTTATTAATTTTTATCGTTGTACTAAAACCTATTTTTTATCGTTGTACTAAACCTAGTACCTACTTATAAAGAGTTTTTGTACCTCCATCTTAAAACTTTGGACTAAAAATTTGGACATTCATCGAATACAACCTTTTCATATTTTATATAATATAATCTACACTAATATTAACAACAACTTAAAGTAACTAATAATAAAATAAGTACATAATTAACCATATACTTTTATTACTGCGAAAACAAGCATCGCTCGGAGTTTTATAGTGCGACAAAAAAAAAGAAAAAAAAATCGTCTGACCGGGATTCGAACCCGAGACCAATTGGTCGCAACAACGCAAAAAGCCAAAAGGCTACCAAGCGTCTTACATCAGACCGCGAAATTACGTATATATTATAAGTATTACACGACGAAAGAAAAACTAATATGTAAATATTGACTTGACCCCGACTTGACCTTTATGCAGACGACATAAAGGTCCATTCGGGGGTAAAATAAATTTGAACGGACTTTCCACAATAAAATCGAATAATTTTTGAGCAGAAAAGAGGGGAAAAATTTGACATACGTCTCATTAGCAAGAGGCCTAAGCCGGTACTGTCTTATTCAATAGATATGAAAGAGAAGGAATGACAGGTCGCCATTTCGCGATGTTTCATTCGACTCGTACGAATTATTTATCATTGAAATAAATTAATACTAACAAATATCACATTCTATACGAAAAATCAAAACAACAATTCCCTTCCTTTTATTATATTTTACGAAACTGCAAATAATTTTCTCATTTCTGTTCACAAATAATACAGTTAAGACTCCAAGAATTTCTATTTTAATGGTAACTTTATGATTTTTTTTTATCGAGAAATTTTTCAGATAACGTGTTTTGAAAATGAAGGTCCCCTAGCAAATATGATCAAAATTAACATATATTTTTTTGCTGCACTAAAATGTATCCATTCGTCTCAAAAAATTTTTGAAAGAAGCGCATTTCTAGGGTAAGAGCGCCTTAAAATGGCTTCCTTGAAACACAACATTTCTGCTATTTTAAACAAATAAAACCTTACTAAACAAAAATGCATAATGTGCATACGTCACTTTTTACGATTTTAAGTCAATTATATTTACTTGGATTATAAAGCTACGAATATTTCCGATTACTTCCGAGTCCCGCCAACTGCCGAACTTCGCCGAAGTCTATAGCATGCCGCGGGAGCCAGGCGAGTCACGCCTTGGGATATTCATAGGTGTGTGCGTTTGCGAACTGTGTACGGACACAAAAATTACTACACACATGCGAACAAACGTCCTGCCAGACGGCACGGCATGAGTTGCATACGGCAGCCTTGCAAACATAATGTGCTTGCAAATAGGTGCTATTATAAAATATTAGGCGTTTTTTAGTTATTATATTTTGTTTATTCATTTATTTATTATTAATTAAAGTCATCTAAAACGTACGAACGTTTTATTAAAATATCTGTGAATGACAAGTAAAGCACTGCATTTCTGCCTATAAGGAGAGCAAGCCCCTGGCATTTTGAGTGCCTTCCTAAATAGTTTTATTTTCAACGACCACTGCTTTAATTATTACAGAATCCAAGTCACAAAACTTGAAAAAAATATTTTAGTCTACGGCTGCGTTGAGGAAATGCGGCTATTCTTATGTACGGTACGCCTCTATTGTATTTGCAGAGTAAGCAGACGAACTGTTGGGGGCCTGCTGAATGCCCGATGCTCATGTTACGTCTGTCATAATATTATGGCACCTTAGCTGGACGAGGTATTAATATCATATTCCTTCACGACATTTTAATATTTATAGAAGACGAATAAACTATATTATACAACATTAAAATTGTTTTGTTTTCCTTTTCTTACAAATATTATATTTCTGTTTTTTAATATTTATTGTTAATAAGTCATCATAATATCATTATTTATGATTACCTAAATAGATAATAGCTTATTATTTTGACTTTTCACGCATTCTCCACCTACTGTGTTATTAAGGCTTTTGGTTGGTTTTGAAACAATCTCACTTTCACTAAACAGCTCATTACGTTTGCCAAAAGTTACACAATTTTCAACATTAATCTAAATCTATCTACTTATATATACCATTTTTATATTATTACCTACATTCTTAGCCCAATAATGTACGATTTACGAAATGGTTTCGGTCTCCCTTAATTAGTTTTGATGTGGAGGTCTTAATAACCTTTTGTAGTCGTTACTCGTTAAACAGTTTTTAATCAGAAAAAAAGTTTATTAATTTTTTAAAATATTACAAAGAAACAAAATCGCCAATTTGTTCACTTGTCGCGGTTGGCTGCGCGCGGGATGCGCGTGCGCACGCGCTTGGGCCACGGCTTCTTGTGGTGCACGTGCTCGACGTGCGAGCGCTTGCCGTCCGATGTCGTGAACTGCTTGTCGCAGATCTCGCACTGAAACTCCTTCTCGCCTATGTGCACCGTTTTCACGTGTCGGTTGCAATTCGGGAGAGACTTAAACTTGCGTTCGCAGTAGGGGCAGCTGTACCTCGGCGCCTGCTCGTCGTGCACGCGCTGGTGCAGCGCCAGGGCGGTCTTGCTGGTGAACTTCTTGTCGCACGTGTCGCACTTGAACTTGATCTCGCCCGAATGCCACGCCATGTGCTCCTGCAGTAGCGCCTTGCACTACATAGAATGAAACGTTAAATCCAACTATAATGTCTATGTATTTATCAAAAGGAGAAAAGGTCTATCAATGATCCATTTGAACTTTTTTCTTTATACTATACGTTAACGATATAGGAAAATGTTTAGGAACTCATATCAGCTTCTCTACGCAAAATTAACACAAAAGTATCCAAAATTATAAAAACATGTAGTGCCTGTATGTCCTTGCGAAACAATCTAAATAGTTTCGAGTCATTTTACAAATCTAACCAATTATATTTAAATAGTTAAATACTGACAAGTGTCACGATATAACTTTCACGCGGAAGAGAATTCCTATTACAATGCCATTGGGGGGCAGACCCTCAGTCACGTGTCTTCAATACGAGATCTTGGAGTGACCCTGGACGCCAAGCTTTACTTCAATGAACAAATGAATTTAGCTAAAGCTTTCCAACAACTGGGCACAACTATTCCAATAGGTCAACACTTTTAACGTATGAGCTCTTAAGCTATAATGCTAAGCTAATATATAATGCCTACGATCGCAGTATACGAGTTAAGTTCGCGAGTGTGGTTTGGAGTCCAGAGTATGCTTCTAATATCAGCCGCATCGAAAGCGTTCAAAATAAAATTTTAAGACACTCGATTATTATATAATCGGTCTGGCTAGACCAAGGTCTATACATTATAGGGAAAGTGCGGCAACCGGTAACAGTACTTTTGTACCCAGGGTATACCTTGGAGCAAAATCTTACTTTCTGATATCTTATGCTTGGACTACTTCAAAAAAGTCGAAATCACCATATGTGTCCATATAAATATCGAGGAGATCCCTCGATTCCTCATGGATTCCATCATGAGGTCAGCACTTTGATGTCCAAAGGACTAATTTATGATTATACCTTATACTTATTTTTTTTTTGAAAATCGCTAAACAGACAGCAGAGTAATTGTTGAACATACAAAAAAAATATATATATACAGCCGAATGTTTAACCGTCTCTTTTTTGGATGTCGGTTAGAATTTTATTTTAAAATACCGCGACTATCCTCACGTACCATGGACACTTTTTATATCCTCCCAATCATACGAACTACGCGAGAAATACATTCTTTAGGCGATCGTGCTCTTACTACAATAGTTATCTCAAATCAGTAGATATTTTTTCTAACAACTCAAGACAAATAATTGAATGACTTAATATTTGGCTCATAAAAATGTTTTTTGATATTAGTTATGTTTTGTAGGGTTAAGGTTCAATATATTTTATACCGTTGTTACTACTATGTTAATTTGTATTCTAAATTATGGTACATTAGGTCTAGTTGTAGTTATAAAGTTTAATAATGTTTGTTACATAAATAAATAAATGAAAAATGTGTGCGTGAGCGAGACTCACCAAGAACATCCTGCCACACTGCTCACACATGCATTTGCCTTTGAACTTAGTGCGGATGAGGCCGGGATGCGCCGCGCGGAAGTGCTTCGCGTACGCCCTGTAGCCGACCTGCCGCTCGCCGCACTGCCAACACAGTCCAATGTTAACATTTGCATCAGCTACTTACTACTACTCGTCTGTGTGACTATAGTCGGTGGAACTGTTTGGTAGAACGTAGTCAATCCATGAAATATAAAAATCGATCACGGGATACTTCGGGCATATGACCTACTGCTTAAGTAAATACGTTTAAGCAGCAAAATAATTATAATACATGAAAACATTTTTTTTCTTGGGCGACTTTGCGTTTTGCGGAAACGAGAGTCATCCATACATGAGATGTTTTTTTAGTTTGAGTATGACAATTATTTTTCTGCCTAAGCGTCATTACATAAGCAGCGAATCATGTACCTGAAGTATCCGTAATTGATTTTGGAGACCTTATACATATATTTAAACATCAAATTTTATATATAAAAAAAATAACGTCAACAACACGACATTTTGTTGTTATGGTTTATAGGATAATGTCTATAGTCTATGTTTTATTTAATTTCGTTTACGACTCAAATTAATGTAATTTTTTTCGATTAAAACAATGTAATAAACCGCATTAATCGAAAAAAGAAACCGAATCGTTATACAATTCGTTGTATGTTTTCGCATCACTGCGGTTCAAGAGTTGTTTACGTTTGGGTCAAAATAAATTGGAACGCACTATACCAAACATACTGTATAGCTATGTTAGGTAACACTGAAAATTTTTAGAAAATGAAAAACGGCTTAATGTAGAAAGTTACCAATACTTTTATTGTTTTTCGAAGTAATTTTCGTTCCTCTCTACACATCGTCGTATTCGATGGAACCACTGAGAAAAGCAGTGGGCCCATTGTTCCTTAGGGGTCTCTTCTATGGCATTTTCGTACGCTTTCACTAACTTCAGGGCTCGTAAAGCGAGTACCTCGAATTTTATCTTTAGTTCTTGGGAATAAATGAAAGTCGCAGGGCGCCAGGTCAGGACTGTATGGCGGATGACTCATTATCTCGACACCTGCCATAGTCAAATATTCAACAGTCCGTTTTGCGGAGTGCGCCGAAGCATTGTCGTGGTGAAGGAGGATCCTGCTTCGAGGGCGCTGCTGTCGAATTTTTTCCAAGACAACAGGCAAACAGCGATTGACATACCAGTCTGCAGTAACTGTCCTTCCATCTTCTAGCACAACTGTCGCGAAATGACCTTTCCGACTAAAGAATGAGGCAATCATATTCTTTTCCTAGACTTCTTCCTTTCTTTACTCGAGATAGCCGATCCTCGAAAAGTAACACCCACTGAGCTGATTGTCTTTTGGTTTCGGGTTCGTATCAATATATCCAGTTTTCATCACCTGTGACGATGTCAAATACAGCATTTGAGTCACTGCCGTTGAACTTCTTAGGCTTCATTAAGAAATGCTAATCGCAGCCTATCATAGCTTTGATGTTGAGTAAGCCCACAACGAAAGTCATAAATCATAATAAATCATTGACCGAAAATTTTCACGTGTAACAAGAGTTTTAGATTTGCCGCCAATTCATAAAAACAAATGACAAATGAATGCAATATACTACATTAGGTTACCAAAGAGTTCTAAAATTTAAATTAAAAAAAGTTTTCATTACCAATGTTTCTAACTGGCCAGTTCTAAATATTTTCAGTGTTACCCACGGACTTTATATGCTCGCATACCTGCTCGCAATCTACTTCTTTCGGTTTCCAGGAAACCGTCTGCGTCGTCGCTCCCGCTCGTCTCAATGGTTCGGGCTTTTGCGGCCATTCGTTGCGGATGCGGTCCCTGAATTAATAATTAATTTAATTTTGAAGTAAAACTCCTTTAGACGCGTTAGGAGTCGAATTTCATGGAAGTGTCACGGGGCGAGTGACATGATTTTGCATTTCAAATAATGAATGTAGTTTAACACCTGCCACGTGTAATGTGTACACATCTTTTCACATTTTTTACAGTTAATTATGTCGATTGGGGCTTCCACACGTTGGCTATCTAGATGACCATAACGGTGTGTGCTATCGTGTGGATTAAGGACTGACGTGTGTTGGAATGATGGGCCACAACTGTGATCGCTACTTGGCCAAGATCCGTGCGGTGTCGGTTTTTCGTCCGTATATCAAAAGTCAATATTTTCAAAGGTACAGCGATTTGTATAAAAATTTTCGCGAGCCTCCTAAAAACGCTCCATACTAAAGTCGACCTACAAATGACGTCACTTGTAGGTTATAGTATATGAAGTATATGGCCGCAGGAATATATTTGTAAATATCTCCGATATTTGTGCGTTTAAGTTCATACTTACCATAATTAATGTTTTTGTATATGATGTGAGTAAACTAATGATGTAGGTTTTGTTTACCAAGTTCGCAAAAAAAAAATTTTTTTTTTGGTACTGGAGCGGAGCGAAATTTTGTATACAAATCGCTGTACCTTTGAAAATATTGACTTTTGATATACGGTTTCTTCTGAGAAGTTACTCATATTTAAGAGTACTATTCATTTATGCAATAAAAAAAATCAGTCCGCTTGCCTATTGACGTAAAATCTAATTACTCACGTATGCACATGATGCATTTTTGTTTTAGTAAGGTTTTATTTGTTTAAATATCAGAAATGTGGTGTTTCAAGGAAGCCATTTTTTCATGTGAAAACGCATTGTTATTTTTCGTTTGCCGTTATATTTAATATTTATAGTTTTCTTAAAAATTTTTAATTTTAACATTTGAAAGTGTGTACATTTAACAGTTTATTGCTGAAGTTCTATAAAAATTGTAGTGATTTGCTTTTTGATTGATTTGATTTGATTTTTTTTAAATGTTATTTGATTGTGAGGTTTGTGTTGAAAATGTGTGTTTATTAAAAATTAAAAATAATAAGTTCTCACAATTGTCATTTAGTGAAAAGATTCAAATTGTGTCTTAAGGTAGGTGTGTACCCGAGTTACAATAATTAAATCAGCAAAAAGGTAATGTATCTCGAAAGTTTCATGTTAAAAGTTAGTTCTGTTGGCATGGTTTCCGACTTAGAGATCCGTCGCTTGGCTGTGGCTATGCTAAAAATCTATAAAAGAAAAAGTTTTTGTGACCGACTACTCCGCCGCATACCCAGTGTCATAATCCTGTGCACGCTGCTGTTAGTTCGTCACGAGCTCCAACTGTGAGCGCACGCGTACATCTTTTGTTTTCATCAACGAAAGTTTCGTAACTTAATATTTAGTAATAAAAATGTTTAGTTTAACAATTACGTAGTAACTAATAATTAATCTGTGTTAACAATGACGAACGTGGAAACGTTCAGATTTATAGAATTATATCAAACAGAAAATCCGAAAAATCAAAATCACAAAAATCAAACTATTGGGTGCGTTCTTTGAGAGAAAAAAATTGGTGCATACGCTGTGGCCTGTGTACGTGCACATAATTTTTCGAATGTCAAAAATTTCGTCGGTGCATTTCCCGCGATAAATATTTGCTTAGGGAATATAGATCTGTGCCAAATTTTATGATGATCGGTTGAGTAGTTTTTACGTAAAAGCGTTAAGTACGGTATCGCACATGAACCCACATACATTATCGGTATAAAAAGTGCTCTTAGTGACTCAACATCCATTTTAATAAATACGTCCGCACCTTGGCCCGAATTGAAGCATACTGAACGGCCTTCTAACGTGTGAATGCCTACACAATCTTTTGGCCAACACTAAGCCACAATTGTCGCCATCTAGATAGCCAACGTGTAGAAGCCCCATATGGCGCTCGAATACTAACTGGAACCTGCGATTGCCTACAAAGTTACCCCGGAATTTCAAAACCATATAATTTTTTATCACATTACGACTAAATATTATATCCTAACGAGGAAAGTAAAAACCTCCACTGAGGGCGCTTCGTTTTGATTACAGTGCGAGCTGTGGCCGACCAGCTGGCTCCACAATCCTGCAACGCGTTATCGAAGTTTCCTGCTCGGCGCCTATATACTGAATGCGACACATCTGAAAACCACTACAGGGTCTTCGGCCTGATCGAGCATACCATCCGGTCGGAGATCTCCCTTGGGGCTGCCAACCCATTTCCCACAGCAGCAACACCACGAAAAGTTGGGATATGATTGCTTAAATCTCGAATTTCAATTTAAATATTTATTGTAGTGATCAAAAAATCCTGTGTAAAATTCGTTAGCTGCACTCCTTCATATATCCCTACCCTAGGGACGTGGTCCCACTGGCTGGGAACTCCTAGTATTGATAATAATTAGCCACAAACATATCACTTTACACTTACGGGTGGGTGTCGCTGCTATGCACAGAGGACTGCGTAAGATGGCGCTGATAAGCCTCATCGTTGGCGAACCGCAGCTGGCACTCCTCGCAGTACGGGCCGTCCAGATTAATCTGCGGAGCTGCGATATGATGTACACACACA
The DNA here is from genome assembly GCA_905404095.1 of Glaucopsyche alexis. NCBI lineage: Eukaryota > Metazoa > Arthropoda > Insecta > Lepidoptera > Lycaenidae > Glaucopsyche > Glaucopsyche alexis. Next base: position 1,407,591 of record FR990061.1, on the reverse strand, counting down.
CACAAGGATATCATATATAATATCACCGTGTGAGAAAAAACCGCTTATAATAGTTACATGAGATAGAATACTACCGCAAACTCCATTTACTTTTTTCCTTTTGACCACGGCGAAGCCAAGAATGGCAATGAATATAATATGTTTGTTCCACCACAGAGCCCCATTGCGTATACCTCCATATCCAGCAAGTGTCGCTTGGCCTTGTGCAGCTCGACGCCCCGATTGCTGACGAACGTGTACCCGCACAGCTCGCACGCGAACCGCGACGAGTGCTTGATCCGCAGATGTGACAAGTACGACGTGAACTTACTGCGGACAAATGTTTGGGTCAAAGGTCAACTGCGTGTTGTACGTTTCTGGCATTTTGTGACTGTTTTCAATCAATTCAAAGTCGCACGGATTCAAATCTGGTTTTGATGTGTTTGGTGTTTTTTGGACACCTACGACAGGCACTAAGTGACCTAAATGGTATGAAGCTTTGGCGTGTCTTGTGCCTAAAGTATTTAAGATTTATATGGCAAAATAAAAAAAACTACATTTTGATATTTACCTATACAACGTGTAGAAATAAGGAGTGAATATTTAAAGGTGAGTATATGCCCCTTATATAGAGTTCACTGTGAAAGTAGCAGCGCTGAAAGAGGTACTTTTTATTTCCATACATTTTTATTTCCTTAGAGTATCATGAAAAATGTTGTATCCCTTGTAGGCATCTTAAGGTGAATGCGCACCGCGCCGCAGGAGCCGCACGTGCCGAAGTCATCGAATTATATAAATATTTGTATGAAATTGTATGCGACGCCGCGCACCTATCCGCGCCGCAGGAATCGATTCCTTTTTATGACAAATATTAATAAAATTCGATGACTTCGGTGCGTGCGGATTCTGCGACGCGTATAGGTGCGCATTCACCTTTACCAGTGCTAGTGCAAGGTTATTGACGTCCATCAGCTGCATCTTCATTCAGTTATTACAATACTTATTAAGTTATTAGTCAATGAAAGAAATAAATAATAATTTATTTTTTTAATAAAAGCATGTTTAGTTACGTTAGTTAGTTACTACGTAATAATTTTTATTTTCAAAATGATAATAATAAAATATCATGTTTGATTTAAGCGTCATGAATAAAAACATCAGGATAAAATCAATATAATTTTAAAATAATTTATGCGGAACCACTAAACTTAAAGAATTAATTTCTACAAATTTGTGGGAGGAGCTAGAGCTCATGTGTTTTTTTTTTATCAAAACAGATTGGCCGGCGGCATGCGTCAACGCATCGCGCCGGACGAATGAAAGGAACGCCGCTGACCAATCGACACAAAAGACACGTGTACGATAATTAAATATTTTTTGCGATATTTCAAATTCGTTTTTCTCCTATATTATATGGTTTACAATTTTTTGCTACTGCTTTATGGATAATACCTAAACGAAGAAATATGCCAGTAAATTTTTATCACTCCGATTTGTTAAACCTTCTATCTTCACCTGTATATCTCAATTTAACAGATTTTGACTATGAGCTGCCAAACAACCTGTATATCTCCATTTAACGGAATCCGATTATGTGTCACCAAACAGCCTGTATATCTCCATGTAACGGAATCCGATTATGTGTCACCAAACAGCCTGTATATCTCCATGTAACGGAGTCCGATTATGTGTCACCAAACAGCCTGTATATCTCCATGTAACGGAGTCCGATTATGTGTCACCAAACAGCCTGTATATCTCCATGTAACGGAGTCCGATTATGTGTCACCAAACAGCCTGTATATCTCCATGTAACGGAGTCCGATTATGTGTCACCAAACAGCCTGTATATCTCCATGTAACGGAGTCCGATTATGTGTCACCAAACAGCCTGTATATCTCCATGTAACGGAGTCCGATTATGTGTCACCAAACAGCCTGTATATCTCCATGTAACGGAGTCCGATTATGTGTCACCAAACAGCCTGTATATCTCCATGTAACGGAATCCGATTATGTGTCACCAAACAGCCTGTATATCTCCATGTAACGGAGTCCGATTATGTGTCACCAAACAGCCTGTATATCTCCATGTAACGGAGTCCGATTATGTGTCACCAAACAGCCTGTATATCTCCATGTAACGGAGTCCGATTATGTGTCACCAAACAGCCTGTATATCTCCATGTAACGGAGTCCGATTATGTGTCACCAAACAGCCTGTATATCTCCATGTAACGGAATCCGATTATGTGTCACCAAACAGCCTGTATATCTCCATGTAACGGAGTCCGATTATGTGTCACCAAACAGCCTGTATATCTCCATGTAACGGAGTCCGATTATGTGTCACCAAACAGCCTGTATATCTCCATGTAACGGAGTCCGATTATGTGTCACCAAACAGCCTGTATATCTCCATGTAACGGAGTCCGATTATGTGTCACCAAACAGCCTGTATATCTCCATGTAACGGAGTCCGATTATGTGTCACCAAACAGCCTGTATATCTCCATGTAACGGAATCCGATTATGTGTCACCAAACAGCCTGTATATCTCCATGTAACGGAGTCCGATTATGTGTCACCAAACAGCCTGTATATCTCCATGTAACGGAATCCGATTATGTGTCACCAAACAGCCTGTATATCTCCATGTAACGGAGTCCGATTATGTGTCACCAAACAGCCTGTATATCTCCATGTAACGGAGTCCGATTATGTGTCACCAAACAGCCTGTATATCTCCATGTAACGGAGTCCGATTATGTGTTACCAAACAGCCTGTATATCTCCATTTAAGGAATTGTGAGTATGCGCTACCAAACACCCTGTATATCTACAAAAATAAAAGCGGACATGCTATACAGTATACCGCTTTCGTTCGTGTGATTATGTGCACACAATATGTTTTTTAATATGAATACGTCTTACGTCAGTGTGGTTGGACAGTGCGGGCACGTGTAGGTGTTGCCCGCGTGCCACTTATGGTGATCCACCGCTGAAGTCCTGGAAATGAAGACATCACATTAATGTAATGAACGAAAACTCGAATGTACTATCGGCAAAGTTGCCGCTCGACCAGGCATAAGGCTAAAATTGCTTAGCAGCAATGAATCATGACAGATGAGTCGTGTGCACGCACTCATACTCATGCGTAACAACTGACATCAAACACGTTCGCAATAGATGCGACGAATTCTATCGCAGATTTTATTACGCGGGAGAATCATGCTTTGGCACGAATAGGCCGGATCGACCGGATAAATATAGTGGCGCCACAGAAAACCAGCCTCATTCGCCGAGTGAGTGAGGTTATCGAAGGCGGATAAAGGGGTTGGAGGATTTTGATGGATCGTGAACGCACTAATTACTTTGGTGTTAGGTGTCCATGGGCGGCGGTAATAGCTTGCCGTAAGGCGATGCGTCTTCTGCTCGTTTCCTAGTCCATATCGTGATAAAAATATATTTTCCCAGGTGGGAATCAAACCCACAAGGCCACGACACATCGGCGGTGAGGAAAATCGCAATATTGCCGCTCAGGGTAATTCCGGGGCAGACGGCCTTAGTAACTCTAAAACTCTATTTTGAAGGAATTATGATAAAAATACATTGAATTAGTGTAGAACATAAATTTTATTTAGTACCTTTTTACCTAATTTTAGAGAACGCAAACTATTTAATTTTAAACTTAAAAAAAATAAAATAGGACTGGGTCATCTCTCCCAGTGTCCGGGGATGACCATAGTAGTCGTGGGAAATAGCCAGTACTTTTTTCCTTTCCCTTTGCCCTTGAGATCTATTAACTCCTTTTTTTCTTATTACCGCTGTAAGAACACATGTCCTCAAATTCTATGTCTATTAGGTCATTATCACTTACAATCCTCTGAAGCATTTTAAAATAGGCGTTTACTTCTGCTTTATTCATCCCTTGACTTCTAGCATATATGACCTCCTTCTGATTTTCTGAATGAAATATCGGAATTCCTTTTCAAAAACATTTGCACGCAATCATAGCCCGCCTTCTCAGATTTTATATTGAATCTGTGTTTGATTCCTAATTGCTCAGCAAACCTGAAATTGAGCTTTGCTTGCTGAGCTTTTTTTCGTTCTCTGGTAAATGGACCCATAGCTTAGGTCCCTTTGTATAATAGTTTTGTTTAAATCTTCTTTCAAGTGTTTTTCTTCGAATATGGTAGACAAAAGAGGCCCTATAAATCGTCATCCCACTTTCACTTTATACTTCTGCCCGTGTCTGCTTGCGTATTTGCTAGCACAATGACATGTTCAATTACCAAAATTTTTTTGGGGACCTGTCAATTTAAAAACGAATTTCAAAAGAATCTCTTTTCTCTTTTTTGATTTTGGGCCAGCTCTATGTACACTATATAGGTAAATAGGAAAAAAATATAGGAATTTCATAAAAATACAAAAATATTAATTTGAAGAAGGGTACATGCGTACAAACATGATTATTTGAAGAGTTTTTTATTGCGAAAACCCTATTTTTAGGTCGGCCATGCCAGTTGTTTTGACTTGACTTTTGACGTAGATGGCATTGTTTGGCATGGTTTTAGGAAGAGACGTCTTCTTGAATGTCATACGTCTTTCTATGTCAACAGTCATGCCATTGTCAAAATGACATTCTTTAGATTGTGTTGCTCTTCTTGACGAAGTAATTTTAAATGTACATTGAAACGAAGTGAAATTTAATAAAATAAAGAAGAGGAAACACTTACTATATTATGTAGCTATATTTACATATGGTGTACATAGTGCTGGCACACGCAACATTCATTTTTAGAACATCTCTTTTGCTTACAAGTTGCCAGGTAACCATTGTGATTAATTAGTACTAAGTTTCGGCGAACCCACAGCGCATGCGCCAAAAAGTACGCCGCCAACCACTACCGACCTTACAACTAATAATTTTTACGATCGAACACACGACGATGTGTGCGTTAACCAATCACAGTGTTATTTCCAATGTGCTTAAGAGTTTTTGAGGGGTCCCGGTGTAAAGGAAAATTTTCAAAAACTGGTCGAGCAGGAACTTTGCTGAGCAAGTGACGAAAGCCTGCTTATGGTTCAGAGCATTATAAATTTGTATATCAAAGTCTTTTAACATAACAAGGAAAAGTTTGTTTGTTTGTTTGCATTGAATAGGCTCCGAAACTACTGGACCGATTTTAATGAATGGCACAGATGTAGTATGGACCACGGGGAAGGACATAGGCTGCTTTTTATCGCGAAAAAATGTACGGTTTCTGCGAAATTAGCTTTTCGAATTAACGATTCTTAAAAGTATTTAGTTATAAAAAAATGACATGTAAAGTGTACACGTGCCACAAGTCAAACTTTTTTCATTATTTAAGATCCATAAATACTCTCATCGGGCATAAAGCACATCACTTCAAAAATAATTTAAAAAATTGAAGTCTGTGTATTGTACTTTATAAAGTTTAGTTATTACGTCAGAACTAAGAAACTTCCGACGGATTAAGTTATATCCAAAATTGTGTCGTGAAATTTAAAGATCTTTAAATTTTATTCTCAATGCCTCAAAGAAGCATTCTAACTTTCCGCACCTCCTCATACAATCAGACCTGTTCTGCGTGACGAAGCTGCAGGTGTAGTGCTCGTTGTGGCTTCTCAACATATGCTGTTGCACGTCTCGCGCCAGCAGGAATCGACACTTGCAGACCCAGCACTCGAACCCGCCACACTTCTACATACAAAATTTGTTAATTTTAATAAAATATTTTCTATACTTTTATACTTACTAACAGTAAGTAAAAGGAGAAAAATCATTCTGTCTTTACTCGGTGACTGCAAAGGGAAGGGACATGAAGCGAACGTATTTCCCTGTCTGAGATTACAAATCAAGAGTAGGTATACAGATGTTTGTTCTAACATAGTCAATTTGTTTAGAGGCATATTACATCTCGGCTGTGATTTTTGTGTAAAATAGCCAATTATGGCGTTCTTGATCTCAGAAACAAAGATTTTACAATTTTAAAGCATCATGTAGTATATTATAGGTCTACCAGAATCTGATGGCATTTAAAAAAAAATAAAAAATGTGATTTTCATATGGCAATGTCAAGTATGACCCGTCAAATCAAAGTACGTGATCTGTCAACCGCTGTTAAATTTTGTGATTATGTTCTTGGAATTTGTTGTTTTTGTGAAAATATCCAAAAAGGCAATTCGATCTCAAGCGAGAAATATTGTTTTCTATGTCTATAGTAAAATACAGAAAGAAGAAGGTGTAAATCGAACTCAATCTTATAATTTAAAACTTGTGGTAGAGTTGACAGGTAAGTTAGAGTGAGTTGTTTTGATACTTTTATTTTTTTTATATTTTCTTAGGTAATTATTGTGACTTCTTTAAATATGTTTCCAGTACTATAAGGTGAATCGTAGCTGATGGCACATCGAATGATGGTTTGTTTTCCATGCCTGGTAAAAAGGAGGAGAGGAGGAAAAAAGAAAATCAACTTAAGACAGTTTCGATTTATAGTTGATTAGGAATAAAGTAAACGAGTTCTATACAGTTCGGAAGGAAATTGCAACATTAAATAAACTGTTGCCAATTTAATTGTATGTTATTCGTAATAAATAAGTATATAAAGTAATTCACGATTGATTTATTTTTTATGAAATATCATTATCATTACATAGTATAAAACAAAGTCCCTTTTTTGTCTGTCCCCTATGTATGCTTAAATCTTTAAAACTACGCAACGGATTTTGATGTCGTTTTTTTAACAGATAGAGTGATTTAACGGGAAGGTTTTTAGGTATATAACATGCATAACATAGTAGAGGTACACAAATAATTTTAGAGGTTTCTAAAGTCCTAAAAAATCACATCTTTTGCGCTTACATTGAAAATGCTGGCTGAACACTACGAGATAGATCAAAATTATGTACTACAGTTGTATTCATCTTTAAAAAGCCTACAAAAAATTTCCGCGATGGCATATGTCTATCTCTTAGGGATAACCCACAATAACCATTTTTTAGGGTTCCGTAATACTTAAGGAACCCTTATAGTTTCGCTCTGTCCGTCTGTCTGTCTGTCTGTCTGTCTGTCTGTCTGTCTGTCTGTCTGTCTGTCCGCGCCTCTAGCTCCTGTAATTATGAATATACATTGATGAAATTTGGTGCAGTTATAGATTGTATATAGATCACGGTTTCGGCATCATAAAAAAATAATAATTTTATATTTTAAGGGTGGCTCTCCATACATGTGAAGTGGGGATGAAAAATATTTTTTCACTCCACCCCATCGTGTGGGGTATCATAGAATAGGTCTTTTAAAATAAAGGCAAGGTTTCATACGTTACTTTTTTATAAAGTTGACCATTTTCGTGTAATCGGCCTCCAAAGTAGTTTGTAAGTTGGTCCCCCCCCTAGCATTTTTAAACTATAGGAGATAGAAACTTGCAAATTTCCATGCTGATAGATCATGCTAAAAACTCTTTAGGAAAACTATTGTGAACCAAATCGGACAGTAACTTTTGGAGTAATTAAAAAAAAGCATATTACGCGTTTATAGTTACGGAACCCTCCTTAGACATGTCCTGACATGCTCTTGGTTAGGTTATTTATCCTTTACTTTGATTTTAATTAATAGCTTATTTACAAAGCGATTTTAAGCAATACAGTATTAATCCTTATCCAATTAAGTACCTTAAATACATCGTGCATTTAAGATAGATCAATACTGCCCTTTACGGCATGTTATTTAAATGAATATTTTCGAAGATATTACAGATTTAAAATGCAGGGATATAGTGTTGCTGCGCGGCGCGGGCTCTCGCGTTTCTACATCGCGCTATCGAAAACGCGGGACGTATCTATACTAATATTATAAAGAGGAAAACTTTGTATGTTTGTTTGTTTGTTTGTAATGAATAGGCTCAAAAAGTACTGGACCGATTTCAAAAATTCTTTCACCATTCGAAAGCTACATTATCCACGAGTAACATAGGCTAAATTTTATTTTGGAAAAAATAGGGTTCCGTAAGATATTTGGGTTTTTCGGACACAAGGTGTAAAAAATCAACCAGAAAAGTTACTTATTTTGCGTACGCTGCCTAAACTATAAAAGATAGAACCATAAAATGTTCTAAATAATTGTAGATCTCATAAATATCTACAAAAAAGTCCGCGACACACTATACCTATCTATGTCGAGTGAGGCACAACAACCATTTTTTTATTTAGAAATCTTGAATTTTTTTTGGACTACATTTAAACGCGTTTATTTTACTCATGCTATTAATCCTTATCAAAATAAATTATTTCATCACTAAGTACAGTTTATGTAGATAATATTTGGTCTTTGAATGATTAAAATTGGACGTTTGGTTTTAAAGTTATGGCGAAATTAAAATACTACGCTTTCTGCTGCACGGCACGGCCCGTTGCGAATTGGGCGTCAGCGTCACCAAGGCGGGGGTGCGCGTGCGGGGGAGTTTAGATCTATGACTTCTATGAGTAAATTTTTTGTTTTGTGTTCGTTGTAACTATGATGGATAGATACTTGAATACCTATTTATTTAGTGTTTGTTGTATTGTTAGTCCTGAAGAGTATAGGTATTTCATACGATAAAAGTATACCCACCTACTTATTTCATTGAGTTTTAGTAGGTACCAATATTAATTTGTTTCTGTTTGTTTTGATTAAATTTCGCCCGTTTTGTTAGAGGTTTAAAGACATTCTGTAGTATTAGTATCAGTATTGTACCCATGCGAAGCCGGGGCGGGTCGCTAGTACAGTATAAAGAGGTTCACGAATATTTTGAACTGCAGCACAGAATACATAATAGTAACTGCAGTTCTTAATTCTTATGGAATATCCAGAGGTCGTTTGTCAGTTTTGTTGGAATGTCAAATAACTTTACTTACTACATAGTACATAGTATAAAACAAGTCGCTTTATCTGTCTGTCCCTATGTAGGTATAGTATAGTATATAGTATTGATCTTTAAGTCTACGCAACGGATTTTGATGCGAGTTTTTTAAATAATAGTCTTTAAGTATTTAGTCTTTAAGATATAAGATTATGGTAAAACTTATATTCAAGTGCGATAAATATAATATTATTTAAGTATATTATCAAGTGGTCGCGCATGTCGTGTCGAGCTGATAGGGTCCCATTTTTAACAATTTGCATTGAGCAAACCTAAAAACATTTTCAATATTGTATCAGAAGTATATTGCTGTAAGTAGGTAGAGAGTTATTCGCCGAAGTAGCTTTTTCTCCAAGAACACTATTCCACGCGGGCGAAGCCGCGGGCAAAAGCTAGTTTTCTATATTATACATCGAAGATTCTTCACGTTCACACAGTCTTATTATAATTCGTGTTCAATAATACTAAAGACATAATTAAAAATTAACCAGTATCAAGATCGTTTAATTCAATTTCCCCAGTATTGCACACTACAAAATTTTATTTCCCTATTTGCCATGAGATTCTGGTACACCTATACTGTGTATTTAAGCATAGATTGATATCTATGATTACAGTATGATTACTGTCACGAGTGCTCTAGCCATAGATGACAGTTGACGTTTAGATGTCAGTCGTTATCGAGATTCTAAGCGTGGTGGTCGTATGCGCTAGATCATTGACGAGTCAGTATTATTGTGTTAGCGTGAAATAGTGGAACGCTACACATCCTATTTCTATAACAACGATAAATACAACTGCAAAATTACTACAAAATGCGATGCACCGGCGCCATTCGAACTCAGTACTGCGCGAGCGCTACTCGCAGAGAGATGATCGCAGATTATTATAGGGCTCTTAAGAGTATTGCTTTAAAATTATAAAATATTTATTCCTCATGAAGCAACAATTGCTCCGGTATAAATTTTGCTTAGTAATGTTATCGTAGATAGGAGTAAATTACAGTTAACTTAAAGCTATTTTCGAAGTCTTTTTGGCTTAGAATAAGATTATTTTCTACATTAAATCAAAGATATTTTAAAATTCTAAGGCCGCTACGAGCGATACGACTATATTATATAGGAGATAATATTCTCATTTTATTATTTCATTTGCTTAGAACTGTAGTTCAATCCAGGAGCTCAAAAAAGTACCTTTGCGCATTTTATGAAAATCACTAGCTTTTGCCCGCGACTTCGTTCGCGTGGAATAGTTACTTTGGGATGTCGCTAAAATTTACCCGCGACTTCATTTACGTAGAAGGAGGAGCGCTTGCCCGCGACTCACGACTGCCCGCAGCGCGCCGCACATCATTATTGCGCGCTGATTATTTTATTACTGCGATATCTTCTAAAATACTTATTGAAATCAAATGATGTAAATGACAAATTTCTTCTAAATTAAATGCTTGTAATGAATAACGTATTTATTTAGATAAGGATTATTATCATCTTTATGAAAACACCCTCACAAATAATGCTTAATTTTAGAACAAATTTGGTTAGCATAAAAAAGTTATTGTGAGCCAACCTTAAAAGATAGACATATACTGTCGCGGACTTTTTTTATAACTTTTAAAGGGGAACAATTCTGTCATACATAATTTTAGCGAAACTTTAACCGTTTCCGCAGCGTAAGCAGCGAAAGCTCTCAAAGGGGAAAAAAACACCCCGATTTTGAAACATTATTGATTGGAGCTCTGCTCGTATTAAGCTTAGCATGATGTTATATAGCCTAAAGCCTTCCTCGATAAATGGACTATCCAACACAAAAAGAATTTTTCAATTCGAACCAGTAGTTCCTGAGATTAGCGCGTTCAAACAAACAAACAAACAAACTCTTCAGCTTTATAATATTAGTATAGATTCTCTGCGATTTTGGGTTTAATTAAAAAGTTAAGCAAACTTTACAAAAAGCGAGGCCGCTACGAACTAGGCCAATAGCTTTTCTGCACTATTCAATATGTCAAAATTGTTAATGTATTTTTGTTTCTCAGATAAAGAACGCCATAATTGGTCATTTTCTGAAATGGGAATTTCTCAGAAAAAGGTGCAATATCGTATTTTGTATTGTGTGTGTGCATTTTGTCTTAGCCAAACACCCCGTAATCCGTATAATGTTTTGAAAACTAAAAAACGAGAATTGCAGGCATATGATTTACGGATTATATTATTAGGACAATTTAAATGGTAAGGCACCAAAAAATATTATGGAAAAGATATAAGGTTCGGTAAAATCAATTACGGATATTTCGGGCATATGATCTACTCCTTATGTAAAGATGTTTAAGCAGAAAAATAATTATCATACTAGAAAAAAACTTTTTTTCTTCATATGGGCGAGGGCGAGAGCCTCGAAGAACGTCTCGCTAAATATACTGAGGAGTACAAGCCAGTGGAGCAAGCAGGATTCAGGAGCACATATTCGACGATAGACCACATTCACTCATTAGAGTTAGTGATAGAAAAATATGTAGAGATGAATCGTCCACTCTATCTAGCGTTCATCGATTACGCCAAGGCGTTTGACTCTATATCCCATAACAGTATGCGGAGAGCCCTCCAAGAATGTAAAGTACCATCCGAGACTATAGAACTTCTACAAGACATATATAAGAAAAGTACAAGTAGAGTAATACTAGACAAAACAGACACTGATATTGATATATGCAGAGGCGTCCGTCAAGGCGACCCCCTCTCACCTAGAATTTTTATTACTGTCCTACAAGAAATAATGAAGTCTTTACACTGGGAAAACAAAGGTATATACATAAATGGCAAATTCCTAAGTAACCTCAGGTTCGCGGATGATATTGTACTTTTTGCAGAAAACTCATCGAAATTGGAATTAATGATAAACGAAATTAATTATGTCAGCAATGAAATAGGCCTAGACCTAAACACTATAAAAACAAAAGTTATGACGAACAGCATCAAAACCCCAATATATGTAAAAGACGCACTATTGGAATATGTCCAAGAGTACAGATATCTAGGCAAACTAGTATCTTTAAAAAAATCTAGACACCAAGATGAGTTAAAGAGACGCGTAAACATGGCCTGGAATAAATTTTGGAGCTTCAGAGAAATTCTTAAGTCAAACACATCAATGAAGCTTAAGAAAATTGTAATAGACACTTGTGTTTTACCCTCTCTTACTTATGCATCCCAAACATGGATTTTTAATAAACAGACAAGAAACAAGTTAATAACTACACAAAGAGCCATGGAAAGAAGCATTATGAACCTGAAAGACTAATAGTCTAAGAGCCGGTGGGAGGTCGACCTTCACCGATCTGATAACCAGATGAGACATATTTTTTATCAAATATAATTTATAAACAAATATGCCTATAATTACTTGCCTATCTAAAAGTGCTCATGACTATTTTTAATTAAATTAATTTTAATCGATTTTTTTTCATCACTTTCATTCTTTTGATAACCAAATGAATTTTATTTCACTGTTAGTTTTTAACACACAGAATATGCCTCAGTAGGCTTGCCTACTCATTTTTATGTATAGCTACCTGGCAAACCGATGTGAACAGGTAAGTCAATATAGGTGACTCCATCGTTCTGCTAACTTAACGAAAGTTATATCAAATTTTAGATTATTTTATTACAAAATCAGTCATATAGACTTGCCTGCAAAAAATCATACTTAAAGTACTGTTGTTGCCTAGCTAAAAACTTTTAGAGTTTTAGCCATCTGATAGGTGTGAGAGAGACAGGACACAACATAGCAGCTGCAAGCTACCTGACCGTTGAATGTATCCGAGTGCGCATGCTCGTGTACATGTCAGTGACAGAGACAGCATTTATTTACACTTGTCATTAATTTTGAACTCCAATTTATTATACCTAATTTCGATCACAATTTTTATATTATTTCACACTATACGTACTTACAGCTATGCAAAAATCAAAAATAAATAAGTTAAAATATTAATATAATATTATTATATTAATATATTGATAAATAAATAAAAAAAACTAATTCAACAAAACTTTTTATAATTTTAAAGCTAAATTGTAAAATTAAAAAATCTATATTTTTTATTTAGGATTAAATAGAGAATAATTTATTTATTATTTTAAATTAAATAAATGCCGTAAAGCGGGAAAGAATAAGTGTTATTTTTAAAATATTAGTATAAAAAATAAAAAAAAATAATTTAGAAAAAAATAATTAATAGGTAGCTTGCAGCTGCTATGTTGTGTCCTGTTCTACCACACGGACTTCGGACGCTCTACTTTCTCTCTCGCACCTATCAGATGGCTAAAACTCTAAAAGTTTTTAGCTAGGCATCAGTACTTTAAGTATGATTTTTTGCAGGCAAGTCTATATGACTGATTTTGTAATTAAATAATCTAAAATTTGATATAACTTTCGTTAAGTTAGCAGAACGATGGAGTCACCTATATTGACTTACCTGTTCACATCGGCTTGCCAGGTAGCTATACACAGAAATGAGTAGGCAAGCCTACTGAGGCATATTCTGTGTGTTAAAAACTAACAGTGAAATAAAATTCATTTGGTTATCAAAAGAATGAAAGCGATGAAAAAAAATCGATTAAAATTAATTTTATTAAAAATAGCCATGAGCACTTTTAGATAGCCAAGTAATTATAGGCATAATTGTTTATAAATTATATTTGATAAAAAATATGTCTCATCTGGTTATCAGATCGGTGAAGGTCGACCTCCCACGGTCTCCTCTACTATAATAAAAGACTAATACACAAAAAGAGAAGTGCAGAAATAAGAAAAACAACAAAATTGATAGATGCTCTAGAACATAGTAAAAGACAGAAATGGAAATGGGCCGGCCATGTTGCGCGCATGAAAGAGGACAGATGGGCTAAAAATATAAGTTTATGGAAGGGACCTGTAGGAAAGAGAACTAGGGGCAGACCGGCAGAAAGATGGCTTGATGAAATTATAAAAGTAGCAGGAAAGGATTGGACAAATAAAGCAAATGACAGAATAGTTGGAGAAATATGGAGGAGGCCTTCACTCTATAGAGAGGTCCTTGATAAATATGAATAAGAAATAAATAATATATTGAATGTATTTACGCTAGAAATTAAGTTATAATAATTATTATACAAAAATTAAATTAATTATATCTATAAATGTAATATATAATAATAAATTAATTAATCAAATAAATAAATAAATAATTTTACAATACATTATTATAATTAATCTAAATTATTAAAAAACAATTTAAAAATTCTTATTATTATACTATTAAATGTAATGATTAATTTAAAAACAATAGTTAAGAAAATATGTTATAATTGTGTAATATTTTTTAATGCTATAAATTATTGTTTTTTTTCTGTATCTAAAACTGCATGCACCTATTTAACTTAAAAATTGTTATATAATATGGTTATGTTTGATAAAATTGTAATTTATTAAGTAAATAAAAGGCTTTATTATTATTATTATTATTATGGGCGAGTTTGCGTTTTGCGGAGAGTCACCCATACATGAGATGATTTTTTTACTTTGAGTATGACAATTATTTTTTTGCCTAAACGTCTTTACATAAGCAGTGGATCATGTGCCCGAAGTATCCGTAATTGATTTTCGGAGACATTATATTATATAATAAAGTCCGCCAAGTTACTCTCATATTGTTACTGATACTGCCAAATGGAAATGTCAATGCGGTATTTTATGATGAAAATACAGATGTTCGTTGATTTTACAATTATGGCAAGACTAGGTATAATAATAACTCCCTCACACCGATTTCGGTGACAGTGGCCGGTTTCATTGACACCAGTCCAGTTACACAGGAGTCATTTTAATAGTGCCCAAGTGTGTGCGCAGTACACAAGATCACTCTCTCTCTTACTCTCGTAACTGGGACGGATAATCAACACGACTTGCTAGATTACAGGCGCAGGTCCGACTTTTTACATGCTCAACCGACACATGGATCATCTTTCTTATCAGACAGTGATCAGCGTGCATTGTAGGACAAACATGGAAATAAATTTTTTTGTTGTTTCAATGCAGGAATCGAACCAACGACGAGTCGAAAGCCAAGCTCTAACCACTAGACCACGGAGGCTATAAAAAGTATTAATGTGTAGAATGAATGTATGCATATTGCATACCCGTTAGTTTGCGCGTTTACCTCATGCCTTACATTGTAGTTCGATCGATTTTCAATAGATGGCGTCACAGTTTCCTTGTATAAAAAAGTATTTGCTAAATGTATGTGCATTATATTATGTATATGGTAAAGACACTCACATCGGTGTGTCGCACGGCGTGCAGCGCGAGCGTGCCCGCGGACCGGAAGCCCCGGTAGCACACGTCGCACTTGTACGGCGCGGCGAGGTAGGCGTCGGAGTGCGCGCGCGCCTGCATCTCCGCCAGCTGCTCCTCCAGCGTCAGCCGCCGCATTTCGAACGTGGGGAGCTCGTGCTTCGACACCCGTTGGAATCTGAAATAAAGAAATCTATATTATTTAAATAATAATGGCTATGTTCACTGGCATATTTGGCGCATGGGCTGTAAAATTACCTGTCAAGTTACAAACGTTTGTATATGAATTACCAGGTAAACAACGTTGAAGGGAAATCTATACTGATGCTGGTATTGAGTTATTATCAAATATATATGATGTTTGGGAGAAGTCACATGACGCCTTGGACATTTTATGTGATTTGTCCAACGCATTTGACTGCGTACACATTGATAAGAAAATTGCATCATTATTCATTACGGAATCAGAGGCTAATCTTTGAATCTTTTGACTTCTTACATAAGAGGCAGAATTCAAAGAGTTGACATTAATGGTAAGCGATCTCCAGGGGCCTTTGTTTCAATGGGTGTGGCACAAGGATCCATTTTTGGCCCATATCTATTTTTGATATTATATTTTAAATATCTGCCTTACCTCATAAAAGATGATAATGAAATTGTTTTATATGCCGAAGACACGTCGCTTTTATTTAAACTTAATCGAGGTACGATGAATTTTGATAAAATAAATAGTGCAATTTCAAATTTTGTGTCTTGGTTTAATTGAAATAATATTTTGCTTGATGAAAGCAAAACAAAATGCATAAACAAAACTTTTCTACCGAATGTTACAAAATCTACAGCACAATAAAATTAAGTGTGAGGATTTAGAACTTGTTGATTCGACAGTATTCTTGGGCATCACCTTAGATAGTAAGCTCCAATTGGACACTCATATAGGAAGTGTCTTAAAAAAAATGAGTTCTGCGGCATTTGGTGTTAAAAAAATGCGTTACCTTACCGACGAAGCCACATCTAGACTTGTGTACTTCAGCTACTTTCATAGCATTATGTCGTATGGCTTAACAATTCGAATGTTGCTCTGCATAAATTAGGTGTTATGTACCACTATATATTTATTTGTAAGTATAAATTATTAAATGTTACCTATTGGTTTACAAAATTTAACTTGTAATATGTAAACCAATAGGTAACACTTAATAATTTATACCTACAAATAAATATATAGTGGTACATAACACCTAATTTATGCAGAGCAACATTCGAAATGATATTGTTGTAGGTGAGTGCTGGATAATGGCGTATAAACGTATTTGTGTTACAGAAAAGAACGATTCGCGCTATCTATAAAATGCGCCCCAGGGAATCATTACGCGAAAAATTTAAAGCCATAGGCATATTAACAGTGCCACGTCAATATATTTATGAACTCCTTTTGTATACTCATAAGAATATTAATAATATTTTTTAAGAAACGTAATGGCCATGATATAAATAAGAGAAATAAAGACGTTCGCGTTGGCCTCCTTTAAGGCCCCCACAGACGAGAGTCCGATCGTTTCAGTTAGAACTGACGTCAGTTCGGCCTGAACGGATTCGAGCACACACACGGAAAAAATCGCATCCAACCCAATTTACGTCAGTTCTTTTTTTTTTTTTTTTATGAAACATGGGGGCAAACGAGCAAACGGGTCACCTGATGGAAAGCAACTTCCGTCGCCCATGGACACTCGCAGCATCAGAAGTGCTGCAAGTGCGTTGCCGGCCTTTTAAGAGGGAATAGGGTAATAGGGGAAGGTAGGGAAGGGAATAGGGTAGGGGATTGGGCCTCCGGTAAACTCACTCACTCGGCGAAACACAGCGCAAACGCTGTTTCACGCCGGTTTTCTGTGAGCCCGTGGTATTTCTCCGGTCGAGCCGGCCCATTCGTGCCGAAGCATGGCTCTACCACGTAAGTTCGGCTGATTCGGGCCCACACAAGGAACAGTCTCATCAGTCCACTGGTTTGCCGCGCGCTACGGTCGTGTTTATCAATTTTGTATTTAAACACCGCGAAAACTCATACAACGCTTGTACACGATACACGCCCGCACGGCCGCGGCTCGGGCAAGAACTGAAGCGATTTGTCCACACACGGTCAGGACAGGCCGCGCGTTCAGGCCGCTCGGTCAGGCCAGAATTAATGTTGCCAACTTAGTTATTTTACAAAATTTTACTAAATTGAGTATTTTATTCCCTCCTTGGTAGAAATTTAGTTATTAGTAGTGTTTTAGTACGAAAGAGCCAGACAGTAATCATATGCAAAATAGCCAAGGTTAAACACAAAAAAACCTATCATAATAATACATTCGTCCGTAATTTTCTTAAAACTACCCGTTTAATAATTACTATATACGTAATATTCGCTAGTATATTTTAATTTAATGGTAAAATTTATAGTAAAATTCAATGAATGAAAAAAAATTAATATAACAAAACCTAAAATGCAATAGTTTTTGGGGGGCTTCAGAAATTCCTAAGTAGCTTCTTTAGTAGTTATTTAGTACTTTTTACTAGAATTCAATACGAATTTAGTAGTTTCACAAAAACAGAGCTGGCAACACCGGAACGAATCGCTTCAGTCCGTACGGCCGACTGACGCGATCTCGAAATTGCACACAGACGATACGATTTTGCATCCGTTCAGGCCGAACTGAAGGCAGACCGGATCATGAATGGGGCCCCTTAGACTTCATAAGGTCAATGTTTCTTTTAAAGTGCAATGTATATGTTACAGTTAAAAGCCGTTTTTCGTTATAACTCGTTTTCCCTAGTTAAAACTAGGTTTTACTGAATGCCTTTGTTAAAACTAGAAATACCTAGTCAAAACTAGAATTTACTACTAGTACCTATATTTGATTTTCAGATAAAACAAGTTGTAACTAATTTTTAGTTAAAACGAGCACTAGGGAAACTAATTTGGGATTTAAAGCTAGATATAGTTTTAAAAATATTTATTATGAGATTTAAGACATAGAGTCATATACTTAATATCTAGTAAAATTAATAATCTTACACAAAAGAAACAGTTTAGGGAACATCGACTAGTAGTTGCTAAGGTGACAATCCACACTAATAATTATTATAAATGGGAAAGCGTGTGTGTCTGTTTGTCCGTCTTTAAATGATTTATGAAAATAAAATTTTTGAGAAAGAACATAGGCTACTTTTATCGCTGGGAAATGTACGGTTCCCGTGGGATACTTTATTTATACTTTTACGTAAAAGCTACTGAACCTATTATCATGAAATTTGGCACAGATGTAAAGTAGACCTCGGGAAATGACCTAGGCTACTTTTTATCGCGGGACATATACGGTTCCCGTGGGTACTTACGTGGGCGGATCCGCGGGCATTAGCTACTTTTAATTAAAAGTAAAAAAAAAAATAGTCAACAGAAGACAATTGGGTATCAAACAATAAAAAATAATCAAAGACCCTAAAAACTAAAAAATAATGATAATCTACTTGTTACTCATAGATATATAATATTAATAAGAGGTTGTTACTGCGCAAAGCGCGCGGACTCCGCTTTGTCGAATCACGGCCTTTAGTCAAGATGCATTCGATAATTTCCGAAGTTCGAAAACAAAATGTATGGGATTTGACATGAGGCATCGCAAGCGACGTATCATTTAACGATGACTTGTGTCAAATTCCATACATTTTTGATGACGATGTTCGCCGTCGAAAATATCGATTGCATCTTGACTAGAAAGCCTTGTGATGTATCGCGACCATTCAGAGTAAAGTACGATGGAACTTTCATCGCGGATGGAACAGTTCAGATTGGAAAAACGCGTTTTGACTAGTAAGAACTAGTTTTAACTGATATTAAATTTTGAGCATTAGTTAATTCTAGTTTTAACAAAGGTGTTCAGTAAAAACTAGTTCTAACTAGGGAAAACGCGTTCTATCTTAAAACTGGTTTTAACTGTAACATATACATGTATACAACAAAATTCCGAAGGAATTGCATCTACTGTCTATTAATAAGTTTAGAAAGATAGTTAAAAAAGAACTTCAACGAAAAGCGTATTAAAAAAAATTTGATTATCTACAGGATAAAAATGCTTGGAATGTCTGAAAATCTTCAACCTCTTAAAATGTAAAATGTTATAATAAATTGTAATTAATTTTATATTATTATTCTGTAAATATTTTTACATGTCCAAATTTTGTATATGCAAAAAAAGGAAATAAAATATTTTGACTATTGACTATTTCTTAATTGGTATTTTACTACGCATGCGCCAAAAAATACGCCAGTGAACACGTTACACGGCTACGAATAAATATGTAGCCTATGTGACTCTGTGATTTAGTAGGTACCTAACAGTGAAACAATAAATGTAAAATGTTAAACATCATTCTTTCTACTCACTGATATTATTATCTTTTTAGAATCCTGCCAAGTCGCACTTACAAGACCGCGCATGGGCGTATATGCCACCGTAAAATTGTAAGTAAACTATAAGAAAACTAAATTGAAAAACTATATATTTATAATGTAACGAAAATAATGTGTTAAAGGCATTTTCGGATCCGAAGTCTAACATCAACATTTTACAATTTTAAGGTGACATATATTATAATATACACACTATACAGTGTGACGTTATGAGATTTTAACAGCAGATAAATAGGCTTAATTTTATCGACAACCTCCCAAGCTACAATTAGGTAGGTATATTAAACGAATATTTAATGTTTTACTACCTTACGGTGTATAAAATTATTTTAATTAATTCTATTTACGACTTAAAAACATTAAAAGGTCTCATCATATTGCTCATAATACTTTTTTTACATCATTAAAAAAATATTTTATTACTTAGAAGAAAATCTAAAATGTTTGTTTCCAAAAGGTTTTATTTTATTTACCCAATACAATATAACCGATTATTTGCCATTAAAATCTCTAAGCCTTGAGACAACAAACACTATATATGCTTGTTATCAAAACAATCTCTAGTATGTGCACCTCAAATATATGATCAAATCATTCAACTTGTAAACTTCTTGCTGAACGACTCACTTACTTTTCCACATCTTCACTTTCTGTCACCTTCATATCTTTTCTCGGTAGTTTCATATTGGTAACTGTTACTTTTGTCACTGTTAGTTTCCTGGCTTGTGTATTTTCTGACTCACTAAGTTTAAGGTCATCACTATCTAGAGATAATGATGATGAAGATAATGACAGAATTATATCACTATCACTGTCTATGTCTCTGTCTATATTTCTGCCACTTTCTATGTCTCTGTCACTGTCTATATTTCTGCTACTTTCTATGTCTCTGTTACTGTCTATGTCTCTGTTTATATTTCTGCCACTTTCTATATCTCTGTCACTGTCTATATCTCTGTCTATATTTCTGTCACTGTCTATATCTCTCCCACTGTCTATATCTCTCCCGCTGTCTATATCTCTGCCACCGTCTATATCTCTGTCACTGTCTATATTTCTGCCACTTTCTACGTCTCTGTCACTGTCTATATCTCTATCACTGTCGCTACCGTGGTTCATTTGGTGCTTCTCATTGCTGTCCTCCTTAATCTCCTGCAGTATGTCCACTCGGTTGTGACTTGTGTGCACATTAATCTCAATCGGCTTGCAGTATTTGAGTGTCAGGTGTGATTTTAAATTATAATTTATTCGATTTATTGATTTTATATCTCCAATAGTTAGAAAGTTAGTTAGAAACTGAAATAACACAAGAAATACATTTTCCCACAAATATTTAATAAGTTTGTGTCTATGTGATTGTTTGCATTTTTATAGAAGAATCACTGAACAGATTGTAATGAATGAAATATTCTTTATGTAAACATATAAAATGAAATGGAAGCAAATAAAATAGTCTAGATTATAAAATATAAAACACAGTAGATGTCTTATTTTGGTCAGTAATTCATTTGGCATAAACAAGTTTTAAGCCCGGAAATTTCTGTGTAAATAAAGTTTAGACCACCATCTAATCAAAGGTTATAATAATGATATAATAATCAAATATCACCATGACTCACATTGTTCATAGCTAGTTTATCAGACAGAAGCAAATGTGATGTTTGCGCTTTCTCCTTAAATGTTTTGAAAGAGATCAGTTTACTGGTGCACTCCCAGCACAGCATCTGGGGCAGACGGTCAGTGGACTCCACCTGACAGTATACTTTAAAAATAATTTGTGTCTTGATGACTTAAGAATCTTAGGAAATCTGTGTTTAATTAATCAGTAAACAGATAAATTGAACACAGATAACCAAGACACAAAACATATTATGTTATGCAGTTTTAATATATTATGTATATTAATAACTCCCCACTCTGATCTCAGTGACGGTGGGCGGTTTCATTGAAACCAGGCCAGTTATGCAGGAGTAATTTTATAGTGCCCAAGTGCGCAGTACACAAGAGGACTCTTTCTTCCTTTACTCTCATAATCCAGTGGGATCGAAACCGACACGACTGACGGGAGATCAGGCGCAGGTCTGACTTTTTACATGCCCATCCGACGCATGGATCATTTTGATCATCATTATTTCCATACTAAGGTTATAAAAAGCAATGATTGCTGAGAGATATTAGGAAAGTAATTGTAACATTATACAACTGTCTGTTATTTAAATTATAAGAATTAGAAAATTAATTCTTAGATAAGAAAAGTTATTAAGTTTTAAAGCTGAGAAATAATTCTTACCATCACGCCAACAATCATCTTATAAGCATGATGTAGGTTGTAATCCCTGATGTGGTACATTTTCCTGTCCATACTCAGGCACACTCTGCATGTCTAGAAGTAACAATATTATAGATTACAAAGTGGAGAAATTAACAAAAATATATTAATATTTTTATTTAAAGATTTTGGTAATATAATAATAGGTTGGGGAAAAAGTCTTTTCGCATTATAGTATGTATGAACTTGTCATAAAATATCTTGGGCTATACCAATTGTATCTGGCTGATTTTGGTATCATTAAAAAGTTTTAATTTTACAGAAGACAATTCCAAATTCAAATTAGGTAAATTTGAGATTTTCATTTGTTTTTCTTATTGTTAAAATGAGTGATTCTTATGAAGAATTTCGATACATTTTAAAATTTTATTACAAAAAAGGTAAAAATGCAACACAAGCCGCGAAAAAAATTTGTGATGTTTATGGACCTAATGCAGTATCTGTGAGAGTAGCGCAAATTTGGTTTAAGCGTTTTCAATCCGGAAATTTTGATATCAAAGATGCACGTCGCTCTGGTCGCCCTGTTACGGACAAAACATTTTTGAAAAAGTGGAGCAAGATCGGCATATTAGTAGTTACGATGTAGCTGAAGAACTGGGAATTGACCACAAAACGGTTTTGGCGCATTTGAAAAAAGCTGGGTACACAAAAAAGCTCGATATTTGGGTGCCTCATGAGCTCACTGAAAGAAACCTAATGAACCGTGTACTCATTTGTGATTCTTTATTACGACGTAATGAAACCGAACCATTTTTGAAGAAGCTGATAACTGGTGATGAAAAGTGGATCACGTACGACAAGAACGTGCGAAAAAGATCGTGGTCAAAGGCCGGTCAGGCTTCACAGACTGTGGCGAAACCCGGGTTAACTCGCAACAAGGTGATGCTGTGTGTGTGGTGGGATTGGAAGGGCATTATTCATTATGAGCTGTTACCGCCAGGCAGGACCATCAATTCTGAACTGTACTGCGAACAACTGATGAGATTAAAGCAAGAAGTTGAGAGAAAGCGGCCGGAATTAATCAACAGAAGGGGTGTGGTTTTTCACCATGATAACGCTAGACCTCACACATCTTTAGCCACTCAGAAAAAATTACGGGAGTTTGGCTGGGAGGTGTTAATGCATCCGCCGTATAGTCCTGACCTTGCACCTTCAGATTTCCACCTGTTTCGGTCGCTGCAGAATTCCTTAGGCAGTGTCAGGTTGACATCACAAGAGGACTGCCAAAACCACTTGTCACAGTTTTTTCATCAGAAGCCCCAAAAATTGTATAGCAATGGGATCATGTACCTACCAACAAGATGGCAAAAAGTTATCGAACAAAATGGCACCTATATACTTTAGTCACTTGTAAATAAACTTTATAAAAAAACCTTTTGAATTTTTATATAAAATGCGAAGAAACTTTTTCCCCAACCTAATATGATAATAACTCACATGAAAGTCAGCTGCCTGTAGATCTTTAGGTGTACTCTGCAAACAGTTCAATGGCTGTCATTATAAGAGCAATAATTCAAAAACATTGACATTGTATCCCAGATATACTTACAAGACCCAAGCTTGGGACAGCACCTTCCACAAGGACCTTTTCTCCTGCCTCCGAGATTGTGAAGTCAAGCTCTCGGAAATGTGCAGAGCATACTTCACTGGAAAATAAAATAAATACATTAATTTAAGTTGTAGGCCTCCTAAAAGAATGGCAACCTCCTAATGTCTCCAACTCTTCAAATGTTGAGGGAGTCCATGGGCGATGGTAATCACTTTCCATCAGGTTATCTGTTTGCTCCCCTATCGTTTGCACCCTAGTTTTATATAAAAAAAGCAAAAACAACAACAACTAAGAACTAATGTTCTGTATCATTTTGTTACACGAAGATAATTTAATTGATTTTAATCTTACCTGTTTAGCCCTAGCTGCCACTCAGGTACGCCAATAGCTTCTGTCCATAATTGTTTCAAGTGATACTCTTTAGGTATTCTGGAAGATATTGTTTTATGGATGCTTTGCTAAATTTATACTACAAACTAGCTTTAAATACAATGCTAATATAAAATAACTTTGGTCACATTGTAGCAACAAACCTGACATGTTTGTATGAACTGTAAAAGATTATTTAATTGAAAATTTATATTTAATATATTATATTTACTTGTAAAAGGTAACATCTACAGGTGGTGCCCCAGAGTTACCGTTGTTTACACAAGACAACACACAACAACTCATTTTCACTACCTATGAGTAAACTCAACACTTGCTCAACACAAACTACATAGGGATACTACATGGATACTACGTTATACGTATAAACAACGTATAAACATCGTTCTCCTTCACACAATTTATAGAATCTTTAACCACAGATTTGTATTTTTAGCTATAGTGCGTTTCATCAAATAGTTCCTTTGCCGTTATGTTGGTAATGGTGTTTTCCAGTGTTGCTCATTCCATACTTAATCTTACCTATATTATTAAATATATGTCTAGGGAAAAGCATTTCAATTTTAATTACTATTGTGATTTATTAAAATTACTAACAAATAAAATTAAAATATCAGGTATAATTTATAAAAAATAATTCTTAATCTATACTTTTATGAAGATGAGTGGTATGTAATAAGCCATTTATAGAGTAGACCACGGGGAACCATATAGGCTACTTTTTTGCCACGGGAAATTGTACGGTTCCACGTGATACTATATTTACGCAGGTAGAACTGCAGGCAAAAACTAGTTTCATACAAACTAACAACTCAAAAGTTTCTTATAACCGATAGGAGAGTAATAAATACTAAATAGTTTTAGTAACATTTTATTAAGTAAATAAGGTACTGAACGAGTAAATTCTCTGCAGCTGGTAACCCTATTTAAAAGCGGCAACACGAGCTTGAACACATCTAAACGGAATTATCGGCGACTCATTATGTTTTTCACGTTCACAAAAGCCCTTCACCTTCAACACCATTCTTCTTTCACCACCTTTCAACGTTTTGGGCATGATTAACGGTTAGAAAACTATGTAAAATCGTTAAAATCAGCATGAGCCCCTTCGCGTGTTTATATCTTTGACAGACAGTGGTGCCAACATTACGGCAAAGGAACTATTCGATGAAACGCACTTTATATCTAACACAGAACACTATTACTCATAAAGAGGATCTCTAACCTCTTTGTCTAACCTCCTTTTTTTTTTTTTGTTTAATTCGTCCCGAAATGGAACAGGCTAAGGTCTTAGACCATACTGCCTCGTCTGTCGTTTGAGGTATTTCTTTGTCTTATTTCTAAATCGTCAAGTCCAAAGTCTAGTCAAAGTCGAAATAAGTAGTCAGGGTAGTCAATTAGTCAAGTCAGTCGATTCAGTAAGTGGTAGACGCTTTACTGAAACTTCCTAGGGAGTTTTGGCGGGAAACCCAATTTAGCACGCATTTTGTAGAATGTATCACTTTTCCACACTAATGCACCTCAACGAATAATTAATGGTTAATATTCCACCACTATAACACATTAAAAACCGTATTAACACGAATTTAGAAAAATAATACAGAAACACAACATTGCTGATTGACTCAGACTTTCCCGGCAAAAACTCTTGTCTAACCTCCATGATAAGTAATAAACGTTGACATCCCGGCTAAAGTTAAAACTCCTTCGTCTTCTTTTTTTTTATAAAATATGGCGTCGGCTAACGGCTTGCCATTGGATCATGAAGCATAGATACCAGAAGTCCGAACGGTATTATAGGCTTTTTAATAATAATTATGTACACAATAAGGCTGGGACAATGACTAAAGAATTCAAAGGACAGGCCCTACCTATGAGAAAAACGTGTCCAATTTATCAGCTGATTATGAGCAAAAAATGGCTGCCGAACTAGAGTTGCAATTATGGGTATCGACAGTATCGATATTTTAAATTTTCATAAGTTTTACAATAACTTACATGTATACGTAAATAAAAAACTTATTTTACTAATGACATTGTACATTTAACTACTTTTATTAATCGATAATATCTTTTAACGGACATCCAAAAAAGTATTCGATGCTGACGATATATTTAGGTATACTTACATTCTATTTGTTCTAACTGCACCACTTTCAAAAAAGTTTTTGTAATATCTTTATTAATCATGTAAGACTTACCTTTATTTACCATGGGACAGAAGTGCCATTTCTTTATTGAAGTCAACACGCTTATGTATAATTATTAGTTAAGGATCTTTTAACTCCTAGGTCCTTATAGGTTATAATATTATAACCTCTAAGGAGTTAAAAGATCCTTAAATATTTATTTGTATACGAGCTGAGCCAACTGTATAAATTGGTTTATGACAAAGACTTCTAAAGACGGAGTCATAGTTTTTGAAAGTTGGTATATACTATTGTTTTCTGTTGCTCTGTCTTACTAACGATGTATCAATACGAGCGAATGAAAGAGCTTATATCGGTGTATAAACACGGGTTTCGTGTCATGTTATGGCCAGCTCAGTAGGCCATTGCAGAGCAGTAGCTCTGTGTATATTTTGTGTTTTATAAATGAAAATAAATGTGTAAAGGAGATATTAATTTTAAAACATCTAATATGTGTTGCGCCGCTGCATATTGTGCCTCAAGAATGACGACAGAAGGTGTCAAATACTTGGAATTATCATTTTACACGTAATGTTTTAACAATGTTTTGTGAACTAAATAATGAGTATTTTTATAATATAAACAGATAATCATTAAATTTAACGAACCCTTTTTCGTACTATATCACGCTTTAATGATGAATAATTGTAATGAGTAATAATTTGTGCAAAATAAAAGCTTTGTTCTTCTGCGTATTTTGAGTGATGTACCCTAATGACACAAGAGTTTATCGATAAAGATAATAACCTTTTACTAAACGGTTTTATTAGGTCTCGGAAATGCTCCGGAAGAAGAGGCGAATAGATTGAAGCAGTTAGATGCGAAAATTAGAAGAGTGTGTTCCACCAGTGAGACAGCTTGGTGTGACGGTATTGATACGGGGAAGATATTTCTGTTTTACCGGACAATTAAGAATACTTACAATAATATAATTATACTTTCTTAAACATATTTTTTTTATTTAGTTTCCAATTAAAATGCACAAAGAGCATTTTTCCATTATCCGATCCAGATCGAATACGATATCGGAATCGAATGCCGATACAGTAATCGATATTCAATAGCCATGCAAGGGCAAGTAAAATATATGAAACACATAGGTCTTTCACACTATCGGTTTGATATCGGATAGAAAAGCACTTTTATTCCTGTAAATATGGGCCTAGCAGGAACAATTGACAGGTGCGTAAATGCAATGTTATCGAATGTCAATTGTATGAGCGCTGTCATAATTTTTATACAAATCTCTTTCGATAACGTAACGCTTACGCAATTGACAATTGTTCCTGCTAGGCCCCCAAGAAAGTGAGTAATCTGACTGACTCAGCTAATCTCTCAATGTATTTACTATTTAGATGCTAATCAAAAATGCAAATACAATACAAAGAGAGGAAATCGAACGCAAAATTTTTATGTTGTCAGATTTGACATGAGACTCGTGTGTTCGATTTTCAGTTCTATTGTATCAGTCCAGACTCCCAGAGTTATATTTTCAATGCTCTAAATTTTCCCCGGCCTTCCAGATTCCTGATAGTATGTCCGTCGGGATATATTATCGGGTCGGTATAACTAAGGCTTACTTACTAATAAAGAGGAGGTTCTGTGTTCGGCTGTATAATATATGTCACCATAAAATTTTAAAAACCGTTAGATTGTTATATTACTAGAGATATTATAAAATGTCGACAGATTGTCAAATAAAAATTACTTCTTACAATTTTACACGTTATTTTTCGTTACATTGTAATATTTACCGTGCCGATTGGTTAAATGGCAAGTGCCCCGCGCCGGCATATTTTTTTTTTCATAATAATAATTAAAACTAAAAATAATGCGTACAATTATTGTAAGGAGAAATTTTTATTTGACATATTATATATTATATACAGCCGAACACAGAACCTCCTTTTTTTAAAGTCGGCTAAAAATATTTATGAACGGTCTATTTCTATTACAATAGTGCAGAATTGTTAGGAATTGTAAACTTTCAATTGGTAGATATAGGGAGTAATTTTATTTAATGTAAATAGTTATTAATAAAACGTTTTCTCATAATACTTATTTTATACTTAATTAAAATACGCAATTGACTGAATAGTGTGAAAGAATTATGCTACTAATTATTTCATTTTACTCGCCTTTGGCTATTGTGTATCGGCTATCAGCATTCTTTACCGATATCGTGTCGGATAATGGGAAAACGCTTTTATGATAAAAACTAGATGTTGCCCGCGCCTTCGTGCGCGCTAAAAGAAATGCCGTGCCGCAAAAAAGTTGCCTATGTGGTCTTTTCTATATATGTGCAAAATTTCATCAAAATCGGTCAAGTACTTTCGGAGCCCATGCAAACAAACAAACCTTATAAGAACACAATCTTTTTTAAACATCTAATAAAATCTTGTTAATTTCAAATACCTATATCTTAAATTAAAAAGGTACTTAATGAGTTTTACACATTATAAACTGATGACATAAAACTTAAAATGTGTTTATAAAATAAAAATTCAGAATTATAAAAATATCTACAAACGTCGATAGGTACCACAAAGAAGTCGAGTAGTTTATCGATATTATATCGATATACGTTACATCCCTGCACGTACACTAATGCAATGCACACAAGCAGAAAAAGGACACGCGTTTGCTGGCGAAAACTCTCTCTAGTGGTTATATACTCAAAGGTTTATGACATGAAATTATGCTTTTTTTATTCTTAATTTATGCATACGTAAGTAAAAAAACTTATTTTACTAATGACATTGTACATTTAACTACTTTTATTAATCGATAATATCTTTTAACCGACATCCTGAGTATTCTATGCTGATTGCTGAGGATAGTTTTATTCTATTTGTTCTAACTGGACTTCTGGTTCTATTTTTTCAAAAAAAATTGTAATACCTTTATTAATCAAGTAAGACTTAACTTTATTTACCATGGGAAAGAAGTGCCATTTCTTTATTGAAGTCAACACGTTTATCTTTTTTTATTTAAGGCATAGACTAATGATTAGTCTCGCTGGGCGCTCTACTAGACCGAGCCGACGTGCTTGTCAAATAACCACTAAATACTAAGCTGAGATCGGCTTACACGAGCCAGTCATATTGAAAGCTTTATGACAGTTATGCATCCCGAATATTTTATTACATTTTAGTTAAAATTGGAAACAAAATGCCATGTTGTGTAGTGAAACTATGTAAAAACAATTCGACAAGAAATAAGAAGGACACTGGGATCTCATATCATCAGTAATTATCGTATAAATTCGAAATTTCAACATAAAATTACGTAAACTCAAAAGGCCATTCAGTGTTGCCGCGTATGCAAGAATCAAGTTCCCCGTAGTTGATAATTTTATGACGTGATTTTATAATCGTCATTGTATTTATTACAATCTAATAAGATACAATGAAATAAATTATATCCTTGGTATTTCATTTACCTAACTTATTTATTGTGATTCTTCAGGATTCTTCCCATGAAACTAAATAACTATTCGAAAAATACAGATCAAAAATACGAAAAAAATTAAAACGTCACAGTCTTACTAATAATAAAAATGAAAAAGTTTGTGAGGATGTATGGATGAATGTTTGTTACTTTTTCACGCAAAAACTACTGAACGGATTTTGATGAAATTTGGTATGGTAGTAGTTTAGGCTCTGGGTTTTTATGCCAAAAATGTACAGTGTTCCCGCGGGATATTCGATAGTATATTTACGCGGGCGGAACTGCGGGTAACAGCTAGTTAAATATTATATTATTACTAGATGTTGCACGAGACTTCATACGCGCAAATGGTTATCCCGTTGTAACCGTACATTTTGCCGCGATGAAAAGTGGTGGAAATGCTTCCCCGTGGTCTAATCTATTATATCTGTACCAAATTTTATCACATTCGGTCCAGTAGTTTCGGAGCCTATTCAATGCAAACAAACAAACAAACTTTTCCTCTTTATTATATTAGTAAAAAAGTGTAATATTATTATCGTACTATCTGCCTCGACGCACGTTATTCTGTCTTGATTAATAAATTAATAAAAATTAGACCTAATCATTTGTTTACATATAACCTACCATTTTTCTAAAGAAGAATTCTGGTGGAGCCGCGGGCAAAAGCTAGTTTTAACTTACCTGAATTTATAACCAATAACTTAGTAATAGACTAGAGCCGCTATCCCCAACCCGCGGCCTGCAGCAACAAGCCAGCTCTAGATAAAGTTGTGAAAAAGCGTTCACAATTTCAAAAATCTCACTGAGTGAACATAATTTTTATAATACATATTTGTTATTTTATTTTAGTTTGTGTCGTTATCTCATCTTAAATGTTTGGTATCACTCTTTTAACTACCTTGTGTTTTTCTATTATTAAATCGTTAAATTTAAACACCGTATTTTTTGTCCCTAAAAATTTTGGTTGCGGCCCGCGACACCAGGAGTACAACGGGTTTGTGGCCCGCGTAAAAAAAAGGTTGGGGACCACTGGACTAGAGCATAAGATATTTTTCCCGTCAAATCAGGCAAAAGTTGAGGAGCTGGCATCACAATTTTTCACGCACACTAGAATTTGTCACATGTAATTCAATTGTCACTTTACACACTACAATAATTTGTGGCCGCATTTACAAGGTGTCATCTCAAGTCATTCTTTGTGAATGCTCTATCTAGTTGAGCGCCCAGCGAGACTAATGATTTATCTATGATTTAAGGATACTTTAACTCCTAGGTCCTTAGAGGTTATAATATGGTTAAATATTTATTTTCATACGAGCTGAGCCAACTGTATAAATTGGTATATGAAATGAAATGGTGCTTTTTTTATTCTTTATTTAGGGACTTTTGATGTACAGCGTAAGTCAGTCCCATCGTAACCTAATCTTATACATAATGACAAGATGCTTTATTTGGTGAAAATATGGTTACAATTAATAGGTGTTACATTTTTACAGCTTGGCAAATAATTAGTCCTTGAGGCATCGACAGATGGAACTAAAAACTTTTTGAACTATCTAAGGTGGAATAGAAATAAAAGACAAAGGAATATATCCACTTATATTAAAATGAATAAGTCTATCCATTTCTAAATAAAATTAAGTTTTTTCAAAAACTGGCTATGCTATTCTCTTGACTGGGTCCGGAGATTAATATTTTCTTCTCCAGCTTTCAACCATAATTTGCTTATTGTATCAATTTTCGGAAACCTATAAAAACAAGTATTATTAGTTTTATCATTTGTCAAATAAGTTTGGTCACAACAATATTATTAAAAGCTATCAAACTTATATTTTTAAAACCACATCGAATACATTCAGATTGCTTTTTGAAACATAACACAAATGTAATTATTATGTTTTTATCGATGTAATTATTATTTGTACCTTTATCGATAACTATTACAAACGGTAGGTACAACACTTTTCAATTGCGTAAATAAATCTAATGACTTAAAATGCAATTTAAAGGACTGTTCTAATGAAATTTAAGTGGATATGAATATAATAAATGAAAAGATCAAATTGCAACGCAATTATTTCATGAAATGTTTATAGTATTGCCAGGCCTGTCCCACTCCCCGTGTAGGTATTAAAAATGTAAGTACGTGCGGCGGCCTCCTTAAACGGGCCAATTACGAGGGACTCGCGCGCGAGCAGTGAGCGACGTATGCGTGAGATTTGTTCGTCGCAATGTTTTATGGATTGGATTTAATACCTTACAATCTTTGCATATAATATTACGATAGGTACTGTGTAAGTTAGGTAAAAATCACCCGGCCAGCTATAACTATAATACCATATAACATAATGTATAACAATATTTAAAAATATAGTTTGAGCTACTACTGCTACTGCAATTACTTGATAACCAATATTTAGTGTTTAGGTGTTGGCTCCACAGTCCACTTGAACTATCTGTTCGCGTCTTATGTTATTCCGATGTGATACGATTTGAAGAATCATTTATTGACAAAAGTACCTAGTAGTACCTAGTAGTAAATATAAATAAAAATAAGGCGGCGTGATTCAACTTCTTCGAGTAATATCAGGCCGTGAAGGTATAATAACCTAACCAAGAGCATGTCAGGACATGTCTAAGGAGGGTTCCGTAACTATAAACGCGTAATATGCCTTTTTTTTAATTACTCCAAAAGTTACTGTCCGATTTAGTTCAAAATAATTTTCCTAAAGAGTTTTTAGCATGATCTATCAGCATGGAAATTTGCAAGTTTCTATCTCCTATAGTTTAAAAATGCTAGGGGGGGGGGACCAACTTACAAACCGATTACTCGAAAATGGTCAACTTTATAAAAAAGTAACGTATGAAACCTTGCCTTTATTTTAAAAGACCTATTCTACGATACCCCACACGATGGGGTAGAGTGAAAAAATATTTTTCATCCCCACTTCACATGTATGGAGAGCCACCCCTAAAATATAAAATTATTATTTTTTTATGATCCCGAAACTGTGATCTATACACAGTCTATAACTGCACCAAATTTCATCAATTTATATTCATAATTACAGGAGCTAGAGGCGCGGACAGACAGACAGACAGACAGACAGACAGACAGACAGACAGACCCTTACGGAACCCTAAAAAATGCTTACGTTTACGCATAAGTATATATACTTATAGGTATGCGCAAATTTATTATAATAATAATAATATCTATGGACGCTTCACACCACGTCAATCTGATCCCGTGGTAAGTTCTGGAAGAACTTGTGTTACGGGTACCAGACAACGGAAATATATTTAACACTTATTTAAGATTTTTATTATATTATACATATATTTAATACACACCCATGACCCAGGAACACAAAAAAACTCTTTGTTCCTTCGGCGGGATTTGAACCCGCGACCCCCGGCTTGAGCACCAACACGCTCAACCAACTGAGCCACAGAGGTCGTCAAATTATTACAGTACTATTAACACCTACCTTAGGTTTATTTGGAAAGCAATTTGTTCAGTAAAGTACAGTAGGTAGGTACTAGAAAGTAGGTAAAAAAAGTTGTAATTAAATATTAAGAAAAAATATATATAATACGTATAACCACCTCCTTTTTTGGAAGTCGGTTAATAATTTTCTAAAATGAGACAACCCTAATGTCATTAGAAAGGATAAGAATTACGCGATAGAAAGAGACGCAACTTCTAGGTAAATATAATCGTAGGTAATCAAGCGTTGTGTTAGCTGAATTGAACCTTATCGCATCGCAGAAAGAGTCCCTATTTCTTCTAACCATTTGTCGGAGTGGTTCTTCTGTACCTCTAGGTACTATTATTTATTCTGTGGTATTGCATAAAACCGGCTACTAACCTGCGTAAATACAATTGAGGTTGATTTATACTCTTTATTGCATTGCACCTTGCAATATAATGTTTAGGCATGTTAATTATCACTTTAACAACATTCAAATAAAATTTTAAAGATTAGGTCCTTATAATCTCTTGGAAATTCTTAAATTAAACAAAACTTAAACAACCTTTTGACAGGAGACCTACCACAGTTAATTGACAGTTAATGAGCAAATAATGGCGGATCGTTCCACATTTTGTTAATTGTCAAAGTTTTGAAGTCTAATGTTTCTAAAATGAGCAAAAACAAAAATATTGCTGTTTCTTCTAACATGAAAATTATTGCATTAGATAGAAAGAGACCAAATGATATTTCACCGTCTGTCTCATATTTCCATCATATTTGTATAAGCGCTAATATGTATAGAACTGTAAGGGCCCCTCCATGTATACAGGGCGACCGGTAATAGGTCTGTTTCCTTTTAACATGTAAAAATACATCACTTTTGCAGCCTAAAAAGCTATATCATACCCTGTCCAAAAGCTAACGGTTTTTGAGATATTCAAGATTTTGTATTTTTTTCAAAAACACCCGATTTTAAAGGAAAACTTGAAATAAACAAAAATCTACCTTTTAATTTCTAAATCTTTATCATAATTTTACTGCTTAGGTAGATAAACTACAAATACAAAAGTTATTTATCCATCTAAACAGGAAACGAAAAATTAGCAGAGTGTTTCAAAAGTCTTAACAAAACAATTGAAAATGATTTTCCCTCGTTTCACCCCTTATTGTTTAAAAAAATCAATAAGACATTAGTCGTACAAATTACTTAATTAAATTCCTTATTTATTAAGCTATCCGAAAAGGTATAATTTGTAATGCAAAAAGCTAAATTTGCCGATTTGTCCTAATGAAAAACCATCTAACTACCTGAACTAGCAGGTAGTAAAATTCTAATTAGCAAATTGGAAAAGTCTAAATAAACCTTTGCTACGTCAGATTAAGTTAAATAAAAGTCTTTGAATAAAAATTAATATTTTATTTACATAATAAGTTGATAATTACGGTAAATCCTGTTCGAATTGTCGTCCTCGATTTCTGATGCACTTGCGTAATCTTAAGCGAAAATTAGATCGCGTTACTCTACTTGTTAAAGTTTCTCGGATTTCGTTTGCTGCATTAATTATTCTTCTCCTCAGTTCATGTACATCGCTAATAGGTGTTGTGTAAACCAAAGACTTCATGTGGCCCCATAAATAATAATCGCAAGGAGTCAAATCTGGAGACCTTGCGGGCCAAGGTATTGGACCGCCGCGGCCAATCCAACGCTGCGGGAAATTTTGATCCAGCCATTGCCTAACTGTCACTCTGTAGTGTGCCGGGCATCCATCATGTTGGTATATCATACCTCTTCGGGTTTCAATTGGTACATCTTGCATGAGCTCGTGAAGATTATTTCTCAGGAAATTTTCATACGTCTCCCCGTTTAAATTGTCCGGTAGAAAAAACGGCCCAATGCAATGATTATGCAAAATTCCCATCCATACATTCAGGGAAAACCTCCTTTGATGAGCACCTTCTTTTGCCAAGTGGGGGTTTTCACCCTTGGGAGCCCAAAAGTGTATGTTGTGGTAGTTGGTTATGCCGTCACGCTCAAACTTCGACTCGTCGGTCCATAAAATCTTTTTTAAGAAGTTATAGTCGTTTTCATCGGAGTGCAGCATAAAGCGGCAGAAATCGAGCCTCCTTGCAGGGTCTCCTTCTTCTAATGCTTGTACTGGTGTGTAGTGAAAAGGGTATAACCGAGCGCTATGTACGGTGAACCACACTTTCCACTGCGTTAAACCCAGTTGCTTCGCTACAATTCTTGTAGAGGTGGTCGGATCTCTTGCAAAACGTTCCAATATTCTCTCTTCGTCTTCTACAACATAGCGAGGAGATCTTCCTGCATCACGTCGCCTTTGATGAACAGAGCCACTTTCCCGCACGCGTTGGTACGCCGCGGAAAAAACTCCAGCACTTGGTACATTATTTCGACGGGGAAAACGACGCCGGTACTCTTCCCGTGCAGCGGCTGCGTTGCCATCACAAAAACCGTAGCAGTACAGTATGTCAGCATACTCTTCGTTGCTAAAAGATGCCATTTTTGATAAATTAACTTGATCAGAAGGAATCGCAAATAACACGTCAGCGCGCTCAGGACGAGAAGCGTTAACTAAACAAAAACTCTACATAATGCTCTTTAGACGGACCCGAACTGTTACGAACCGACGCGAACAGTTACGAAGAAACCGGATTTTTTTAAACCGACCAATAATAGAGCGCTTCTTCCTCCGATAACAAAAGAATTTGACTACCTGACTACCTAATCCTGAACAAATTGTAAGGCAAAAAAATGGTGCTGAGAGTTATTAACTTACCTTACCAGATGTTTGTGAATTTTTTGCACACAAATTATACCTTTTCGGATAGCTTAATAAATAAGGAATTTAATTAAGTAATTTGTACGACTAATGTCTTATTGATTTTTTTAAACAATAAGGGGTGAAACGAGGGAAAATCATTTTCAATTTTTTTGTTAAGACTTTTGAAACACTCTGCTAATTTTTGTTTCCTGTTTAGATGGATAAATAACTTTTTTATTTGTAGTTAATCTACCTAAGAAGTAAAATTATGTTAAAGATTAAGAAATTAATAGGTAGATTTTTGTTTATTTCAAGTTTTCCTTTAAAATCGGGTGTTTTTGAAAAAAAATACAAAATCTTGAATATCTCAAAAACCGTTAGCTTTTGGGCAGGGTATGATATAGCTTTTTAGGCTGCAAAAGTGATGTATTTTTACATGTTAAAAGGAAACAGACCTATTACCGGTCGCCCTGTATACCTCAATGGGCTGGGACCATGAAGCATAGATACCAGGAGTCCGAACGGTATAGGCTTTTTAATAATAATTATGTACACAATAATAGGACCAGATCTTAGTTCTCTTTTCTGCCGCTAGGCGTGCGAGACCGACGAGTACCGCGTGTTGCCAATACTATTATACCGAGTGTTGCCAATACTATTATTTATTACAATTATTTTTAAATTACCGTTAGGCAATTACCGAGTTCTACGGTATCTATTTTTCGAGAACAGTTTCTAAGAATTTCCTAAAACTTTTATTTAATAAGATTTCAATCTTTCCAGAGCTGTCAATAGCAACTTTAAACTTCCCGCGTAATTTCAAACGAGTGCATGTCGGACCGTCGCGCGCTCTACCGGCAAAAATCTGTCCCCGTAATTGAGACCATTATTTTAACATTACGTTCGGACTCCTTGTTATCTATACTTCGTGGCTGGGACTATATGCAACGGAATCCGTTAGACCGTAGAGAATTATGAGCACTGAAAATAGAACTCTGTGCTAATAAAATACAGTTGAAAATGGAAGTTTCGAGTGTCGAGTCAAATGTCAATGTTATATATGACAGCTCGACACTCGAAACTTCCATTTTCAACTGTATTTTATTAGCACAGAGTTCTATTTTCAGTGCTCATAATTCTCTACGGCCTACCGGATTCCGTTGCATATAGTCCCAGCCTAATTACTAATAGGACCAGATCTTAGTTCTCTTTTCTGCCGCTAGGCGTGCGAGACCGACGAGTACCGAGTGTTGCCAATACTATTATACCGAGTGTTGCCAATACTATTATTTATTACAATTATTTTTAAATTACCGTTAGCAGGGTGTCGCAACTTCCTATCGTAAGTATTGGCGTTCGAAATCCAAAACTATACCTGACTATCGTCTGTGCAAACCACATACCTTGCTCGCTCTTTTATCGTGTGTACTCTTTCACACATCGCCTGTGATTGGTTAAACAGAAATAGAGGATTAATTTTAAATTTCGAACTACGAAATTCTATTCTATTAATTTGAAAAATTATTTTCAACTTTTACAAAATTTGTTAACTCATGTTTTGATATTTGCAAAAAACTGTAATTTTTAGTGAAGTGACCTCGAAATCATATTTATAATGATGAAACAGTGATTTATATAAAAAAGGTTCATGT
This sequence comes from Glaucopsyche alexis, assembly GCA_905404095.1. Lineage (NCBI taxonomy): Eukaryota > Metazoa > Arthropoda > Insecta > Lepidoptera > Lycaenidae > Glaucopsyche > Glaucopsyche alexis. Next base: position 1,370,087 of record FR990061.1, on the reverse strand, counting down.
ATATAACCACTATATAAACATGCTTTAAGTCAAAGAATATCGGTGAGTATTTGTATAAAATTTTACCAAATTTTAACTTCACGTTTTATTGAAAAGAGACATTTAAAGATTATATTTTTTTGACGACCTCTGTGGCTCAGCAGTTCAGCGCTTTGGTGCTCAAGCCGGGGGTCGCAGGTTCGAATCCCGCCGAAGGAACAAAAAGTTTTTCTGTGTTCCTGGGTCATGGATGTGTACCTATATATGTGTGTAATATAACAAAAATCTTAAATATACTTAAGTATAGTATTAACATGGTATTCATTAATATACTTCCTGTTTTCTGGTACCTACCTGTAACACAAGTTCTTCGGATACTTAGCACGGCGCCAGATTGACGTGGTGTGAAGCGTACATACATATCTATACTAATATTATAAAGCTGAAGAGTTTGTTTGTTTGTTTGTTTGTTTGAACGCGATAATCTCAGGAACTACTGGTACGAATTGAAAAATTCTTTTTGTGTTGGATAGTCCACTTATCGAGGAAGGCTTTAGGCTATATAACATCATGCTAAGCTCAATACGAGCGGAGCACCAATCAAGAATGTTACAAAATCGGGGGTCTTTTTTTCCTTTTGAGAGCTTTCGCTACGTACGCTGCGGAAACGGTTAAAGTTTCGCTAAAATGATGTATGGCAGAATTGTTCCCCTTTAAAAGTTCTAAAAAAAGTCCGCGACAGTATATGTCTATCTTTTAAGGTTGGCTTACTATAACCTTTTTATACTAACCAAATTTGTTCTAAAAGTAAGCATTATTTGTGAAGGTGTTTTCATAAAGATTATATTAATCCTTATCCAAGTAAATACGTTATTCATTACAAGCATTTAATCTAGAAGAAATTTTCCGTTTACATCATTTGATTTCAATGAGTATTTTAGAAGATATCGCAGTAATAAAATAATCATGCGCGCTATAGTACGGCGCGCGGCGCGGGCGGGTAGTCGTGAGGTGAAAGCGCTTCTCCTTCTACGTAAATGAAGTCGCGGGTAAATTTTAGCGATATCCTAAAGTAACTATTCCACGCGGACGAAGTCGCGGGGAAAAGCTAGTTATTATTATTATTTGTTTCAATAAATGAATTTTATTGTGTAGTGATTTTAATATGCATGCTAAGATTTAAGATTGTAAAGTTTCTCTATTAATAATATAAGATTCGAATGTTTATTAAGGCATGCAATATTATTTAAAACAAAGTCACATTGCTGACCTAATATATTTTGTTATGTCTGCCAGTCAGTAAAAACTTTAAATAGGTACATACCTAATAATAATTATTTAGCCTCTCTAGCGTGTCAGAGTTTTTTGACAGTTACCCCCCTCACGCGTCGAAGTGTTTTTCGCGCCAAAAAACGATACCCCCCCACGTCTCCCGCCTTCTCCCGCGATATTATTTTTCAGGATTTCAATATTTTATTTCAAATAAAACCTATTCATGTTATGTATATTTAAAAATAGAATATATTCCCTAAGTGATTACGTATTATGAATCGAAGCAGACAGATTTATAACAAATTACACCACACTCCTCTCGAAGCACTTGAAACTAAACACTTCAACGTAAACATTCTCATTCACACATGTTGATTGTTATTAGTACGGTCTACTAATGTTAATGGATACGATTTATGACGGTCTCAAGTACTAACACGAATGTATAAACGCAATTTCACAGAATGACAAATGAAACAGCTGATGGCGTCCGTCACCCTGACGCAGGCAACTCCCGTGTTTTTTTTTCAAGGTTAAATTGTTAAAGTGTAAATAAAACCTATTCATGTTATATATATTTAGAAAGGAGATTAAATATCCTAATTGATGATATAACTGGAATTAAGAAAAATACTAATTTAATAAAAGAAATCTTGATTCAAACATAACACACGCGTATTTTTTTAATATTCCATTGCAAACCTAAAGTAAGGCCAAATTTATGTTTCTATATAGTGAAATTTGCTTAATTTACGTAGATGCACACATTATACATAAAATTTAAATAGAAAAACAGATATAAAACAAATTACAGTTACCTACTATAAAATTGTCAGTCTAATTTCGATTCCCGCGATTTTTATTTTTCCGAATTATATTGTTATAATATATGTAAAACCTATGCAAATTATATATATTTAAAAAGTAGAATAGATTTCCTAAGTGATGACGTAAATGGAATTTAGAAATATACTCATTTATTAAATGAAATCTTGATGCAAACAAATGAACTTTGATTTTTTTTTCATATATTGTTTGAAAACTCAATTAAATATAAAATTTATGTTTCTATACAGTGAATTTTGCTTTAATTACGTAATTGGATATATAATACAAAATATTTAAATACAAAAACAGTTGTACTAACAAGGATTGGAGCAAAACTAATTACAATTACTATGAAAAATATCTGACATAGTACATATTTTGATTGCTCAATAAACTGTAACTGGGACATAATTATATGCATATTTTTATATTTTTATGCAGTTCAGGATGTTAAATATTACAATAACACATGAATTTTTTACAACGCACAATGTAAATAGTAACTGATTGAACCCTCCGAAAATAGTCCTATTTTGACGGAAATGTCTTACAAAAACAATCATAGTAACTAATTTACTTATTATTATCCATAAATTCTATTCCTAGATTCTACAATAAATACTGTTCTAATAAAATATCTAATAAAATGTTCAATTCAAAATGCATTTTACAAGAAAATCATAAACTCACTATGATAAAAATCTCAATAAAAACGTATATTTTTCGATCGATTTTCCGAAGTAATTTATAGTAGAATTATAGAAAATACTTAATATACGCATAAAAAACTTAATATTAATTACATAAATGTTAAAATTACGTGGTACAAACAAACCACTTACAAATTATAAATACATTTCTATGGGCTTTCCCGCCTTGCCGACCGTCGGCAAGCGACGCTTGGGGATATAGCTGTCACTTACCGACCGTCGGCAATCGACGCTTGACAGGTTAGGTACCTACTTTATTTTTAATACTATTTTACAGTTTTACCGTATACTTATTAATCTAATTTTAACATTTAGTTTAACCTTTGTTAGTTCTGCAAATAAGAAGGAATAAGTAAAATGTAATATAAATTCATAATTTGCAGGTATTGGATTCCAATTTCAAGGGCACGCAATAATAAATAAGACAACATGAAAATATTTCAAGAATCTCATTCGTATAAAATGTACCTATCTATTTTGCACAATTATGTGGTAATCTGAAATATTTTGGTTACCACCTTTTAGCCCTCATATCCACGAGAGTTTTTTTGTGGTCGCGAGTCGTGACGCGACAGGAAAAACTGCACTGTAACTAGAACTCACGATTGGATTATTGTTGTTTATTGTTTTATTTACCCTTTTAACCTAATAATTGGGTCCTAAAAATAAAATTGAAAACAATAACCTACGTATTGTTTTTTTTATTTTTTTTTTCATTGTAGGCTTGAATCTTTTGCACTTTAGAAGATATAAATACGTAAAAAAGATACGGTATAATTTTGAATTTCGAAATTATTTTTTTTATTCGGAGTGCCACCTCTTAATACGTAGTATAGCTTTACATTCTCTTTGACCGTTAGGCAATTACCGTGTTCTACGGTCTCTATTTTTCGAGAACAGTTTCTAAGAATTTCCTAAAACTTTTATATATTAAGATTTCAATCTTTCCAGAGCTGTCAATAGCAACTTTAAACTTCCCGCGTAATTTCAAACGAGTGCATGTCGAACCGTCGCGCGCTCTACCGGCAAAAATCTGTCCCCGTAATTGAGACCATTTAAATTTTAACATTACGTTCGGACTCCTTGTTATCTATACTTCGTGCATTGGATAATCAAAGCTTGCCACAGACGTGCTGAATCCTTCCTGAATTAATATTCAGACACCATCATAGATGTCACACACACGTTGAGCCATCAAAATAAGAACGTCTGTGGCCAGCTTTGAGGGTATAAAACACGCATAGCCCACATACGTACTGATTTTTTAAAATCTTTCAGATTCTTAAATTTCAGAATTCAGGTCGACGCATCGAAGGCAAAGTTTCCATGCAAAACACGCATAGTAGCCCACATACGTTCTTAATATTTCAGATTCATATTGTCAGTTCGAACTTAAAGAATGATGCTGGGGCAAAGATTCTTTTCCTCAGCATCATTCTTTGCCAAAGAATATAATATTATATTATTAACGTAGCTGAGCTCTTAATCAGGAAGCTGAATATTTAACTCGCCCCCACAATTAAAAGACAATATACATGTATATGTCATCGTAAAATTGTAAAATCCGTTAGATTGTAATAAAACTAGTGAAATTGTAAAATTTTGATAGACTTCCGATGCGAATATGCTACCCATAATTTTTTGTTAGATTATAAATACATATATTATAGTTTTGAATCTTTCGACATATTTTTACAATCTCGTTAGATATTTTACAATCAAACTGTTTTTTTTTTAAATTTTACGGTGACATATATACCTACTTCCAAAGTAAAAATACACCAAATACACAAAAAAGTATGAAATAAACTTATTTTCTAAATAATTCCCGTTTCAAATTTGGCTATTTCTCTACTAAATAATCTTCCTAATTGTGAAGTCGCTACCAGCCCAAACGATATCCTACAATATTTTATAGAACTCACTTCATATTTGCTGGTACCGACTTCAAAATTATGAATATTAAGTAGAGAAATAGCCGAATTAAAAAGGGGAATTATTTAGAAAATAAGTTTTATTTCATACTTTTTTGTGTATTTTTACTTTGGAGGTCGGTTTAATTTTTTCTTTAAAAATTATAATTTCACCCTTTTTAGTGATATATATTCTGCTAAGTTATTATTAATACGTCTTAATTAAGACGTATTAATAATAACTTAATTTAAGAACGTCTAAAATAAACGATCGAATGTATAATTGAATTCGGGCCAAGCTTCCCTTAGGTATTGTTATTGCGATGATGATGATGATTACTATAAGTTACAAAGTGGCATATGCTTGCAGTTCTATTAACAATGCCGGAAATTCCAAACGCGTATCTTTAAAGACTGAGGAGTTCAGTTCAGTTTGGTTCAGTGCTTTTGGATCCAGGGTATACCTTGGTACAACACCTTATTTTTTGGTAGCATATGCTTGTATTACTTCAGTAAAAGTAAAAATAACTATATGTGTCGATATTTTCGAGAAGTTCCCTCGATTCCTCATGGATCGCATCATCAGGTTTCCACTTTAGTGACTAAAGGACCAGTTTCGAATTTAACCCTTTGCAACAACAGAAGAATTTTGCAAATAGGTCCATAAACGACAGAGTAATATTCAAAGATCTCCGTGTTAGCGTAAAACACTATGAGAAGTAGTTACCTTTTATATCATCATAATGTGATAATGGTGGTGATGATGATGATTACTCTAATTGACAGGTTGGCATATATTTGTAGTTCTTTAAACAACGCCGAAATGCCCAAACATATATCTAAAATGGGTCAGGAGCTCTGTTCTGTACTTTTGGATCCAGGGTATATAATGGTGCAAAATCTTACTTTTTGGTAGCATATGCTTGGACTACTTCAGAAAAAGTTGAAATCACTATATGTGTTCATATAAATTCCGAGGAGTTCCCTCGATTCCTTATGGATCCCATCATCAGGTCACCACTTTTTTGAAAACGGGACCAACTTGGGATTATACCCTTTACATCAAAAAAATAATTTTGAAAATCGGTTCACAGACGGCGGAGTAATCGACGAACATACAAAAAAATATATATACAACCGAACGTATAACCGCCTCATTTTTTGGAAGTCGGTTAAAAAATCGGAGTAATTCCGAAAAAACACTTTTTTCGGGTTTCTTTCCTGCACGATATCTCTTGAACGAATCAACCGATTTTGACCGGATTAGCGGCAATAGACGTGGATTTTCAAGGCTAAGAGCCGATTAATTTTTGGAGTTGATCGATAATGCCGTTTAAAAGTTATTCCAAAAAACCCACTTTAAAAAAAAAAATGTCAGTTTGTTTTTTTTTTTTTTAGATTTCTTGAAATCTGTCCGAATCGGTCCAAATTGTATTCAAAATCTAAGTTTAGCCAAACCCTTTCGAATGGCGCCAGCCGCAGTAAAATCATTCAAACCGTTCAAAAGTTATAAGAGGTTTACATACTTAAATAAATAAATAATAAATAAATAAATCTTTATTCTGCCATTTTTAACATTACACCACCATAGTATACACATAGATAACAAAGGTACAATTAATATTAGCATGAAAATAAAACAAGCAAAGAAAATATACCTACTTACAACTAAAGTATTATTAAAAATAACAAAGCCGTTGACTTGTTTCAAACAACTTATGTATCTGTGTGACCATTAATAACAAACATATAAAGATTAAAAATAACAAAATAATTACGGCGGTGCAACACCCAAAACGCGCAGAATCGGAGATCCACTCAGGTTATGACGACATGGGAAAGTCGTCCCTGGTCTTCCGTGGACCCCTTGTTTCCGGGCAGGGGACGAGCAAACTACAGCAGTCTCTTAAACATATAATTTAATAATAATATAATAAATTACAATTTTTACGGCAACACACAATAATATTAAATACCTACTGAGAACGCAATTTATCGCTTTTTTTTTCAAATTGCAATCTATTCAATATTTACGTCGCAAAGTTGAGTGTTTAGTAAATACAGTTTATATTTATTTTTAAAATTACAAACAGTCTTCACTTCACTTACACACATGCACACACACGTATCAACAACAACACACAACAACACACAACCTCGCGGGTGTAGTCACTTCCTGTGATCTCAGAACATCGAGGATCTGATGAGAATTCGATTTTAACAAAACGGGGTAAAACCACGAACGAAAAAAAATGCGTAATTTTTATTTGACCATCTGTCAACATATTATATTATCTCTAATAATATTAAGTACAATCTAACGGTTTTTACAATTTTACGGTGACATACAAATCGCTGTACCTTTGAAAGTATTGACTTTTGATATAGGTACTATTTCTTCTGAAAAGTTACTTATATTTACCTAATTCATTTATGTAATTTAAAAAATCAGTCCAATCCCCTATTACCTCGCTGACAGATTCGCCTACATTATTATCTAAGATATCATTTAAATAGTTAATAGAATCAGGCGTTACTTTGCGGAAATCCATAGCATAAAATTAATTAATATTATGTTTATATAATACCCACAACCTGCAAGCAAATGTGTGAGTGCACGCATAAGCATGCGTAACGCACCTCCCTCCTCCCACACTGCTTATACGTGCACTCAGATGCAAGATGCAGATATCATTTAAACTTTAAAGCTTTCGCCCGACTACCTGTGCGTCCCTCACGAAATAAGCCACCATAAGTATTTCGTTTCTCCTTCACTTTCTAAAGCATACACTAGTAATTCATTTTTACACCGTTCCACTTACAATTATAACAGACACTTCACCTTCGATCAATAATACAACTAGATCTTAAACAAAATCGAATTTAAAAGTGTCTTCAAGAGTGTTTGTATAATTCAAGTCGAAAGGAACAAATATTAAAGCAAAATCAAGCTTCTTAGCATTACTTATATATGTATTCACAAAAACCACGTACCAAAAGCAAAAATAATTAGGACCTAAGCTAACTGATCGGTGTACCAAAGTAAATTAAACCTTATTCGCAGGAATTAAGGTGAATGCACACTTATCCGAGCCGAAAGAATCGAACGCGCCGAAGGAAACGAATTTTAGAATTCTTTATATGAAATCCTATGAAACCTCGCTCATTTGCCCGCATCGAATCGGTCGAATCTGGAAGCACCCCAGAACTCCTAGACGAATTCGGACGACGTCACCGGATTCGATGCGAGCGATGCGGTCGAATCGGCCGATGCGCTTGCATTCTAGTAAGCGCATCGTGTTATGTTCTAGTAAGGGCTAATAAAATAAAAACGATTCTTTCGGTGCGGTCGATTCTTTCGATGCGTTCGATTCTTTCGGCGCGGATAGGTATGCGAGACCTCGTGGAATTCGATTCGTTCGATTCTTTCGGCTCGGATAAGTGTGCATTCACCTTTAAAGTCGGATTTACAAAGCATAAAAAACACAAATATTTTACGACCGAGGTACGTTAGTAATATATATTCTTTGACCGAGGTACGCTAATGGAACTTGGAATGAATGGAGATGAACTGTAGATATTTTTTATGCGGTTGTTATAATTATTTATAACTTATTTCTTTTTTTTATGAAGTGTATGTAGTTATGAATTAATTAATGAACATTCATCAACATTTATAATTTTTTTTTGAAACGAAAAAACAATAATAAAATGCGGGATAAAATCAAATCTATACAGATAAATAAAATTGAAGTGTCTGTTTGTATCTTCAAATTAGCAGCTTTTCACTTAATGCATATGAAAGTATATTCGATACTAACAATAAAATACCAATTTTTAAAATTTTTGTCTGTCCGTCTGTCCGTCTGTCTGTCTGTTTGTTCCGGCTAATCTCTGAAACGGCTGGACCGATTTTCGCGGGACTTTCACTGGCAGATAGCTGATGTTATAAGGTCTAACATAGGCTACTTTTATTTTAGGGTTCCGTATAAAAATAGGGTTCTGTTTCCGTTAGATGCGGGCAACTAAGTTTACGCAAACGAAGTTGCGGGCAGCAGCTAGTCTTTATATAAAATCATAGATACTTGTAAAATATAAAATGAAATATTTAAAAGATTTTTCTTACAACCTCATGTAACTCATACCAAATTGAATTTTGAATTGATCATAAGTAAACAAAAAGAAAATAAAAGAATAGCATCTCCACTAAATGGAACAGAATCAACCCGTTACAGGTCGCGCAACGGTTTATGAGCGCTCAGTGAAAGTGGAGGGGGTCGTTCGCGCATGTGACCAATAGCAAAGAATATATATTACTAACGTACCAATAGCGTGTCGGCAGCCACGTTCGGCATGCGTTCGGCGCATCCACACCTCCCCACCCGAGCCCGCTACCGCCAAACACACCCAAAAACTGACTTCTGCGCATACCCCCTCTACTTTTCTCGAAAGATCTTAATTCGTTGCGCGACCTATAGCCGAACAAAGCAAGTAGCCACGTGACAGTAGTTCGTAAGCTCGTAAGCACTGTTCAAATCCCCAATCCCCCCGTTGGGCCTCCGGTAACCTCACCCACTCGGCGAAACACAACGGTATTTCACGCCGGCCGGTTTTCTGTGAGGTCGTGGTATTTATCCGGTCGAGCCGGCCCATTCCTGCTGAAGCGTGGCTCTCCCACAAATTCCGAAGCTCATTTGTATGAAACAGCAGTTTTCTTTTTCAAGTAGGAAAGTTGGTCTCATAGAAAAAGCTGCTTATATTTAAGAGTATATTCATTTCTGAAAGTTTTATGAGTGTCATAAAGTTGTAATCTAACATTGTAAAAAGGACACCAACAGCTAATAATAGTTTCTCTTAAGAGTACTTACCTGGGTAAAGGGATTTAAATGCATACGTAATAAAAATTATATAACAAATTAAATTAGTTTTGATGTGGAGGTTTTAATAACATTTTGTAGTCGTTCCTCGTTAAACAGTTTTTAACAGTAATATTATATATCTATGGTTTTTAATCTGAAAAAAGATTTATTCCTTTATTTTAAAACGAATAACAGAATAAACAAAATCTCCGATTTATTCATTTGTCGCGGTTGGCAGCGCGCGGGGTGCCCGTGCGCACGCGCTTGGGCCACGGCTTCTTGTGGTGCACGTGGTCAACGTGCGAGCGCTTACTGTCCGCCGTCGTGAACTGCTTGCCGCAGATCTCGCACTGAAACTCCTTCTCGCCCTTGTGCACCGTTTTCACGTGTCGGTTGCAATTCGTGAGAGACTTAAACTTGCGTTCGCAGTAGGGGCAGCTGTACCTCGGCGCCTGCTCGTCGTGCACGCGCAGGTGCAGTGCCAGGGCGGTCTTGTTGGCGAACGCCTTGTCGCACGTGTCGCACTTGAACTTCTTCTCTCCCGAATGACACGCCATGTGCTCCAGCAGGAGCGGTTTGCACTACACATGAAGAATGAAACGTTAAATCTAACTATAATGTCTATGTATTTACAATAGGAAAAAAGGTCCAAGGATGGATTTATCAAGGATCTATCCTTGGACCCATTCTCTTCATACTGTACGTTAATGATTTAGAAAAAGGTTTTAGGAACTCATTTTTCTACGCAGATGACACAAAAATATACAAAATTATAAAAACAAGTAATGGCTGTATCGCTGTTTGCCCACCGCCGATGTCAATGAAAAAAATACGACGTCGCCGAAGTAGCAAGTATACATTTACTATAGCCGTGTGTCCACCGCACGCCTATCCCGTCCATCTAATCTTTAAGAAAAATAATCTTGTTCTCGTTGACGTCGTCCCGTTGACGTTGGCGGTGGACAAACAGCGTACCTATGTCAAAGAATATAATATTACTAACGTAGTACATGTCCTTGCAAAACGATCTAAATAGTTTCGACCCATTTTGCAAATCTAACCAATTATATTTAAATGCTGTGTTATGTTATAACTTTCACGCGGAAGGGAATTCCTATCACTTATGACTATGCGATTGGGGGCGGATCCTCGGCCACAGATCAGAGATCTTAGAGTGACCCCGGACGCCAAGCTTCACTTCAATGAACATGTCAAAAAGATTTTAGCTAAAGCTTTCAAACAACTAGGCACAATTATTCAAATAGGTCAACGATGAGAACGTATGAGAACTCTTAAGCTAATATATAATGCCTAGGTTCGCAGTATACGAGTTGAGTTCGCGAGTGTGGTTTGGAATCCACAGTATGCTTTTAATATCAGCCGCATCGAAAGGGTTCAAAATAAAATTTTAGGACACACGATTATTATCGGTCTGGCTCTTAGTCTATAGATTATGGGGAAAATACGCAAACGCGTGCGTTATGCGCACTTCCCACGTAACAAGGTAAAACTATTATTATTAACAAAAAATTAAACCGACTTCCAAAGATACACAAAAAGTATGAAATAAAACTTATTAAATAATTTTATTTTTAAATTCGGTTTAAAATATTTAAAATATTTTAAAATGGTTTAATAATTTTTTTTAACTATTTCTCTACTCAATCTTCTTAATTTTGAAGTCGGAACCAGCAAATATGAACGTGAGTTCTATAAAATATTGTAGGATATTGTTTGGGCTGGTACCTATTTCAAAATTAAGAAGATTGAGTAGAGAAATAGTTAAAATTTTAGCCGAATTTAAATGGGGAATTATTTATAGAATAAGCTTTATTTCATATTTTTTGTGTATTTTGACTTTGGAAGTCGGTTTTTGTTAAAAAATAATAACTGATATCATATGCTTGGAAGTACTAAGCTACTTCAAAAAAAATCGAAATCAACATAGGTATGTGTCCATATAAATTTCGAAGAGTTTCCTCATTTCTCATGGATCCCATCATCAGGTTACTTACACTTTCATGTCAAATTTTTGTCAAATTTGATTACAACAAATTACCCTATTCAGCAAAAAAAAAAATATTTGAAAATCAGTCTACAGACAGCGGAGTAATTGTTGAACATACAAAAAATATATACCTAGGTAAGACTGAAAATGTTTAGAAAATGCAAAACGGCTTAATGTAGAAAGTTGCCAATACTTTTATTGTTTTTCGAAGTAATCTCCGTTCCTCTCTACACATCGCCGCATTCGATGAAACCACTGAGAAAAGCAGTGGGCCCATTCTTCCTTAGGGGTCTTTTCTATGGCATTTTCGTACGCTTTCACCGCATCTTCAGGGCTCGATACCTCGAATTTTATCTTTAGTTCTTGGGAATAAATGAAAGTCGCAAGGCGCCAGGTCAGGAGGACTCTATGGCGGATGACTCATTATCTCGACACCTGCCATAGTCAAATATTCAACAGTCCGTTTTGCGGAGTGAGCTGAAGCATTGTCGTGGTGAAGGATGATCCTGCATCGAGGGCACTGTTGTCGAATTTTTTCCAAGACAACAGGCAAACAGCGATTGACATACCAGTCTGCAGTAACTGTCCTTCCATCTTCTAGCACAATTGTAGCGAAATGACCTTTCCGACCAAAGAATGAGGCAATCATCTTTTTTCCTTGACTTCTTCCTTTCTTTACCTTAGTTGGCCGATCCTCGAAAGGAAACACCCACTGAGCTGATTGTCTTTTGGTTTCGGGTTCGTAGCAATATATCCAGCTTTCATCATCTGTGACGATATCAAATACAGCATTTTTTTATAATTTGTTCCCCCAGCCGTAAGCCAGGACAATTTTTACTTTTGGTTTTCCTACTTGTAGACAATTTATTTATTACGTAAAGTTTTAATTCTATAATTGTGGTACATTTACTGTCTCTACATTTTATACTATTTTACTTGCATATTTGTTCCTTTTCTTATTGTTGTAATACATTTATTATTTTACATGTTTTACTCAAACTCAAAATTTTTATTTCCATGTAGGTTATAATATAACGCTTATAGAATTGTCCTACATGATGCCTACCACCGGTTCGTAAACTAGCCCGGCGAGAAGAACCGGCGTAAGAAACTCGCACGGGGCCACCTTTTAGCAAAAATATGGGAAAATTGTTCTTTTCAAAAAATATTTTTAAAATGTTGTAACTTAATCTATATAACGTTAGTCATAAGTACATAGACATACTTAAGTATAAAAATCAGCCTTGCATGGGGCCATCTCATTCCCAAGGTGTGCAATCGTTAATGAAATCACTGACTTTATAATAAGCTTTAGCACACAAACGTTCTTTAACAGCTTTTTTAAATTTATTAATGGAAAGATTTTGAACGTTTTCCGGGATTCTATTGTAAAGGCGTAAAAGATTTACTTACTTTACTAAGTCTGATCACTGGTATTTCTAACTTCTTCCTATTTCTAGTATTCCTACAATGTGTGTCACTTTTCTTTTTAAAATTCGTTAAATTCTTTCTGACATACAACACATTGTCCAAAATGTATTGAGAAGCAACGGTCAGAATACCTATTTCTTTAAATTTTTCTCTCAGAGATTCAAAACATGACATCTTATAAATAGAACGTATAGCTCGCTTCTGTAGCACAAATATTGTATTAATGTCCGCAGCGTTTCCCCAAAGAAGAATGCCATATGACATTATACTATGAAAATAACTAAAATAAACTAGCCGCGCTGTATCCTCATCGGTAATTTCTCTAATTTTTTTGACTGCATATTCTGCAGAACTGAGCTTATCTGCCAGATTTGCAATATGGGGACCCCACTGTAATTTACAATCTAGTGTTATTCCTAGAAATACAGTGGTGTCCACTAAGTTCATTTTCTCATCATTTAATAGTATATTGGTTTGTGCCTGCCTAACATTTGGGAGGCTAAACTTTAAACATTTCGTTTTATTTGAATTTAAAAGTAAATTATTAATATTAAACCAATGTACCATTTTTGAGAGAGCACTATTTACCTCGTCATAATTTGACTGTCGTCGCTTCACATTAAAAATTAGTGAAGTGTCATCGGCAAAGAGTACTATCTCATGCTTATCTTTAACTAGATAAAGAAGGTCATTTATATACATGAGAAAAAGAAACGGGCCTAAAATTGACCCTTGTGGCACACCTAGTTCTATTTTGGTCCCAGTAGACCTTGTAGAATTAACTTCTACTCTCTGCGTTATATTTTTAAGATAAGAATCTAAAAGTTTAAGTGCCGTGTCCCTTATACCATAATGGTATAATTTTTTGACCAACGTAGCATGCTCGACACAGTCGAAAGCCTTGGATAGATCACAAAAAACACCAAGTGCATCATGCGATCCCTCCCATGCCCCAAATATGCTGCATAGAAGACTGATGCCTGCGTCTGTTGTGGACCGACCTTTAGTAAACCCGAATTGGTTACTATGTAATAAATTATTTATGTTAAAGTGGGCTAGCAATTGATTTAAGATTATTTTCTCGAAAATTTTACTGAAAGTCGGTAGTATAGATATTGGTCTATAATTTGCTGGGTCAGACTTATTCCCAGCCTTAAAAAGAGGCATCACCTTGCTATGTTTCATTAGGTCAGGGAACACACCATTCTTTATACAATTATTGAAAACTAAGGCTAGATAGGGGGCAATGATGTCAATTATTGATTTTATAACTTTTATAGACATACCACAGAGATCGGTAGTATTTTTAATATTGAGTAATTTGAAGAAGTTAATAATATCTCTGGAGTCAATTTCTTTAAAATTAAAATTGACATCACATTCCTTGACATTTTCTCTGAGTATTTTTTCAGCAACTACAGGTGAAGAATTTAAATTTTTTGTAGTTGAGACCGGAATGTCAGCAAAAAAATTTTCGAACATTGTCGCAACCTGTAGGTCAGAATTTACCTTTTTATTATTAATACAAAGTTCAAATTTAGAGTTACGACTGCCTTTACCTCTTCCAGTCTCATCTGCAATTATCTTCCAAGTGGTTTTCATTTAATTTTAGAGTTCATTATTTTACCTTTTATGTGAAGAGCCTTCGCTGCTTGACATACTTTTTTAAAAATTTTTGAATATTGCTTGACATATAGTTTAAAATATTCACTACTATTAAATGTCTTTTCGTTATACAAATCATATAATCTCTGTCTACTTATTTTAATTCCTGCAGTTGCCCAGTTTTTAAAATTACTTTTTCTATTATTTAAATTGACCGTTTTAGAAGTAAATACAGAGTTATACTGGGTTCTTATTATTTTAAATAGTTTATGAAACGCTTCATCTGAGCTATTAAACCCATCTAACTGTACAATATTTGAAACTAATTTACGTCTAAATTTCTGAATACATTTTGTATTCACAGGAATATAAACAAGCTTTTCTGGAGCTTTTTTATTTAGATGGTTTATACAATTGCAATTAATATTAAATGAAGCAAATTGTCCACCGTGATCAGAGCTAAGCGCATCAATTATTTCTTTTTTATAAGGAGTAATATTAGTGAAAATATTATCAATACAAGTAGCTGCTGTATCACATGTTCTTGTCGGTTCATAAAATAAATTACTGAGGTTATACGACTTTAACAATGATGTGAATCTAACAGTGGTGGAGTTTGATTCTAATAGATTAATGTGGAAATCACCTCATACAATAATCTTCTTGTTAGATGCACATATTTTGACACCACGTCTCTTCCATCCTTACTCTCGCTTATAACGTCATCCGTATTAGTTCTTACCGTAATTCTACCATCCGTCTATTCGACTCATCAATATATCCTTTCAAATCCTCTATCTTTTCGTCCTCTATCGTTTCGTGAAAGAGTATATTTTCAAATTCATTATTTTTTCGTTCACTGACTCTATCGCCTTAAAACCCATCTCTACAATTAGTTAATTGATGTCGCAGTCTTTTAAAATTTCCTGATATCCATCCCTTGCACAATGTACTCCTGTGTCCCTAATTTCTATGTTGTCGTTAAGAGTTAATTCTATCCCTTTTTTGGTGAATGTCGCGGCTTTTCCAAGGCGATCAGAATTTTTTGTTAGATTTTCTACTAAACCAGACTTTAACTCTACCTTCATGTTCCTAGTCTGGTTCAGCAGACGGACACTGTTTCTGACCTCATCGGCAGTTTCCGCCAAGAGGGCGCCGATAGATTCGAATGGGTGTTGGGGCCGGTTTTTGACTCTTGGACAGTCTCGTTTAATGCTAGATCCACAGACAGTCGAAGAGTTGGTTTGGGGATCTTGTTATGTGGGGTATGTACCATAGCCATTTCTATGTTTATATAGGGGAACTCGTCAATAATTTGTAAAAAAAAATACAGCATTTGAGTCACCGCCATTGAACTTATCTAACATTTGGTCCATGCGAAGGTGTTTCTGGTCGTCGGTTAAAGTATGGAGAATCCATCTGGTACAAAGCTTCCTGACGCCTAGATGTTCGTGTAATATTTTTTGAACTTGACTCATACCAATGCCTAGGCTTGCCCGTATCTGCTGATTCGTCACTCTTCCTCTATCATGCGTCGCACAGCACTGATATTATCTTCAGTAGTCGTTGGTATAGGACGTCCCTCACGCGGATCATCATTGAGATTGCTACGTCCACGCTTAAACTAGTTAAACCAATTGTAAATAGTGATAGAAATGCTTATCGCAGCCTATCATAGCTTTGTTGTTGAGTAAGCCCACAACGAAAGTCATAATAAATCATTGACCGAAAATTTTCTCGCGTTAGGTTTATTTTCACGTGTAACAAGAGTTTTAGATTTGCCGCCAATTCACAAAAACAAATGACAAGTGAATGCAATATACTACATTAGGTTACCAAAGAGTTCTAAAATTGAAATTAAAAAAAAAGGTTTTAATTAGTAATGTTTGTAACAGGCCAGTTCTAAACATTTTCAGTGTTACCCACGTATAAGCTTTGAATAGTTATACAGTGTTTTGTCTTCTTCACTCGAATTAAAAATGTCACTTGTGTGATGTGAACAAAACACTGTATAACTATTCAAAGCTTATACAGCGTTTATTAGTAAGGGGGATAGTATATATATACAGCCGAACGTTTAACCGCATCCTTTTTTTGAAAGTCGGTTAAAATTTTATTTTAAAATACCGCAACTATCCTCACGTACCATGGACACTTTTTATATTCCTCCCTATCATACGAACTACGCGAGAAATACATTCTTTAGGCGATCGTGCTCTTACTACAATAGTTATCTCAAATCAGTAGATATTTTTTCTAACAACTTAAGACATTACAAAATAAAATGACTTAATATTTGGCTCATAAAAATGTTTTGTAAATAAACAAAAAATGTGTGCTCGTGCGAGACTCACCGTGAACATCTTGCCGCACTGCTCACACATGCATTTGCCTTTGAACTTGGTGCGGATGAGGCTAGGATGCGCCGCGCGGAAGTGCTTCGCGTACGCCCTGTAGCCGACCTGCCGCTCGCCGCACTGCCAACACAGTCCAATGTTAACATTTGCATCAGCTACTTGCTACTTACTCGAGTTGACTATCTAGTCGGTGGAACTGTTTGGTTTGTTTTTCAAAATATTAGTTATTGGCAGGCCTTCCTGTGGTAGGTGGACCTAAACTTTAAATGAGCCAAATTTCACACTGATCAGTATGCACAATTCTCATAAAACCGTAATTGAAATTTTTGCTTCACGTATTAATTATAGTGATAAGGTTACTGCTCTCAATTTGATTATAATTATTTGTACATCTGTAGTAAACGGTGTGGATGTCACAATTAGTTGTATTGTTAGATGTTAAATCTAACATTATATAGACAATCGTCTATAAGCATGTAGGCGCGTGCCTTCAATCACAAAATAATGTCTGTTTTACCGTCATACGTTGATTATTATCAAATTAAAAACAGTATCGTACTGGAAAGTGTCGCCACCTGTGGCGACACGGTGAAACGTCAAATGTCTAACTCACGGTTTGCGCGGTTTTAAAATGGCAGAACGAACTTGAGGTAGATAAAAGACGGATTACTTACTATTTTCCCGTAGTGAATGTGATAATTTAATTGATTTTATTATGGAAAAGTGATAATATAACGACGTGATCTATGATAATTCATAAGAAAAGTTATTAATTGGAAATAACCTACGGACTTTACATGGCTATACGCCCAAAAGCATATTATATTGTGATATTGTTTACAGATTGTCAATTTTTTATCGTTTATTGGGTAAATAAACGATAAAAAATTTGACAATCTGTGAAATATAAACCCGGAGGTGTGTAGACAATATGGTTGATAATTATGTTAATAAGAATAATGAATAATGATGTTCGCCATTTTTTAAAAGTAGGTGATCTGATTTGTTTAGGCCATAATAAAACACGAAAAATGATTACAACTCACAAGGTTACTATCATCAAGGTTTTAATTTTCAGGTGAAAATAATAACTATAGCTCTACCAGAATCTGATGGCATTTTAAAAAAAATAAAAAATGTGATTTTCATATGGCAATGTCAAGTATGACCCGTCAAATCAAAGTACGTGATCTGTCAACCGCTGCTAAAATTTTGTGATTATGTTCTTGGAATTTGTTGTTTTTGTGAAAATATCCAAAAAGGCAATTCGATCTCAAGCGAGAAATATTGTTTTCTATGTCTATAGTAAAATACAGAAAGAAGAAGGTGTAAATCGAACTCAATCTTATAATTTAAAGTTCGTGGTAGAGTTGACCGGTAAGTTAGAGTGAGTTGTTTTGATACTTTTAGTTTTTTTATATTTTCTTAGGTAATTATTGTGACTTCTTTAAATGTGTTTCCAGTACTACTATAAGGTGAATCGTAGCTGATGGCACATCGAATGATGGTTTGTTTTCCATGCCTGGTAAAAGGAGGAGAGGAGGAAAAAAGAAAATCAACATAAGACAGTTTCGATTTATAGTTGATTAGGAATAAAGTAAACGAGTTCTATACAGTTCGGAAGGAAATTCCAACATTAAATAAACTGTTGCCAATTTAATTGTATGTTATTCGTAACAAATAAGTATATAAAGTAATTCACGATTGATTTATTTTTCATGAAATATCATTATATTACATAGTATAAAACAAAGTCCCTTTTTTGTCTGTCCTCTATAATATGCTTAAATCTTTAAAACTACGCAACGGATTTTGATGCGAGTTTTTAAAATAATAGTCTTTAAGTATTTAATAGTCTTTATGATATTATAAGATTATGGTAAAATTTATATTCAAGTACTTATTGTGTAGGTAAGTATATTATCAAGTGGTCGCGCATGTCGTATCGAGGTGATAGGGTCCCATTTTTAACAATTTGCATTGGGCAAACCTAAAAACATGTTCAATATTGTATCAGTAGTATATTGCTGTAAGTAGGTAGAGAATTATTCGCCGAAGTAGTTTTTTCTCCAAGAACACTATTCCACGCGGGCGAAGCCGCGGGCAAAAGCTAGTTTTCTATATTATACACCGAACATTCTTCATACAGTCTTATTATAATTCATGTTCAATAATACTAGACATAATTAAATATTAACCAGTATCAAGATCGTTTAATCCAATTTCCCCAGTATTGCACACTACAAATTTTTTTTTCCCTATTTGCCATGAGATTCTGGTACACCTATAACTAAACTTATAACTAATAACTAAAAATAACTTATATATAAAAACTTAAATAACTTAACTTGAATAACTTGAAATTTCTGATTGACTACTTCATTCCGATTCCTTGTGACCCAATCGTAAGCAAATTAATTTTCTCACAATCACTGTCTGTAGTTTTTTTTGTTTTTTTTTTTTTGAACGGCCATAAGTTCTACTATAAGATATTTTAACGTTATCCAATAATTACCAGACACCCGATATATTAAACATCAAATTTTATTGAAAAAAATTACCGTGAACAATACGCCATTTCGTAATCTAGTTTATAGAATAATGTCTATAGGTTTAGTCTATGTTTTAATTTTATTTACGACTCAAATTATTGACATATTTTTTTCTCGAATAAAACGATTAATGTACCAATTAATTAATTAATTAAGAAATTAATCGAAAAAATAAATCGAAATCGAATCGTTTGTATCGTTTTACAATTTGTTGTATATTTTCACATCATTATGCAGTCTAGGTCGGTTCATGGATTGTTTATTTACGTTTGGATCAAAATAAATTAGAACGCAGTATACCAAACATCCTGTATAGCTATGTACTTAATATGTTCGCATACCTGCTCACAAGGTACTTCTTTCTGTTTCTGGGGAGCGGAGAGGTACTTGCGGTATTGCGGCCAGTCGTTGCGGATGCGGTCCCTGAATAATTAATAATAATTAATAACTAATTTATTTTTGAAGTAAAACGCCTTTAGACGTGTTATAGATTAGGAGGTCACGACATTTTTGGTAACGATATCCAAAATGACTTATTTTAGATTGACAAGATAAAGAGCAACTCTCTGATGCCAAATATGTCGGTCTGCCTGCATAAAGTAGTTGCGTTCTCTGTATAGGGCGCCTGAAAACCCAGTTATCATGACCAAAAAAAAAATGATAAGGTAAATGGCTGAGTAAGTTATATTAGGTAAGTACTAGTTGTTCTCATATCAGTAGCGTAAAAACGGACCAAATATTCGGTTGCGTTATGAAGCAACGAGCGTTCAAACGTGATTTATCGTGACCAAAAAAAAAAAAAAACGATCAGTTAAATGGCTGAAAACAACATAGTGTAAAGTATCAGTATGTGCTAGCTTAGTAACACCAAAACTGACCAAATATTTTGTTGCAATTCATGGGTATAAGGTTGTTTAGGTTACAGTTATTTTTTATCAAAGTTGCGCGTACTGGTGCCTATTTTAGTAGGTATAGATAGGTAACTAGCGATATCAAAATTTACGGTTCAGCCTTTTTACGTCTTAATGCTGGGATGACCTACTCTGATAAAGTTGATACACGCAGGTTTTCGTCACGGTGCTTTCCTCCACCGTAAGAGCGTCGGTTACTATGACAAGAATGAATATAACTTCTGAAAAACTTATTGGTACAAGGTCCGGGTTGGAATTCGAACCCACGACCCTACGATCACGATTATTAGGATCATGATAAGTACATATGTAAATCGAAGAATCTCACCTGTGTGGGTATCTTAACACGCTTTTTTATTAGCTTCACCTGTAACTGAGTCACAATGTAAGAAAATCTTGGAATTCAATTTCAGCCTACTTCTAATTATCGTATCGATTTGAAACTTTGTAAGTTTATAACACATGTCACGACTGGATGAGGAGGGCACAAGATCGCCGTAAAGGATGGAAATGGAAGAGGCCAGAGAGTCCAGGAATGGACTCTTAGTGGCTGACGATGATGATGATGATGAAGTTTATAAGAGTCCGTTGATAATTGCAATTGCTACCATCGAGCTGATCGATGATGGTGTCGTGGTGGGCAATATAACTCTTCCATGGCTGTTGCGAAACCCCTTGAGCTTGGGCTCATTTGTTTTCTACTGATGACCTAATTCGCTACACTTGGTTGGTGGTGAGAGTCTGATGACGGAGCAGGGTGAGATTTCAGATTTTTTAGCGATTAGATATTTTAATCATCGATGAAAAGTTTCCTCACCGGTCATAAAAGCGTGTGTTTTTCGCTTTTAAACCAAGCACTTTACTAGTAAAATACATAAAGAATATACGTTCAGACATAGGTCGCCGATAACTATGAATTGCAACCAAATATTTGGTCAGTTTTGGTGCCAATAAGCTAGTACGTACTGACAGTTTACGATTTGTAATTTTCAGCCATATACCTGATCATTTTTTTTTTGGTTACAATAAGTCACGTTTGAACGCTCGTTGCTTCATAACGCAACCGAATATTTGGTCAGTTTTTACGCTACTGATATGAGAACAACTAGTACATACCTAATATAACTTACTCAGCCATTTACCTTATCATTTTTTTTTTGGTCATGATAACTGGGTTTTCAGGCGCCCTATACAGAGAACGCAACTACTTTACGCAGGCAGACCGACATATTTGGCATCAGAGAGTTGCTCTTTATCTTGTCAATGCAATGTAAGTCATTTTGGATATCGTTACCAAAAATGGCGTGACCTCCCGTAATATTAGGAGTCGAATTTCATGGAAGTGTCACAAGATGAGCGACACGATTATGCATTTCAATTAATGAATGTAGTTTAACATCTGGCACGTGTAATGTGTACACGTCATTTTTCACATTTTTTACTGTTAATTATATCTATGTCGCTCGAATACTAACCGGTACCTGCGATTCCCTACAACGTTTGACCCCGGAATTTTCAAACCATATTAATTTTTATCACATTACGACTAAAAACCTCCACTGAGGGCGCTTCGTTTTGATTACAGTGCGAGCTGTGGCCGACCAGCTGGCGCCACAATCCTGCAACGCGTTATCGAAGTTTCCTGTTCGGCGTCTATATACTGAATACGACGCATCTGAAAACCAATACAGGGTATTCGGCCTGATCGAGCATACCATCTGGTCAGAGGTCAGAGTCTCCTTTAGGGCTGTCAACTCGTTTCTCACAGCAGCAACACCTCGAAAAGCAATCGAATATGATTGCTTAACACCCATATCATTAGTTGTTACCTCGAGATTTCCTCCACTCGACTCAACCTCAATCCACGAAAGTTGTATCAACAAAATTCCCTCGACTTGAGGAATTTCCTTACGCGAGTCGAGGAATCAACTGTCAAACTTAAGGTACCTCAGGACGTACCTTGAGGCTCCCTCGAGCGTCTATTTCCGACATTTATATCATTTTAACCGACTTCCCAAAAAAGGAGGCGGTTATACGTTCGGCTGTATATATATATTTTTTTTTGTATGTTCAACGATTACTCCGCCGCCTGTGGACCGATTTTCAAAATGTTTTCTGTGATGTATAGGGTGTAATCCCAAATTGGTCCTTTTGATATCAAAGTGGTGACCTGATGATGGGATCCATGAGGAATCGAGGGAACTCCTCGAAATTTATATGGACACATATGGTGATTTTGACTTTTTCTGAAGTAGTTCAAGCATATGCTACCAAAAAGTAAGATTTTGCTCCAAGGTATACCCTGGATCCAAAAGTACAGAATAGAACTCCTGACTCCTTATAGATACATGTTTGGGGATTTCGGCGTTGTTTAAAGAACTGCAAGCATATGCCACCTTGTCAGTTAGAGTAATCATCATCATCATCACCACTATCACACCATACATCATCAGATTATGATGATATAAAAGGTATTTCTCATAGTATTTTACACTAACACGGAGATCATTGAACATTACTCTGCCGTTTATGAACCTATTTGCAAAATTCTTTTGTTGTTGTAAAGGGTTTAATTCGAAATTAGTCCTTTAGTCACTAAAGTGGAAACCTGATGATGCGAGCCATGAGGAATCGAGGGAACTCCTCAAAATTTATATCCACACATATAGTGATTTTGACTTTTACTGAAGTAACACAAGCATATACTACAAAAAAAATAAGATATTGTACCTAGGTATACCCTGGATCCAAAAGCACTGTACAGAACTCCTCAGTCTTTAAAGATGTGCGTTTGGAAATTTCGGCATTGTTTAAAGAACTGCAAGCATATGCCACTTTATAACTTACAGTAATCATCATCATCATCTTAATAGCAATACCTAATGGAAGCTTGGCGAGTATTTAATTATACATTCGATCGTTTAGTTTAGACGTTCTTAAGACGTATTAATAACTTAACAAAATATATCACTAAAAAGGGTGAAATTATTATTTTTAAACAAAAAATTAAACCGACTAGTAAAAATACACAAAAAAGTATGAAATAAAACTTAATCTCTAAATAATTCCCCTTTCAAATTCGGCTAAAATTTTTACAATTTCTCTACTCAATCTTATTAATTTTGAAGTCGGTACCAGCAAATATGAACGTAAGTTGTATAAAATATTGTAGAATATTGTTTGGGCTGGTGCCGATTTCAAAATTAAGAAGATTGAGTAGAGAAATAGTAAAAAATTTAGCCGAATTTGAAAGGGGAATTATTTAGAGATTAAGTTTTATTTCATACTTTTTTGTGTATTTTTAAAGTAAAGAAGTCGGTTTAATTTTGTGTTTAAAAATAATAATTACATACAGAGTGGAATTAGAGGGATACTTATTTAAAGAGAACCATGGAGGTTTTTTTGGAGTTTCTGGATGACCTTAACGAAAATCCGTATATTTAATTATACAGCGCATAGATAGTTGCGAACACGACAATACAAGATAAACAAAGGGTTGTAACATCATTCTGTCAAATTCGGATCGAGTTTTAAAGGTTACTATTGGTGTTAACATAAAAAAAATATTATTCTATGATTATTTATGACGTCATACCTCCACTCAACCTTACTGGAGGAGGTAGAAATTACGTTTAAGAATACCAAACTCGAGGAACTTCTCAAGGATACCTCAGATGAGTTTGAGTCGAGGCGGATCTGAGGAAACAACTAATGATACGGGTGTAAATCTCGAAGATTTGACAATATAACATTTCAATTTAGTATCGTGTTTTTATCTTGCGTCGTGCGCAAAAATGCGCTGATATCTGTTATGATAAAAAATCCTGTGTTAAATTTGTATGTTGCCCTCCTTCACATATCCCTACCCTAGGTACGCGGAACTCCTAGTATTAATAGTTAGGCACTAACATATCACTTTACACTTACGGGTGGGTGTCGCTGCTGTGCACGGAGGACTGCGTGAGATGGCGCTGATAAGCCTCGTCGTTGGCGAACCGCAGCTGGCACTCCTCGCAGTACGGGCCGTCCAGCTTCATCTGTGGAGCTGCGATATGATGTACTCACACACACAAGGAGATCATATAATATCACCGTGTGAGGAAAAATCGCTTATAATAGTTACATGAGATAGAGTGCTACCGCATACTCCGTTTACTTTTTTCCTTTTTACCCGACCACAGCGAAGCCAATAAGAGGAGTAACGAATGTATGTTCGTTCCACCATAGAGCCCAAGTGCGTATACCTGCTTATCCAGCACGTGACGCTTGGCCTTGTGCAGCTCGACGCCCCGATTGCTGACGAATGTGTATCCGCACAGCTCGCAAGAGAACCGCGACGAGTGGTTGACCCGCAGGTGTGACATGTACGATGTCAACTTGCTACGGACAAATTTTTGGGTCAAAAGTCAACTGCGTGTTATGCGTTTCTGGTATTTTGTAACTGTTTTCAATGAATTCAAAGTCGCAAGGATTCAAATATGTGTGCACATTAAAAAAAGGTGCGTTTTGATGTGTTTGGTGTTTTTTGGACACCTACGACAGGCACTAAGTGACCTTAATGGTATGAAGCTTTGGCGTGTGTTGTGCCTAAAGTCTTTGAGATTTATGGCACATTTGCCACAAAAAACAATCCCCTTTTTGATGTTCACCTATATATTCGCCTGTATATTTCCATTTAACGGATTTTGACTGTGCTACCAAACATCCTGTATATCTCCATTTAACGAATTGTGACTATGAGCTACCAAACACCCTGTATATCTACAAAAACAAAAGCGGACATGCTATACAGTATACCGCTTTCGTTCGTGTGATTATGTGCACACAATATGTTTTTTAATATGAATACGTCTTACGTCAGTGTGGTTGGACAGTGTGGACACGTGTAGGTGTTGCCCGCGTGCCACTTCTGGTGATCTATCGCTGTAGTCCTGGAAATGAAGACATCACATTAATGTAATGGACGAAAACTCGAATGTACCTAAATGCCACGGTGGGTAAGGACGGGTACGGAGTACTTATGGCATAGATTAATAAATAGTTACTACGTAACTATTCAATAAGTTGAGGGTAGGACGCGGCAAAGTAAACAAAAGTTTTATTGAGCTCCCAAATTATTTAAGCAAAGAAAGTGTAAATATCGTATAAACCACCAAAAAAAAAACTGATTTAATAATAACGTGTAGTGCACTATCATAAAAGTGACAAAAACTTGAGATTACATCATACGTGCAGTGAAAACCGGACAATTTAAAATCGCCAAACACAGTGTCGTTTTTTTTTTTTTTTGATTATATGAAGTACCTATTAGGTATTTCATAAGCATTACAATCTAGCCTAGCTTAGACTAATAAGTAATTTTACGTTAACTTAAATTGCTATATGTAGAGTAAACTAAGATTGCGTCCATCAACACATATCTTATAGTCTCTATAAAGGAGAATACACATTATTGTTTGTGTTCTGTCACAGTCACACACTTCACTGACTTTAACACTAACTTAACACACTAACTCGAAAGGTTTCGTCCTTTTCAGTCTTCTGACTATGCCCGTGTTGTCGAGGAGCTGGATAGCCTCAACATTCACATGATGGTGAAGTCTTTTTTCATGAGCTTCGGCGTATTTTTTGATGATAGTTGAAACCATGTCCACCTTAAGGTCCCGATGTAGGTCTTCATTTCTAATGTACCAAGGTGCATTTACAACACCTCTAAGTACTTTATTTTGAAACCTTTGTATAATAAGTATATTACTTTTTTTGGTACAGCCCCATAGCTGAATACCATAAGTCCACACAGGCATAAGGACTTGTTTATACAAGAGTATTTTATTATGTATTGTTAAGGTTGACTTTTTTCCAAGTAACCAGTACATTTTCCTGTAGCGAAGCTCTAACTCTTCGCGCTTCTTTTTAACATGAGCTTTCCAGCGGAGCTTTGTGTCCAGTGTCATGCCAAGATATTTAGCTGTATTTTCGTGCGGTATAACAGTATTGTTAATATATACCGGATGATAGATTGGTCTCTTGTTTGTAAAATCTACGTGAATTGATTTTGTTTCATTAAGCTTTATTCTCCACTTTTTCGTCCATTGATATACTGTATGGATAGCTTTCTGTACTTTTCCCACTGCTTCCGCTTGTGTCTCGCCCGTAGCCATTATGGCTGTGTCGTCTGCAAAGGCCGCAATGGTACTATTTTCTATTTCTGGAATATCAGAAGTATAAAGTAGGTACAGGACCGGGCCTAGAACACTTCCTTGAGGTACTCCAGCTTTTATATGCTTAAGCTCTGAGTATGCTTCATCTTGTCTCACCCTAAACATGTTAAGGTTAAGTAAGTAAGGTCTGAGTGTTAAGTAAGACTCTAATATATCAGCGAACTGCTTTGGAAGTAAATTTCTAATTTTGTGATTAAGGCCTTTATGCCAAACCTTATCAAAAGCCTGTGCTACATCCAAGAAGACTGTTGTGCAGACTTTATTTTCCTCTAGTGCTTTTTCTATTAACGTAGTAATTCTATGTACTTGGTCAATTGTAGAGTGTTTTTCTCTAAAACCAAACTGATAGTCTGGAATTAAATTCCTATCTTCTAGTATTGGTTTAAGGCGTTTGAGAAATAGCTTTTCAAATGATTTCGATATAACGGGTAGTAGAGAAATTGGTCTGTACGATTTTGTTTCGTATGGTGGTTTCCCAGGTTTTGGCAGCATTATGACTTCTGCTACTTTCCACATATCAGGTACGTATCTAAGTCTGAAGGCCGCATTTATGTGGGTGGTAAGCTTTACTATAGCTTTTCGAGGAAAATTTCGGATAACTTCTCCAGTTATGAGATCGAATCCGGGAGATTTCTTTAGGCTTATCCTATTTATCTCACTTTTCACTTCTCTTGGTGTAACAAGTTTTATTTCAAAAATATCTTGTGCTGTACCTTCTAAGTGTTCTTCTAAATCAGTTTGTTGCTCTAGTTCTATATTAGGTTGGAAAATTTCCTCAAGATGATCGGCAAATGTAGATGCTTTCTGTTCACTGCTTATAGCCCAGTGCCCATTTGCTTCTTTGATAGGAGGTATCTAGGTGATAGGCTTTTTAAGACCTTTCGTTGCTTTCCATAAGGAGTATTCTGTTGTACGATCGCTTGTTAGACTAGTGAGGTATGTATTCATGCTGTTATCATTAAACTTTTGAATTTCCCGCCTCAGCCTTTTCGTGAGATTGTTTAGTTTTCTTTTTATTTCAGGGCATCTAGTTTGTTGCCACATCCGCCGAGTTTTCCTTTTTTCTGCTATAAGTTTTCTTATTTCTATTGGGTAGCAGTTTCCTTTTACTTTCCTATTAATGCTTGGTGTGTTATTCCACGCACAGTTTTGGATATTTTTTATGAACTTTCTCACATCCAGATCCAATTGTTCTGGAGTCTTTAGGGGGACCTTGAGATCTATTATAGATTCTAATTCTAACTTAAAACTTTTCCAGTCCGTGTTTTTATTTACAAGCATGTGTGAGCGCTCTTTTATAACTATTTTCTCATTAATTGTCAGTATTACAGGTGAGTGGTCCGAGCTCATATCATATCCCTCCTCAATGTGTAGGAAATTTGATGATATATTTTTATATATAAAGAAATCAATCAAGTCTGGGATTTTGTTAGGATCTGTAGGCCAGTATGTGGGTTTTCCTGTTGATATAACATTACAGTTCATCTTATTTACAGCACTTAAAAGTTCTTTTCCTTTGGTTGTAGTTAGCCTTGATCCCCAGTAAGTGTTTTTAGCGTTAAAATCACCACCGAGTATAAATCTATTGCCAAGATTTTTTAAGAAATTTATATATTCATCTTCTTTTATGGCATACCTTGGTGGACAATATATAGCGGCTAGAGTAATCGGATAGGATTTTGTTTTTACACATACAGCCATTGCCTGTATTTCTTGTTGCTCATATTTGTATTCTTCATAGTGACAAATATTTTCCTTTATGATAACAGCACTACCACCTCGAGCAGTATTGTTAGGGTGCAAGGCATGGTAAATTTTGTAGCCCTTTATTTGAACATATGATTCTGTTGTGAAATGCGTTTCAGATATAAGACACACATTAATATTCTCTGTGCTTAGGACTACTCGTAACTCATTTTGATGTTTCAGTAGTCCATTTGCATTCCATGTCATAATTTTTAGCAAGTGGGTCATTTTGATTTTTGCGTGTGAGTAGCTATGTTAGCGCTACTCTCGAGCTTTTTCAATCTATCATCAAACGAGGTTAGTAGGTCGAGAATCCTGTTTATTTTGTCATCTGTATTGCCACTTGCCTTAGGCTGTGATTGTGGCTGCTTGTTTGCTTTAGTAACTTGCGCATAAGTAACATTTTTTAAAATTTGATTATTTTTATAACTAGTTTTAGGCTTTTCAGCTTTACCTAAAACTGGATTTTGGATTGTAGAAGTCGGTGCCCCATTTTCTTCATTGCTTTGTATTTTATGCTTTGAAGCTCTTTGGCTACCACGCAGCCTCTATAGTTAGCTGGATGAGGTTCGCCGCAGTGTATACATTTTGGTTTTGCTTCAGCTGGTTTCTGACATTCCCTAGTTAAATGTTTACCTGTGCACTTTACACATCTAGGTTCTTTTGAGCAGTATTTTTGTGTGTGGCCGTAAGCTTGACATCTCTTGCATTGTGGTATCAGTTTCGTGGTCTTTAGTGGTTGGATATCCACTTTGCAGCCTAGCACTGATTTGATGCTATATATTTTGTTTATGTCTTCGTCCTTTTCAAACGAGAGCATAAACATATTTAGGGGTTCTTTTTTCCTCCAGCTCAGCTTGTTTACCGCTTCCTGGATCTTGTAACCTTTGGATTTTAGGTCTTCCACTATTCTATTAGGCAAACAGGAAAAATGCAATTTTTTTGCCATGACTCTAATGGGTCTATTTTGCTTGTTCTCATACGAGTACCATAATATCCTGTTCTGTTGAAGCAGCTAGGTTATGGCTCTGTATGAGTCTTCGTTAGTGGCATTTATTTTCATGCTTTCTCCGTTCATCATTTTTGCGGTGAACGTGTCTTTAGATAGGCTTGTTGTAAGTAAGTCATAGAATTCTTGGTAACTCTTGACATTTTCGATAATTATAGGTGGCGGCTGGGGCACCTTATTTACTTTTTGCTGTTTCAGCTCTTTGCTTGAATCGGATTCCAGCTGATGCGGTGGGGAAAGTGATACGTTAAGCTTACGCTTCTTCCTGCTTTTTTGTCTTACCCACTCGGTTTCTTTCGCAAGGTCCTCTTCATCCGTCTCATATTCAACATCGGCGGAGGACGCCTTGGTGATAGGACAAAGGTTTGTCGATTTGTCCTTGTTTTCTTGTACTTTCCTTAGTTGTTCCTGAAGATTTTCTATTTGGTCTTTGAGATCCTTTACTAGGCATTGCAGTTTTTCACGCGCCGCCTTCTCTTCTTGATAGTATTGGTATATAAATTTTTCTTTTGCAGTTTCAATTTTAATCTCGTGGTCACACTGGGCAGCCATTGTAAAATACTAATGTAACTGCTCCTTAACAATTGTTTACATTTCTCAAGTATAACACAAATGTTCGTGATTCACTATCGGTATCTGGGTCATCGCGGTGTCTGCTGCATCAGCGCGGCAGCCGGCAAGCGGCACGTACGAGCGCAAGAGCGTTAGACAAACGACCGATCTCAGCG
The DNA here is from genome assembly GCA_905404095.1 of Glaucopsyche alexis. NCBI lineage: Eukaryota > Metazoa > Arthropoda > Insecta > Lepidoptera > Lycaenidae > Glaucopsyche > Glaucopsyche alexis. Next base: position 1,339,958 of record FR990061.1, on the reverse strand, counting down.
GAAGATATCTGATCACTGAACAGTGTCGATTAATGCTAAATATACTGGACAAACATAAAACAGTGCTATAAAAGTCACAAAAGTGAAGTGAAAAACTGGAACAATAACTTTGAAAACATTATTACAAAATATTATCTAAAATCTTTATATTAATTAAATTATCAACCGAAAATTGCAGCGCAGTGCAGCCATCTATCATTTCACGCCGAAACTACCAAGCAAGATCTAAAGGTATATCGATTAATTACGTAAAAGTATGGAGAACAAATCTCAGAGGGCGCTGGAAAAAAAATGTGGTGCCACCTACACTTTAAAACAGACCCACCTAACAAATTACGAAGTGCAAAATTAAGTTTTATCTGTAATTGAAAAAAATATTAATAATGTCTGAATTAGAAAAACTACTAAAAGAACTGAAAACTGAAATTAAAAAGACTGTATTGAATCGTTACAAAATCTCGAAGATAGAATTACAACAAAGATTGCTGAAAAAATAGATGAGAAGTTTGGTTCAATGCAGGAAGAACTTAATCAAATAAAGGAAAAAAAAAACAAGACTGCGAAAAGAGAATCTTCAATTTAAAAAGCAAAATAGAGAGAGAAATATTATATTTTTTGGGATAAAGGAAGAAGAAAAACATATAAGTAACGAGTTAGAATCCAAAATTATAAGTACCCTAAAAAATGAATTAAATATGGCATGTGATCGACAAGAGTTGCAGATGGTAAAAAGAATGGGTAAAGTAAGACAAAGTAAGACCAACTGTTTTGACCTTAACTACTTTTGGTAGGAAAATAGCCATACTGAAAAATAAAAAGATCATAAAATCAGACACCATATAAATAAAAGAAGATTTTCTTCCTAAAGTTTTAGAGATCAGAAAAAGCTTACAGGAACAACTAAAAAAGGAAAAAGCAGCTGGGAAGATCGCCCACCTACGATATGACAAACTTATAATACGTGAACCAACAAAAATAATAATGGACAAAAGCGAGAGGAAAAAGAAAACAGAAACAGAAAAGAAAAAAAAAGAAAAAAAAAAGAACATTAGAAGTAACACCACCAAATAAAACCCTAAATATAGAGAGAGAAAAGACACAGCATCAAGCACTCAAGAAAAATAAAATATTTACAAGCAAACCAGGGAGCAGTCAAGCTTCTATGGAGAGTTTTCTCAGCAAATAAAATAGTTGCACATCACTCTCCCTAGAGCTAGATGCATCCTCTCTACCCTGCGATGAGTAGCAAGCAAGAAAGCCACCCCAGATGATTGATTATGCCGCATCTTCAAAAACAATAAAACCGTGTCAGAGCAACCTTAGAAAACCTCCCCCAGAACGGCTCGTCACCGCGGGGGTAGTAGACGACCACCCTCCAAATACGTCAAACTTAAATAAATACTACATAGCAACATTTAACGTACGTTCACTAGCAAATGAAGGCTAGAATTAAGGAATTGGAGTATGCAATATCTCAAATAAAATGGAACATTCTAGGCATATCCGAGGTCAGGAGAGAGGGATATAAAATTGAAGATAGAGGCAACTACTTGCTCTATTATTATGGAATAACAAAAGGACAGAAAGGCGTCGGTTTTCTCGTAAAAAAGAAACGTAATATAGAAGTACTTGACTATATAGCAATATCTGAGAGAATTACCATATTAAAAATAAAAATATATGATAAGCTCTACAGCCTAATCCAAGCCTATGCTCCTACTGCCTTGCCTACATCTTTATGGGGAGAAATAGAAAATATGTATTCCGACCTAGAGAGAGCAATGAGTAAATGTACACAGAATATATTTATGGGAGATATGAATGCGAAAATCGAGTATCCAAAGAAAAATGAACAAGTTGTTATGGGAAACTATGGTTACGGTAACAGAATAATAGAAATAAAAGAGGAGAGATGTTAATACATTTTTGTCTACAATACAAACTTAAAATTGCTAATACTATGTTCAAAAAATCAGACAAACTAAGATGGACTTGGATGTCACCAAATGGAAAAAGTAGGAACGACATAGATTTGATCGCCACAAACCAACCGAAGAATATACAAAACCTAGAAGTTATAAGTAAACTACAACACCCGAGTGACCATAGATTGGTCAGACTAACTATCACAACGAATAACAACAAAAAATCGCGAAGATCATATAAAAGCATACCAAACCATATGACACAAAACATTCATACAACGCACTCCACTTTTTCATTTTCAAGTTGTGAAGAAAACATACAAACCCTTAATAAAAAAATTGAGATGTTATTAATCAATAACTCAACAAAACAGAACACGAAATCCAGACGACAATAAATTATTACGCCAGAAATTGAAGAACTAATAAAACAAAAATATGATCTCAAATACAAGAAAAATAAATCAAAAGAAGAAAAACTAAAATTAAGCAAGTTATATAAAGTAAGAAAATAAACAAGAAAATAAAGGAAAATATTAAGAACCATAGACTAGACTCGCTAAGCAAATACCTAGAAGAAAAAGGAGGCGTAAGAAAAGCATATAGAAAGATAGACAATACCAAACAGCAATTGACACAACTTACAGATATCTCAGCAAATACAATATACACACAGACGGGACATAATGACGATAGCTACCAACTTCTTACTCTTCTTCTAACTAAAAGTTTATATACAGAAGACAGAAAGAACACCAAGCACTTAGTAACAAAAGGTACTAACGAAGACTCGGTTGCACCTTTCATAGAGAGCGAAGTAGAGCTATCTATAAACACGCTTAAAACCGGTAAAAGCCCGAGACCCGACGAGGTAACAAATGAAATGATAAAAGCGAACAAAGACTACCTTGTTAAACCCTTAACAAAATTATTTAATCTCATCTTAGTAAAGAAAGAAATACCAGAGTCTTGGACAATTTCAGAGATAGCGCTCCTGTATAAAAAGGGGGACCAAAAGCTAATTACAAATTACAGACCGATCAGTTTCATATCTTGTATTTATAAAGTGTTCTCTTCAACTCTACTTAGACGCTTAACCAAAGCTATAGACGAAAAGCAACCGATCGAACAAGCAGGGTTTATGAAAAAATTCTCAACAATCGATCACATACATACACTAAAACTTATAATAGAAAAATATACAGAACAACTTCCAATTTATATAGCTTATATTGATTACTCAAAAGCCTTCGATTCTATATCGCACCACTCTATCTGGCAGGCACTCACAAATCAAGGCATTGAAAGTGACTATATAGAGTTGATTAAAACTATACATACAGAAAGCAGGACAAGAGTACGACTAGAGACAAAAGCACCGATATTCCATATAGAGCGAGGCGTAAAACAAGGCGACCTTTTATCGCCTAAGCTGTTCATTGCTGTGTTAGAGTCCATATTCCAAAATCGAAACTGGGAAGACATTAGTATAAATGTGAATGGAAAATACTTATCACATCTGAGATTCGCAGATGATATTGTGCTCTTATCCGAAAGCCCGGAGTAACTACAATACATGTTAAACTCTCTCTGTCACCATAGTGAGGCTGGACTACTAGTTAATAGAGACAAGACAAAGATTATGACGAACAGATATAAAAAACAAATATTCATTGGGTCAGAGCCAGTAGAATATGTAGAGGACTATGTGTATACCTTGGTCATATTATTTCTTTTAAATCCTGCACAGAAAAATAAATTGAGCGGAGAATAAAGATTACATGGAATAAATATTGGTCAATGAAGGAACTTTTTAAAGGAAAAATACCGATAAAACTAAAAACAAAAGCTATGAACATATGCCTAACACCTTGCTTAGCATATGGAAGTCAAACTTGGCCGCTCAAAAAGTCATATCTTAATAAAATAAAATCATGTCAAAGAGGCATTGAAAGAAGCTACATGGGTATAAAATTAAACGACAAGATTAAGAGCACATACATCAGAAAAACAACAAAGGCCAGAGATGCTGTAAAACAAATATTAACACTAAAATGGAAATGGGCCGGTCATATTCAAAGAACAACAGATGGAAGATGGTCGCAAGCTGTTACTAACTGGAGCCTATTTACAAAACTAGAAGGAGAGGCAGACCAGCCAAAAGATGGAGTGATGACATCGCAGAAGTAGCTGGAGCACTTTGGACGAGACTATCTAGAGATAGAAACAGCTGGCAACATCTGGAGGAGGCTTTTACCGCCAGAGACGGCCCTTATATAGAGTGAAATAATGTTATAAATAATTAGATTTAACAGTACTAATGTAAATTAAGTAAAATAATAATAATTATACTAACACATAAATTTAAACCGCTCTGTTATGGGATAATAAAGCTATTTTTATTTTATTTTATTTATTTACTACTGTTATATATGCGCTAATTTGTGCAAAAGGAAATGATACCACAGCATGCAATAAAATAGAATGTTTATTCCCGTTGCCTAGCAACATGACATAAGACGATCCCTGTTCTTTTAGTTAAACATATACAACATTTCTCCCCCATAGTAAAAAGGAATATCGTACAAAGGAATCTAAATAATGTATTAAATTTAAAGTAAAATATTAACTGTCTAACCTAACATATTAAACAAAACAAAATAACATCTTAGTATATTACAAACTTAACTTATAAATAACTTCTATAATCTACACGAGGAATATCTCTCAACAATTGGGTGGGATTTCTTGAAGACAAGGTGCTGTTAATAATATTAGGCAAAGGAACCTCATCATTCTGTTTTCTATCTCTTTGACCTGTCGTGTTTTCGAGTTCTGAATTGAACACATTGTCCAAAAATCCTGCCTTTGTATGCAGAACTATCTGGTTCTTATGTTTCTTAACATGCGATGACGTTTGATGATCAAAAATCAAATAAACAACTTTGCCAACTTTTCCTAAAATAGTGCCTCGTTCCCACACAAACTTATTATTGTTTAAATGTTTTTTATAAAATATTTCATCTCCCGGTCCAAAACATTTTATTTTTCTATTGTCTCCTCCGTTACTCTGCAAACACTGATTTTTGTTTACACCAGATGTGAATGACGATGATAACAAGGGCGAGTTGGGATTTATTAAGTCAAGGCGACTCCTCAAGTTCCGACCGTACACCATTCGAGCCGGTGACAAACCTGTGGCAGAATGTGCAGAATTTCTATAATCAAATAAATATTTTAACAACAACTTTTTTTGTTGTTCCGTGTTATTTGTTAACAATAAAGTTGATTTAATCCCTTTTTTAATAATTTTTACAAAACTTTCTGCTTGCCCATTACTCGCGGGGTGATAGGCCGGCGATGTTACATGTGTAATGTCATTGCTTACACAAAAGTTCTGAAACTCGTACGACGTGAACCCCGTCCCGTTATCGCTTACTATAGTGATCGGCAACCCAAAACGAGACATGTACTCGTACATTTTTGATATCACCTCGCTAGAACCCGTATTGTTGCATTGATACACTTCTACCCATTTTGTATGTGCATCAACTACTACTAAATACGTACGTGCATGAATTGGTCCTAGGAAGTCTATATGTATTCTTTCAAAAGAATTTTTTGGATAGGGCCAGGGAGCGGGCGGGACGCGCGGCGGAGATGGCCGCAACTGTGAACACACAGCACACGACCTTATCATGGACTCTATCGTGCCGTCTATACCCGGAAACCAAAGCCTCGACCGGGCCTCGGCTTTAGTTTTAACCATACCTAAATGAGATCTATGTAACTCCGTTAAAACTTCAGATTTGAGTGTTTTAGGTATGACTACCTTATGACCGCGCATTATACATCCATTTTCATAGGATAATTGTGCTCTACATAAATGAAAAGATTTCAGACTATCATCAACAACCTTTTTAGGCCAACCGATCATTATGTAATTTTTTACTTTTTGTAACAAAGGATCTTTTAAAGTCTCCACGCGAACTCTAATAATGGTTACAGGTATATCACCATTAATTATAAAATTAATATAAGATGCCCTGTCGACATCGTCCGGTCCACCGGTCGCCTCAGCCGACTGCACATCCGGCAAGATAGCCCGAGAGAGGTAGTCGGCGCAGTTGTCGGCACTGCGAACGTACTCAATGTTGTAATTGTAAGCACTTAAAAACATAGCGTATCGTTGCAACCGATTAGCAGATACCTCTGGTATACCTTTATATGGTCCAAAAATTGAAATCAAAGGTTTGTGGTCCGTGCGCAAAGTGAAAGGTGTCGATCTACCATACAAATATTGGTGAAAACGTCTAACCCCAAATATTATTGCTGTTGCCTCTTTTTGAATCTGCGAATACCGTTTCTCCGCAGAGTTAAGTGTACGAGATGCAAAGGAAATAGGCCGCTCCGCCCCCGTCTCGTCCACCTGCGACAACACCGCACCGAGCCCGCTCGGAGGCGTCCACTGTCAATATTAACTTCGCGTTTGGATTGAAATGTGTTAACACGTGATCGGATGCGAGCCGGTTTTTTATTTCACTAAATGCGTGTTCATGCGCCGCCGTCCATGTCCATTTAGTACCTTTTTTTAACAGTTCATACAGAGGAGTCAGCAATGATGAAGCCCCGGGAACAAAATTTCTATACTAATTGACTAAACCTAAAAATGACTGTAACCTACTGACATTGTCCGGCCTAGGCGCATTCACAATAGCCTAAACCTTGTCCGGCGACTTCCTTAAACCGTTTTTATTGATGACGTATCCTAAATAACTGATTTCATCCTTAAAAAATTCACACTTACTCCTCTGTAGCGTAAGCCCCGCGTCCTGCAGGCTCTTTAGTACAGCGTGAATCCTTCTCATGTGCTCTACTCTGTTCGAAGCTGTTATTAAAATATCATCGAGCAGACACAAAACACCATCCATACCCGCGAGTACACCCTCCATTGCGCGCTGGAAAATAGACGGCGCGCTGGTCAAGCCGAACGACATACGAGTATATTTGAACAACCCGCGGTGTGTATTGATGCACGTTATCTCCTGACTATCCTCATCGAGTACGAACTGATTGTACGCCATAGACAAGTCGAGTTTAGAGAACTGTTCCCCCCCGTACAAGCGTGAAAACAATTCATGCACCGTGGGCAAAGGATAATTTTCGACGACTAATTGCTTATTAATCGACACGGAGTAGTCGACGCACAATCTCACCGAGCCGTCGCGCTTGAGCACGGGCACCACGGGCGACGCGTACCTCGAGTGCTCGACAGGTGTCAATATACCGAGCCCGACTAACCGCTGCAACTCCTCAGCTATCTTATCGCGCAACGCAAATGCCAATGGACGCGCTTTGAAAAAAATTGGCTTAGCGTCATCTCGGAGCCTCAGTTTAATTTTATATTTATTAAATGTCCCTAATTTATTAGAAAAAACTTCCGGGTACTCGCGTTCTAAGTTCTGTACACAATTATTTACACTAGACACAAAATTACAAGTTGTCAAATGTAAGCTAAACAAAGACATGTAATCTCGACCTAGGAGCGGCGGCCCTCCGCCTCGCACCACGTACACGTCGAGCTCGCGGGTGCGCTGCTCGTACGTCACCGCCAACCGTACCTTACCTACACAACCAATCTTAGCACCGGTATATGTAAACAAACGTTTATTTGTTCCTACTAACGGTTTATCGCTAAAATATTGTTGATAAGTAGCCTCAGAAATTACGGTGACAGCAGACCCACTATCTATTTCAAATTTCATTTGAACATTATCAATTGTTATAAATTCTGCCATAGGTTCGCCACGCTCAGAACGTATGACAAACAACTCACCGTCATCGTCATCATCCCCATTCATCTTATCGGCTCCCATGAAATTTAACCCCTTGCACATTTTCTGTAAATGCCCCTGGGAATTACACTTCTTGCACTTATATTTTCTGAATCGACATTGAGATGAAGCATGGTTCCTACGGCCGCACACGGAGCACCTCTCTCTGCTCGTGCCGCTGCTCTACCCGGCCTGCTGCACGCTGTTGACCTGCCCGGCGCCGCTGACGGAGCCAGCGACGCCGCCGTTGTGCTCGCCCTGCCGTACGCTGTACACCTGCGCGACGCCGCACACGGGAGCCCCGACGACTCCGCCCGCAGTCCGCGCGCATCGCCCGCTCTCGGCCAACTCTACTGCCTTCGACATGGTCAATGTCGCAATGTCCTGCTCGAACAATTTCGCTCTTACCGGACATGCTGTCATTCTCATGACGAAGCGATCCCTCAGCGCCTCCTCTACGTCGCTGAAGCCGCAGTCCGCCGTAAGCCCTCTGAGACGGGCCGCCCATTGTATATGCGTCTCGCCTGGTTCTTGTGCCGCCGAATAGAATTTGTGTCGCTCACTAAAACCGTGACATTTTGAGACAAAATGCTTATCTAGCAGAGCTATAATTTCCTCGAAGGCAACATCCTCGATCTTTTTCGGCAATGCGAGATCCGATGCGAGCTTAAATGTGGCATCACTCAAAGCACTTAGCAATATATCACGCTGTTTAATTCCGGTTGTATCACTTTTAGTAACGTCGTTCGCTATAAACCATTGCAACAAGCGCCCTTTGACGCTTTTCCAATCTTGTGCGAAATGGTCAAATACCGGCAGGACTCCATACGAAAACGACATTAAGCGTTACTACACCGCTTTATTTACAATATTTAGTTTAAATCCTCGTCGCCACTGTTATATATGCGCTAATTTGTGCAAAAGGAAATGATACCACAGCATGCAATAAAGTAGAATGTTTATTCCCGTTGCCTAGCAACATGACATAAGACGATCCCTGTTCTTTTAGTTAAACATATACAACAACTACGTAACAGATACATCACTCCAATACAAAAACGAAAATACCTACGCTATAATTTCCTACAAAATTTTAATAATATCTGCTTTTCGCAGCGAGTATGAGTCACGGGTGACTGAAAATGAAATTTTTTATTTCCAAATAAAACTTAACAAGCTATTATCGGAAAGTCAACAGAAAAAGTTACCACCGGTTCAACCCTATCCCGCCGGGAAAAACCGGCGTAACAAACTCGCACGGGTCCATCTTTTAGAAAAAAATAATAATTAAAAAATGTTCCTTTAAAAGAAAGATATATATTTTACATTGTAAACTTAAATCTATGCTAAATACATAATTATAACAAAAGTCAGTACACAAGTACATAGAGACAGCTTTGTAGAGGTGCATCTTATTCCCAAGGTGTGCAATCGTTAAGAAAATCATTTACTTTATATATAGGCTGCACTAAAAGTATCGGGAATGGAATATTTCCACTGCTCCTGTCATATTAAAATCTTTTTAATTTAAAACTCCTTGGTTTTAAAAAGCAAATACCGTTTATTTATTTAAAAAAAGATTCTCGGTCTTGTCACAAGGTCTTGTCAAACTTGTTTAGTCGTTGAGAAAATGGAATCAACTCGAGAAAATTCTAGAGCGATGATTTATTATGACTTTCGAAGTGGTTTAACACAAAAACAGTGTGTTGACCGGATGATTTCTGCATTTGGTAATGAAGCCCCATCCAAAACCACAATTTATCGCTAGTTTGCTGAATTTCAACGTGGACGTGTCAAGCTCAGTGATGATCCCCGTCAAGGTCGTCCAAAAACTGCAGTCACCCAAGAAAACGTTGATGCTGTGCGTAAGCTGATTGAGGAAGATCGACATGTGACATACTGCGAAATTCAGGCAACTTTAGACATTGGCATGAGTCAAATACAAATAATCTTGCATGAACAATAAGGTGTAAAAAAGTTGTTTTCCCGATGGATACCGCATTTGCTCTGTGAAGAGCAAAAAGCGGCTCGCGTTACTTGGTGCGTCAGAACTCTCGAAAGATTCCACGCAGGATCCTCAAATGCTGTATACAACATCGTATCAGGTGACGAATCCTGGATATATGCGTACGAACCCGAAACAAAAAACCAGTCACGAGTTTGGGTGTTCCAAAATGAGTTAAGGCCAACAAAAATTGTTCGTTCACGGAGTGTTGCAAAAAAAAAAATGGTGGCCACGTTTGTCTCTAAAACCGGCCATGTTGCGACTATTCCTCTTGAGGGACAAAAAACGGTTAATGCAGAATGGTATGCTAACATTTGTTTGCCACAGGTCGTTTCTAAACTCCGTAAAGAGAACTGCAACCGCCGCATCATCACGACAATGCGAGTTCTCACACCGCGCACAGAACAAAAGAGTTTTTAGAGCAAGAAATCATAGAATTATTAGACCATCCACCGTACAGCCCCGACCTAAGCCCTAATGATTTCTATGCTTTCCCTAAAATAAAGAATAAATTGCGTGGTCAGAGATTTTCCTAAAGAAGCTGTGGACGCCTACAAAACGGCCATTTTGGAGACCCCAACTTCCGAATGGAATGGTTGCTTCAATGATTGGTTCCATCGTATGGAAAAATGTGTCAAATTTCGCGGAGAATACTTCGAAAAGCAATAAATACATTTTTAAATAGTAATGTTGTGTCACTTCCTTGATTCCCGAAATTTTCAGTGCCGCCCTCGTAATGAGCTTGAGCACACAAACGTTCTATGAATACTTTTTTAAATTTATTAATATAAAGGTTTTGAATGTTTTCTGGGATCCTATTGTATAGGCGATACACATAGGCCCTTAAAAGATTTACTTACTTTACTAAGTCCCATCACTGGTACATCTAGCTTTTTCTTATTTCTAGTGTTTATACAATGACTATCACTTTTCTTCTTGAAATCGCTTAAGTTTTTTCTAAGGTATAACAAATTATCCAAAGTATACTGAGAGGAGACTGACACTATACCTATTTCTTTAAAATTTTCTCTCAGAGATTCAATATAGGACAGTTTATAAATAGCACGAATAGCTCGCTTCTGCAGCATAAATATTGAATTTATGACGGCAGCATTTCCCCATAAAGGTATGCCATAAGATGTCACTATAAAAATAGCTGAAAATATAATAAAATATAAAATAGCTGAGGTTCTTAATCTTAGGCTGAAATAGACCAGGCGCGCCATTTCTTCATCTGACATTTCTCTAATTTTTGTGATTGCATATGCTGCAGGACTGAGTTTATTTGCTAGTAGACCTCACTGTAATTTACAATCTAGTGTAATACCTAGGAATACAGTGGAGGCTACCATGTTCATTCTCTCATCATTGAGTAGTAAATTGGTTTGTACTTGCCTAACATTTGGCAAGCTAAACTTTAAACATTTTGTTTTATTTGCATTTAAAAGTAAAATATTAACACTAAACCAGTTTACTATACGTGAGAGAGCACTGTTTACCTCGTCGTAATTTAATTGTTATCGCTTCACTTTAAATATAAGTGAAGTGTCATCTCATCAGCAAAAAGTACTTTCTCATGCCTATATTGAACTAGATAAGGCAAGTCATTTATGTAGATGAGAAAAAGAAATGGACCTAAAATAGATCCCTGTGGGACACCTAATTCTATTTTAGTTCCAGTGGACCTTTTACTATTAACCTCTACCCAATAGGACTATTGTAAAGATAAGAGCTCAAAAGATTAAGAGCTGAGTCCCTTATGCCATAGTCGTGTAGTTTTCTGACTAGTGTAGCATGGTCTACATAATGAAATGCTTTGGAAAGGTCGCAAAAATCTCTTAACGCATCCTGTGCCTCTTCCCAAGCCTCGAATATACTACAGAGAAGCTTGATGCCTGCATCTGTAGTAGACCGACCTTTAGTACTTTTTTATTTATTTATTTATAGGATATTAGGATTAGGATATTTTTTTCAAATAATATACTAAAAGTCGGTAGTATCGATATCGGTGTATAATTTGCTGGGTCAGACTTGTACCAGCCGCCAGGGTTGTACCTCTCACGACCAGGAACTCGCCAAACACGTACTCTACGTGTATCGGGATGGAAACCGAACCGGGACTCATCGGTAAACAGCACTACAGACTACTGGTTATCTTCCCAGAGCAAATATTCACGAGCCCACTCTAGTCGTTGTCCACGATTTCCTCGGCGTATAGCTGGAGTACGAAGTGGTCTGCCAGCATTTAGGTTAGCTAACCTTATGCAGCCTTCTTCTCACAGTTTGGTTACTCACAAGCAACTGGTGCTCTGAACCTACTGCATGGCCGTAACATTTGGTTGTCTTCTCGCGGCAACTTACATAAATCGGTATTGTCGTTGAGTGGTTATGTGTGTCCCGCCTGGGTGTCTTTCAGAAACTTCACCAGTAACACGATAACGTGACCATAACCTTGATATCACGTTTTGTTTTGTTCCAATCTCCTCAGCAATACTCCGTTGAGTAGCCCCAGCTTGGAGCATACCTACTGCCCTTAACATTTCCTCTCTTTTTAAATAGCGCTGCTACATGATGCACACATTAATTAATTGACCGATAACTTGTTATAAAACTTAAATTTGACACATCACATTAGTCATACGATACTCATCCCAACTTACCTGTCCGGTAGTTGTGGTATAGTATACGGGTATGCGACCCCGGCTTCCCTAGCTATTACTGTCCTATCCCTTGCCCTTCTGGGCGGTAATATCCTACATTCCTATTTCCCACTCTAACTTACCAATCTTCCTTTCCACACCACCAATCCTTCCCTTTCCCTATTCCTACCTTCTCGGCCAATCCGTGGAAACGCAATGGATAATCATAAAAATAATTTAATTATCCAAAATGGCAACGACGTGGTTCGCCACCCATCACGTCTCGTTCTCGCGGAGGCGAAAAGTGGCCCATGAAAAGCCGCTTCGCTACGTTGATTGTAAGAGGAGGAATGGATGGTAAGAATGAAAGTGGACTAAGAGAAACAAGTATGTAAGGATCGTAACAAGTGAAAAGAAGTGGTCTCTGCTTACCCCTACGGGAAAGAGGCGTGATTATATGTATGTAATTTAACACAAAAAACCCAAAAACTACTGTAGGTAAATGAAACCTTCAGACTTCGCTACTATTATGCCGCGTCTATATCTTTTGTTTTTTTTTCAAATTCAAATTTAGAATCGTTCAAAAATGTTTACAAAATAAGTTTTCCTTAAAAGAATTTAAAACTGGCCAGTATTTTTCAAAATTTAAGAACTTTATACAAAATATTCCTAGACAGTGTTGATTTATTTATATATTTTTTTAAGTTCCAAATCTAAGATTTTCAAAAATCGGGAAGTTACTGGTTTTACCCCGTTTTGCAAAAATCGAATTCTCATCAGATCTCGACGTTCTGAGGTCACAGGAAGCTTCCCTGACTACCCCCGCGAGGGTGTCACCATGTCTGTATGTATGTGTGTAAGTATGTACACCTCTTACAACTTTTAAATAGTTTGACCGATTTTATTGCGGCTGGCGTCATTCAAAAGGGCTTGGCCAACCTTAGATTTTGAATACAATTTGGACCGATTCGGAGAGATAGGTTTCAAGAAATCTAAAAAAAACTGTAATTTTTTTAAGTTTTTTTTTTTAACAACTTTTAAACGGCTTTATCGGTCAACTCCAAAAACTAATCAGCTCTTAACCTTGAAAAACCACGTCGATCGCCGCTAATCCGGTATAAATCGGTTGATTCCGATTTTCCGGAAGAAAACCGAAAGTGTTTTTTCCGAATTACTCCGAAATTATTAATCTAAAAATTATTGCCGCCAATCGCATGAAAATCGGTTGATTCATTCTAAAGTAATGACAGTTTGAAATTTTAAAAATAGTGTTTTATTCATCAGCCTTTTGAGCTCTCCGAGCTCAAAAAAGAAAATTATCAGTGAAAAATTTTAGAAGCACTTTTATTTTTGAGCTCGATAAGCTCAAAAATGACGCATTAGATAAAATTTAAGCGCTTAGCGGGAAGTTGCACGGATGGCCTTTAGGTCAACTGTTTTTCTATTTTTTTTTGTATGTTCAACGATAATTCCGCCTTCTGTGTGTAACGTAGTTACATTTTTATTAATTGAATTCGTTTAAATCGATACCCTCAACGCCATCTACGGTATATTGAAGTAACTACGGTTATAGATTTTAGTCATTAAATTTGTGTAAATCGTTACCCTCAACGCCATCTATGTTGTATTGAAGTAACTATAGTTGTGGACTCAATATTGATCATGGGCGTAGACAGGGGGGTGGTTTAGGGGGTTCAAACCCCCCCCGAAATGGGCCGGCTGGTATATATAATACAGAAATCTGACCAATATACAGAGGCGTATTTAGAAATTTTGCGCCCGAGGCCAATTAACATATTTTGCTGCCCCATTAATCCTATCTGAAAGATGATTTTTGAAGTTATTTTAGAAAAATAATCAACAGCCTAAATCAGAACTTTGATACTACCCAAGTAGTCGTTTTATTTTCTTGAACCCCCCCCCCGAAACTAAAACCTGGCTACGCCCGTGATATTGATTATGTTGATCTAAATTTAATATTTTTACAATTTAAACGCAATAACCTTTAAAAACAACTTAAAATACACTACTTTTGCGTTATTAGGTTATTATTCTAATAACTCAATATATTTCTATTGTGGCAAATCATTAAATTTCATTACTTTTAATTGTAAACTGTAATTTAAAATAAAATAAAAAAGACGAAGGAACTATAAAAGGGCCTCAGCCTAATGTCACTTTCTTTTTCGTCTATAATTCGCTCGGAATAATTTTCAAGATGTAGTTAATTAATATATTTTAAACCCGTCTTTACGGTGAGTTCTGAGTCATCTGTGTTGTGTAACTCTTATAAATGTGTAGATTTCGCTTTAATAATTTTATATTGTTATTTTCCAAATTCCTAATATCAAGTTGTAAAATAGTAATTGTCAAATTTGTTTTGTGGAACACGTGGTCGTTTTCCATTTGTTTAACTTAATGCTAGAATCATGGTAGGACTGTTTTATCAACACGCATTCTTGTAGTTTCACATTATCTCATCTAGTTACCTAATTTCATATTTTGATTTCCACGTGTATTTGTAAATAACCTGTCAAACTTTTGTACATCATGTAATTTTGCATTGCAAACTTTTAATCATTTTTAAACATTCGCTTTTTTCTAAATTTCATAAATTGTAAGGGACCAAGGCCCTGATCTCGAGGCTTCGGGATCAAGGCCGCGGTACGAGAAGCAAGCTCTGCATATCTGGACTTATCATTCCAGGGTTCTAAGTTCCGGGTACAAGCCCCAGAACCTTACTTGGAACTACCTACGTTTTGGCCGAGACCTTTGTTCCGGCCAAGGAGCCTGAAGGACAAGCACCGTGAGGGACCGAGGCAAGCATTGATCCGGCCTGTGTCAGGGGACGGACCAATTACACCGGACTGCGGAGCTGTTGGAGACGGACCTCCTACTGAGCTAAGTGCCGCGTGCCAATTTGCCCCGAGTTTCCCCGTTAACCCAAAGGCTGAACCAGACGTTAGGCTAGACCACCCACGACCCCCTTCTAGTCATCTTTTATCTTTTATATATAATATACTATTGTTACAGTATTTTGTGTTTCTATTCACACCTGTAACAATTTGGCGCCCATACGTGTTCAGTCTGGTTTAGCATTTGGAGTTCCTTGGGTCTGTGGTCCCAACCTGAGTGTTTGTCGTGCCGTCTTTATATATCCAACTCTCACAGTATATTTATTCCCCATTTAGGGCTGGGGTAAGAATGTCCTTAAGCCGCTGTAACCGGCACGTGTAAGAGGCAGATAAAGTTACAAGCACTCACCCGCTTAGCGGACATATTATTAAATCTATTAAAGTATTAAATATATTCTTTTATTAAATTTATTTTTAGTAAATATAATATTTATTATTGTTATAGTATTGCTTTAATAAAATATATATAATAATCCTTTTGACATACATACACACACACACACACACTATACAATATATTATACACATCAGGATCATCTTAAATGATCCTTATGTGCTTTTGGCCTTAACTCTTAATTTCATTTAACTTTTTAATTTAATTTTTTATACTTGTCTAACATAAATAATTATAACCTTAAATTCTTAAATATATTCCAAATTCTTTGCTATAAACTTATAATTTTACTTTTAAACTCAAATTTCATTTTAATCTTAACTTACTTTTAGGGTTGGATATACTTAGTGTAGTTATTAGTACCTTATTATCTTAGTGTAGAGTTTAATATTGTAATAAACTCTATGCTGCTTCTCTTTTTGTAGACTGTATACTTAGTACTGCATTATTCTGTAGAACTCATTTTGTAGTTAGTTCTTATATCTTACTCATTAAAAATCATACATTTTTAGTATTTTTTGGAGAATACATCTGAATATTTTTTTGTATTTTCTGAACACAGATATACTCACCGTTAGGATCGTGGAAAATTTTCTTGAATTTAATTGGTAATTTAACTTTTAAAATAGAATTTAACTTTTGATAAACCCGCTAATTGACTTATACTGAGAAAACTTAATTTCTTTTTTTAAACTTAAATTTATTTAGTAACTTAAATTAATAAACCTTACAGTTGACTACTCACTTAACTTACTTTGAAAAAACTTAACTTTTTTTTCAAATCTTAACTTTTTCTTCAAGAAAGTTTTTTTTATATGCCTGGAAAAATAAAATTTATTTTGCTTAAAATGTCTGAATTGGAGTCTTGATTAGGATTCTTTTTTTTACCTGCTCCCACTGTTGAGGAGTTGTGTAAGTGTTTACTTTAGTGTGGCAGCACTTTATCCATCTCGGGATATTTTTATGGATTCTTTCTATTATAAGGGTCATTCTTTTGCTGCCAATACTATTTATTATGCTACTTTAGATTGGCTGCGCTCTTTATCCACCTAGGATACTTTTGGGCTCTTTCTGTAAGGGGTCTTTCTTATGCGGCCAATACTATTAAGGTAGTTTGTTATTTTTTTTGGAAGGCTGGCAGTTTCGCGTTCTTGCTTTTCGTTATCTCTTTAATAACGTTATAGCTTCGACTTGTGTTGTTCTACCTCTATTACGGAGAACAATACTCGTATGATAGGGCGTCTCGTGTCAGTAACTGATTGTGACCAGATGCATATTGAACGGTGAAGTACATACTTCACCGTTCAATATGCATCTGGTCACGCATACAAATCGCACATCACATACATATGTGATGTGCGATTTGTATGCGTGATGATGTATGTATAGGTGAATGGTGTATGGTATGAAAAGGTTGTCGGCTTATGCGCGTAAACTCTAGACTAGCACTATCTTCCAGTTCAAAATTTTTCCTAATTCTTCATTTTTTCTGATTTATTTAATTTTTATTTTTCCAAAGGCATACATTTTTTTTTTTAAATATTAGCTATATAAGGATTTTTCCTTAGAGCACTCAAAATCCTTCGGTAACAGGGGGGGGGGGGATATGTAACGTAGTTACATTTTTATTAATTGAATTCGTTTAAATCGATACCCTCAACGCCATCTATGGTATATTGAAGTAACTACGGTTATAGGTTTTTGTCATTAAATTTGTGTAAATCGTTACCTTCAACGCCATCTATGTTGTATTAAAGTAACTATAGTTGTGGACTCAATATTGATTATGTTGATCTAAATTTAATATTTTTACAATTTAAACGCAATAACCTTTAAAAACAACTTAAAATACACTAGTTTTGCGTTATTAGGTTATTATTCTAATAACTCAATATATTTCTATTGTGGCAAATCATTAAATTTCATTACTTTTAATTGTAAACTGTAATTTAAAATAAAAAAGACGAAGGAACTATAAAAGGGCCTCAGCCTAATGTCACTTTCTTTTTCGTCTATAATTCGCTCGGAATAATTTTCAAGATGTAGTTAATTAATATATTTTAAACCCGTCTTTACGGTGAGTTCTGAGTCATCTGTGTTGTGTAACTCTTATAAATGTGTAGATTTCGCTTTAATAATTTTATATTGTTATTTTCCAAATTCCTAATATCAAGTTGTAAAATAGTAATTGTCAAATTTGTTTTGTGGAACACGTGGTCGTTTTCCATTTGTTTAACTTAATGCTAGAATCATGGTGGGACTGTTTTATCAACACGCATTCTTGTAGTTTCACATTATCTCATCTAGTTACCTAATTTCATATTTTGATTTCCACGTGTATTTGTAAATAACCTGTCAAACTTTTGTACATCATGTAATTTTGCATTGCAAACTTTTAATCATTTTTAAACATTCGCTTTTTTCTAAATTTCAAAAATTGTAAGGGACCAAGGCCCTGATCTCGAGGCTTCGGGATCAAGGCCGCGGTACGAGAAGCAAGCTCTGCATATCTGGACTTATCATTCCAGGGTTCTAAGTTCCGGGTACAAGCCCCAGAACCTTACTTGGAACTACCTACGTTCTGGCCGAGACCTTTGTTCCGGCCAAGGAGCCTGAAGGACAAGCACCGTGAGGGACCGAGGCAAGCATTGATCCGGCCTGTGTCAGGGGACGGACCAATTACACCGGACTGCGGAGCTGTTGGAGACGGACCTCCTACTGAGCTAAGTGCCGCGTGCCAATTTGCCCCGAGTTTCCCCGTTAACCCAAAGGCTGAACCAGACGTTAGGCTAGACCACCCACGACCCCCTTCTAGTCATCTTTTATCTTTTATATATAATATACTATTGTTACAGTATTTTGTGTTTCTATTCACACCTGTAACATGTGGACCGATTTTCAAAATTATTTTTTTGATGTAAAGGGTATATAAATCACAAGTTGGTTCCGTTTAAAAAAAAAGCGGTGACCTGAAGATGGGATCCATGAGGAATCGAGGGAATTCCTCGTGGAAATTTATATGGACACATATGGTGATTTCGACTTTTTCTGAAGTAGTCTAAACATTTATTATTATTTTTAAACAAAAAATTAAACCGACTTTCAAAGTAAAAATACACAAAAAAGTATGAAATAAAACATATTTTCTAAATAAGTTCCCTTTGAAATTCGGATAAAACTTTAACTATTATCTACTCAATCTTCTTAATTTTGATGTCGGTACCAGCAAATTTGAACGTGAGTTCTATAAAATATTGTAAGATATTATTTTATTAATATTAGATATGTCGAAGAGGTTAATATTTTGTTGGTGAATTGACAAGCAAGTCAATAGTAAAGAAGTATGGGAACACTAGCGCCATGTTATTTGGCGTTGATAAAGTCCGGTCTGGCAACTTGCGCGTTCGGTTTGGTGGGGGTTCGGATCGAGTTTTCCCTCCAAGGAATGATCACGAAACATTAAGCTACCAGCCGTCGCACTATGTGGACGCTCCTAAGAAAGCCGTGCCATAAATGCTTTTTCCAAAAGTCGGCAAAGGTACATGTATTATACCTCAAATTGTAGATAAAGAACCAATCTACCTAAATACAAGCGATAAACACTTCTGTTTATTCCTATTTTTGAAAAAAAAATACGCTCAAAATTGCTGAATGGAAATTTGTTGAAAACTATTCTTGAAATGTATAAATTTCGCTTTGATTTAATAGTAGCTTTCCTCTATGGAATATATAAGTGTTATACCATTTTAGAAAGCTTAAAATATGTTCTTTATTATAAATTAATTAAATATTGGGTTTTTGCATAAACGGCACCACTAGAGACGTACATCTCGTAGTATGCCATTTTTTCTTATGTTTCATTTTCGATTAGAGTTTTGACAGTTATCGAAATTTGCCGAAGTTCTGTAATCAAACTTATAGCAAATTTAATATAGATTTACATGGTAAATCTTTTTGTTGTTGCAACATGTATTAAAATGTAAAAATGTGAAGGTATGTTTTTCTACTTTATAGGGTGCAAATGATGAGTTTTTGTTTATCGTCTAATTAATCTAAGAGAATCATATAAGTATATACCATTTTAGAATGCTTGAAATGTGGTAAATACGGTAGATAGGATCAATATCTTTTTCTTCAATAAATAACACCTCTGGAGACGTAGGTACTGTATCGTTTTATCTTCTCTTCACTTTTCGACTTGACATTTAAAGAAATCTGCTAAAGTTCTGATAACAGTCTTATTTTGTAGTAAATGTAATGCAGATTTATAGAATACAATATTTTTTGCAGTTTCAGTGCGTAAACTATAATATTATACTATAAAATGTGAATGTAAGTTTAATAAAACTCCAATCTCGAGCGCTTGGTAGACAATTTATTATTCAATTATTCAATTTACATAAATTATTACTGAATATTAGTTAACAGTATGGTAACAAATAATGTCAGTGAACAGTGCGTTCGTCTCTAGCGCCTCCGGTGGAATAATCCCACTCCGACTGCCCATCTACTTCTCCGCTCTTATCCCCACCACCGCAACCAACCGGTGGAGGTGGCGGGATCGAAGC
Source organism: Glaucopsyche alexis (assembly GCA_905404095.1). Lineage (NCBI taxonomy): Eukaryota > Metazoa > Arthropoda > Insecta > Lepidoptera > Lycaenidae > Glaucopsyche > Glaucopsyche alexis. The sequence continues at coordinate 1,319,678 of FR990061.1, read as the reverse complement.
GGTGTTGCCAATAAATAAAAATAAAATCACAACAAAATATAATAAAATCATGACATTCGGCCATCCTGTAAGGTGCAGCCTCCTGGCGCACGTAGATGTAGGCAGTCGGTAAGATGCATAGTTATATAAACAATATAGTTGCATACTAAAATATGTTAATACATAATCTAATCTCTAATCTAAATAAACAGTTTAAATCAAGTTTACATCAGGATAAAATGAAATGTACAGTACTAAGTTTAAGAATTCAAAATAATCAGGTTTACATAAGAATAAAATGAAATGTACAGTACTAAGTTTAACAATTCAAAATCAGGTTTACATAAGAATAAAATGAAATGTACAGTACTAAGTATAACAATTGAAAATCAGGTTTACATAAGAATAAAATGAAATGTACAGTACTAAGTTTTAACAATTCAAATTTGGTTAACATTTTGATAAAAATTACAAACATAACAATCAACTTTAGTTATAATGACCTTTTTTTTTATTTTTATTTTAGTTATACATCCAATTATATAATATAATAAAATCATGACATTTAATTATATTTCTTTATCGCGCACAATCACAAAATTCGAAAGCTTATAATTAAGTTTGGCAAGAAACGACTGGCAACAAGGCTAATTCGCGTATATGTCTAAATCACTGTCTGTGCCCGAGCTACTATAGTCGCTATTATGTATTTCTAGCGCCTTTACGTGTACCCACGGTCTCATCCTGTCTGCCGCAATAACCGAGTCGTATAATTTGCCCCTTTTAGGAAAACCCGGGACATCAGCGATCCTATAGCGATCATTCACGAGAGCCTCTGCGACTCTATAGGGCCCAATAAATTTAGAAAGAAGCTTAGAACTCTTGCCATCATTGCAATAATTGTTTCGTGACACCTTTACCAAATCACCTACGCTATATTTAACCGCGGGAACCCTATTTTTATCGTGCCTATTCTTTTGTTTTATTTGATCCTTTTCTATGTTAGAACTGACTTTTTCCCTGATATCTTCCAAACTTTCACTAATTTCGTCCTGCTCTATTTGCAACTTGTTGGTTAATATATCGCGCATCCTAACACCAAACAATACTTCAGTAGGGGATTTTTGAGTAGTTGCATTGACAGTATTGTTGATCCCCCATTGAATTTTGCCTAGTTGCTGATCCCAGTCGCGTTCGTGGTTATTATAATTTTGTGCTGCTAAAGAATTCAAAATAACTTGATTATACCTCTCGGCTTGGCCATTTGCCCTGGGACAAGCAACTGCGTTTAAAATATGTTTAATACCATAGTCTATGCAAAAACGTTTAAAATCTCCCGAGGTGAAAGATGTTCCACGATCAGACACTATTCTAGCCGGATAACCGAAATCATGAAAAATATTTGTCAGAGTTTTAATAGTAGTTTTAGTTTTTGTATTTTTAACAGCTCGAACGAAAACATATTTTGTAAATCCATCAACAATAGTCAATATATGAGTATTCCCGCTTTTGCTTCTCACAAATGGACCTAAATGGTCAACATGGACGGTATGGAACGGTATATTAACTTTTTCGATAGGAAATAAATGCCCAGTTTTTACACGTGACGCATTATCCTTATTATATGCACACTCTATACATGCGGCTACATATTTTTTTTACAAAACGCCTAAGTTTCGGAAACCAGTATACATTTTTGACACGCTCTAACGTTTTAAAATAACCAAGATGACCGAAATCGTCGTGGTTTGCCTTGCATATTTGCCACCTAGCATTTCGCGGCACGACCAGACGCAACCCGTCGTCAACCCTCCTATATAATGTACGGTTTTTAATCAAATAATTTTTCTTTATTTCCTTACACTCTTCATCCTCCTCTGGCTTTAGTATTTTTATAATACGTGAAATATCGGGGTCAGCTAACTGTAAGGTAAGAAGCCAACTATCTGACTCTATATTAAAAATACTAACGCATGGATTATCTTCCGCGTCCTCAGATAGTACAGTATTCCTACTCAAAGCGTCGACATGCATCATTTGTACCCCGGGGCGATACTCAATATCAAACGAGAGTTCGGAAATCTGTAACCACCACCTAGCTATCCGTGGTAACAAATCTCGTTTAGTTAAAGTGGTCCTAAGGGCCGCACAGTCCGTGTATAATTTAAAATGCAACCCCAGTAAGTATACCCTGAACTTCTTTAGCGAACAAACTACAGCCAAGGTCTCCAGCTCATAAGAGTGAAGATGTTTTTCTTCAGGTGACGTTTTGCCTACTAAAATAGGCAACAGGCTTCAGAACTCTGACATCGCGCTGCCACTGCATCAATATCCCCCCAATGCCAAGAGAGCTGGCATCAGTGTGCAGCTCGGTTTCCAGTTTCGGGTCATAAAGAGCTAAAACCGGCCTGCTTACTAACTTTTCCTTTAATAATGAAAACGCTTTGTCTTGATCCTTGGACCATTGCCATGTAGAGTCTTTTTTTAATAAAACTGTCATAGGTCGAGCGATTTCCCCATAATTCTGTATGAATTTACGGAAGTACCCCGTCAAACCCAAGAACTGGCGTACTTCGTGAACGTTACTAGGCTTAGGGAACGACTCCACAGCCTGTATTTTAGCTTTACCAGGTTGTATACCTATAGAAGAAACCTCATACCCAAGATACTCAACATTGGTTGTAAAAAAACGACACTTAGATAATTTTAAAGTGAGACCATTTTGTCTAAATAGCTTTAAAATCTCTTCTAGCCGATAAAACATTTCTTCAATATCTTTTGAAGGAATCAAAACGTCATCGAGGTACGCTAAAGCATATTCAAATCTCTTATTACCTAAAATTTTGTTAATCATCCGCTGGAAAACGGCAGGGGCGTTAGCCAACCCAAAAGGCATACGCTTAAATTCGTAATGCCCATCGGGACTCACGAATCCGGTAAGGTGTTGACTGTTTTTAGCTAGCGGAATTTGGTAGTAGCCGGACGCTAGGTCTAAGGTCGTAAAGAAAGAGTTACCACTTAAATTAGTAACTTGATCATCGATCACCGGAAGAGGAAAACGATCCTTACAGGTTTTGTTGTTAAGGGCTCTAAAATCAACACAAAGCCTAAATTCGCCAGTTTTTTTCTTTATCATGAGTATAGGACTAGAATAGTTTGAGGTAGACTCTTGAATAATGTCGCATTTTAGAAGTTCATCGATAGTTTCCCTAACTTGTTCTCGTTCCGAGTGTGAAAGCCGATATGGACGATATATAACAGGTCTATTATCTATAAGTTCTATATGCATTTCTAGATTTTTGACGCAACCAATCTCGCTTCAATTAGTAGCAAAACAATCCCTATAGATCTGTAACAAGGAGTATAATCTATCGATGACTTCTATACTCAAGTTTTCACCGAAAACAATATCACTTTTCTTCAAGGGTTCCATTTTAAAAGTGTCATCACTAACGATTTTATTGACGTGCCGTATTTCGCTTTCTATAAAAGGCAATGCTCGTGCTATTAACATGTTAGCGCTTAAAGTGATAACCTTAGGTGTTAGATTGGTTATAATTAATACACCTTCGCCGTTGGTAAGTTTGTAAGCGCCCTGAAGCAGACTAAATTCACATCCAGCTCCTAAGGCATGGTAACCATGTACAAAAATATCGCCAGAATATTTAGAGTTTTCAGCATGAACAGATACAATATTTGTTTGTGTAACTTGAGTAGTTTCAGTAACAATTAACCTAATTGGGGCAAAACTAATTTCTGAGTCAAAGATATCACAAGACGGGCTCTTATAAAAATTTAATTGGCTACTATCTTTTAGAACTGTCACGAAAGGGAGTTCAGTAAAATTTTGGCCTACTATTAGTGGAACCGGCATAAACTCATCAGCAATTATGAGCACTTCTATAGAGGCGTCGACTTCATCAATTTTAATCGTAACATACGATTTGTATAACGGCTGAATGCAAGAATTACCAAAACCTTTTACTACGGGGATACCGTCGTAATTTTTAGATAAATGTAAATATTTGGCTTCAGCTTGACGCATAAGGCTGCACTCACTACCAAAATCTATAAATACTTCATATTCTTTATCGTTAATTAATGACCGTTTTAGAAATTTATTGCTAGATTTATCAGAAATAGTAATTTTTAACGTCTTCTTTTCAGAGGAAAAATTATTTTGGTTCTGTAAAAATGAACGATGTAGTGGAGTAAGTTTACAGATTATCGTGACCAATTCTGAAGCAACGCTTACATTTGATAATCTGATTTGGGCATTTGTAATAGGGGTGACCCTTCGAACGGCAATTGTAGCATGTAACGTTACTGTTTCTAACTACACCACTATTAGTCGAATTAGTACCATTCCTATGCACAGATATTCCCCTATCCTGACTTTTAAGATTAGATTGTTGTGGATGCGACCGCTGGGAACAAAGGAAATGTAATAGTCCTTCAGGTTCCTGGCAATCAAGAGTCTGAGCACCACTTTTGATAGAACCTTCACTTAAACCATGCACGATACAATCTACCGCCTTCTTGCCAGTTATTTCGCATCTATTAAGCAGACTAAGTTTGTCATAGAAATATTCCCGCATACTCTCATTACGTCGCGAAGTTCGGTTCAACATTTCCTCCAGAATATGTCCGTAGTTTTCCTCACTAGGGAAAGCTTTTAGAAGCTTCGCCTGCCATTCACTCCACGAATACACTACAGTTGGCAGGGACTCAAACCATTTTTTTGCTAGTCCAGTTAATTTTTGTAATGAGAAGTGCACAATTTGGGCTTCATTCCATCCATAGATTCTAGCACATTCATTAACTTTCTTAAGCCAAATTTCAATTGTCTGAGCTCTGTTCGATGGGTTGAATTCAGGGATTACATTATTAAGATTATTAAAGTTAAATCCAGTACCTTGTTCGCCTTTAAAGTTAGCTAAAAGTTTTAGCACATCATTTGTCGTAAGTCTGCTTGATTTTCTGCGTGACTTAGTGGACTGATCTTCCTCTCCAGATGATGAAGACGTCGAACGACGCCTTTTCCTTCTGCGTCTACTTTTTGGTGGTGTTGTTGGAGGGGTCCCTCCTTCACTTAATTCCCGCGGCATCACTGAAATTGAAAATAAAAACCATACGAGTAGATGGCCTCACAAATGATCTCAAAATACAAAATGAATAGCATGATAATGAGTCAAGGTTAATCAATTAAAAATTCAAAAGAAAATTAATAATATTCATTAGTTGTTACTAAGTAATGTAACAAATAATTATCTCGAGGTTTGAACTGACGCAGTCCAGTAGAAATAAAATTTTAAACGCCCGAAGGTAAAAAGAAAAAACCTTATTTTAATTAAGTTATAGTTCATTGAATAAAAGTAGTCTACTTAGGTTGACCCAGTGAACAAACGTAGTCCACCCAAGTACTAATCCATTGAACAAACCTAGTCCAGCCAAGTACTAATCCATTGAACAAACCTAGTTCATCTAATTAAAAATACAGCGAACAAACCTAGTTCACTCAAGTAATAAATCCAGCGAACAAACCTAGTTCACTCAACTAATAATCCAGCGAACAAACCTAGTTCACTCAAGTAATAAATTCAGTGAACAAACCTAGTTCACCGAAGTAATAGCCCCGTGAACAAACCTAGTTCACTCAAGCAATTTTATTTGATATTAATAAACTTAGTATAATTTAATAGATAGTAAATACCAACCTAACCCTTTAATTATCATTAAATTTTAATTATTTCAATTTATTATACTCAATTGGTTTTGTAATTCAACAAGTAAAATGGTATCGTACCATATTTTACTAATCATTCATTTTATTATATATTTTAAAATTATATTAATCATTCATTTATTTCATAAGTTACTCTATTCCAAATTTATCCATACTGAATTTAGTAACTTCTGACTTGAAAATATGTTTATGACTATAAAATTAACTATAACGATTTTATATTTTATGACAATATGAATTTGATATATTATATTATATTGGCTATACTTTTCTAGAAAGCTTTATTCAGAAAGTACACTCCATCTCATCAGAATCAAAACATGTACTTAATGAAAAATGACTTAATTTATGATATGGGATGACACCGTCAAAATGTGTCCAAGTTCTGTACAAATTTAAATCTTCAAACGGTTATAAAGTGCTAAAAATAGTGTAACAATGACAGTTTTATTGAAATTAACAATAGTATGACCAGTGATCACAAATAACATTAGACAGTAAAAAGTAATACTGCACGACGGTCAAGGAATTATTATTTCAATTCGACGAAGTGCAGTATGCTTTTCATATTAATATTATAAGTTTTAATATTACAAATCTACTAACATTGACGAGTGAGCCACGCGTAACCGGTCGCGCGCCGCTGCACTTATACGACGACCGTCTAGTCTGTTTACGCTTATAGACTACCCGCATAAATTTTAATTGTTACACGAATTTACGTTCGCTTTTATTTTTAATGTTACATTGTTAATGCTATAAATTGATTTTATACTGACTATAATAAGAATGTTCTATTACTTTTAGGAATCACATGACCAGTAAAATGTAATTAAAAGTTTCAAAACAACAGAAGAAAAATAAACAGTTTTACAAATCGTGATGAAAGGTATGTCTGAGCAGTGTCGTGTGGTATGCGCTGTCGAAGAGTAGCCTCGACCACGCGCAATGTATTGTGTGTGGTATGCACTGTCGAAGAGTAGCCTCGACCACGCGCAATGTATTGTGTGTGGTATGCACTGTCGAAGAGTAGCCTCGACCACGCGCAATGTATTGTGTGTGGTGTGCACTGTCGAAGAATAGCCTCGACCACGCGCAATGTATTGTGTGTGGTGTGCACTGTCGAAGAGTAGCCTCGACCACGCGCATTGTACTGTGTGTGGTATGCACTGTCGAAGAGTAGCCTCGACCACGCGCAATGTACTGTGTGTGGTATGCGCTATCGAAGAGTAGCCTCGACCACGCGCAATGTACTGTGTGTGGTATGCGCTATCGAAGAGTAGCCTCGACCACGCGCAATGTATTGTGTGTGGTGTGCGCTGTCGAAGAGTAGCCTCGACCACGCGCAATGTATTGTGTGTGGTGTGCGCTGTCGAAGAGTAGCCTCGACCACGCGCAATGTATTGTGTGTGGTATGCGCTGTCGAAGAGTAGCCTCGACCACGCGCAATGTATTGTGTGTGGTATGCGCTGTCGAAGAGTAGCCTCGACCACGCGCAATGTATTGTGTGTGGTGTGCACTGTCGAAGAGTAGCCTCGACCACGTGCAATAAATTGTGTGTGTGTGTGTGTGGTGTGCACTGTCGAAGAGTAGCCTCGACCACGTGCAATGAATTGTCGTGTATGTGGTGTGTAAATTTCGTATCATAATGTCGTTATACAGACAAAATGTAAAATTAAATGATATTTCATCATTACAAATTTAAATAAAAATTAATTACATAATATAAAGTGAGCGTACGTACCACGGGTGTTTTATCCCTCTTCTGAAGTTTAATAAAACTCCAATCTCGAGCGCTTGGTAGACAATTTATTATTCAATTATTCAATTTACATAAATTATTACTGAATATTAGTTAACAGTATGGTAACAAATAATGTCAGTGAACAGTGCGTTCGTCTCTAGCGCCTCCGGTGGAATAATCCCACTCCGACTGCCCATCTACTTCTCCGCTCTTATCCCCACCACCGCAACCAACCGGTGGAGGTGGCGGGATCGAAGCGGTGTTGCCAATAAATAAAAATAAAATCACAACAAAATATAATAAAATCATGACATATGTATATAAAATATCAGTCCTACCAAATTTTGGCCATTACGCATTAGAAATAACACAATTGTATGCTAATTATGTATATAAATGGTAAATAGCCTTCTTCTATGCATAAAATCTTAATTAACGACGAAAGTGTAATACAAAATTTTGCTGTGTTGCCCTTTGGGCAACTCTCCGAAGGCACCCAGAGTTAAGGAAAAAAGATTAAAATATGGGCGGTATTCTTGGTCGATTCTTATTTCTAAGTTCGCCTTAAAGACATGCTTGAGGCGACGTATCTATTCACAGTCGTAACTTAAGCATTGTCAAAAAGTATAACCTCAAGTATGGACTTAATCAGGCAAGACTTATTCAAATGGTATTCACAATCGATTCTTAAGCAAATATTTATTAGTTATGTATTCACAGTCATTTAAGGCGGTCTTATTTATCCCAATAAGATGTACTGGTTTCAAAGTGAGGTTATATTTTCAAATCATCTCCAAAGGCGACTTAAGAAACTCCACACACATTTTTATAGCGATATATTTGTTTAAATTGTGATAAAAACGAATATGTTTTCATCTGAATCGAGTGATATTGGATATATTAGTGATATTGATAATGATGAAGAGGATAATGAAAGACACATTCGATGACCTTTGCGTGACCGACTAAATCCTTTTGAGCTTATGATGATAATGAATATAAAAGACGATTTTGATTTAACTAAGATTCTGCGCTGCATCATGGTATGTTACCAAAAGTTCATGAAGGATTACCTCGAAAAATAATCGCGGTCTATCCATTGCAACAGAAATACAACTGCTTACCATATTTAAGGTTACTATGCAACAGCAAGTTTTCAGCTAATGAGATTTTTCATTAGATTTTGATACTCCTAAAATCTAACATTTTTGATTTGACATCATGCAAAATATTGTTGCAGTTAGGTATTGGTGACATAATGCAAATTAACAGATAGGAACGCCAGGGAAGAGACACCAGATAAGAACGAAGTTCCTAATTGTAAAATATTAATAATTTTAAGTTCTATTTGAGGTATAATATAATAAAGAAAATAAGTATTCCGGTATATATTTTTATTATGATTTTTTATGGATAAAAATCAAAAAATGGGTGCACGCGTTCACATTGCAAAAAACTGTATTTTGTCTCGATAAAAAATATGTACGATTGCTTTCGATACGAACCCTAATTAAGTACCGTTTCTAGATCACAGATGGCGTTATTTAAAATAACACAATACAGCCAATGTCATGAATGTCTATGGATATAGTACCTATGGATAGAAGACTCCGAATTTTGTAATTGCTAAAAAGAACTGTATTACCTTGGGAATAGAGTGTATTTCACAATGCACGTATCATAGAGGCAAATCCGAGCCGAGCGAGATAGCCAGAAGGGAGGCTGTGTGTCTCGTTCTTGCATGTTGCCAACCAGAAAAATGTTGGTATTTATAAAAAGTAACTTGAAAAATCTTAGATAAAACGAGTGTACTTTATTATTATTTTAACAAATGTTTATAACTATATCATATTCTAATTAAAAAAGTTAGAAATAGTCATATAATACTAAATAAAAATGCAGTTTACATTAAATCCTTTTCCTTCTTTCTTTATTAGATGGTATCATTCGCAAGACAATAGACACGCCATTACACATATTTTATGCTGAACACCGGATAATATTAAAATTGATAATAGTTTTTATTTCTAACTTCATGTATCTCCGTAACTATGTTTTTATTATATAATTGATGATTTAACAGTCAAAATGGTGAAAAAATGTTGTGTATATTCTTGTCGTAGTGAAAGTTATGCTGGTTGCAATATTTCGTTTATTAGTAACATTAGTAAGTGAATTGTTAATGATAATCTAGATATTCTAGTATAAAAATGATAACATTAAAGCAACTGATTTTATTAAGAGTTATATAATAATTGTACTACGTTTTGTTATAAACTAGTCAGTAGCGACTCGCCTAGAATCGTAGTAAGTACTGAGAAAAAAACGTGTGAAGTCGAGTAAGGCCTTTAATGATAATATAATACAGTTTTTATAGATTTCCCAACAATGAAGAAATGCAACAAAAATGGCTCAATAGTGTTTAAGTAAGGCAGAGAATTACATAAAAATCTGTTACATATGAATGCAGCCGTCACTTCAAACCTTCTTGATTTTACACTATTCAATCTAGTTGACTTTTAAAGCCTCAGCTGTATGTCATTCAGTGTTGTCACAATTTGTCTCACACAGCTTTGCAGTTTGCCACAGCAGAAAATATTATTGTCACCGTACTAGAAAGGGACACACGGCCTCTCTTCCAACCTCTCGCTCGGCTCGTTTTTTTGCTCACAGTACTCGGTCCTGTTGTTATACTAGGTCCATTTGAATGTCATTTACGCCTAATTTCCAAAATCATTCCTGATTGGCTAAAGTAAACGAAATCACACGAAAAATCATTCCTGGTTGGCTTATTAGACAAAAGATAAACGAAATCACCCGAAGATATAATGAGAAATGCTCAAGAATTTTCTTCAATAAGAAACTCTCCAGCACCGATTACTTAAAAAAGTTCATCTTAAGACATGATTGTGAATAGACGATGTCATAAGTTCAACTCATTCGAACAAGGCACACTTATTCGAGAAATTCTTAAGTCCATTCTGAAGCAACGACCAAGAATACCGCCCTTAGATAAATTTTGAGTGACTATTTTGTTATATTTATGTCTTAGAATATCGTATAAAATTTAAATAATTTTATATTTACTAGGAATTATTATTGTATTAAACTCGAAAAACAGCCACACAAAGACTTTGTTTTTTCATGTTTTCATGATTTTCTTTTCAAAATAGTATAAATTTTTTGTCACTTTATACCTAAAGTACCTTTTAACATTTCATGTTTATAAATTTTTTGTAAAATTATCTAAAATAAGCTAAAAATAAGTATGAGATTATTCAAATGTTCACTTTATTATTTTGGCGTATTATTTTATGAATTAAAAAAATAATAATAAAATCAAAGTTTACGTTATTTGAAAGTGTATGTATTCAAGAGTAAAACATAAAAAAAAATTATGAAAATATCTTGAAAACAAAAAAAATTACAGATTTATGACACGAAAATGGCCTGAAGTCCACATAGTGCGTCGTGGCGAGAGGTTCGGCTTGCGAACTATCGGTGTTCTTGTTAAAAAATAAGTGCATTAATTAATGAAATAGTGCAGAGTCGTTATTATTTTAATAGACAGTGAAAAGTAATTAAAACAGTGTGAAGTGCTTAGTTTTAGTACTATCGAGAATAAGGTGAAGTAATGCTGTTTCTTCTCTTTTCATTTTGTAACCAACATTACCCACGATACGCCCAAAGTGTTAATTTGAGAGCCAGTACTTTAATATAGTACGATGTTTGAGGCATGTTCATCCCATGTCTTCTACAGATATATAGTATTTTTCACCGACACGGATATCTTTGAACATTACTCTGACATTTATGAACTTATTTGCAAAATTCTTTTGTTGTTGTAAAGGGTATAATTTGAAATCGTTCCTTTAGTCACTAAAGTGGAATCCTAATGATGGGATCCATGAGGAATCGAGGGAACTCCTCGAAATTTAAATAGACATATATAGTGATTTTGACTTTTTCTGAAGTAACACAAGCATATTATGCTACCAAAAATAATATTTTACATCAAAGTTTACCCTGGATCCTTTTGGAAAGCACGAAACAGAACTTTTCACTCTTTAAAGAAACGCATTTGGAAATTTCGACACTGCAAGCATATGTCACTTGGTAACTTACAGTAATCATACGGGGCTCCCGTATTCTAAAATAGTTCACAACAGGGCTGAATATAAACACAAAGTACTTTTAGGTTTTCTGAAATCTTTAGTTGTTCTCAAAACGAATCCTTGTAATTGATTTGCCTTGCAAATGATATGACCATAATGAGCCCGAAAAGAGAGTTTTTCATCAAAGAGGATGCCTAGATCTTTTACTATTTCTACGCGGCTAAGTTCTTGACCATTAATATTATATTTCCAGCTAATTTTGTGACTATTTTGAGTTAACGATATGACAGAACATTTACTAACGTTCAATCACATACGATTGGCTTTACACCAATCAGATATTCTTTCAATATCTTGTTGGAGGATTAGGCAATCGTCTATTTTAGATACAACTTTAAAAACTTTTGTGTCGTCTGCATACAAAAGGCAGTTGCAAGACAGTTTTAAAACAAAATCGTTTATAAAAATACCAAAAAACAGCGGTCCTAGATGGGACGTTGAGGAACTACCGATGTGACTGCAGTAGGTGAGGAGACAAAGCCCTTTAGTGCGACCAAGTGAGTCCTGGTTTTAAGATACGAACAAATCCACCTGTATAGGCTACAATGTATGCCACACGATGCCAGTTTGCTACAAAGCAGCTGATGGTTGACTTTGTCAAAGGCCTTAGAGAAGTCGGTGTATATTGTGTCTACTTGACCACTGACCGAAAAAGCCTGGCATAAATAATTTTTATACTCTAACAAATTAGCAATTTTAATTTGCCCGTGTTGCTTGTCTGAAAGAAGTGTTTTCAAGTAATTATACAAATAACTAAATATTCAAATATTTTCCCAAAACTACGTCTTCTTCTTCTCCTTTAAAATGGCTCCTTAGTGAATCGCCAATGTCAGAGTGTGTAGGCGAAGACTCTGCTTTATGAGTTGGTTTTATGGAAAAACAAGGGTACGGTGAGCCGAGTAAAGTCTATTGAAGAGACTAAAACCTAGAACAAACACAAACATATAGGATTAGTACCACACACCTTATAGTCTAATTTTGTTAGTTAGAATAAATGTACATAAAGTTTGAATAAAAGGGGTATTTACAAAACATAGAACAGATTTAAAATTGATAGGCCGAGGAATTGTAGGAGGGAGGAAATCATATAACGAGGATTGATTTTTTGGACAGGAGAAGAAAATATGGTCTAGAGTGCCCTCATCTAGGCCGCACTCGCATAAGGAGCTATCCCTGATCCTAATTTTGGCTAGGAAAACAGGTGAGCAACAATGTCCCAGTCTCATCCGGCAAATTGTTGAGCACACTATTTTGCTTGCTTGTTTGAATTTAAAAAACCATGGTCTTACTGGAATACTATTTTGAATATCAAAATAGTGTTTTCCTTTATTTTCACTAGTTCTGGCCCACACATTTTGCCACCTGATATTCATGTGATTTTTAGCTAAGGGAATTAAATCTTGGCAATAAACCTTATATTGACTTGGTCCACCTGTTGTTATAGCATCTTTAGCAAAAGTATCTACAGTCTCATTGCCAGTAATTCCACTATGACCTGGTATCCAAGCCAGGACCACTTGGACACCTTCTGTGTGGCACCTAAAGAGAAGCTGCCTTATTTTCAGGACCAAGGGGAATCTACATTTGGAGTGGAACTGGTTGGAGCTGATGGCCTCTAGGGCACTTCTGGAATCCGATAGTATAATGGATTTGTTGAGGTGATGGGACTCAACAAACGATAGTGCTTCCAAAATAGCCAGGGTTTCTCCTGTGAATACAGACGAATTTGGAGGTAATTTAAAATTCAGAACAACATTAACCCTCGGAATCCATACTGCCACTCCAACACAGCTGCTCTCCAGAAGCTTAGATGCATCCGTGAAAATAGGCAGCCAATCCTCAAAGTGCTGGTTAATAATTTGTTGAAATTGCGTGTTAGCCAAGGAAGAGCCCTTATCAATTGGAAAATTTAGAAGCACTCTTGGAGGAAGGGTAAGTGCATTATAAGGAGTAGAAAAAAGGGGGTTGAGTCTACATTGGAAAATAGGGCAAGGAAGACGGGTAAGTGTATGATAGCTAATCAAGAGACAAGGAAGTTCCTTATGCAACCAGTAGCTTGAAGAGCTTACTAACTGCGAAAGGGTGTGGAGTTTACCAATAAGTGGATGAGATGAGTGTTGGAATAATTTAAACACAAATCGATCTGATAGATACTGCCTCCTGATGCTAAGTGGGGGATCCCCACATTCTACTTGTAGTGCATTAATTGGCGAGGACCTCATGGCCCCAATAACAATTCTCAACGATTTAGACTGAATTTTGTCAAGAGTCCTCAGTGGTAGTTTGTTGCAAGGTTCTAAAACAAAGGAGCCATAGTCTAGATGACTTCGAACCAGAGCATTGTACATTAGCTTCTGCGTGCAAGGATGTGAACCCCACCATACACCAGAGAGAGAGCGTAAGATGTTTATATTTTTCTCGCATTTTTTCGCCACATGGTTAATATGATGTACACCAGTTAGTCTAGAGTCTAAATAAACACCCAAAAATTTCACCCTATCCCTCACCGGAAAAACCTGTTGATTGGATTCAATACTGATGTTGGGTATAATTTTGGATCTGGTAAACACAGCGACAGAACTTTTAGCAATAGAAATGGACAGACCATGTCTATCCATCCAGTCGCTAAGGTAGCTAATGGCAGAGTTTAGGCGGGCGGAGCATTCCGCAATATCTTTTGAGGCAATGTACAAGGCTATATCATCTGCATACTGGAGGATCTCGCAAAAACTGTTGACACTTAGGTCTAGATCAGAGGTGTATATATTGTAGAGGAGTGGACTGAGGACATTACCTTGTGGGAGGCCTTTATAAACAATTCTAGGAGATAGGTAGGAATTTTGGGAAGAGATGGTAAGAGAACGGGAGGAAAGGGAATTGCAGATATAGTTGGTCATCCTTGCTGGGACGCTCAGCTGTTGCAGTTTTTGCCTGAGCACCGAAAGATTGACATTGTCATACGCAGATGACACATCCAAGAACATTGCCACCACATGTTCCATTTTCGAAAAAGCAATGCGAATATCGGTTATCAAGGTTCCCACACTATCCGTAGTGCAAAAGCCTTTTCGAAAACCGAACTGTGTTTTAGATATAATACCCCGACTCTCCATTAGCCATTCCAACCTGTTTTTGATAAGGTGCTCTAAAATTTTCCCTAAAGTGACCGAAAGAGCTATGGGTCTGTAGCTAGATGGGTCGCTACTAGGCTTTCCCGGCTTAAGGATAGGTAGAATAATTTGGGAGCGCCACTCATCTGGAGGAACTTCTGACTGGAAGATGTCATTCATAATGTTTAGACATAGATGTTGTGTCTCTGGTCCACTGTTGACAATAAAGGAGTATGGAATTCCATCTGCTCCAGGAGCGGTATCCTTTAGTGAACCTAAAACCAGACGAAATTCCTCCAGAGAAAATGGGGAGTCGAAACAGTTTGATGATGATCCTAAAGAAGTACCAACGCGAAGTTCTTCGAAGGATGGAGCCGTCGGAGGAGCCAACCTTCGCGAAAAAGCGTCAATCCATTCAGAAGGATCATTAGACTGGCGGTAATCGCTTGATGACAGGGAACCACGGAATTTCTTTATGTTACTCCAAACGATCGAGGGTTTAGACGTGGGCGACAGACTTAAACAAAACTGTCGCCAGCCTTCTCTCTTTTTTTCGGAAAATAATTTTGAAACCTCAGCCGAAATTTTTTTGTAATTAAGAAAATTTGCCATGGTCATGGAGCGTGCATAGAGTTTTTCAGCATCCTTACGACGTTTACAAGCTGTAGTACATTCATCATCCCACCATGGAGGAGATGATCTACGGTTTCCTGTGTGATTGATCTTTCTGCAGCTTGCAGAAGGATGTGCTTTAAATTTTGGTATTGAATGTGAGGATCATTTGTGTTTAAATTGGGAATAAGACTAATTTCAGTATCAGTAGCCGTTGCGAATTCGGCCCAATTCGCCTTTTTGAGCTTAAACTTTAGTCTTGGTAGATAGGGGTCTATAGTCTGTCTAGTCGAGTAGGTTACCATTATAGGGAAATGATCGCTACCATAGGAACTGGAAAGGACAGACCATGAACACAAAGAAGAAATAGACGGTGAGCACAATGAGAGATCTACCACACTCCTCGGGTTCTGCAAAGGTGAGACCCTACGAGTGGGACATCCATCATTAAGCACAACCAGGTTATTGTCATCTAAAATGTCCATGAATAGAGAGGAATTGGAGTCATTGAAATAGGAGCCCCAGGATGTGTGGTGAATATTAAAGTCACCTAACACAACCCGAGGAGGAGGAATAGAGGAAATGATGGATGAAATTTCGGAGAGAATAGAAGGATTAGGAGTGGGGACATACACAGACACATACACAGTATTTACAACACGGACAGCCACAATATTATACAAACTACTATGTACAGGAAGAGGGAAGAAAGAGTATGTACACAGACCAGAGACCAAAATGGCTGCTCCAGCCTTACCATCAACTCTGTCATCCCGGAAACATGAATAGCCCGGGATACGGAACCGTAAGCCAGGCTTTAACCATGTTTCCTGGATGGCAATAATTGATGGCCTAAATCTATTCACTATGTTACAAATGTCTTGCTTTTTATTTTTAATGCTACGACAGTTCCACTGGATCATTGAGAACTGATCCATGATTGAGCACAGTGTTGAGAAGCTGAGTCAGGTTTGCACGAGTTTTGTTCGGTAGCCCGGAGTCACTAAACCGGGAGACTAATTGAATCAGGGTGTTGATGAGGGAGTCAATAAAATTGTCATTGGGGGAGATATCTGTATTAGAAGGGAATCCACACCCATTTGGTAATTGCGAAGTGGGTTCCTCGGTGATATTTCTGTGTGCCTGGTGATCATAACCAGGGGATACAGGGATAATTGGTCGGCGGGGAGTATAAACGGTTTTTCTGTATGAGGTTGTAATGGGGGACTTGGATTGGGATTTGGGATTAGCTGTGGTGATTGCAGAGGGAGAAGTCTTGGCAGAGTCTGCAAAAGAGCGTCTCACATGGGGAAATCGAGCTGAAGCTTCCATGTACGAGACACTCTCCTGGGACATGACCAATTTGATCTCTTTTTGTCGGGCATGTTCTGGACAAGATGAATTAGTTGCCGTGTGTGATCCTGAACAGAAGAAGCATGTCGGGCTTGATACTACACAAGTCTCCCCCTCGTGCGACTGTCCACACTTATAGCACTTGGGCTGGGATCTGCATTGGGCTTTAATGTGGCCAAATCTACAACACTTATTACATTGGATGGTGGGTAGTAAGTATGTCTCGACTGGAAGGGAAGTAAAATAACAGTATACTCGGGGAGGAAGTTTTTGACCTGAGAAGGTCAGGACAACTGATCTGGTTGGTATCCATATTGGCTGTTGTTGTTCATTGTAGGTCTTCCGACTTAGTCTCCGGGCTTTAACAACCGCACCATAACCTGAAGGGACATTTAAATTACTAACTAGCTCCTCCATGGACCATTCCACGGGAACATCACGTACTATACCCATGCGGGATATACTGTACGATGGGATCGCAACAACATATCCAGCATTGGTGATTATTGGCAGGTTTAGAAAGGAGTTGGCATTTATAGCTGTGTCAAACTCAATTGAGATACGATTACGGCCTATTCTTTTAATCCCGTCCATCTTTACATTTTTGATATTATTCTTAAATAAAAACTGACCAAATTCCATTGGCCGCAGAGTAGGTCCACTGTCAGATTCAGGTTTTGATACGTGTACTATGAACGGCGCAACATCGTCTGTACTGTAAACTTTCTTATTTTCGTAGTCGGGACAAACATAAGTTAATTGAATAGAAGGAATGGAATGGGTATTATTGGTCATTCTTTTCGCTGTTACGTTACTGCTATCAGGGCTAGCACGCTTCCTAGATCTACACTGTCACATTCCATTTCGTCCATTTGGCGTACCTGAATTTCAGGACCCCCTCCCCCCGGGTCGGGTGGCTCGGCGTCCATGCCGATATTGCTAGGTTAACAAACACAAAACTACTTACAATTACTACACTTACACTAGGACGTTCACAATTATGTACACCCAAACAACCAACAACCAATAATAGAAACTTCAACAGTCGAAATAACGCAAAATAACCCGAAAAATACACTAATAAAGATAAAATGTGGAAAACACTTGTTTATGCACTCGACCGAAAAAGCAGAGTCCCAAAACTACGTCCCTTAAAAACTCATGCTGTCAGGTAACGTAATTTGACTTTTCTGCCATTAACAAATCGCCAGAATGATTTAATGTCCTTCTCTAGAAAATTTTCTGTGGCTAAAATAAATTTGTCATAGCATACTTTAGTGAGAATTGTACATCCTTGTCGAAGTAATGAAAATACATTGTAGTCACGAGGATTTCCGTGTTTTTTATATAGCTTGTGGAATATATTTTTCTCCTGGTTACGTTTAATTAAGGCTTTACTGTACAAAATAGGACATATGCACATATGCTTGCAGTTCTTTAAATAATGTTATTTCCAAACGAGAAATCTTTAAAAACTGAGGAGTTCTATTCAGTACTTTTGGATCATATACCTTGGCACAACATTTCACTTTTTGGTAGCATATGCTAGCATTACTTCAAAAAAAGTCAAAATCACTATCGGTGTCCCCCTACACTACATATATTTTGAGGACTTCTCTCGATTCCATATGAATCCACCAAATAGTAGACCCGGTGATGGGAATCACCGGGTCTACTATTTGGTGACAATGGGACGAATTCAGGAGTCAACCATTTACAATAAAAAAATAATTTTGAAAATCGGTCGACCAACGGCGGAGTAATCGCGTAACATACACAGAAAAAAAACATACACTCGAATTGAGAACCTCCTCCTGTTTTGGAAGTCGGTTAAAAAGGCGCAAAAAAGTATGAAATAAAATTGATTTCTAAATAATTCCCCTTTTAAATTAGGCTAAAGTTTTAACTATTTTTCTACTTAATCTTCTTAATTTTGAAGTCGGTACATGCAAATTTGATCGTGAGTTCTATAAACAATTATAGGATACTGTTAGGGATGTTAGAGACTTCAAAATTAAGAAGATTGAGTAGAGAAATAATCACAATTTAAGCTAAATTTAAAAGAGGAATTATTTAGAAAAAAAGTTTTATTGAAGTAAGTACTTCTTTAGCGGCGCTGTGCACTTTTCTTGGGATGGGTAAAAACTGTTAAACTCGCGACAGGTCACGTGTCCTGATCGAAAATGCGTAAAATGCACCTTGCAATTGTTTGCTGTCTTGGTTTACGCGAGCATGACACACAATTTTAGTTCGTATTTGATAAATAATAAATAAATTGAAGAATCTGTGTATCTGTGTCCTTTATAAAGTTTAGTTAATATGTCAGAGCTATAAGAAGGTTCCGACAGATGGAGTTATATCCAAAATTGTTTCGAGACGCGTGGACATGACGCGAACTTGAAATTTTATTTTATTCTCAATGCCGCTACAGAGCGGTATTGAAAATAAAATAAAATTGAAAAGCACTCGAACTGGCCGCACCTCCTCGTAAACATCTGACCTGGTCTGCGCGACGAAGCTGCAGGTCTTGCAGGAGTACTGCTTGTCGTGGCTTTTCGCCACATGCGCACGCACGTGCCGCTCCAGCCGGAACCGACACTTGCAGACCCCGCACTCGAACTCGCCGCACTTCTACATACAAAATTTGTTAATTTTAATAAAATATTTTCTATACTTTTATATTTACTAACAGTCAGTAAAAAGAGAAAAATCATTCTGTCTTTACTAGATGACTGCAAAGGAGAGATACAAGAAGCGCCTAAAATATTATTTCACTGTCTGAGATTATAAATCAGTCAAAACATAGTCAATCTGTTTAATGGGGATCTAATAGGTAAGGACAAATAATTTGGCCCCCTCTCACATGTATGGCCGATACTACACCGTTTCTGAAATCTGAAATGCGAATATCTCAGAAACGGTGCAATATCGTATTTTGTATTGTGTGTGTGTGTGTGTGTGTGTGTGTGTGTACATTTTGTCTTAATCAAACATGTTCGGACAGGAATCAATAAAATTTCAGGCACATGATTTACTGATTCTGTTAGGACAATTTATAAGATACGGCAGCAAAATAATTATTGTGGAAAAGAAATATTATATTAAATGACATTGCGCTCTCTACAACGACGACGCAGAGAACAGCATTATCCTCCCACAGCATAAGCCCGCCGGAATATTCTCATATTCTAACTGATAAAATGTATATCATATTGCATGATATTATAATAATATCTATGGACGCCTTTCACACCCCGTCAATTCGGTCCTGGGGTAAGTTTGCGAAGAACTTGTGTTACTAGACAACTGAAATATTATATTTAATCCTTGTTATTTAGGACTAGCTGACCATGACAGACGCTGTTCTGTCTTAAAAATGATTCATCTTTCTTGTCAGACAATCAGGTCAATCACCCGCATTATTCCATCGAAACTGGAAACAACATTTTTTTGTTGTTCCAATGCGGGAATCGAACCCATGATCTCCGAGTCGAAAGCCAAGCTTAAACCACAAGGCCACGGAGGCTGTAAAAAGAATTAGTATGTTCAGTGAACCCATTTTTTGCGCGTTCACCTGTCTCGCTTACATCGCATCGTAGTTCGATGTAAGCGAGACATGAGGCATGACAAATGCATACAATAGCGTGACTTCGTATATTATATTGTTACGAACACACAAAGCACAAAGAAACTGGCGCCATCTAGCGTCAACCAATGAAACCTCTCAAAGAACAAAGACAACGTGAAACCCCCTACTCAATGATGGCGCTACTGTGCGAACTTTCCAGAATAATCCAACCCAGTCGATCACGTTCTCGCGAGTCGGGAACTTTCTGGAATGGTCTGGGAATCATGTCGGCCGATATAAATAGCCGCAGGGAGGCGAGCCAGTTCAGTTCAGTTTGAGCTTCCTTCGAGGCGACTTCGAAGTGAAAACTATGAGTAGTAATCAAGAGTGATACCAGTGAAACCTAGTGCTTTGTGTTGGAACTAGTGCTAGTGAATAAAGTCTTCAAAAGAGTCAGCAGGTCTTTCTCTCCAAATCCTTCGAACCCTAACACGTAACAATATTATGTATATGGTAAAGACACTCGCATCGGTGTGTCGCACGGCGTGCAACGCGAGCGTGCCCGCGGATCGGAAGCCCCGGTAGCACACGTCGCACTTGTACGGCGCGGCGAGGTAGGCGGCGGACTGCGCGCGCGCCTGCAGCTCCGCCAGCTGCTCCTCCAGCGTCAGCCGCCGCATGTCGAACGTAGGGAGCTCGGGCATTGACACCCGTTGGAATCTGAAAGAAGAAAATCATTAAAATATCGTCATACGCCAGCGAACACGGCCATTATATGGCCGTGTTCGCTGGCGTATGACGAAATTTTGGCGCATGCGGTGTAAATTGCCTGTAGTAAAAGTTGTAAACAAATTTTTGTATAATATGAATTACCAGGTAAACAAAAAGTGTTTTAATTGGTATTTTACTACGCATGTGCCAGAAAATACGTCGGCGAACACGGCTACTAATAAAACAGTAGTAGCCTATGTGTTCTAGCCTATGTGACTCTGTGATATAGTAACAATGAAACAATAAAATGTAATAAAAAAATAAGATATTATCTTTTCAGAACCCTGCCAAGCCGCACTTATAAGACCGCACATGGGCGTATACACACTATACAGTGTGAGGTTACGAGATTTTTAACAACAGATAATAGGCTTAATTTTATTGCTCCCCTCCCAAAGTACTATTATATTACGTCCTTACTTATGAAATTGGCGTTTCGTCGTACTGGTCACTTTGATCTCAAATATATCTTCTTTCGTTAGGAATTCCAATTTCAAATTTATACCCCTATTTACTCATGCATTTGTGTTTCGAAAACCGTAATTTATTTGTTTTTTCCTCTTTTGGTTTTTTCTTTGCGTCACTGTTATAAAAGAAAGATTAGACTATAGATAAATCTCTTTTATTTCTTCAGTTTACAATCGTATCGACTTTCCTCGCCAAGTGCTCTCGAAAGAATGCCACCTTGGCGTCTGCTCTCGCCAAGGTAGGCATCCCTTTCGCGGGAAAAATCCAGCTCGGCGATTGGCCCCACAACATCAGGTGATCCTTATGTCGTGATCCAACCGCCGAACAGCCCGCCATTTTTGCGCCAATCAGGCATTACAACACAGTGTTGCTATTTAACAATTATATTGAACAGAAATATTTCAGCCTTAAAAATAGAATATCAAACAAATGTTAATTAAATACAAAAATCATAACATGATTACATTTATAACTAAATATTTTAGCAGAATTATAAATGAACCTAACAATCGTCCGTCCTGACACCGTGTGCGTCCCCGCACACGGCTCCAGGTGGAAACCTAACAATCGGATAAATGAACAGTTGCGAAAATTTATTAGTTTCTAGAATTCAAACAAACATTAAAAAAAAACTAAAAAGAAATAGTAATTAGGACCAAACAAGTAATCAGTGACAAAGTATTGATTTTTTTTTATAGACATGCCAGCGGAGTTAAATGAATTACAATTTAATTTACAGTAGTAGACAGTAAGATCAATACATAGCCTCTTTTCATGTTTAATGTTACATACACAAACATATTCTTACACTTATCCAAATTAAACTTCACATTCTTTATTAAACACAACATACAATAGAACAAAAATGCAACATCACATCAATCTAATCCTATGCTAAGTGGGGTCAAGCTGCTAAAAGCAATAAATTTTAATTACAAGTACCTAATCCCAAATCAATTAATTTACAAAACTACAAAACTACTTAATCTTCAATAGTTGTATATATATCACACATGCATAATTATCCGCAAAATACTAACATCTTCAATATATATATTTTTATACAAATATATTTTTTAAAAAAAAGTCAAATATAACACTCGAGACAAAGATAATTTAGAAATACCATCTACTAGGATCTTATACGGTAAGAAAAATATACAGCACGAAGGTGTTATAATATACAACAAATTACCCAAGGAGATTAAAGATTCTTCAAGTCTCACAATATTTAAAAAAAACAATTGAAACATAAATCTTTGAACTGAAGTTAAGACTTGTGTTATGGTAATCAGACAACGGATACACACTTAACAATTAGGTATATACTGTGGTATATTATTACTCAGACTCTGAACTCACTACACAAACACTAAAATTGTATATAACATAGGTATTGTCTTTTTCGGCGACGTGATGCACGCTTCGTTGGGTAGTCTCCCCGGAACCTTCGGTAAACTACATCCGACGGCCAGAACGTCCCCACCTCGAGGGTAGACAAAAGTGCTATCGACACTCTTACCACAAAGGAACTGAAGTTGACTTTGTGGCGAGACTGCAGACACTCAACCCTTAAAGTGCAGAAGGTCCTCCCACGGATGCAGCTCACGACGTCTTATACCTCCATGGATCAGTGTAGGCGGGACACGTACAGCTGCGCTGCGGGTACCTCGCACCGTAAGCGCAGCTTTCTTCAATGTAGACCCAAAAACGATCGATTTATTTTGGGTGATACAACTTTTACGAGTAAGTTAACGACCGATCGATTTGTCATTAACGAACAATCCCTGAACGATCGATTTATCAGGGTCCCTAACCTCCTGACCGATCGATTTGTCAGGATGCCTAACGGTGCTTGCATGAGCCGATCGATTTATATCTCATGAGCAACCGAGAGGACTTCAAACTTTATTCACGAGTCGCGAGCCAATCGATTCTCGCGTACTCATTCTGAAAACTTCCAAATGCCTAGCGGTGCTTGCATGAGCCGATCGATTTATATCTCATGAGCAACCGAGAGGACTTCAAACTTTACTCACGAGTCGCGAGCCAATCGATTCTCGCGTACTCATTCTGAAAACTTATAAATGTCTAGCGGTGCTTGCATGAGCCGATCGATTTATATCACATGAGCAACCGGGAGGAACCACTCGCACTGTCTATTTATGTATTACTGTCTATGTATTTTCGTTGTCACTTTGGCTGCCATCATCGACGCTATTATTATCTAATTCTAAAGCAGACACTTGAATCCACGGTTTTATCCGATCTGCAGCAACGGTTGTTAGGGTCAATTTTTTTGTACTAGTCCTGGAGTCGAATGCTACAACGATTCTTGTCTAGGACCTTGGTAACCCGGTACGGTCCTAAGAACGGCATTTATTAAAGCAAGTCCTTGTTGTTTTTACAAGTTCATCTACACTAACTACGCGCAGCTTTCCTACCCTGATCATAACTATCCTTCTGCTTAATCTGTTCTTTATCCACTTTAGCGAATTATTATTTATCATGCTCTCTAAAGGTACTCACCTGCCGTGGCACCATAAAAAGAATAGGGTTTACAACAGTATTTCTGAAGGCTTCGGTCCTATAGTCTTTTGATTAGTGTGTTCAGCCCCCATTGAATACTACCCAAATAAGAATCCCAACTCTTTCCGCCATATTTACTACTAAATGCTTTTAAGGAATCAAGAATTGCGTTTGAGTTATTATTTATCTTGTTATAAATAGAAAAAGTTGTCAATAAAACTATTTATTTTTCCGCAATAATTCAAAAATTATATCAAAATAAATGGTCTGGACATACCCGTCCATTTACGATACAAATATAATTTTCACTATTAAGTTGAACGTATAGCTTTGTCGCCGTAACCCTCACGCAACTAATGAAACAAATAAACATAATATTTAATTCTAGCCGTTGCCGTATCAAACAGGACTGATCTTAGTAGGTATAGTATTAATCATTTGCTGAAGCACAGCAGGCGCAGCTAAACCGAATGGCATGACAAAATATGTTAAATATTTGCTCTACTCTGAAATGGGAATCTGGTAGTTTCCAGAGGCATTATAAAAACATACATGACTTCCCCGCAAGACTTGCTATCTCATCATTTATGATTGCCATTAGATATATTTCTTTTACGGTTATTGAATTAAGCAAACCATAATCAACACAACCTCGAGGAACCATCCTTTTTATGGACAAGTATTATGGGCATACTAAATAAGAAAGAATAATAATATTTTTTCAGACTCTCGTATCACCTAGCATCTAAAATTTCTATCGCGCTCGTGATTTGACAACCTCGGGGGCGATTCTGCTAAATAAAACCTGCATTAATACAATTACAATCAAGTCCCGACGTGCCAAAACTCTCAAAAGGTGAACGTTAAACCAACGTGAAACGCGCACTGATTGGTCGAAACGTCATAAAATCCGTTCATGGTAACATGTCGCTATACTTTAATCCCAAACAAAGTAAAATGAAGTCTACTTTAAATACGAGATTTGGGGTTCTGTATTGGCGATAAACGACTGGAGGCTGATAGTATTTATTTCAGTGACACTGGTACACCCCAGGTCCCTTAAGGAAGATGCAAAGCAATGCTGATATTTTTTTTAATATATTATTATTTATATATTTAATAATGTATAATGTTATTTATTTAATATCAGATAATTTCAATACACAATACAAAAAAAATTAGTTTTTAATATGCTATATACCTACTGTTTTACTTTTTTATTTTTATTTTATATTTAAGGCATATTTTTAAGCTTGATGAATTTATTATTAATTGTGTCCACTATTGTGATTTATGTGTTCTTTTTTTTTTTTTTTTTGTGCTACACACTGTTTTTTACATTATATTATATTAGCTGTCCCGACAAACGTTCTGCCTTAACTATGAATTGAAATTTTCACCATTTAAACCTTCCCTGAACTGATACGATTATTTTAAGATCAAAATTAGCCAAATCGGTCGAGCCGTTCTCGAGTTTTAGCGAGACTAACGAACAGCAATTTATTTTTATAACATTACAGTATTTGATTTTATTTAGGAGATACTTTTTCAATTGATTTGTATACTGAATCGTTGCGCTTTCCCGCTATGATGTTTTTTTTTTTTTTAATACAACACAGGACATGGACAGGACAGGACATGACAATGCATGTTGAGTTTCTACCTTAAGGCTGTATAACGCTAGTGACCTTGAGCATCACGTCCCATGCTAATTTTGTAGGCGACAAGGGCATATCGCGCCGACTGGTAAGTATTAAAATCGGATTAGAAAAATGCTATAAATAATATGTATAATATATTATAATATTTGACAATATTTGCAAAAACTAAAACTACCTTGACTGAGAAGAAAGGTTTCCAAATCTTAGTTCTATCCAGCGCACAACTCCTTGACGACCGCTGGACCATAAATATAAGTTGTGCTATTTGACGAAAATTTTGGTAACCTATTACCATCATCAATAGAAAATTGTAACTGATCCTATAACTTTTATATAATTATACCGATATAATATGTGACCTACGGGAATGATTGTCTAATATGTACGGGAACTTTTAATAAGTGGTCGCCGGCGACCTTGCAAGCAACTAGCTTCTACACCATCGATACTAATATGAACCAAATTTCCAAGAGATGTTACTATTACTAAACCCTATCATGAAACTAGGAAAGTTGTCGTGAGATATCCTCAGTTCATTAGCAGCGAATTCAATTGTAACGTCGCTCCCAAAATCTATAAATGCTCTAAATTTATGACCATTGACTTGTATCTCTGATTAACAGCGAGACAGTTATCAATTTTCGGTTATGTTTGTGGTTCGTCCTGGTTCATGGATAGAGTGATGCTAGACCATCCCTCAAGTTCTTAATAATATCCAACAAATCTGTTTTTTTTTTTCTGAAAAAGAAGGGCTGCATGCAAGACCTCTCGTGATAGCGGCCGCGCTCCGCACGACGACGCTCTCCCCCTGCACGCTGCACGTTGTCACGGCGTTGCTCCACTGCAGAGGTGCTGCGGCAACGGCTGTCGCTGCCCGCGGCTCGTCGATGTGACACGACCGACGACTGCGAGACGGTCACGCTCCCGCCGCATTTCCATCTTCTAATATCCGTAATCGCTCACAGCCCAGATCGACATGCGACACGGGCTGGCGCAGACGAGGACTTCGACTTCGCAGCGAACTTCAGCTCCCGTGTCGCAGAGCAGAGCTCCTTGCGACTGTCATGAGGACACGCAAGCCTTCGTCTCGATGTCTCCAACACCGGAAAATAAATTTAAAAACCGTGTACTGATTGAAAATCTAAAAGACGGATTTTTTTTTTTTAATCTTTAATAATTTATTGTTCACAATTGTAATAACTAATGGTATAATTTAAGTTGCCGTTAACTATTAAAACTTGACTGAGCCTTGCATATATACAATAGAATCATTCTTATTTCGAAAGTATTTCGTTATAAGTTTCAAATAAAATATGTGGGTATACTGTAGATCATGTTGTTCTATTTATCTATACAGATAAATAAAATTGAAGCGTCTGTTTGTAATTTCAAATTAACAGCTTTTCACTTAAGCCATATGAAAGTATATTCGGTACTTAAAATAAAATATATATTAAATTTTTGTCTGTCTGTTCCGGCCGATCCCAAACGGCTGGATCGATTTTCACGGGACTTTCACTGGCAGATATTTTATGGTTCCGTGTAAAAAAATATGGTTCCGTTTCCATTAATTCTATGCAAACAAAGTTGCGGGCATCAGCTAGTTATAAACTACGAACTTCAATCGAGCAATACTGTCGCTCCGCAATGGATAACGTGCAGGCGACAAAATGGCAAACGGGGTTTTAATTTCGTAATAATATAAGACCTACCGTCTGGTTACTGAACGGGATTCAAAACTGAAGTCGCGAGCAAAGTCAAAAATTGTTACAATACTTTATCGCTGTCGTTAAAGTTTAGCAGTACGGAATACTGTAAATCAATGTTTAACTACCCACTATCTAGAAATTGTTAGCGAGATATAATATTATTTTGCATATTTTAACGTCATTCACAATTGTATAGTCTGCTTAGAACAAATATGGCCTTATAACCCCGACTGGTCCGAGAAATTCTAGATAGGCGGCCTCGGAAGCCCTAGAAAAATCTCATATCCAGTCTCAGATATCTTTCCATATAGGTAAACGAGAAGTTATTTAACGCATTGCGGTTTAACTCACTGGTTCGAGAAAATCTAGATAGTCGGTTTCGAAAACCCTAGAAAATTCTCTTTCCCAGTTATAATTATTAACATATATAATATAATTAAACAGACTATACCATTGTGTTTTTCTATAATTATTATTTTTCAATATGAAAAATGTGCAATCACAAGCCCCTTAATAATACTAATAACATAATTATTTAAGTTAAAGTACGATATAATATTATATTATCATAAATTTATTTAATACAAGCTTGGGCGTGTACTTACGTTATTTTTTTTTTTCTTGGTAGCCACTTCTGAAGTATAAAAGAAAGATTAGACTATAGATAAATCTCTTTTATTTCTTCAGTTTACAATCGTATCGACTTTCCTCGCCAAGTGCTCTCGAAAGAATGCCACCTTGGCGTCTGCTCTCGCCAAGGTAGGCATCCCTTTCGCGGGAAAAATCCAGCTCGGCGATTGGCCCCACAACATCAGGTGATCCTTATGTCGTGATCCAACCGCCGAACAGCCCGCCATTTTTGCGCCAATCAGGCATTACAACACAGTGTTGCTATTTAACAATTATATTGAACAGAAATATTTCAGCCTTAAAAATAGAATATCAAACAAATGTTAATTAAATACAAAAATCATAACATGATTACATTTATAACTAAATATTTTAGCAGAATTATAAATGAACCTAACACTGTTTACAAAATGGAAAACTTGAAATATCGTATTATTCTGAGTACGAGTTCCACCGTGACACCGGTGCTACAGAAACGGCTCGAAGGATTAATGATGTGTATGGCGGCGGTGTCGCAAACGAAAACACACTGCGTTTTTAGTTCCAACGTTATCGTTCTGGAAATTTCGACAAGCAGAACAAGCCCCGTGGACGGCCGGAGATCAAAGTTGATAATGAAGAATTGAAGGCTATTGTGGAAGCGGATCCATCGCAAACCACGTCCGAATTAGCTGCAGGCTACGGTGTTAGTGATAAAACTGATTTAATCCACTTGAAGCAAATTGGAAAGGTGAAAAAGCTTGAAAGGTGGGTACCTCATGAATTGAGTGCAGCAAACCGACAAACGCGCGTCGACTGCTGCGTTACATTACTCAACCGGCACAATAATTAAGAGATTTTAAGGGGCGCGAAGTTTAGGTCTCACAACAATCGAACCTCGCGCCACAGTATAAGAATAGTTAAACATCTACATACAAACGTGCCGCGATCGATTTAATATATTCTTGCCGCGCCGAAGGTCTATTCCCACGCATGCACACGCTTTGTATAAGAATTTTTAAGGTGCTTTCTAGAGGGTTTGCGCGTGGTGGAAAACAAGTTACACGTGTTTTCGACCACCGCTGAAGACTCCGCCGGCTCGAGGAATCTGCCCCAACGTTCAAGAACACTCCCCCTCATTGGAATGGGAGGCATATCTCGGCCATCCTGACCCCTACACCCCCCGAGTGAAGAACACCAGCCTGCTTCTTATCAGAACCGGTATACCTTCAGGTACCATCGACACGAAATGTGTCAGATTTTTCTACACTTATCCATAAGCATTATCTTAAATTCGAATATTTCAGAGGCAAGTAACATTCAATGACTAGCCGTGTTTTTTTTTTTTTTTCAAGATTGTGGATTATCGTTTTCTGTATAATTCTCTTACATTCCCGACCCTCGATTACCGAAGACGACCCTTAAATCGAATCATTATAGTCCGAAACGCTCATCGCAATGGCTGAACCCTGGCGATCTAGCCAAAGCCTGCCCCAAGCGAAAATTGACTTAAAACAGTTACTTGTGAGCGTTTGGTGGACTAGTGCCGGTGTCGTTCACTACAGCTTTCTTATATCTGGCCAGACGATTAAGGCAGTTGTCTATTAACAGCAACTGCAAATCATGATGTTTCAGCTGGCTGCTAAACAACCGAGGTTGGTCATTCGCTCAAGGCCACTGCTGCTTCAAGACAACGCTAGACCATACACTGCACAACAGACGGCTACCAAATTAGAGGAGCTTCAATTGTAATGTGTAAGACATCCACCGTACTTCCCGGACCTTGCTCCAACAGATTTTTTGTGTAATGAAACAGTTATGAAGCGTTTAGTACAAAATGTCAAGTAGCCTAGTAGTGTAAAACAAGGTCATAGCTTAAGTAAATTTATGACCTAAATCATTAAAAGGGTCTCCTCATATTTTTTACATTATTAAAATATATATATATATATATATATATATATATATATATATATATATATATATATACTTAGAGAAAAAAAAAACAATTTTTGTTTCCAACAGGATTCGATAAAATTAAACCTATTATTTGCCGTTAAAAATCTCTTAGCCTTGAGAGAACAAACAGTATATATGCTTGTTATCTAAACAGATGCGCCTCTATAAATCATTCTACAAGTAAACTTCACGTTGAATGAATCACTTACTTTCCCACATCTTCACTCTTCTTCTTCATAGGTCTCAGTAGTTTCAAATTGGTAACTATTACTTTTTTTGTCACTGTTCGTTTCCTGGCTCGTGTCTTTTCTGACTCACGTAGTTTCATATTGGTAACCGCTACTTTTGTCACTGTTAGTTTCCTGGCTTGTGAATTTTCTGACTCA
The DNA here is from genome assembly GCA_905404095.1 of Glaucopsyche alexis. Classification (NCBI taxonomy): domain Eukaryota; kingdom Metazoa; phylum Arthropoda; class Insecta; order Lepidoptera; family Lycaenidae; genus Glaucopsyche; species Glaucopsyche alexis. The sequence continues at coordinate 1,289,299 of FR990061.1, read as the reverse complement.
CTAAGTTTAAGGTCATCACTATCTAGAGATAATGATGATGAAGACAATGGCAGAATGATATCACTATCACTGTCTATATCTCTGTCACTGTCTATATTTCTGCCATTTTCTATGTCTCTGTCACTGTCTATATCTCTACCACTGTCTATATCTCTGTCATTGTCGCTACTGTGGTTAATTTCGTCCTTCACATCGCTGTCCTCTTGCTTCAGTTCTGTATTACATTCAATCAAACAGTCGAGCTCGGTTTTGATCTTATTACACTCAACCTTAATCTCCTGCAGTACGTCCACTCGGTCGTGATCTATGTGCACATCAATCTCAATTGGCTTGCAGTATTTGATTGTCAGGTGTGATTTTAAATTATTATTTATTCGATTTATTGATTTTATATCGCCAATAGTTAGAAACTGAAATAACACAAGCAATACAATATTAAGTTTATGTCTATTACAGCAGAGCCTTTGAAAATGGTAAAAAGTAAAAAAAATATATAGAAGGATGGACCCATTTGAAAAGGAAGAGAATAAAATAAAAAGAAAAATAATTTACGGGCGATTTGAGATCGGTAAGTGTTAAGTTCGTGGGGTAAGTTTTTAAGGATAAAAAACGGTTTATCTCAATTTCCTTACACTTCCTGACCTCAAATCACCCGTAAATTATTTTCCTTTTTTTATATTCTCTTCCTTTTCCAATGGGATTCATCCAACTATAATTATATTTTTTGTTTCAAAAATTATCGGCACTGGTCTATATGTGGTTGTTACATTTTTATATAAAAATCACGGAACAGATTGTAATGAATGAAATATAAAATATGCACACATACAAAATGAAATTAAAGCAACTATAATAGTCCAGATTATAAAATATAGAACACATAAACATAGTCAGTAGTTCGTTTGGCATAGACAAGTTTTAAGCCCGGAAATTTTTGTGCAAATAAAGTTTAGACCACCATCTAATCAAAGGTTATAATAATGATATAATAATCAAATATCACCATGACTCACATTCTTCACAGCTAGTTTATCAGACAGAAGCAAATGTGATGTTTGCGCTTTCTCCTTAAATGTTTTGAAAGAGATCAGTTTACTGGTGCACTCCCAGCACAGCATCTGGGGCAGACGGTCAGCGGACTCCACCTGACAATATACTTTAAATAAAGTTTGTGTCTCACAATGAATCTCAGGAAATCTGTAATCAATTTATCTGTTTACAGATTAATTGAACACAGATTACCAAGACACAAAATAAATCTTCTCTACATCAAAAAAAGTTAGGGAGTTTGGTCGCGGTGGGTGGAAGTGGGTGGTTGTGGGTGGAGAAAATGTTAAAAAATATATATATCTGTCCTTCTCTAACTCATGTGAACTTCTGAAAAGTTTTAAAATTTTTGGATTGATCTAGAAAGTTTCAAAATTTGTGCAACTAATGTAATCAATCTAGAATATTCTAAAGATTTCTGGAATGGTCTATAAAATTCTAAAAATTTCTGTAATGATCTAAAAGTTCCAAAATGTGTGCAATTGTTGTAATCGCTCTAGAATGTTTTAGAAAGATTCTGGAATGATTTAGAAAGTTCTACAAATTTCTGGAATTGTCTAAAAAGTTCCAAAATGTGTGCAACTGTTAAAATCGATTCGAAATGGACTAGAAAGTTCCAAAATGTGTGCAATTGTTGTAATCGCTCTAGAATGTTCTAGAATATTTCTGGGATAATCTAGAAAGTTCACAAAATTTCCGAAATGGTCTTCAAAAATTCATAATAGCTGCAACTGCTTAAAACGATATACCTAGAATATTCTAAAAATCTGGAAAATGATCTAGGAATATAATTTATATGCTTGCAGTTCTTTGAACAACGCCGAAATCCCCAAACATCTATACTAATATATAATAAAGCTGAAGAGTTTGTTTGTTTGTTAACTACTGGTTCGAATCGAAAAAACATTTTTGTGTTGGATAGTCCATTTATCGAGAAAGGCTTTAAGCTATACCTGTAACATCACGCGTCGACCATTAGGAGCGAAGAATCAGTGAAAAATGTGGAAAAAACGGGGAAAATTATTTACTGGTTAGGCTTCCGTTGTTTGTTTGAACGCGCTGATCTCAGGAACTACTAAATCGAATTGAAAAATTATTTTTATGTTGGATAGTCCATTTGTCGAAGAAGGCTTACCTGCTAACCTATAATATAACATTACGCTGCGACTCATAGGAGCGAAGCATCAGTAAAAATGTTACAGAAACGGGAAAAATTATTCATATTTGAGGGCTTCCGTTGCGTGCGTTGTGTAAACGGTTCAAGTTACCCAAAAAATATATATGAAAGAATAAGTCCTCTTTAAATGATCTAAAAAACTGTCCGCGACACTATAATATGTCTGACATCTTTTAAGATTGACTCACTATAACCTTTTTTATGGTAATCAACTTTGGTCGAAATTAATGAATTATAAAATACGACATCAGTTGACGCGGAAGAAGTCGCGGGCAACAGCTAGTGTATCTATAAGGAGTCAGGAGTTCTGTTCTGTACTTTTGGATCCAGGGTATACCTTGGAGCAAAATCTTACTTTTTGGTAGCATATGTTTGGACTACTTCAGATAAAGTCGTAATCACCATATTATGTGTCCATATAAATTTCGAGTCACCACTTTGATGTCAAAAGGACCAATTTGGGATTATACCCTATACATCACAGAAAATATTTTGAAAATCGCTCCACAGACGGGAAGCACACGCGTCAACCTGCGCAAGCCCCGCAAACACAGCCACTGGAAATAACAGGTCAGAGCAGACCAACGCCGCTCTGGCCCAAAGTTCCAAGGCTTCGATGGCGACGATTACCATGGTCGCCACGAAGTCCAATAATTTAAAGGGGATCTAGTACGGTCCCTGAAAGAAGCGACCGCCAACATAAAGGCGGCCGTCGGCGAAATGTACTCGTGTATTGATTGTAATCTTCACGGATAATATTAAGTATTTTATTGGCATCACGTTACATTATATTAATTCTTTAATTTTCATATAATAATATGTAGGTATACACTATATTGTTATTTTGTACGCTGCTGCGAAAAATAAAAAATAAAAATAGTTTTATTATAAAACTTATATTATAATACTTATAACGAACCTTCGTTAGAATCAACTACGGATATTTTGGGCAAATGATCTATTGCTTCTGTAAATTGTCAAACTAGAAAAAAATATTTTTTATTTATATGGGCGAGTTTGCGTTTTGTGGAGATTCACCCATACATGAGATGATTTTTTACTTTGGGTACTAATGGGTGGGTTGGAGTAAAGCGTGATGGGTATGAAAGACGAGTTTGTAGAGAAACTGAAAGAAAGTTTTAAAGGCATAGAAGAGATAAGTGTGATTGTACATTTGTGGGAGACATTTAAGAAAGAGGTCGTGAATGTTGCTATTGAGGTATGTGGGGTGGCAAAAAGAAGGAAAGAAAAAAGAACTATAATGTGTGGATGGATAAAAATTTACAAAGGGCTATGCAAGAAAAGAAGAAAGCGTGGTTGGATTGGTTAGCAACAAAAGCTAACCAAAAAGTTCAAAAGGCAACGGATGACGAGATAAAGGAAGCAAGAACGAAGTATAAAAGGTTGAAATCAGCAGCGAAAGAAGTTGTTCTAGAAAGAAAGAAAAACGAATGGATGATTTTGATAGGAGACTCACTGAAGATTTCCAGTCAAACATTAAGTTTTTCTGGAAATCCATCAAAACAGCCAGAGGAAAAACTTCTACCTCGGAGTTGAGTACAATCAGGAGTCAAGATTATAAAAGGCGAAGAATGTGTGTTAAAGGGATGGAAAGAGTATTTTGAAAGTTTGTTTGAGAGGAAGTGCAGGTACAACATCCGGCACCTTCCATGGAAACTAGTATAAATGTTGATGAAAGCATGGATGAAATAATGAAAGCGTTGAAAAGTATGAGATAAGTTAAGGCTGCAGGGTATGACAGAATTACCGCCGAGATGCTGAGGGCTGGACATGGCATAGTGGCTAGCCAGCTGTACCGCCTTTTCAATTTGTGCTAGCGAAATGGGCAAGTACCGGGAGACTGGTGCAAAGCCGTAATCGTGCCATTGTTTAAGGGAAAAGGGTCACGGCAGGAGTGCATAAATTATCGCGGTATAAGTCTTCTCGGCGTCGTCGGGAAATTGTATGCGAAAGTATTGATTGAAAGGGTTGTGAATGAAACAGACGAAAATGTATGGGATGCACAAGCTGGATTTAGAAAGGGAATGGGATGTACGGATCAGGTCTTTTCATTGCGATACATAGCCGAAAAGTGTTTGGCTAAAAACAAGTAGGTCTATTGCACGTTCGTGGATCTTAAAAAGGCCTATGATAGAGTGGTGAGGAATGAATAATAATTGTGTTCAGCATTGTCCGTGAACGGGTTGAGCAGTATCCTCATACGAGCATTGCAATATCTTTATAGTGCTTGTGTAAGGATAAATGGGGCATACACTGAATGGTTTAATATCGAAAAAAGTGTTAGACAGGGATGTGTAGCGTCACCGTGGCTGTTTAATCTGTTCATGAACAATTGTTTGACAGATTTAAAAGAGAACGAAAGTGGGTTGAGAATGAATGAGCTACTCGTCAAATGTTTCCTCTATGTCTATGCTGATGACCAAGTATTACTTGCGTCTTCGGCCGAAGAGTTGCAGGAGATGGTAACTGCTATGAGTGGAGCTTTTGTTAGAAAGGGAATGAAGATGAATGTAAAGAAGACGAAATTGATGGTGTTTGAAAGACATGAGGCAGTGACAGACTGCAATATCGTGATTAAACAAATTGAACAGGTTACTGAGTTTGTGTATCTAGGATCAAAGTTTGCAAGAGATGGAAAGTGTTGAGAGTGATATTGAAAGAAGAGTGAATGCAGGCAACAGGGTGAATGGAGCTTTGCACTCCTTTATGAACAGTCAGAAGGTGTTTAACAAGGCTCGTTTGGCTGTGCATGAGGGGGTGTTGATTCCGACACTCATGTACGGAAGTGAAAGTTGGGTATGGCAGAAGAAACATTAAAGCAGAATAAATGCAGTTGAGATGAGAGCGTTAAGAAGAATTATAGGAGTTAAACTGAGTGACAGGATAAGAAATAGTGAGATAAGGAAATGTTGTGGTCTGAAAGAAGATGTAGTGACAAAAGTTGAGAAAGGTATGCTGAGATGGTTTGGCCATGTCGAGAGAATGAATGAAGAACGATTGACGAAAAAAGTGTATAAGGCGAGTGTGAATCGAAGTGTTGGAAGGGGACACCTAGGCGGATATATGATCTTTCCATCGTCATGAAAAAATTCATTTAAACTCCCAATTAATGCTATTATATCTTTGACTAATTGTTTATTACGATTTAATTATTTAGATATGTTACATCCTAACAAAACTGTCAACACAAAAATCGATGTCATCTGAAATTTTTCTTTTGTTTGTTGGCCAATATGTCGGTTGACCAGAAGATATTATACTCATTATTCATATTTTAAGGAGTTCTCGGCCTCTGGGAATGACGAGTGTGTTGCCAAGAATGTATGTTTCGTGTTATAGTCACCACCTGCGATGAATCTGTCACCAAGAGGTTGAAAGTAGTCCCTGAAGTCTGCTTCCTTTATAGAAAATCTCAGTGGACAGTATAAGAAGAATTAAAAAAATATTCTAAGATAAGAAATGTTATTAAGTTTTAAAGTTACATCTTTAAAGCTGAGAAATAATTCTTACCATCACTCCAACAATCATCTCATAAGCTTTATGTAGGTTGTAATCCCTGATGTGGTACATTTTCCTGTCCATACTCAGGCACACTCTGCATGTCTGGAAGTAACAATTTTATAATGTAAATTTAAAGTGCAGAAATTTACAAAAATATATTAATATTTTTATTTAAAGATTTTGTTAACATACTATGATAATAACTCACAGTAAAGTCAGCTGCCTGTAGATCTTTAAGTGTACTCTGCAAACAGTTCAATGGCTGTCATTATAAGAGCAATGATTCAAAACATTGACATTGTATCCCAGATATACTTACAAGACCCAAGTTTGGGACGGCACCTTCCACAAGAACCTTTTCTCCTGTCTCTGAGACTGTGAAGTCAAGCTCTCGGAAATGTGCAGAGCATACTTCACTGGAAATTAAAATAAATACATTAATTTAGATTGTAGGCAATAACAACAACAACACAATATTAGGTTGTTGTTGTTTTTGCCTACATTAGTATGTTCTGCACTATTTTGTTATACGAATTTAGCCCTAATCAGTTATGTTAAAAGTATGGTTTTAAATCTTACCTGCTAGATCCAAGCTGCCACTCAGGCATACCAATAGCTTCTGTCCATAACTGTTTCAAGTGAAACTCTTTAGGTATTCTGGAAGATAATATTTTACATAGGTACACAAACACTCACCTTTAGATGCTTTGCAAAATTTATATTACAAACTAGCTTTAAATACCATGCAAACGATGATTGCTGATTTAAAATTACTTCATTCATATAGTAGCAACAGACTTTACATGTTTATATGAACGGTAAGATTATTTTATTACTAGATGTTGCCCGCGACAAAAGGAAATATCGAGGGAACCGTACATTTTGCGACAATAATAAGTATCCTATGTCCTTTCACGTGGTCTATTCTATATCTGTGCCAAATTTCATCAAAATCGATCCAGTAGTTTTGGAGTTTATTTAATGTAAACCAACAAACATGCAAACAAACTTTCCCTCTTTATTATATTAGTATAGAAGAAAAAATAAGTATAATTACTTGTAAAAGGTGACGTCTACAGGTGGTGCCCCAGAGTTGCCGTTGTTTACACAGAACAATACGCAACAGCTCATTTTCACTATGAGTAAACCCAATTAGGGCACAATCTACAGATACACACTACAAACTCTGTATAGTTTTAAACATTTTCGCGCGAGTTGTATGAAAACAAAAATACATAAAGTTGGGTTTGAAAAGTCGTTTCATAAAGAATGTAAGTGTTATAAATAGATATCTATCTTTATAAACTAAGCATAATATTTGTAAAAAATCTTAATCTTATATCATAAATATACAATTTTGGAAGAAATATAAGAAATAGAAGAATTTACAAAAACGACAAAAACAATATCGCACTGACATCAAGTTTGACATCAACCCAACGTCACAACTCCTTCGTATTCTTTTTGTCAGATTTTTTTTAAATTTATATATTATGGCGCCGGCTTATAACCATTTGACATGCATTTTCCAGTGTTCAAGTATATTAATAGTCAATCATTCGATTCAGTAAAGTGGTAGACGCTTTACTGAAACTTCCTAGGGAGTTTTGGCGGGAAACCCAATTTAGCACACAATTTGTAGTTGTATCACTTTTCCACACCAGTGCACGTCAACGAATAATTAATGGTTAATATTTCACCAATAAAATTCACATTAAAAAGCGAAATAACACGAATTTAGAAAAATAACACAAAAACACATCATTGCTGATTGACATTTCCGGTGAAACTCCTTTTGTCGGCTTTTAGAGTGTTTTTCTTCGTTGTTTACATGGAGGTTAGAGAGAAGGAGAACGATCGCTACGTGCTAAAGCATTAACCCGCCTGTCCCTGAAAATTTGTAGAATTTATAGTTCATTTTCAGCCACCAGATGCGCTGCCGTTGATGAGTAGTATCTGAGTTAGCTGTTTATGAATACAAGTAGATGAAGTTAGTTGATTAATGTGTATTTTATATTTCTATGGATTAATGTACTTTTACGTACGTACGTACGACAGGCAACCTACTTAATCAGATAACCTTGATTCCAGCAGTTGACGCGGGGCTGCAAGTGGATGTGGCATACTTGGACTTCCGGAAGGCATTTGACACAGTCGACAATGACGTCTTACTTCGTAAGCTGGCAGATATGGGTTTCACCCCTCACACGCTAAAGTTCTTTGCTAGTTACTTGCGCGGAAGATGTCAATTTGTCGACTGTGGCGGATGCCACTCGGAACTTTATTATACTCTATCTGGAGTCAGTCAAGGAACTAATTTGGGACCGTTTCTTTTTAATATACTGATTAATGACCTACCTCATTAATCAAGGTTATCAAGGATAATGCCAAAGATCATTTCTTACTGCAGCGGGACTTAGATAAGGTTGTGGATTGGAGTAAAAAGAACAAATTGTATTTTAACAATAAAAATGCTCGGTACTGTCCTTCACACGCGCGCGGTCCCCTAGTATCTGCGAGTATAATATGGAGGGGCCATGGGCGTAGAACAAACGACTAAAAGTACATTAAATACAAGTTAGCCCTGGGCACATTTTAATAATGTAAAATACAACAGTATTTCAGGGTTTAAAGTTTAAAAAGATTTTAACAGGCAAAGGAGTAAAAAACTTTTTACGCTTTCTCATAACTTCAAAAAATTATCTTTCAGATAGGGTTAATGGGGCGGCAAAACATGTTAATTGGCCTGGAGCACAAAAATTCTAAATACGCTTCTGTATATGGGTCAGATCTCTGTATATACCAGCCGGCCCATTTCAGGGGGGGGAGGGGGAGGGGGTTGAACCCCCTAAACCACCCCCTGGCTACGCCCATGGGAGGGGCAATCCATACAGCGTGTGAGAGAGGTCAGAGATTTGGGTGTTCATTTTACTGCAGATTTATATTTTCGGAAATACATAACCGAGGTAAAAAGGCGTACAGAAATTTAGGGTTCGTCCTACGTCGGGCCACTGAGTTCACTAACATTAGGGCTTTAAAAGCTTTGTATGAAGCATTAGTCAAGAGCCATCTCGAATGCAATGCCATTATTTGGAGTCCAAATGAAGCCAAGTACAAAGCAATGTTGGAGAAAATACAAAACAAATTCGTAAGATTTATTTGCTTGGCATGGTTGGATATTATCAGCTGGAAGTAAGGCGTGAAGTAACACTATCTACTTATTTATTTAAACTTCTTAGAGGGAAGATTCATAATCCGAATTTGTTGAAGGAAGTTAGATTATGCGTCCCGGATAAGTACTTAAGGCAAAGACGGCGACCGCAGTTGTTAGCTGTACCGACAGCGCGCACCAACCCCCTACAGCAGGCGCCAATGACGCGCGCGCTGCGCACGCTTAACGCGGTAGCTGAGCATGTTAACGTGTTTTGCTGTTCGTTGAACGACTTCACAAAGGCAGCATATTTTATTGTAAGCTATAATTAGTTACAATTTGGATATCTTTAGTAGTTATAAGAATATTGTTATCTAGATGTTTAAGTAATTCAATTTATTTCGTTTTTATGATTACATAGTGTTACATTTTATTAATAAATATAAGTTAAATACTTGTCTATCGAATTAGGTTAAGATCCTGTTATGATAGATTTTAAGTATTGGAGAAATAAATAAACAAAAAACTTAGCGATCGCAGGGCCCCACTTATTTTGTACTTAGCTATCGCAGCGCCCACGGATTGTGTTTAATAATCCGTGGCAGCACCCCACTTATTTTGTCCATATTTCTTGGACACTATTTTCTACAGCGATCGTTCGGCTTCTCTCTAACCTCCATGGTTGTTTTCTTAAATATTCCTTGGATTCATCAAATAGGTAATTCTTTTGTCGTTATGTTGGTAATCTAACTTTGGTAATAGTGTTTTCGAGTGTTGCTAATTCCATATTTAATCTTAACCAAAGATTATACCTACGAGGGCGGCACTGAAAATTTCGGGAATCAAGGAAGTGACACAACATAACTATTTAAAAATGTATTTAATGCTTTTCGAAGTATTCTCCGCGAAATTTGACACATTTTTCCATACGATGGAACCAATCATTGAAGCAACCATTCCATTCGGAAGTTAGGGTCTCTAAAATAGCCGTTTTGTAGGCGTCCACAGCTTCTTCAGGTGATGAAAATCTCTGACCACGCAATTTATTCTTTATTTTAGGGAAAGTATAGAAATCATTAGGGCTTAGGTCGGGGCTGTACGGCGGATGGTCTAATAATTCTATGATTCTTACTCTAAAAATTCTTTTGTTCTGTGCGCGGTGTGAGAACTCGCATTGTCGTGATGGAGGATGATGCGGCGGTTGCAGTTCTCTTAACGGAGTTCAGAAACGACCTGTGGCAAACAAATGTTAGCATACCATTCTGCATTAACCGTTCTTTGTCCCTCAAGAGGAATAGTCGCAACATGGCCGGTTTTTTTTTTATTAAATTTATTTTTTTATTAATTATTTAAGTAAATACATTTAAAAAGTACCAAAAAAAATTTTTTTTTTGCGAAATTGGTAAACAAAACCTACATCATTAGTTTACTCACATCATAATATACAAAAACATTCATTATGGTAAGTATGAACTTAAACGCACAAATATCGGAGATATTTACAAATATATTCCTGCGGCCATATACTTCATATACTATTTCATATACCTACAAGTGACGTCATTTGTATGTCGATTTTAGTATGGAGCGTTTTTAGGAGGCTCGCGAATTTTTTTATACAAATCGCTGTACCTTTGAAAATTTTGACTTTTGATAATTATATGGTTTCCTCCAAAGATTTCAACTCAAGATAGGCTATCACGTACATTTAGCCGAAAAAATTTTCATACAAGAAAAAATTACGCCATCTATGTAAAATCAACGGAACTTCGATGTTCCTTTGATTTTACGATTTTACCATTCCGATGGAACAGTCGCTAGTCGTATGATATAACTTTGTAAGGGCGTACAACGCATACATTTTTTTTAAATACATATCTTGACTAAAGAAATGTTAATAAAATTGTCCGGCGTATTTAATATAAGTTTAGCTCGCATTAATACTGGAATTACTAAAATATTAGCAACAATAAATCAATAAGGCTTACAAACAAATATAAATTTTACAGGTACGTAATGTAATTTAAATATTTCATATTTCTTATTACATTACTCTCATTATCATAAAGCATAGACGAGGCGTGTTGAGGCAAAAAGTGTCCACACTTAAACTGCCCCACTTTTGGGGGTTTTTTGGGGCAGTCAGTTCATATTTTGTCATCTTGACATTTCGACATTTGCTTTCCGCAGATTTTTCAGTCCACATTTATTTGAATAAATCTTCTGAAATCAAGATGGCGTAACTTTTTCTTATACCTACATTATTTGTCAAATGTATGCCAAAGATCAGGAACGCACTTTTAACTCCTCTGGTGATTAGTACCCATAGATGACGATAATTACATACTAGAATATTATACAGATATTATATCGGTGTAATAGATTAGTGCAATGGCTATTATGGTGTATGGATACTAGATATTTTAACGATATTTTAAAGGATTTTACAAGAAAACCAATTTTTTTCTTCTATACGGCGTATGGACCTAGACCAGACAACAAATTTGTTTTTACACATGTGCCGTAGCTCCAGCGGCGCCACAGAAGGGGCGGAGCCGTAGGAGCTGTGACGTTTCACAGCCAGCGCTGCAGCAAAAATTACATACAAATCCTAGCGCAACAGCACTTAATATTCCTTTATTACCTAGATAAATAAAACAAGACTCATTAAAAACAAAACTAATTATATTAAGTACCATAAAAAGAATATTGAATTATAATTTATAAAAACTTATACATAATCTAATTCAGTTTGAAAGTAATAATCTACATCACTTATATTATAAAGAGGAAAACTTTGTTTGTATGTTTGTTTGTTTGTAATGAATAGTCTCAAAAAGTACAGGACCGATTTCAAAAATTTTTTCACCTTTCGAAAGCTACATTATCCACGAGGAACATAGACTAAATTTTATTTTGGAAAAAATAGGGTTCCGTAAGATATTTGGGTTTTTCGGACACAAGGTGTAAAAATCAACCAGAAAAGTTACTTATTTTGCGTACGCTACCTATACTATAAAAGATAGAACCATAAAATGTTCTAATTAATTGTAGATCTTATAAATATCTACAAAAAAGTCCGTGACACACTATACCTATCTATGTCAAGTGAGGCATAACAACCATTTTTTTATTTAGAAATCTTGAATTTTTTTTTGACTATATTTAAACGCATTTATTTTACTCATGCTATTAACACAGTGTAATAAAGAGATACAGTGGTCCAACGCGTTTGAAGTCGCGCGAAATGCCGCTTTTGTGTAGGTATTCGTCATTGCTGCAGGGTTGTCACAATAATGTGTTTTATTATAATCTGTTCTACATTTTGTGTAGGTATTCGTAGTATGTGTATGTCTCTACATACTAGGAATAAAACAAAAAAAAAATATATAGAAGTATTAATGAAGAGTTTTATTATAAAAAATACAAATGCGTATACAAAAGCTCAGGGTTAGCATGATATATATCAATTGATATATATCGTATATATATCATGATATATATCAATTGATATTTATGCTTGATATATTATATCAAAATTGATATTTATGCTTGATATATTATATCAAAATTGATATTTATATTTAAAAATGTAAAAGAATGTTTTAAATGTAAAAAATCTTACATCAACACAGGTCTTATTTTCCGAGAGTTTTGAGGTGTTTGTAAAATGATACACGTACAGCTAGCGCAACCGTTTATTGTGGACTAACTATCCGACACTGCACGCACACATGCGTCGCATACGCGGCACACATACACTACAATCCTCCACCCTTATTCTATAATTAACACTAAAAATAACCCAAAATAAATAAACGGAATTGTGTAGTTATAAATTAATTACACCAGATATTTTGTAGAAGTACAGTTTAGGTAACATTATCTATGACATAATATTTAAGACTTAATTCTAATTAAATTTAATACACTGAACCATACAAGACAGTACCTTAATGCTAGTAAATTATAAATTATATTTAGGTGGATTATTTAGCCTACATCGGCGCATGGGACGGGACTGGGTCGGCTCAAGAGTAGGCAGACGCGGCGATTCAATTACTTCCGGTGTACTTGGATCCTCACAGTCTTTGAACAGCTCCTGCGACTCATCTTTATCCTCCACCGTGACTAACTCTGATGCATGCCTATCTAACCGGCTCGGGCTGGGCTCTCCATCGTCCACCTCTACTTCCCCCTTACTACGGGGAGGACTCGACGGACTAATGAGTGAACTACGTTTCCTTTGTTTAAGCTGATCGATATGTTTGTGTGACTCCCTACCTATCGCATCGACTACCCTATAGTCTGTAGCACCTATCTTTTCTGCCACTTTTCCCTGCACCCACCTATCACCTCCCCTGTACTGGCGAAGCCAAATCTCTTCCCCGGGACGCAGGTCACGTACCCCGCTAGCACTACATGTCTGCTGTTGCTTTTGTTGGGCATTCCTAACCTTAGTGCCCCTGTCTGGTCTCAACAAATCCAGCTTGGTTCGTAGCTTCCGGCCGTACATTAATAACGCCGGCGTTTCGCCCGTTGTGCAGTGTTCAGTGTTACGATAATGCAATAGAAAATTGTTCAAAAACAATGTTACGTCCAATTTTTCTCTAAATGCCTTTTTAATTACTCTTTTTACCGTTCTAACTGCATTTTCTGCAGCTCCGTTTGAAGCCGGATGATATGGTGCAGAAAATAAATGTTCTACTCCATTTGATTTTAAAAATTGAGAAAACTCACAACTTGTGAAAGGCGGGCCGTTGTCAGAAACTACTTGTTTCGGTAAACCAAAACGCGAAAAGACTTCACTTAACCTGTTTATAGTGTGGGCCGCCGCCGTACTCGGTACCTGACTTACTTCTATCCACTTGGTCCTGGCATCTACCATAACCAAGAAAATTCTACCGGTAATCGGTCCCAGAAAATCAAGATGAACACGAGCCCATGGTTTATCGGGCCAAGGCCATGGACATGGTACGTGTCGCGGTGGCGCGTCCGCCTCGGCTGAGCAAGTCGTGCACGTACGGCACATTGTCTCGATCGCTTCGTCGATGCCAGGCCACCACACGTAACTACGAGCGAACGATTTGGTCTTTACGATGCCCATGTGCGATTCGTGTAACTCGGTTAATACTTTTGACCTACAGGTCCCCGGCACTACTACTCTGTGACCCCACATAACGCACCCCAATTCTTCATATAATTCATTTTTCCGATTGTAAAATGGTTTCAGCGAAGTTATGATTTAATCAGACGGCCATTCGTCTCTAAGGTAAGATAAGACCCGGCCCAGCAAGGGATCCCGGATAGTTTGTTTCCTAATTTCCTGATAATCCATTAACATCGCATTCTGGGCAAAATGTAAGAAAGTTTGTTCCGGTATCTTAGTACATTGTTTATGTGACGAGCGCGCCGGCAAACGCGATAAGCCGTCCGCACCATTATCTTTTGAACCTACAAATTCAATATCGTATGTGTACGCTGACAACTTAATGGCCCATCGTTGTAATCGACTCGCCGCCATCGATGGAATTCCCTGTTTGGGTCCTAAAATGGCCACCAGCGGTTTATGATCGGTTCTCAACGTAAATTTCCTACCGTAAAGATATTGATGTATTTTTTCCATGCTAAAAACAATCGCTAGCGCCTCCCGTTCAATCTGTGAATAATTTATTTCAGCAGAGGTGAGCGCGCGCGATACATAGATAACCGGTCGCTCGCGTAGGCTTATACCGCCCCCCGCACCCGCGCCTTTCCCTTCTTCCAGCTGTGTTAGTACTCCTCCGAGACCCCGCGCGCTAGCATCACACGTTAGAAACAATGGCTTTTCCGGATCGTAATGAGCTAAGACATCTACACTCGTTAAAATCGATTTAACCTTTTTACACGCTAACTCGCATTCGTAATCCCATTTCCAAATAATACCTTTTTTAAGTAAATTATACAAAGGCGCTAAAATGGTGCTTAAGTTACACACAAATTTGGCGTAAAAGTTAATTGTTCCTAAAAATGACCTTAACTCAGTGACATTACGCGGGGAGGGGATGTTTACTATTCCTTCTACTTTCTGTGGGTCTGCCTTGATTCCCTCTGCGGAGATAATATACCCCAAATACTTAACTTCATTTGTCATAAAGAAACACTTTTTTTTTTTAATTTAATCCCGTTGTTATGTAATCTATCGAATAATTTTTCTAAAGTTTCTAAATGACTTGTCATCGTTGTTGTACCTATTATAATGTCGTCCAAAAATACCTGTACGTTAGGAATGTCATTAAGGAGGTTCGACATTATCCTCTGGAAAATACCTGGACTCGACGATAGTCCATAAACCAATCTCTTATACTTAAATAGACCCTTATGAGTGTTAATTACTGTTAAATTATCCGGATCATCTAGCTCAATTTGATTGTACGCTTGGGACAGATCAATCTTTGACAAAACCTTGGCGCCATTAAGTTTAACTAACAAATCGTCGATGCGGGGTAAAGGGTACCTATCGATCAGCAAAACAGGATTTAACGTCACCTTACAGTCCGCGCAGATACGAAGTCCCCCGTCAGCCTTACGCACCGGTACTAGTGGAGTGGCCTAGTCCGCGCTGTCAACCGGCTCGATGACGCCAGTGCGCAGCATTGCATCCAGCTCGTCATCGACGCGATTCCGTAGCGCGTACGGTACGGGTCGAGCGCGGCAAAACACCGGAGTTGCTCCTTCGCGCACCCGCAGCCGCGCCGCCCCTCCCTTGAACCGTCCCAGTCCCTCCGTGAACAATTCTTTATACCTGGAAAGCAACGACATTAATTTTTGATTAACATAATTTTTATTTTCTGTCTCAACCACATTTCTAAATAACGTAGGTATTTTAATTTTTAATTCGGAAAGCCATTGCCTTCCTAACAAAGATGTAGTACCGCCTTCAATAACAAAAAGTTCCAAAGATTTAGATTCCCTTCCATAGCTTACAGACGGTTTAATAACTCCTAGCGGCCTAACCTTAGCACCATTATAAAATTTGAATACTAAATTCGATTCCTCTAACACTCTAGTATTAAAATACTTATCATACATTTTTTTACTTATACAGGACACTAATGAACCGGTATCTACCTCCATAGGTATGCTAATTCCATCAATTTTAATTGATAAGCTTACCGGCTTATAACCATTTAGACAGAGTTGATACAGATCTTCCTCAATCTCCAACTCTTCATCCTCGGGCGGTGACTCGTCGCCCGACAGGTCTGAGATGCGCCCCATGCCGGCCGGGTCCCTGGCCTCCACGTGCGCCAGCAGGCGGCCGCCGCCATTGCCCGCACGCCGCGCTTGCGCTCCGCCCCCTCGCTCCGGGCATACCTTACGTAGGTGACCTCGTTGTCTACATTTGCCGCAGATGTACCGATTGTATTGACAATCCTCAGCCCGATGATCAGAACTGCCACAGGCGGCGCAAGGATCCAACTTGTTTCCGCCACCGCTGCCGCTGGAGTTTGGTCCCCGTGACTTCTGAGAGCGCGCGCCGCCTCGGGATGCGGAGCCGCGCCCGCGTCGCATAATCCCGGCATGATGTAAATCCGGACCACCAACACGGGTGCTGGTCGATGCGGTCTCGGCGCGCTCCACAGCTGCCGCGTCTCGTTCCGCCGCCTCCATGGCACATGCGATTTTAACGGCCTTGACATATTCTAGGTTTTCCTCCGTGAAAACACGTTGCCTGATTGTCTCGCTGCTGAGTCCACACACTAGCTGATCACGAAGATTTTCTTCTAATACCGTCTTAAATTCACAGTACCTCGCTAATTTTTTTAACTCCGAAATATATTGAGGTATGCTCTCGCCCGATTCTTGCCTCCTTTGTCTAAAACGATATCGTTCCGCCATAAACGAAGGTTTGGGTTGTAAATGGTCTTTCATCAATTGTGTAACTATAGCATACGTTTTATCACTGGGTTTCGCGGGGCTCGTTAAATTACTTAGCAATTCATAAGCTTCATCGCCCATCGCCGCGATTAATGTGGGTAGCCATAGCTCTTCTTTAATTTCGTTCACTTTGAAATACATTTCCGCTCGTTCCACATACAATGTCCAATTCCCGGAACGCACACTAAATTCTAACAACTTCCCAATCGTCATGTTGACCGAAAATTGTGGTAAAAGTTTAATTATGCACGCTGATGCAATCCTCGTTAGCCACTGAGGTGTTTGTAAAATGATACACGTACAGCTAGCGCAACCGTTTATTGTGGACTAACTGGGACTAACTATCCGACACTGCACGCACACATGCGTCGCATACGCGGCACACATACACTACAAGTTTCACAAGCCTAGGTCATCAAAAACTTGCAATTTGACACGACATTAACTAATCATAGCCGTCGACGCGGCTTGTAACGGCATATGACACCCACGTGACCCCCTGTTTTTCGGAAGAAAATTCCTTGTTTGTTATTATACTATTGTTATACCATTTATACCATGTGTCAAATTAATTCGACTGATAAAATTAATACACTTTTTTTTCTTCTGGTTATAAACAAAAGTCATTTTATGGTTTTATGGTTTATTTAAATTGATACTCAAAAGTATCTATCGTTGATTTTTAATTGATTTGAAAACTTTTAATATAATATATAATAATAAATAAATGAGTTTAATTTTACTTCCCTATCTTCAAATTATCAGACATACAAATTATTTCGATTCAACTATTACGAAAAAACATATCAGAGTACCTATGAGATTTGTATGTAATTTTGAAAATATCAAAAAATCATAAATATCGGATATATATAATCAAAGATATCTGATATTTTGATATTTATTATAAATATCGGATATTTACGAAACCCTGCAAAAGCTACAAATGCGAAACTGAAAGGTATTTTCGACATTTGGATTTACTAGTTTTTAGATTGCGATTGTTGAATTTGACGATGTAGTTAGTAAATTCTCATACGTAGATACAATTTTACTAAAAATTCTGACGGGAAACAGGCGCATGGTTTTGTATTAAAATTAATCTTCTTTAGCTGGTCATATAATTGACCATTGTAAATAAGTACCTACATCCAACTCAAACGAAACACTGTCGCAAACCACTTAAAACAATCAAATTAAAAAGCGTCAACCCCGGCTGACGTGTCCCAAGCGAGTGTATGGCAGCTTGGGCTCGCTACCGCCCCTCTCTCACCCCGCACGCCCCGCACGATTGCTCTGTCTAGACGTGTCCGTTGGACGACTGTAGGTAATAGTTCTATAGGCTGTGCTATTAATCCTTATCAAAATAAATTATTTCATCACTAAGTACAGTTTATGTAGATAATATTTGGTCTTTGAATTATTCAAATTGGATGTTTGGTTTTGAAGTTATGGCGAAATTAAAATATTACGATTTCTGCTGCACGGCCCGTTGCGAAGTGGGTGTCACTAAGGCGCGAGCGGGAGGGGAGTTTAGATCTATGAGTAACTTTTTTGTTAGGCTCATTTCGTTGTTCTCGAATAAGGCGAGTCCAAATCTCTTTGCGCTCTGGATTATTGGGAAATCTGTAATTTAAATACTATAAATTTCTGCGATGTTTACAACAAATGTTCACTTAATTAGACAAAAGAAAAAAATAATAAACTAAGTATGCCAAAGTACTCTATTTTGTGTAACTATTATACACTGTTTCTCTTGAAACGGATTAAAAAATCACTCGGTATAAAGGTGCTTCCAGTAACATAGTAATATTTCAGAAATATTACTTTTTTTTCTCCAAAAGTGCATAATGTTAAATCGGCTGGCCCCTGAACATTGTAGGTGGTTGTTTAGGAGTAGAATAGACAGTAGGTGCAGGTTATAGGTGATCTACATCTAGTAGATGTAGCTTGTAGGTTTTTAGTGGGGTAACTACTGTTTACCTACCAACCTATCACCTACCAACTATAGGTATGTAGTAGGTCTAGATGTAGGTTGTAGGTGTAGGGTATGACTTATGGGTGTAGCAACCTACGCTTACAACCTTCAAGTGTAGTTCTCCCGTAGAAAGAAAATTCTCCCGAGCATTTTTTATTCAATTTCATAATTCACAGAACAACGTCTGTCAGGCCAGATAGTAAATAATATTTTTAAATATAATATGTAAAAATCAAATAAATAGTAAGCCTTAGTTTCATTTTATTTAAATTAATCAAAAATGTGAATACTGACGGGTAAGGTTAGGTTTGGTTAGGTACTGAAATAAAAAAAAACTGAATCTCTTATTTCTGTAATTTACAATAATAAAAATGACGTCCCTACAAAGTTACCTTTTCACTGTTGCGCATACAATAACCAGTGTTATATTTCATAGTTGGCCGCCATTTTTTGAATATTTATTTAAAATTCCATAAGTATTTTAATTGTAACAAAAAATATTGTGATAATTACCTGTGATAAGATATCCCGTCTATCTTTTTTACACGTTTGTCATAGTTTTTACAGCCTTTAATTACGCAACTACTCGGCATTTTATGAATTATATGCGGACTGGATAAACTGCATATATAGCAAATGTAGAAATGGTAAGATCACAAGTGCCAAACCTCAACTGTCAAAATGGCCCCAAAATTTAAAAATTGGGGCCATTTTTTGGAGACACTTTTTGCCTCAACATGCCTCGTCTATAATATACGTCTATGGTTTCCTCTGAGAAGTTACTCATATTTAAGAGTACTATTCATTTAAGCAATGAAAAAAAATTAGTCCGATTGCTTATACCAAGCGTATGGAGAGTTTTAAAAATTGCATTTGGCTCCATACCTACTTTGTGTAATGCAATCACAGCGATTCGGTTCTCTTTATCATCCCACTCCATTTTAATATCGCAAAATATTGTACAATGTATTGGCGCCAAAATAAGAAAACCATAGATTTATAATATTAAAAAGAGGTAGATATGTTATAAACGCGTAAAAATGAAGACTCGAATTGGCCCGAGTCGGGCCAATTTTGGTTAGTGTGCTCCGCGAGTAATAGCGTGTTTTGTGTTACTATGCGACGTTGACACATTGACACGCGTCCCATGTCAATGTCTGTCGCGGCACAGAAATATTGTCAGTTTTGTAAGGTTATAATGTATCTATGTAATAATTAATCAAAGGAGAAAACCCAATGAACAATCATATAAAAATAACAGATTCGAAATTCAAATGTAATACCTATTTAGTTTATTTTTAATTGTAACAGTATTTATGATCAGACTAAGTATATTGATTATTACATTCTTGGTGATAAAATAAATGATTGATTGATTGAAGCCTGGTATTTTTTAGCAAATAGATTGAGTGCTCGATTAACTTCTAGCGGCATGTGACAAGATTTAACTTGGTGATTTAGTAAGTAGGGTCATTTTTAATTGTATAGTGTTAGCAACCACTAGCAGACTTCAGTCTCGCCAGTCCACATCCGGATCCGTATAATATTTTTCATTTACTCTGTTAACTATTAATATTAATTTGGTCTCATGTTTATTCAATTATTAACCAACTGATTATTATAAATTATATTATTGGTAACATGATACTTATGACCAATGACGTCACATCAGAATTTAGTAATAAAATTTATATTAAATATAAATAATGAAATATAATTAAGCACATATTAAGTAATTAATATTAGTAACTGGTAAAATAAGAATTATATTTATATATTTTTTGTAATACCGGATGACAAGTGTTTATTTTGACTAGCTCTAACCACTTTCAAGTAATATAAAAGGGCAGGACTTTCCTTAGCCGCCATTATTACTTCTTCAAAATCGTTGTAAGGCAGACACTCAGACGAATAAAAGTGTAACAGTGGAATAAGCATATCTATCACTACTTAATCTAGATTTTATGTCGTAGATAACGTCGAAGCGTAAGACGACCAGGGCCCCGATTCTCGTGCTTCGAATATCGGTTCGATTGTCAGTCTGTCCTGCTCGTGCACGCATGATTTGACGCCTGTGTGAATGAGTCAGCACGAGAATCGAATCGAGATTCGAGGTACGAGAATTGAGGCCCAGGTCTATAGACCTTTGGAAGGTCGCACCGCATCGCAGGCGGACCGGTCGCACTAGAAATATTTGTGGGAGTTTATGAGCTGCAGACTGCAGTGGATGTCTCCAGGCTGAAATAAAGCTATGACGAAAAGTGACTAAAATAAAGACGTAATAAGAACTTTCAATTCATATAAAATTTAATAAGCTTACAATACTTAAAATTAATTAAGTACAAATAAAATAGATTTCAATATTAATCTAAACTTAAAGCTATTCAATGCGATGTGGAGGTTCGTAGTCGGTAAACGGTTTTATCAAATAGGTTAACTCATTGAGTTAGCTAATAACAAAAGGTAAATATCGTCAACTTGTTCACTTGTCGCGGTTTGCAGCGGGCGAGGTGCCCGTGCGCACGCGCTTGGGCCACGGCTTCTTGTGGTGCACGTGGTCGACGTGTGATCGCTTGCTGCCCGCCGTTGTGAACTCTTTGTCGCAGATCTCGCACTGAAACTGCTTCATGCCCTTGTGCACGGTCTTCACGTGCCGGGAGCAGTTCTGGTAGTTGGGAAACTCGCGCTCGCAGTAGGGGCAGCGGAACATAGACACCTCCGCGCCGTGCACGTGCTGGTGCTCACGCAGGCTATTCTTGTTGGTGAACGCCTTGTCGCACGAGTCGCACTTGAACCGCTTCTCGCCCGTGTGGAGCGACGCCATGTGGTTCTGCAGCAGCGTCTTGTTCTACATACAGAGACGTGAGTGTTATTAACTAGGATTCAGGATTGTCTATGTTCTCGACATGTTAACGTGTGCGAGCGAGACTCACCGCGAACATCCTGCCGCACTCCTCGCACATACAGTTGCCGGTGGCGCACGGGAACTTAGTGCGGATGTGGTCGGGGTGCGCCTCACGGAAGTGCTTCGCGTACGCCCTGTAGCCGACCTGCTGCGCGCCGCACTGCCAGCGACCGCGATAAAAAATATTGCCATTATTTAACATTAGTCACAAAGTAAAAAAAATACATGATGCCTACCACCGGTTTGGGAACTAACCCGTTGAGAAGAATCGGCGTAAAGAAATTGCGCGGGGCCATCTTTTACCGAATGATGGAAAATTGTTCTTTTAGAATAAAAAAGTACATAACAAGAAGCTAAAGTTAATATCCCATTAAATAAGTAATTTATATAAATAAGAATAAGATATGGTCCTAAACTGGACCCTTGTGGGACCCCTATTTCAATTTTGTACCTGTGGATCTTTTTCCATTTATGTTAACTCTCTGAGTCCTATTTGATGAATAATATTTTAAGCGGACGAGTGCTGGGCCCCTTGTTCTATAGTGGCATAATTTCCTCATCAATGTTGTGTGCTGCATGCGATCAAATGCCTTAGAGAAATCGCATAAGACTCCTAGAGCATCGTTTCTCAACTGGTAGGTCGCGACCTCTAGGCGGGTCACAGTCTGTTGAAAAATAATAAATACAAACTACACAGGTACAAAAAATTCATTTTTCGGACGAATCTTTTGTATCGAACATCGAAAAAAATCGCTCGAACCAATATTATTATAATCTTATAATGACGGGGTCGCAAGACTTTTTACGTAACTTTTTTGCTTTTTCGTGGGTCGCGACATAAAAATGGTTGAGAAATGATGTCCTAGAGCATCTTGCCACCTCTCTCAAGCAACAAAAATATAACTAATTAGATTCGCGCCTGCATCTGTTGTAGGGCGTTCCTTCGTAAAACCAAATTGTTTGTTTTATAAAATTGACCATGTATTATTTTACTTAGTGTTGGACTGTTGATAAATTGATAAAGGTCGGAAGTTAGATGAATCCGATTTACATCAGACTTAAGAGAGGTAAATCTTTAATGTGTTTCATTAGATCAGAGGGCCAATTCTGCTATAGGCAGACCGTATAAATAAGTCGCGCCCCTGTACCGCGCGGTACTCATTCAAACGGTCTGCCTAAAAATAAAAGCTGCATTAATACAATAACAATCAAGTCCCGATACGCCTCAACTGTCAAACGGTATTCTCGTAAACGTTAAATCAACGTGAAACGCACTCTGATTGGTCGAAACTTTATAGTCAGTTGATGATAACATGTCGCTTCTCTTCACAATGCAATCAAAGTTAAATTAAAATACGAGAATTGAGGTTCAGAGAAGACGCCACTTACGGCCCGTTTCAATAACCTATCTACCTATAACTATTTGTTGAAAACGTCGTTATTCAATTATTTGCCGGTTTTTCGCGATACATATTCGACGTTTTTAACAGATAGTTATTGGTAGAGAGGTTATTGAAACGGGCGGTTAGTCACTTGACTATAGGTTGACTAGACCTAGTGCTATACTATAGTATACAATTTTTTTTTCATATGTTCATTGTTAATAATTTTGATACAACATAACAAAATATAAATCTTACAAAGTAACGAATATGTAAATTTGCAATAAGAAAACGATTTATCGGTCTGTGACGTTACCAACTGCTAAACATTTGTCATAAACAATGTATTAGGCGGTAACAGATTGTGATGTAACCGTTTTGCGAGAAGGAGACGGGCAATATTTTTCGTTTGCTTATAATTTTTAATCGCGTCATCCTAAATAACTATTTCTATTAGATTAATCTCTATTCAACATCTTTTTAATTTAGGCAACATCCATATTGTAGCCAAAATATGCGCATACCTGCTCGCAGGGGATGTTCTGTTTAGGGCGTTCGGGGCGGTCCGTGCGCACGCCGCGGCGCCCGAGTTTGGGCCCACGCCGTTTGGGCGTGTGCGAAGAGTGACTCCTATCGTTGCGGACGCGATTCCTAAATTATACACACTAATGAGTAAATTTATTTTTCGCAGACTCCAGAACCAACGATTTCTTATAAAGTATGATGCTGCAAACTGGACAATATTTTAGTTTAGATATTTCTATTCACATCACAAGAAAGCGGTAAGCTACACACATATCACTAACGGGTTAGTGTATACCAGTGGCGAAGGGTTCCTATAACTCCATTCCTATCGGCTTCCCTTGTCACTTACCTTTTGCAAACCTTCATAGAAATCCCTACCTATTATACAGGCTCCGGCTTCCCTATGAAGGAGAAGCAGCCTTCGCCACTGGTGTATACAGTATATTTACATAGTCGCAGCTGTGCACGGAGGACTGCGTGAGATGGCCCTGATAAGTCTCGTCATTAGCGAACCGCAGCATGCACTCCTCGCAGCCCGGACCTTCCAGCTTCATCTGTGGAGGTGCGCCATGTCATATCACTCACGGGTGGGTGTCGCTGCTGTGCACGGAGGACTGCGTGAGATGGCCCTGATAAGTCTCGTCATTAGCGAACCGCAGCATGCACTCCTCGCAGCCCGGACCTTCCAGCTTCATCTGTGGAGGTGCGCCATGTCATATCACTCACGGGTGGGTGTCGCTGCTGTGCACGGAGGACTGCGTGAGATGGCGCTGATAAGCCTCGTCGTTGGCGAACTGCATCTTGCACTCCTCGCAGTACGGGCCTTCTAGCTTCATCTGTGGAGGTGCGCCATGTTATATCACTCACGGGTGGGTGTCGCAGCTGTGCACGGAGGACTGCGTGAGATGGCGCTGATAAACCTCGTCGTTGGCGAACCGCAGCATGTACTCCTCGCAGCCCGGACCTACCAGCTTCATCTGTGGAGGTGCGCCATGTTATATCACTCACGGGTGGGTGTCGCAGCTGTGCACGGAGGACTGCGTGAGATGGCGCTGATAAGCCTCGTCGTTGGCGAACTGCATCTTGCACTCCTCGCAGTACGGGCCGTCCAGCTTCATCTGTGGAGGTACGCCATGTTATATCACTCACGGGTGGGTGTCGCAGCTGTGCACGGAGGACTGCGTGAGATGGCGCTGATAAGCCTCGTCGTTGGCGAACTGCATCTTGCACTCCTCGCAGTACGGGCCGTCCAGCTTCATCTGTGGAGGTACGCCATGTTATATCACTCACGGGTGGGTGTCGCAGCTGTGCACGGAGGACTGCGTGAGATGGCGCTGATAAGCCTCGTCGTTGGCGAACTGCATCTTGCACTCCTCGCAGTACGGGCCGTCCAGCTTCATCTGTGGAGGTACGCCATGTTATATCACTCACGGGTGGGTGTCGCAGCTGTGCACGGAGGACTGCGTGAGATGGCGCTGATAAGCCTCGTCGTTGGCGAACTGCATCTTGCACTCCTCGCAGTACGGGCCGTCCAGCTTCATCTGTGGAGGTACGCCATGTTATATCACTCACGGGTGGGTGTCGCAGCTGTGCACGGAGGACTGCGTGAGATGGCGCTGATAAGCCTCGTCGTTGGCGAACTGCATCTTGCACTCCTCGCAGTACGGGCCTTCCAGCTTCATCTGTGGAAGTGCGCCATGTTATATCACTCACGGGTGGGTGTCGCAGCTGTGCACGGAGGACTGCGTGAGATGGCGCTGATAAGCCTCGTCGTTGGCGAACTGCATCTTGCACTCCTCGCAGTACGGGCCTTCCAGCTTTACCTGAGGTCCGATATGATGTACCCATTACATATACAGGGTTATAGGTTAAGACTTTTTGAAGTGATAACTTCTTGTAGGAGGGTAAAACGCTTCGTTACGTAGTGCGTATATTAGCTCACCCAACTTTATTAAATTCAAAGAAGGCTGAATTTTCAATGTACACTCTGTATATTGTATATGTGTGAGTAGTGTTGCCCAAATCAGTCTTGGTCTTGGTCTTGCAGCAAGAGTCTCGCAAGTCTCGCAATTACCTATTAGCCTATTGCTATTTATTAAACGTTATTTTAGATATTAGAACAACTTAATATAACAACGTAACGTAATACCTACTCTATAACGTTGTTCTGAGATCTAAAATAACGTTTAATAAATAGGAATAGGCTAATAGGTAATTGCGAGACTTGCGAGACTTGCGAGACTCTTGCTGCAAGACCAAGACCAAGACTGATTTGGGCAACACTATGTGTGAGTAGTGTGAACGTGCCAACTTTTGTATAACAACCTATACATGGGCGTAACTGTGTGCGTGTGCGTACGTACCTCCGTGTCCAGCAGGTGGCACTTGACCTTGTGCATCTGCACGCCGCGCTGGCTGACGTACGTGAAGCCGCACAGCTCGCACGAGAACCGCGACGAGTGCTTCACACGCAGGTGCGACATGTACGACGTGTACTTGCTGCAGACCAACACATCTTATGTCAACGTAATTATTTTTTGATGTGAAAAATCTATAGGCGAGGGTAAACCTTATTTTTGGCTATTTTGGCATTTTGAAATTTGACGTATGATGATAAACACTATGGAGAAAAAAAGTGTCTCCAGTTAAATAAAAAATAATAAAAAAACTTTTGAGATGTTTCACTTCTACCGACAATCCCGGAGTGCAACCCGTTGTTTTTTTTTATTAACTAAACAATTTCCATATTTTTCAAAATTTTCATTAACTTCATAAGGTGGTGTCCATTACCCTACCCACTGGTGAGAAAATTTCTCACACACTATTTTTTTTTATTAAAAAAAAAACGTGATAGATACCCCAATTTGGCCGGACAGTGCGGGCACGCGTAGGTGTTGCCCGCGTGCCACTTCTGGTGCTCCACTGCTGCCCTCCTGCAAATGACGTCATTAAGTCATAAACTAGGAGTTTATAGATTATGCCTTGAAAATTTGACATTAATATTTTTATTCAGTTTCGAAACAAGGCGATGTTTCTTATATTACTGGGCAGGCTTATTACAGTATCACCTGCACTGCGCGGCAAGCCTGCAGTCCTTGCAGGAGCACTGCTCGGTGTGGTAGCGCGCCGCGTGCAGGCGCACGTCCCGCCCCACCCGGAACCGACACCTGCAGACCTCGCACTCGAACTGGCCGCACTGACCTGCACGGCGTGACGAAGCTGCAGTCCTTGCAGGAGTACTGCTCGGTGTGGTAGCGCGCCACGTCCAGGCGCACGTCCCGCCGGAACCAACACCTGCAGACCCCGCACTCGAACTGGCTGCACTGACCTGCACGGCGTGACGTAGCTGCAGTCCTTGCAGGAGTACTGCTCGGCGTGGTAGCGCGCCACGTGCAGGCGCTCGTCTTTCCTCAGCTGGAACCGACACCTGCAGACCCCGCACTCGAACTGGCTGCACTGACCTGCACGGCGTGACCTAGCTGCAGTCCTTGCAGGAGTACTGCTCGGCGTGGTAGCGCGCCACGTGCAGGCGCACGTCCCGCCCCACCCGGAACCGACACCTGCAGACCCCGCACTCGAACTGGCTGCACTGACCTGCACGGCGTGACGTAGCTGCAGTCCTTGCAGGAGTACTGCTCGGCGTGGTAGCGCGCCACGTGCAGGCGCACGTCCCGCCCCACCCGGAACCGACACCTGCAGACCCCGCACTCGAACTGGCTGCACTGACCTGCACGGCGTGACGTAGCTACAGTCCTTGCAGGAGTACTGCTCGGCGTGGTAGCGCGCCACGTGCAGGCGCACGTCCCGCCCCACCCGGAACCGACACCTGCAGCCCCCGCACTCGAACTGGCTGCACTGACCTGCACGGCGTGACGTAGCTGCAGTCCTTGCAGGAGTACTGCTCGGTGTGGTAGCGCGCCACGTGCAGGCGCTCGTCTTTCCTCAGCTGGAACCGACACCTGCAGACCCCGCACTCGAACTGGCTGCACTGACCTGCACGGCGTGACGTAGCTGCAGTCCTTGCAGGAGTACTGCTCGGCGTGGTAGCACGCCACGTGCAGGCGCACGTCCCGCCGGAACCGACACCTGCAGACCCCGCACTCGAACTGGCTGCACTGACCTGCACGGCGTGACGTAGCTGCAGTCCTTGCAGGAGTACTGCTCGGCGTGGTAGCGCGCCACATGCAGGCGCACGTCCCGCCGGAACCGACACCTGCAGACCCCGCACTCGAACTGGCTGCACTGACCTGCACGGCGTGACGTAGCTGCAGTCCTTGCAGGAGTACTGCTCGGCGTGGTAGCACGCCACGTGCAGGCGCTCGTCCCGCCGGAACCGACACCTGCAGACCCCGCACTCGAACTGGCTGCACTGACCTGCACGGCGTGACGTAGCTGCAGTCCTTGCAGGAGTACTGCTCGGCGTGGTAGCGCGCCACGTGCAGGCGCTCGTCTTTCCTCAGCTGGAACCGCCGCTTGCAGATGGCGCATTCAAACTTGCCCCTCTTCTACATACACACATTTATCGTTCTATTATCGATATTTAATATTTTGATTTTCAATCCCATTTAGTAAAAGGACGATACCCAATATGATGTGATAGAATAAAATAAAAAAGACGGGTTGCACCGGCAGAACTTAAACTTAAATACTAAAATTGTGAATTTTTGATTTGTCAATGTGTTGGGAAGGTTGGAATCAAAAGTCAATACGAACTAAATTAGTTACATGCTCGCGTTAACCAAGACAGCAAACAATAGGCAAGCGGACTGATTTTTTTTATTGCATAAATGAATAATACTATTAAATTCAAAATACTATTAAATTTAAAAACTTCTCAGAATAAACCGTATATCAAAAGTCAATATTTTCAAAGGTACAGCGATTTGTATACAAAATTTCGCGAGTCTCGTAAAAACGCTCCATACTAAACTTAAACTACAAGTGACGTCACTTGTAGTCACATTAGTAAACTAGAAATAAAATAATATTTTTTTTTACATTTACCAAGTAGTAATAATGCCTTAATATTTCTGAATAACCTCCGTGGTCTAGTGGTTAGAGCATTGGCTCTCGACTCCGGAGGTCGTGGGTTCGATTCCCGCATTGGAACAACAAAAAATGTTGTTTCCAAGTTTGGTTAGGACAATGCAGGCTGATCACCTGATTGTCTGACAAGAAAGATGATCCATGCGTCGGATGGGCATGTAAAAAGTCGGACCTGCGCCTCATCTCTCGTCAGTCGTGTCGGTTATCCGTCCCACTGGATTACGAGAGTAAAGGAAGAGAGAGTGCTCTTGTGTACTGCGCACACACTTGGGCACTATAAAATTACTCCTGCGTAACTGGCCTGGTTTCAATGGAACCGGCCACCGTCACCGAGATCGGTGGGGGAGTCATTATTATTTCTGAATATATTAATGAAACTAAATATTTCAGATGTAGTCCGATCCCCTATTGAAAGTTGAATCTTACGCATTTTCGATCAGGACACGTGACCTGTCGCGCGAGTTTAATAGTTTTTACCCATACCAAGAAAAGTGCTCAGCGTCTCTAAAGGAGTATTTACTTCAAAAATAAATCATGTGTCATAAGTGTCTGTGAAAAAGGTTGTAAGTAACCCAGCGGCGTGGGTCTAACGCCCGAAATAAATAATCAATCTTGATCCCATTTTAGCTATCTGAGATCAACATTTCAATACATTTCAACGATCCTAAGATTGACTATACGTCAAATTACGTCAATTTTTGTTGGAGAATTTAAGATTGAAATCAATCTAAGATTGTAGATACATTATTAATTTCGGCCGTTAGAGGACAACTCACCTCGCTGTGACACAAGGCGTGCAGTGCGTGCGTGTCCACGGACCGGAAGCCCCGGTAGCACACCTCACACTTGTACGGCGCGGCCAGGTAGGAGGCGGACTGCGCCCGCGCCTGCAGCTCCGCCAGCTGCTCCTCCAGCGTCAGCCGCCGCAAGTTGAACGTAGGGAGCTCAGGTCTCGATGCGTGCTGTTTAGTCGCCCGCTGGCATCTGACGTGGAGATGTGAAAGATATCCTAGGATAGTGGGGCCTTCTTTATAGCGGCGGATACACTTTAGAATATCACGTCATTTGGTTATGGAATACGCCACTGACCGCTGTATCACGACTACTATAAAGACGACCACTCCACCATGGGAAAACATATTTACTTGAGAAATAACATAAGTGAAACAACATTTTTCCCACTCACTAATATCTTTTCAGAATCCTGCCAAGATGCACTTATAAGACTCTACGTGGGTCTTTCCTATATATCCTAATCCATTGTTTCTCAACCATTTTTATGTTGTAACCAACAAAAAGGAGAAAATATTAAGTAAAGTCTTGCGACCCTATCACTTTGGAATTATAATAATATGTACCTACATAGTGCACTATTTTTTAGACTTTACTAGTTTGTACTTATTATTTTTCAACAGACTGCGACCCCCTTAAAAACAACACCCCCCCACAAGGGTCGTGACCCACCGGTTGTGAAAAACCATGTCCTAATCTATACAACTGCGCATGGACAGCATCTAATCAATATTCATATCACTTACTTTCCCACATCTTCACTCTTTTTCTCCTTCACATCTTTTCTCGGTCGTTTCCTATTCGTAGCTGTTACTTCTTTTGTCACTATTAGTTTCATGGCTTCTCTTATTTCTGACTCAAGTTCACGGTCATCACTATCGAGGGATTCTGACGATGTAGATAATGACGACGATGTAGATAGTGACAGTGATATACTACTGTCACTGTCGCTACTGTGGCTCTCGTCCTTCACATTGCTGTCCTCTTGTTTCAACTCTATATTACATTCTGTCACACTGGTGGGCTCAGACTTGATCTTGTGACACTCAACCTTAATCTCCTGCAGTACGTCCACTCGGTCATTATCTATGTGCACATCAATTTCAATTGGCTTGCAGTATTTGATTGTGAGGTGTGAATTTAAATTGTAATGTATTCGGTTTATGGATTTTATATCACCAACAGTTAGGATCTGAAATATTAAATGTGAAATTTTGCATGGATGTATTTCTTTTTACTAAAAACCACTGAACAGCTTCAATTTTTGGCACTTAATAGTTTGTAGTGTTAGACACTATTTAGCTCGGAAAACTCTTATGCAAGCAAAGAAGAGGGTACCATCTAATAATCCCATTCATCATCTATCTTTAATGCTTCAATGACAGGTAGAAACAAAAGAAATATAAAATATCAGCATGGCTCACGTTGTTCACGGCTAGTTTATCCGATAGTAGTAATTGTGATTTTTGTGCTTTCTCTTTAAATTTTTTTAAAGAGATCATTTTACTGGTGCACTCCCAGCACAGCATCTGGGGCAGACGGTCAGCGGACTCCACCTGAAAGTCACAAAATAACTAATATAAACATGTTAACTAACAAAAAATGTAAAATTTTTAAGATAAAAAAAAAGCTTTAATATCAATCAAGACATTTACGACTATCCATATTTCAGTTATAAGAAAAGGAAAATATTATAATCAAAGATAAGAAAATATGTAAGTTTATTTCATGCTCAGAAATTATTGTTACCATGACTCCGACAATAATCTCGTACACATGATGGAGGTTGTGATCCCTGATGTGGTACATTTTCCTATCCATGCCCAGGCACAATCTGCATGTCTGAAATAAATATATATAGTTGCAGTGCTAATTTAAAATATATTGCATGAAATTAACAAAATTTGTTAATATTGTAAATTATGTTACTCACTTTGAAGTCAGCTACTGCTTGTAGATCTTCAAATGTACTCTGCAAACAGTTCAATGGCTGTCATTATAAGAGCAATGATTTAAAAACATTGACATTGTATCCCAGATATACTTACAAGACCCAAGGTTGGGACGGCACCTTCCACAAGAACCTTTTCTCCTGTCTCTGAGACTGTGAAGTCAAGCTCTCGGAAATGTGCAGAGCATACTTCACTGGAAAATAAAAGTAAAAATTACCTTAGTTGTTGACTTTAGTCTCATAGTAAAATAATAAACAACATTATAACATTATGCACCATTTTGTTACAATATGAATTTAATAGTTTTAAATCTTACCTGTTAGGCCGTAGCTGCCACTCAGGCATACTAATAGCTTCTGTCCATAACTGTTTCAAGTGAAACTCTTTAGGTATTCTGGAAGATATTGTTTTATGTACACAAACATTCACTTTTAGATAATTTGCTTATTTTATATTAAAAAATCGTCTGAAATCCAATGCTCATATTTTACTGATATAATATATTCGGTCATATTGTAGCAACCATAACAAACTTTAAATGTTTATATTTGAAAAAAATATATATTTACTTGTAAAAGGTGACGTCTACAGATGGTGCCCCAGAGTTACCGTTGTTTACACAGGACAATACGCAACAGCTCATTTTCAATAATCAATTAAGATACTTATTCAACAGATACAAAGTCGGTTTCTAATAAGTAGCTTTTAACTATTTAGCATAATTTTCGCTATGCAAATAGTATTAAACTTTTTGAAGAGTCGTCACTAAATGATTTTAGTAAATTACATTAGTGTATTTATACATAAGTACATAAATAATTTATTTTTAATGATTTATTATTTGTACAATGAGATACTTGAATTTGTAAATAAAAACCTATTTAAAAATCCTTAGAAAAATCGTAAACGATAAATTTTCTTGTTTTTATTTTCGTGCCATTTCCAAATTCCCATCAAAATTCAAATCCACACGCCTTTTTTTTTAAATAAACGTCGTCGGCTTATAACCATTTGCCAGTTCAAGTTAAAAGGGCGGGAATTAGAATATTCTTTCAAATTTTCAACACCATATTTCTAAATCAAGTCTAATTCAAGTCAAGTCTAATTCAAGTCAAGTCTAAAGTCTAGTCAAAATCCAAACAAATAGTCAAGGTAGTAACAAATAGTAGGTAGCTTACTGAAACTTCCTAGGGAGTCTTGGGCCTTGTAGACGGGTCGCGCTAGGCGTATTCGAGGTGGTAAGTGGAAAAAATTCTAAAGTCGCTGAATTTTTGTGTGTTGATAAAGTAGTCCCTGGGGAGCTTATCATTAAGTTTTGTGCCATTTCTGCCCACTGCGTTTTCAGCAATTCCATTATTTGTGGTTGATTTTTTATATGGCTATAAAAGTGGCAATATTGATTTAAAGTTTAAAATATTAATAGTATCTTAACTGGGACAGTTAAGATACTATTAATATAGTGGAGACTTAATTTGCGTCGTTTTCGTCCAGTAAAAAATGACTTAGGGTCATTTTTTGAAAACAGTACCGGCAAAAATTCTAAAGTGTGATAAACGACTATTTTCTGTTTAAGACCACTAAAATAGCCCTAATTCCAAATTTTGTGCCACATTAAGCGACTGCGATTCGAGAAATTAAGTTTTTTAGTTTCCCTAAGCTAAAAGCGCTCCAAAAACACATAATCGTTAAATAAAGTTCACGTATTCAATATTATTAAGTCATAAAGAATCTATATTCCAAGTTTGTGCCTGTTTCATGGAGGGTTTAAATAATAAAATGCAAAAATAATATTATTATAATATGCGGTCGAAGTATTGTGGAATATTCGCACTACAACATACACATTACACATAGGTATACGTAAATGTGTGTGATAAAATATCATTCATTCGACTACATTTCAAAATTTTTATATTTCGCATATTTACAGCGATTACAAAATTTAAACTTGCTTTTGCCCGCAACTTTGTTTGCGTAGCACGAATGACGAAGCTGAATGTAATTGTCGCCTGATTTTATACAATACATAAATGCACAATAAAATTTGATATCCGATAGGCTTCCACATGAAACTTCGGTTATCTAACACCAAAAAAATTACAATTTCAAATACTTACCTAATTTTAGTTCTTGAAATTAGTCGTTTAACCGAATAGTCTCTTCAGCTACATCATATTTATTGTTTAAATAGTATTATTTAATAAAAAATAAATAAATTATTTCAACGCTTGAATTTTATACGTAGGTTGCTGAATACATGTTTCTAATACCTACTCGTGGTTAAGGACTTATTTATTAGGTTATTAATTGATTCGCTAACTGGGCCGCTGCAGTTATCGCCTCAGGCGGGTCCGGCGGCCCAGCAACATAGCGGAGGAGGAGGCACCGTCGGGTTTTAGTGCGGTAACCCCGGGCGATACCATCTACGCCCGGGTGAGTCCCACATACCCCGGTGGCTCTTCCCCAGCGCTGCCGGGCATGCATAAAGCATTTCCCGACGTAAAAAAAAAAAAAAAAAGGTTATTAATTGATTGTAATTTATATAATGAAATACATTTTACAAACCAACAAAATAATATTTGTATATATTGTTATTCATCCCGTTGAATTTTATATCTAGGGGCACGGCAGGGCCCCGCCAAGTCGAGCCTAGTGAAACATCAGAGCACTACGTACTCGGAATGTGGACCGATCCTTGTACTGCTTTTCGATATATGTTTACTATGTTTAGCATTAATTTATAATAATGTTAGTCTTATACTTTTTTGAACTTTTATTTATTTATTATTGCTTGTTAGTTTTATGTTAAAACTAGCTGATGCCTGCAGCTCCGCCCGCGTAGGTACAGTAAAATCTTTGTACAGTAAGTAGTATTAGAAGCTATGATTTTTTTATCTTTAAGTTATTTTGTTTTTTGTACAACTGAACTTTGAATTACATCAATTTTAAACTTTGCTTGCCTTTTTGGGAGCACTCCTTGACTTTTTATTTTTTTAAAGTCTCACGTTACGCAGCCACGGAAAAATTAACCACAAATAATCGAATTGCTGAAAAGGCAATAGGCAGACATGGCACAAAACTTAATTATTAACTCTCTAGGGACTACTCTATCAACTACATATCGCACCTTTAGAATTGAAGTGGCTTAATCCAAAATTCTTGATTTTTGGTAAACGCCTAAAATGTAATTGGAGAATAGGCCATTTTTTGGTTTTTTGACTATAATAGTGAGTGTGAGCCTTATGTAGTTACAGTTTTTGTTATTTGACGTAGGTGAATAGTTGTTTTAGTGATTTGTTATTAAAAATATGAGTTTAATTATTTAGAACCTTTGTTAATTAATAGTTTAAAAAAAGGTGTCACTTTATTTCCAAAATATTTAAAATTTAATTGACTTATTTAGCTTTGTGTCTATTTTTTACTAAAGCATTCAAAAATAAAACGTAACTATTTTAAAAATAGGCTATTTATTTCTAATGTAAAATTTATTTTCGGTGACTAATTTTGGAATATGCTAGTTTATTAATAATAATAATAATCATTTATTCCTCTCTTCTACAACAATTACACAACCATAAATAAAATATAAACAACAAAAGAAAACAGTAAAATATAGAACAAAATAGGGTTAATTAAACAAAAAAAAAAAAAAAACATTCTCCATAATATGGCAGGTTGACTTTTAAAATTAAAGGTAAATTAGAATAGAAAAAACTGAAAAAATCTTTTATTTTATGCGTAATAAAGCTAAACTTATGCCTAATTTGTATGTATTAGGTCCCTTATATTTTTATGTATTTACCGTGTACATAAAAATAGAGGATACTTAAGTTACCGTGGCATCTTCCTATCAAAATAATGTTTATTATACAGGAAAAGGAAATGCTATTTAAATAACTAAAAATTTAATAAGCCATTCAATATCAGAGGTCAATATTAATTATTATCGATGGGAAATTTCATCATCATCAGCCTATGGAAATATGGATAGCCCACTGCTTAACGTAGGCCTCCACTAATGAGCGCCAACCATCCCGATCTCGGACAACCCTCATCCATCTGCTGCCAGCCAACTTTAAATCGGTCCATTGTGCCGCAGGTCGTACACTACGTTTGCCTGAGCGTGGTCTCCACTCTAACATTTGTCTGCGCCATCAACCGTCTGTCCGTCTGCAAATATGGCCGGCTCACTTCCAGTTCAGCGTGCTAATTCTATGAGCATGTCAGTGACTTTAATTCTCTGTCGAATCACATCGTAGCATGTTTTATTATCCACCAGAGATACCCTCAACATTGCACTTTCCATCACAGGCTGAACAACCTTGAACTTGTCAATCAGCAGAGATCGCTGCCGTGTATGTTTACCGGTAAGACGCATTGATTAAAGACCCTAAACCTTTAGTCAAGAACATTCGCTAATTTCGACAGCGAATTTAAAAATAAAAAATGTATCGGATTTGACATAAGTAATCCTTGTGACTTGTTGCTTGTGATACCTTATGTCAAATCCTCATTTTGTTTCCGAACTTCGCCGTGGAAATTATCGAATGCATCCTGACTAAAGGTGATTGTGATTGTGGTATCGACGATTCAAAAATTGCCCAAGATAATATACGTATTCTTGCTTCTTAACTTCAAGACTAATTCCATTTACGACTACAGGTCCTGGGAGAACATGTTCAATACTTAACAAAACCAAAATTATTTTCATAATTTTGGTTTTGTTAAGGTTCATTCCGAAACCCACCCGTCTTGAACAATCGCTTAGGCTGTTCAGCATCTCTTCTTAGTCCTGTAGATATGTCTGACATAATGATTATTTCATCCGCAAATTGCAAGTGTGAGATGTACTGGCCGTTTATATTCAGTCTCAGGCCCCGTCCGTTCCAATTAAGCGATTTGAAAACGTCCTCCGATGCGTTAGTAAACAGTTTTGGAGAGATAACAACTACCTGTCTCACTTCTTGAAGAAGTTGGATCAGGGATCACTTGAACAGACATCTTAACACCTCAAAATATTATCGGGAGTCAACGAGGCATTTCTGCATGAATTTCAGCACAGACCAGAACCTCAATTCTGTTATTTAAAGTAGACTTTCATTTTACTTTGATTGGATTGAAAGTGAAGCGACATGTTACCATGAACGGATTTTATTACGTTTCGACCAATCAGAGCGCGTTTCACGTTGGTTTAACGTTTATAAAATACCTGTTTGAGAGTTTTAGCGTATCAGGACTTGATTGTAATTGTATTAATGCAGGTTTTATTTAGCAGATCCTCAGGGGGTCCAAAAAGGGCTACTTTAGGCTTTTAGGCTACTTTTCATATGCAATTCATATTATGTGCGCCATTTTACGCATTTTTATTGAAAACTGTCAAAATATATGAAACATTATATGAAACACCTAAAGTGGCCTTTTTAGACCCCCAGGTCTCGACGATATCGAAGGTTTTCTCATAGTCCACATACGCTAGGCAGAGAGGCTGATTATACGTCTGCTCCACTGGCTGAAAGTCATTCAACTTCTGGGTTCCTCAAACCCTCAGATAACCCTCATTAATAGCTAATACACGTGGCTCAGGAGCGGAATGGGACGGTAATTTCAAGTCGCGTGTTATCACCTATTTTAAAATATGAATCCACCATGCTCCTGCTGCATGCTTCCGGGGTAGTGCCAGTGTGGATGACGGAATTAAAGAGCTCAGTCAAGACAGGTGTTCCTCCTGGTGCAGCTCTGTGGTTGTTTCGTCATCTCCTGGTGCTTTATTATTATGAATCTGCCTGAGAGCTACCTCAACCGTGTCAATATCAGTAATCTCATCAGTAAGGTGGCGCATAAGTCTGGCTCGTGAATTATCTGCAAGATGGGTTTGGGGTGAACTCGTGTTTTAGGTGTATGGGGAATCCATTTCGACTTCATCGAGAATCTCCGATTTCATGGTGACAATAGTGTCTTGCAAGTTGCGGCTGAGTTTTGTCAAAATATGACAACGTGAGTCATAGAGTTTAGCAAATATAGTCGAGCCCTTATTTCACACTATAGCTTGCTTGATGATCCAAAAATGCCCAATAGTTTTATATTTATAGAAAAAACCAAGCCTTAAATAGCTTTTATATGTTTAGGTTTTGCTGAACTCATATTTTCTCGTATTGTATTTTCATTCCAGTTATATTTATATAGTAGCAAAATTTGGTCCTGTATTTTCATTACTAGCCTGAAACTTTAATTGAAATAAAAATAAAAAGACTCAATTACCATTGAACTCGCCAATTCACATCATTCTGTAGAAAATAATAGACATAATTCCGTATACGTCACTGTAGTCACAAAAACGGTTTATAAAGTAAAGACATAACACATAATCAGGCTCATGTATTTATAAAATGTTTAGAAATGAAATGACACTAATACAAATATGCCGTCAAATATTATTATCATTTAGATTTAAAACGCCCGAAACCTAAAAGAGGCTGTACAAAAATAAATAACACACAAATTACTCACCTTACGCTTACAATTAAAACCACGAATTACAGTTTACGTCATTTACGGAGTAACCGCGCAGCACCCAACTTTTAGCATTATCGACTCAACACTAAAAGGGGCCCTTCAAAAGTGAAGGAACGCATGATAAGCGGTCGATATGAAAGAGACACAACTGTACGTTTATCCCTTTCTAGCTTGAAAGTGGCTGTTTATTTCTATTAGACCGATAGATTATATGTTTCTAAGCCGTTTTATGTATAAAAGTCGATTTCTTAAATTTTTGAGTTACGCCACTTTAATTCTAAAGGTGCGATATAGGTACAGAAAAAATTCAGCAACATCAGAATTTTTCCACTTCCCACTAAAAAACAGCTAGCGCGATCCGTCTAATGAGTCAAAATGCATAGCTTGAGCGTTTCATTACTTCATGAGCTTTTGTATAAGGCACACCCCACACTAGCAATATTCGAGCGTCGTCGTTGTGCCAGAACATTGTGTTCTCTAACAGAAAAGCTATGAACAGTGACTAAAATATTTTTTATCTTAAGCCTATTTTCTACTTTACGAGTTTGTAAATTCAAGCTTTATAGAGTTAGAGAACGTAGAGTGGAGTCAGAAGGTTCTAGACGAGATCTGAAGACATTTTTTATTGGCGAGTCGTAATATTATGGTCTCGTCTTGGCATCGTTAAACATGAAATAAATTTAAAATTGAAATTATAAATTTCGCATTTAGAACATTAGGCCCCCACAGACGAGAGGCCGATCGTTTCAGCTGGAACTGACGTCAGTTCGGCCTGAACGGATTCGAGCACACACACGGAAAAAATCGCATCCAATCCAATTTACGTCAGTTCGGCCTGATCTGATTCGTGCCCACACACGGAACAGTCGCATCAGTCCATTCTGGTTTGCCGCGCGCTACGGTCGTGTTTATCAATTTTGTATTTAAACACCGCGAAAACTCATACAACGCTTGTACAAGATACACGCCCGCACGGCAGCGGGTCGGGCAAGAACTGAAGCGATTTGTCCACACACGGTCAGGACAGGCCGCGCATTCAGGCCGATCGGTCAGGCCAGAATTAATGTTGCCAACTTAGTTATTTTACAAAATTTTACTAAATTGAGTATTTTATTCCCTCCTTGGTAGAAATTTAGTTATTAGTAGTGTTTAAGTAGGAAAGAGCCAGACAGTAATGATATGCAAAATAGCTACTAAATACGTAATATTTCCTAGTATATTTTAATTTAATGGTAAAATTTATAATCAAATTCAATTAATGAAAAAAATTTAATATAATAAAACCTAAAATGCAGTGGTTTTTGGGGGGCTTCAGGAATTCCTAAGTTAAGTAGCCTCTTTAGTAGTATTTTAGTAGTTTTAGTAGAAATCGATACGAGTTTAGTAGTTTCACAAAAAAAGAGCTGGCAACACTGGAACGAATCGCTTCAGTCCGTACGGCCGCCTGATGCGATCTCGAAATTGCACACACACGATACGATTTTGCATCCGTTCAGGCCGAACTGAAGGTAGACCGGACCATGTATGGGGGACCCCTATTACTTGTCAAGTTGTCACATAAATTGTCATTTCATTTTGTCGTATTAATACAAGGAATTTGTAAGTATTATATACAACAGGAAAGAGTACTTCAAACTTTATTTTCTTTTAATTCAATCAAAAATGATCTTTACTACTCAGACTTAAAGCTTATCACGTGCGAAATAAAAAAACCGGTCCCGGTGAGATAGCTATAAGTTATCCCTGTGTCTCGTTCTAACAAGTAACCTAGTATAGCCAGTTTATATCTTTCCTTAAATTTTAGGTTTGGTAGATTTTATGTGCGATATAGTGTATAAGAAAGAAATACTAATAAACTCGGTTAATTATTATGTTATTCATAATCTGAGAGAGAAATGTAAGATAAAAATCACTAGTTATTTAGAACCTACCTACTAACCGATAATTAGAAATTAGTTATTTATTTTTTGATTATTTGCATTTTGGTAGAGTAAAATGGAAGAAATGAAAATAGAATAGTTGCAACACAATACGCCGTGTATTTCCCTTGTTTCATTCTAGATGTTCGGGTGACAATATGATTTAATAGGGAATGTAGGACATTTATATTATTTTACCTACCTTCATGATATTGTGAAGAGGAAACCATTGTATGTTTGTATGTTATTGATAATTTCTGAAACCTAACAGATTTGAAAAATTCTTTCACTGGTAGAAAAATTCTTAATCCCTGAGTGCTTATTATGTGCGCATAGTTACGTGACTCGTGAGAACCTCGCGGGCGGGCGGGCGACATCAGACAGACAGAGTTATAATATTAGTAGGTAGGTTTATCTGTATAGGATGACTTATAATATAATAATAACATTTATGGACACTTCACACCACATCAATCTTGTCCCGTGGTAAGTTCTCTTGTCTTAACTTGTGTTAATTTTATAAGCTTTTATTTAGTTTCACCTGTCCCGTTGTCGGTCTGTAATGGATTCTTGCAAGTTAAATTTGATCCACTTTCCGGTTTCCGATTGAGTTGAAATTTGGTACGAATATGTAAACCGCATGACAATGCAATATTATGATGACGTGGAGCTGATCTGATGATGGAGCTGGAAGGTGGCCACAGGAATTCCGAAATAAAACCACATAGTCCCATCGAATTTGGGCTCGTTTAGTTCGTCTTGACAAGTACTTTGATACTATATGGTAACCGGTCTGGTGATGGAGCTGGAAGGTGGCCATAGGAACTCTGTAATTAAACGACGCAACCCCATCGAGTTTGGGCTCGTTTAATTCATGTTGACGAGTACTTTGATACTATATGGTAACCAGGATCTGATGATGGAGCTGGAAGGTGGCCATAGGAACTCCGTAATTAAACGACGCAACCCCATCGAGTTTCGGCTCGTTTAATTCGTCTTGACGAGTACTTTGATACTATATGGTAACCAGGGAGCTAGAATATGGCCATAGGAACTCTGTAATTAAACGACGATGGGGTTCCATCGAGTTTGGGCTCGTATGATTCGTCTTGACGAGTATCTTGGTTGGCATGAATATGCAAACAAATGAAAGGCTTGCTGTGAATAACTCGAAAATCCAACATGACGGAACATCCAAGATGGCCGCCAAGTCATTTTTAATACACTCCTACAATATGGGTATCAAATGAAAGGGCTTGCTGAAAATAACTTGAAAATCCGACATGATGGAACATCCAAGATGGCCGACAGTCATTTTTAATGTAATCCTACAATATGGGTATCAAATGAAAGGGCTTGCTGAGAATAACTTGAAAATCCAACATGATGGAACATCCAAGATGGCCGGCAAGTTATTTTTAATGCACTCCTACAATATGGGTATCAAATGAAAGAGATTGCTGAGAAAAACTCGAAAATCCAACATGACGGATCGTCCAAGATGGCCGACAGTCATTTTTAATGTAATCCTACAATATGGGTATCAAATGAAAGGGCTTGCTGAGAATAACTCGAAAATTCAATATGGCGGAACACCCAAGATGGCAGACAGTTAATTTGAATGCAATCCTACAATATGGGTATCAAATGAAAGTATGGTGTGTTGGGGTTTTTTGAGGTCCTTACTGAGTAGAGTAAAATCTCTAGGAGGTCTCTTTATTGAAGAGCTTGACTGTACTAAATTAACCGGCAAACGACCTTGCAACAATGATGCGTTAAATGAGATGAACAGACTGAGAAACCTATCTAGCGATAGCTTAAAAGTAAAAAATAAATTAAAAGTAAAAAAAAAGACTTTTTTAAAAAACAAGCTTTTATTTGAATGCGCTAAAATGAATAAAATATTTTTTCCTTTAAAACTTTTACTATCAACTTACAACGTAATTACACAATTTATATGATATAAA
Source organism: Glaucopsyche alexis (assembly GCA_905404095.1). Lineage (NCBI taxonomy): Eukaryota > Metazoa > Arthropoda > Insecta > Lepidoptera > Lycaenidae > Glaucopsyche > Glaucopsyche alexis. Next base: position 1,247,503 of record FR990061.1, on the reverse strand, counting down.
AGCTTGTCGAGAATCAAACAAATCAAAGAAGTAAATCAAGTAACTTGATCTGATACATTTATGAGACAATTTATTTGATTCTCGACAAGCTTTTATAACATATTAATAGGGAATATGCATGTGACACCAAAATGGATAAAATATTTTTATTTGTAATCTTTATCGCTAAAGAAACATACCCGTACAATTGTTTTTTTTTAATTTATCGTGAATTAATAGTGAAAATTAATCATCAAAAAGTATTGTTTTTGAAAATGCCGCGCAAATTTCAAAAAAGGATATTATTGGCTGAACAAAACGTGACGTCATAGACCGCACGGACGTGTGTCAACTATGTGTCAACTTTCAAAACTTTTTTTTTTATTTATGGGGGAAGGTATTAAACCATTACCAATGTAAAAAATTTCATTGTGTCAAGTGAAACAGAAATTTCATATAAGCCTGGGACTTTAATATGATCCGGAATCCGGAAGGCCGAAGAAAATTCTGAGCATTGAAAATTTCTGTTTTCAATTATAATTTTGTATTATTTTTTTTAATTCATGTTATTTCGGTTTTTAATGTGTAATATTGGTGGAATATTAACCATTAATTATTCGTTGAGGTGCACTAGTGTGGAAAAGTGATACAATTACAAAATGCGTGCTAAATTGGGTTTCCCGCCAAAACTCCCTAGGAAGTTTCAGTAAAGCGTCTATCACTTTACAGTTTACTGAATCGACTGACTTGACTGATTGACTACCGTGACTATTTATTTGGACTTTGACTACACTTTGGACTTGACGATTTAGAAATACGTTGATGAAAATATACTTGACACTGGCAAATGGTCATAAGCCGACGCCATAAATAATAATAAAAAAAAAACAATGATTTTATCTGTCAACTGTTAGGTCAACTGTCTATCCAAGTGCGATGACGTTGTGACGTCATAGTTCACAACTCAAGCCATGAAGCATAGATACCAGGAGTCCGAACGGTATAGGCTTTTTAATAATAATTAAGGCGTGACTCCTGTTCGAAACATTACACAGAAAACATGAAACAAAAACATTTGTTTTCATACACAAGCTGTCTCCAGCTACAGAAAATGTTTTTGATCGAAACAAAACATTTTGTCCAGACACGATCTAAGTTCCGACGAGGAAGACGTATTAGCGCTCGCAGTTTTAGTGATTGTAGGTGTAGAATCTAGGAGAAAAGAGGGGTTCTGAAAAGGCCACTTTAGGTGTTTCATAAAAGTATTTTTTTAACTCATAAATATGTGCGCCATTTTACGCATTTCTATTGAAAACTGACAAAATTGGTGTTTTTTAATTAAGTCAGCCATATATTATGAGCGATCACAAAAACAAACACAAAAAACACAACAAGCAAAACTATAACCCTAAAAAACCTGTACCTAGCTGTCATGTGAACGATGTGAACACTAGGTAAGAAATGAAACATTTCTTCCCCTCTTTACCCGCGCGGGAATGTTTTCCGTCCGTCTCCGAAAACAAAAACATTGTCTATTCCTAGACAAATGTGTATAGCCACGCCCCAATGTTTCGTGTTTTCTGTGTAATGTTTCGAACAGGAGTCACGCCTTTATGTACACAATAATAGGACCAGATCTTAGTTCTCTTTTCTGCCGCTAGGCGTGCGGGACCGACGAGTACCGAGTGTTGCCAATACTATTATACCGAGTGTTGCCAATACTATTATTTATTACAATTATTTTTAAATTACCGTTAGGCAATTACCGTGTTCTACGGTATCTATTTTTCGAGAACAGTTTCTAAGAATTTCCTAAAACTTTTATATAATAAGATTTCAATCTTTCCAGAGCTGTCAATAGCAACTTTAAACTTCCCGCGTAATTTCAAACGAGTGCATGTCGGACCGTCGCGCGCTCTACCGGCAAAAATCTGTCCCCGTAATTGAGACCATTATTTTAACATTACGTTCGGACTCCTTGTTATCTATACTTCGTGACTCAAGCCATGAAGCATAGATACCAGGAGTCCGAACGGTATAGGCTTTTTAATAATAATTATGTACACAATAATAGGACCAGATCTTAGTTCTCTTTTCTGCCGCTAGGCGTGCGAGACCGACGAGTACCGAGTGTTGCCAATACTATTATACCGAGTGTTGCCAATACTATTATTTATTACAATTATTTTTAAATTACCGTTAGGCAATTACCGTGTTCTACGGTATCTATTTTTCGAGAACAGTTTCTAAGAATTTCCTAAAACTTTTATATAATAAGATTTCAATCTTTCCAGAGCTGTCAATAGCAACTTTAAACTTCCCGCGTAATTTCAAACGAGTGCACGTCGGACCGTCGCGCGCTCTACCGGCAAAAATCTGTCCCCGTAATTGAGACCATTATTTTAACATTACGTTCGGACTCCTTGTTATCTATACTTCGTGACTCAAGCGCTCGAAAATGGCGTTTTTAAGTCGCCCAAAAATGATTGTGATTTTAAAACATTTTTTCCAGGATAATAAATAATATTTTAGATGTGTTATATATATATTTTGAAATGTTATAACCAGTAGAAACGTTTAAAAGAATAAAAAAAATACATGCATATTCCCTATTGTGTAATTACGTTATAAGTTGATAGTAAAAGTTTTAAAAGAAAAAATGGCGGGATTCGAACCAGCGACCGGCTTGATCACCAACATGCTCAGCCACTAAGCCAAAGAGGTCGTCAAACTTTTAATTAGTGCAAAATATACTTTACCACGTGGTAGTGCTCATGATAACAAACTTTCCCAAAGGAACTTTTTTATTTAATCCACCTCAACTTAACATTAGGTAGCGAATTAAATAATAATAAAAAACAACGGGTTGCACTCCGGAAGTGCCGGTAGAAGTGAAAAATTTCAAAAGTGGGGCCATTGAACTGGAGACACTTTTTTCTTCATAGTGTTTTCACCATACGTCAAATTTCAAAATGGCCCCAAAAATCTCAAAAGTGGGGCCATTTAACTGGAGACACTTCTGTTCTCCATGGTGTTTTCACCATACGTCAAATTTCAAAATGGCCCCAAAAATCTCAAAAGTGGGGCCATTTAACTGGAGATACTTCTTTTCTCTATACTGATTTCAAAGTACGTCAACTTTCAAAATGGCCCCAAAAATCTCGAAAGTCGAGCCATTTAACTGGAGACAATTTTCGTGGGGGGGACAATTGGAGGTAAAGGCCAATGTAAGGGTAAATGTGATGGGGATGATTGGCGGTCAAGGTCAAGGCCAAAGGTCAATAGTTGGGGTCAGAAGTAAATACGAACTAAAATAGTTTCATGCTCGCGTAAACCAAGACAGCAAACAATTGCAAGTTGCATCTTATGATTTTTCGATCAGATTCACGTGTCCTGCTCGAGTTTAACAGTTTTTACCCATCCCAAGAAAAGTGCACAGTGCCGCTAAAGGAATTTTCACTTATAATAAATGTTCTAAAAAGTTTATTTGGGTAAGATGTTTGTTATCATGAGCATTATTACGTGGTAAAGTGTTTTACACTAATTAAAAGTCACTCTATACATATATATATACAACAACAAAATCATTTATGACATATTATTACTTTTAAACAAAAAATTAAACCGACTTCCAAAGTAAAAATACACAAAAAAGTATGAAACAAATCTTATTTTCTAAATAATTCCCCCTTTTAAATTTGGCTATTTCTCTACTAATCTTCTTAATTTTGAAGTCGATACTAGCCCAATTGATATTCGACAATATTTTATAGAACTCACGTTCATATTTGCCGGTACCGTGGTGGTGGCTTAAAGTTCATGTTAAGAAGATTAAGTAGAGAAATAGCCAAATTTAAAAGGGAAATTATTTAGAAAATATGTTTTATTTCATGCTTTTTTGTGTATTTTTACTTTGGAAGTCGGTTTAATTTTTGTTTAAAAATAATAATTTCACCCGTTTTAGTTACATATTTTGTTAAGTTGTTATTAATACGTCTTAAAAACGTCTAAAATAAACGATCGAATGTATAATTGAATACGCGCCAAGCTTCCATTAGGTATTGTTGTTAAGGTGATGATGATGATTACTGTAAGTTACAAAGTGGCATATGCTTGCAGTTCTTTAAACAATGCTGAAATTTCCAAACGCGTATCTTTAAAGACTGAGGAGTTCTGTTCAGTGCTTTTGGGTCTAGGGTATACCCTAGATCCAACATCTTATTTTTAGGAGCATATGCTGCATTGTGTTACTTCAGTAAAAGTCAAAATCACTATATGTATGTGTCGATATAAATTTCGAGGAGTTTCCTCGATTCCTCATGGATCGCATTATCCGGTTTCCACCTTAGTGACTAAATGACCAATTTCGAATTAAACCCTTTACAACAACAAACGAATTTTTCAAATAGGTCCATAAACAGCAGAGTAATGTTCAAAGATCTCCGTGTTAGTGTAAAATACTATGAGAAGTACCTTTTATATCATCATAATGTGATGATGTATGGTGTGATAGTGGTGGTGATGATGATGTTTACTCTAATTGACAGGGTGGCATATGCTTGCAACTTGCAGTTCTTTAAACAACGCCGAAATCCCCAAACATGTATCTATAATGAGTCAGGAGTTCTGTTCTATACTTCTGGATCCAGGGTATACCTTGGAGCAAAATATTACTTTTAGATAGCATGTGCTTGGACTTCTTTAGAAAAAGTTGAAATCACCATATGTTTCCAAGCTTCAACTAATTTGTCCCCAAATTAAAAATATTGTTGTCACCCTTGTTAAAAAGAGACGGAGCGGTTTGTATTGTATCTCCCTCTCGGCACAAATTTGATGCCGAGAGCTCTTTCCAGTTGTATATAATACCAGGCCTGTCCCACTCCCCGTGTAGGTATCAAAATATAAGTACGTGCGGCGGCCTCCCTAAACGGGCCAATTAAAAGGGACTCGCGCGCGAGCAGTGAGCGACGTATGCGTGATTTGTTCGTCGCAATGTTTTATGGATTTGATTTAATACCTTATAATCGGTGCACATAATATTACAATACTGTGTTTAAGTTAGGTAAAAATCACCCGGCCAGCTATAACTATAATACCATAACATAATATTTAATAATATAGTTTGAACTACTGCAATTAACCAATATTTAGTGTTTAGGTGTTGGCTCCACCTGAACTATCTGTTCGCGTCTTTGAGTAATATCGCCGTGAAGGTATCGAAAACGGTTACGTTTACGCTTATGTATGTATATACTTATAGGTATGCGCGAATTTATTACAATTATTAAAATACTATTAACACCTACCTTAGGTTTATTTGGAAAGCAATTTGTTCAGTAAAGTACAGTAGGTAGGTACTAAAAAGTATGTAAAAATTTTTTGTAATTAAATATTAAGAAAAAATATATATATACATACGTATAACCGCCTCCTTTTTTGGAAGTCGGTTAATTATTTTCTAAAATGAGTCAACCCTAATGTCATTAGAATGGATAAGAATTACGCGATAGAAAGAGACGCAACTTCTAGGTAAATATAATCGTAATTCGTAGGTAATCAAGCGCTGCGTTAGCTGAATTGAACCTTATCGTATCGCAGTAAGAGTTCCTATTTCTTCAAACCCTTTGTCGGAGTGGTTCTTCTGTACCTCTAGGTACTATTATTTATTCTGTGATAATACTTACAAATTCCTTGTATTAATATGAAACTTGGTCCCCTCCCCGCGTGGCGAGAGGCCCGCACCCCGTATTCGCCATTGATAAATGATAAAAGTTGGTTTTTTACATTCTAATAAAAAATCCTGCGGATAAACATGGTTAAACTTATAGAAAGTGTTTTGTAACACCATAATCATCATTTATTGATTAAACGAACTTACCTTTAAGTGATGTTCAATCAAAATTATACGAGGGGTTTGTCCGAAGATATTAGTATTCGTTTTTACACTCTGTAGTATCGCTCGTATTCGTTACCACTTAGCACATTTCAAAGACAAAAAAATGTTTTTTCCCCTTCAGCTTCCCGCCATTTTTTCCCGCGTTATATCTCTGGTTTCCCCTTCTGCCTGTAGCCTGAAACTCACTAGAACCTTCATTTAGTTCAAAGCAGAAAAATGATATTTCTTATTTGGGTGCTATCCACTGAGAACCAGGGTGGGTGGGATCTAATATCTTCGGACAAACCCCTCGTATAATTTTGATTGAACATCACTTAAAGGTAAGTTCGTTTAATCAATAATTATACTTCGGGGGTTTGTCCTCGATATTAGTATTCGTTTTTACACTCTGTAGATGTTTAGAGCATGAACAAGAAATATCATTTTATTACACAACACAAGCTTTATTCATTATTCATATTCATTATCTTAAATCAAAGTTAAAGTTCTAAATACATCGAATAATACACATTTATGTACTCTTCATAATTGACATAGCAAAATCATTTGGACTGTCAGCAATAATAGGTCTATTATAAAAACGAGCAAAGGAAGTGGAGTTGCCTGTCCAACCCGCTGTAGTACGAATTACATCTAAATTAACTCCTCGTCTATAAGCTAACGAAGTTGAAGCGTGACGGGTACTGTGACTTGAGAAAACAGACACATCAACTCCACTATCCCTTAACGTATTTTTTATCCATCTACTTAATGTTTGACATGATACAGCATTATATGGTTTTTTAAATGAAATAAAAACATTATCACATTTTCTGTGGGCAGATGTTTTGTTTAAATACGCTAATAGCGTTTTGGCTGGACATATCTCAGTTTTTTCTGCAAAATAAGGTAAATGTAAAATGGGTTGTGTTCGTTTTGGGTGAGAAGTTTTTAATAAATCTGTAATTTTAATAAGAATCTCATTTTCGGTCATTATAATATTACTTAAATAAATCTTTGATAAAGTCTGTACTCTGTGAGCAGTTACTAAAGCTAATAACGTTATACATTTCCTTGTAAGATTTTCTAAAGTTAGTTGATCGTTAGGATGTAACGATCCTAAATAGTTCAAAACTACATTAGCATCCCACGTTACATTATACCTTGGTAGTGATGGTCTAAGTCTGTATACACCTTTACAGAATCTTGAGAAAATTTCATTACGCATAATATCTCCAAAGATTAATGCCAGGGCTGATCTATAGGTATTTATTGTGTTATATTGATTACCTTTATTGAAAACTTCTGTGAGAAAATCTAAAATCATTGAAATTGATGGTTTGAACAATTCAATATTATTGGCATGTGCATATTCACACCATCTTTTAATACAAACGCCGTACTGTTTGTAAGTGTTTTCTGATAATGATGCTATCGTTATATCCACTGCTGATGATGGAACGCCTCTACTAATCATTGCCGCCCGGATAACACTGCGGCAACCAGGGTAGTCGAATTGATGTTTTTGTTGCTGAAATTTGGTATTAAAAAATTGCTCGGATCTAACTCTAAAATGTCTGAAGCTACTAGACTCGTAAAAAGGGGATACCAAGATTGAGATGACCAATTTGGCACAACCATGATACCCGTAGCTTGATCATTAATTATTTTTCTTAAGGCTTTTAGTACCTATACACGCTACTGGGGGAAAGGCGTAAAAATAATAATTTGACCAGTCAATTGTAAACGCATCAATTACAGTTGCGTCCGGATCTAATTGCCAAGATGCATAATTTTTACATTTTTTATTTACTCGGTTTGCGAATAAATCTATATTCGGTAAGCCAAATGTTGATACTATTAGTCTAAAACCTTTATCTAAGATCTCCCACTCTGTATCAGGATGCACCTTGCGCGATTCTCTGTCTGCAACAATATTATCTGCAGATTTTATATATGCTGCTGTAATGTATATTTTTCTTTCTTCGCACCACTGCCAAATGCTTTTGGTGACTTTGTTAAGAGTGGGATATCGTATCCCACCCATACGGTTGACATAGCTAACAGCCGTTGTATTATCTATCCTCAAAAGTATTTGACAGTTAAAACAATTTATAGCAAATATTTTTAATGAGAAAAAAGCAGCTAGTAATTCTAAATAATTAATATGTTGTTGTTTTTCAGACTGTGACCATTGTCCTCCTGCCGATTGACCCTCACAGGCTGCCCCCCATCCAGTTGTTGAGGCGTCAGAATAAATTTCGCGACAAAAATTATTGTCCTTAATTTTTAATACAGAATTACTTATGGAATTTAGCCACCATAGTATATCTTCTTTTGTAAAGCTTGGAATGTCCATGTAATGGTCATAATTGTAATTTTCTAAATTTAAATATATACATCTTTCTAATTCTTTTATATGCATCCATCCATATTCTACACCTGGGCATGCTGAAACTAAGAGGCCTACGAGTTTAGCCCAATCTCTAATTTTACAACGATTAATATTTAAAACTTTAGTTAGTTCCTTTTTAATTTTTATTCTTTTATCCTGTGGTAAACTAAGATTCCAATCTTTTGAATTTATAATAAAACCTAAATACTTGCAACTATGGGATGGATTTAGACAACTTTTATTTAAATTTAGAATAAAACCCAAGGCTTGTAAAAAATTGCGAGTTGTCTTTACATTTAGAACACAATCTTCGTATGTATTACCTATTAAAATAATATCATCTAAATAACAAGATGATAAATATCCACAAGATCTTAGTATTTTAAACACCGGTTTTAACAATTTAGTAAATATATAAGGTGCCGTACATAAGCCGAATGGTAAAACTTGAAATTCATAAATACATTTTTTATTATTTTCCTGGATAATGCAAAATCTTAAATACTTCCTAGAACTTGGGTGTATTTTTATTAACATGTAAGCATCCTTTAAGTCTATAGTAGACATAAAATCATTTTTAGATATTAATTTTAAAACCGTACGAACATCCTCCATTTTAAAATGTATAGTGTCTATATTCTTATTTAACTGCTTTAAATTTAATATAAATCTCCTTGTGCCGTCAGGTTTTGGAATAAGGAATGCACCAGATATAAATTCGCCAGGACAATGGTCACATTCTACTATAGCACCTATGTATTTTAATTTATTGATTGCGCAATCAAAATGAATTTGTTCTGATTCAGATCTAATTACTGTATATTGTGGGGCTTGCTGGCAGACGAATTTATTAAATGTTATTTTATAACCGTTAACCCACGACAAGACTGTACGGTCCTTGGTTATCATTGACCACTGTTTAATAAAAAAAATTAAGCGACCAGCATAGCCTACCTCACAGGCCATCTCGTTTACCGCTTTCGTGTCAATCGCTGCCGATGTGACGACGCATTCCAGGAGTTCCCTTGATTCGGAGGTGGTTTCTGGGGCGGGTAATTCCGCGATGTGGTTCTGGCTGACTGAACCGATCGCTGGTGACGTGATGACGTCGGGCCTGAGAATTGTTTGCGCTTCCCAGGCGTCGCTTTCCAGTTTTTTGACGAAGGCCCCGCAAAACTTTTTTGCTGGTCTTTTAAATCGGTTCCTGATTTAGTGACCGCCTTAGCTACCTTAAGAGTTTCACCTAGATTATCGCCAAACAAATATTTTGTAATCTTAGTATTAGCTAGTTGTTCTTGAAGTTCTTTTTTAACAGTTGATAATGCAAAAGTCCTACGCGATATGGAATCATTATAATGTACGTCACATAAAAGACGGGTAGCGTCAACAAGTTTTTGTAAAAATTCCTGGTCTGGCGATTCACTTGAATTTATTTTTGACGTGATTACGTGACTCAAACAAGCAATAACCGTTGCAATGCTTTTTTGCCGCCACTCTATTGCTTTATCGCGTTTTTTAGATATTTCAGAAAATGTTACCTTCATTTCCGCGTTTAATTCTGGTGCCGCTATTAATTGACAGTTTTCGGGTATAAGATATTTTTTTGAAAATTCAACCCGTTCGTCTTTTTTTAAACCAGATGATAAAATATAAGTCAATCTATTTGCTAATTCCGTATTTATTTCCGGTCCGTAATTTGTAATAGTGCTAGGATCTGCACCTAGAACTTCAAGAATTACTGGATCTAAATCCGTGTTACTTTGTTTTTCTACAACAAGAGCTTGTGCGCCAGAAGTTGATGGAATAGCTAAGTTATCTTCAGTTATTTGTTCAAAATTTTCAGTTAGGTTTTGATCTAAAACAAAGACAGGAAATCGGATTAAAAATTAATGCGACGAGTAATCCTCCAGACTACCCTGAATGCATTAATTCGTTTTTGCGGCGAATAATCCTTCCGACTATCCTGAATGCAATAATTTAATAATGCGCGAGTAGTCCTACAGACTACCCTGAGTGCATTAATTTATTTTGGCGCGAACAATCCTTCCGACTATCTTAAATGCAATAATTTAATAATGCGCGAGTAGTCCTACAGACTACCCTGAATGCAATATTTTAAAGCAGTAATGCAGCGAGTAGTCCTTCTGAATACCCTGAACACATTTGTTTTAAGGCGGCGAGATAATCCTACAGACTCCCTGAATGCCTTTTATTCATTTCTATGTTATTAAGGAGTAATAACTTACCATTTTGTTCACTTGAACTCGAAGATGTGGATGAAGATCTACTTGAGGACGAAGATGATCGTCTATAACGAGAACGACGTGGTCGTTTTTTAATTTCCTCTTCTATCCATTTTAATTTTTTAACAATATAATCTAACGATTTTTCACTTTTACGTTTTGGCATTTTAAAAATAAAATTCAAATAAATTATTTAAATACTTTTAAATTAATACCAGTGCGTTCGTGGTAAGCACAAAAGCGAATGAAGGTTCTAGTGAGTTTCAGGCTACAGGCAGAAGGGGAAACCAGAGATATAACGCGGGAAAAAATGGCGGGAAGCTGAAGGGGAAAAAACATTTTTTTGTCTTTGAAATGTGCTAAGTGGTAACGAATACGAGCGATACTACAGAGTGTAAAAACGAATACTAATATCGAGGACAAACCCCCGAAGTATAAATAGATATAAACTATACTAACTAAAAGTTTCATTTGTAGTTTTTATAGCGAGTTTGAGGAATAAAAATGGAATATCTTTATACGAAATTGCCGAATGTGGCACATCTTTCTTACAGACTCAGATATTAACACTCTGAACAGTTTTTTTAGATTTGTCAGACATTAGAATAGTTGTGGGCCTGGTGGGACCATGTTTTATATAGTAGCCGAATACCAGGAAACCCCTGGTTGGATACGACTCAAACTGCATATGTGCATCGGTTACTCTTTCCTTAATATCGTGAAAGTAAAATTTTTAGCTATAATTTACTTTTGGGCCAATATCCACGAAAGACACAAAAACCTAAATTGCTACAAACGCAGCCATCCAAAATGGCACAAAATCAAATTTTAGACTAAGAAGAAGGTCCGGAAACTATATGCAAAAAATAAAAGACTTTAGAATTTTTTCACCCTCAAAACTTATCCAGACCCGTCTATTGGCGATAAACCCAAAATAACACGCATTTTGTGGTTGTATCACTTGTCCACAGTAGAACATTGTGAGTTTCTATGCTGATATGCTAAAAACTAGAGTCCGACCGAAACTGGTTTTCCGGCCGAAACCGAAACCGAAACCGAACATTCGGCCGTGGCTTCAGTTTCGGCCGAAACCGAAACCGAAACCGAAACTCACGTGGTCAAGTAGAAAATTCCTTAAAATACTGAAATTTGGTGCATTTTATCCATTACTCTGCATTAATTAGGACATGAAATGGAAACACGGTATATTAATTTTGTTGTAATCATTTATTTAATGTAATATTAAAAAATATTAATTATATCTGGGGGCACGGTAGTACACGTAGAAGTTAAACGAAAGCAAAGTTTCGCATTTATGACACTCACCCAGTCACTCACTCATGATCATCAGAATGGAACTAGTACTTCCCATAAACTCAAAGAGCTGAAATTTGGTAAAGAGGTAGGGTTTAATGGCCACATAAAGGGAAAACTATAAAAACTAGGATAATCGAAGATCTGGAGTACCTGGTGACCCTGATTAGAAAACACGAGTCCAACCAAACTATTAGAGATCGACATACTGCCTTTACAAAAAATATTCAACTTGGTGGGCCACTTCATTTGATGTCAAAAATCGAAGGTCTGAATTATCTGATGAAGAACCCTCAGCTGGTCTCAGCTGATTAGAGATATGGCAATGTCCCCTTCTACTATTGGTACATAAAAAAATCGACTGTCATTGCAAAAATCCAGTGAAGTGGGACACATCTTCTAATTTAATCTAGCCGGTAGTGTCCCACTGCTGGGCGAATGCCTCTTCTTCTGCTTTTAATACGCATAAAAATAAAATTAAAGGAAAACTCTGGATAAGACTAGACTGGCTTTTATGCTTATACTTACAAGTTTACAACAAGAAATAGTCGAACAATTAACTTTATTCTATTCGAACATTACACAAATTAAATAAACAAATTACACTAAAATCTAGTAAAATAAATCAATATTCCTACGTTTCTACAAAAAGAAGTGAAATCCCACCAAAAACATTCTGTAAAAAACTAGCCAAGTCTCGATGGAGCTGCTTGTTTATCTCTAAAAAGTAATGAAATCTAGACTAAGTCGTGCCAAGTCTAAGGATCCTTACTGCGATTTATTTATTATTATAGTTAATGTTGTGTGACTTGGCCGTTGAAGAGTACACAAGGGTACAAAAGGGGCTCCATAACACCATTGCTCCAATACATGTGTTATACAATCAACAACAGCCTAAAATAAGACACTAGCGTCCAATTACCAATACCAGTATGGGCTATTATCTCGCTTAACAAACATAGGTAGTTACAACAGAATCTGATATAATATTACGTGTAAACAAAATTGACTTCTAACGTATAAAGAATTTTCAAGTCACACAACATTAACTATAATAATAAATAAATCGCAGTAAGGATCCTTAGACTTGGCACGACTTAGTCTAGATTTCATTACTTTTTAGAGATAAATAAGCAGCTCCATCGAGACTTGGCTAGTTTTTTACAGAATGTTTTTGGTGGGATTTTAATTATGTTTTCAAATTCAGTTGCGTTGTCAAAGCGTTGCCGCAAGAAACGAAGTTAGGCGAGCGTGCACGAAAACTTCCGAAATCAGTTTCGGTTTCGGCAAAAGTTTCGGCCACTTTTGGCCGAAACCGAAACTGCCGCCGAAACTTGATTTTTGGCCGAAACTCGGCCGAAACCGAAACCGAAACCGAACTTTCGGTCGGACACTACTAAAAACTCTTGGAAAATTATTTTGATCGAAATCGGACAATAACTTTTAAAGTAATTCAAAGAAACCCTATTCATAGTTACGTAACTCTCCTTAGACATGTCGTGGCATGCTCTTGGTTAGGTTTTATCCTAGAGTCTCATACCCAGAGTTTGATGTTTAAGTTTACATCGTGTTTTTATTTTGTTAACCTTTTTTCAATTTACTTTTACACTGGTCTGGCAAGGTTAAAGTTCCCACTAAATTACCTAGCTTTTTACCCCCCAACTCTTTAAACATTATACTAACACTATATCATAATTTCTTATCATCTCAAACATGTTTTTTGGGGGATTAAAAAATTCACTTTTCAAAAATTTGTAAATTGACTAAGTTCCGCTTCTGATCAGCCAGACCTGCAGTCTCGTGTTGAGGTACAATAGGATAAGTACAGGACAAGGTTTCAGCTTGCCTAAAACACCTGCTCTAAATTTCCTAGCAGCTCTTGGGTTAGCATTCGCAAGTTGAAGTGGCAATGGATTGGAGCAACACCTGCTAGTATCTGTTATTAGTAGGTATTGACTGGAGTCTGAATATATATTTAGTCCGTGGAACATGGTAGAAATAATGGTTTTTGAGGCAAAGGGAAAATATATGTCCGTTGCCATTTCATCTTGCGAATGCTGGCCCAAGAGGCTGTACTTCGGAGGGGGCCTAGGCCCTACAGTAAACGGCAACGATGAGTACCTACGTAAAGCGATTAAAATACCATTTCAATTCATATCAAATTTATTAAGCTTACAATTATTAAAATTAATTAAGTACAAATAAAATTGATTTTAATGTTAATATTAATCTAAACTTAAAGCTATTCAACGTGATGTGGAGGTTCGTGTGACGTGTTGTAGTCGGTAAATGGTTCTGTTAGAAAAAAGGTTTACTCCTTGATTTAACTAATTAACTAATAAAATAAATTTAAAAAACGGATCCGATTCAGTGGCGAAGGCTGGCTATCCTTCATAGGGAAGCCGTAGCCTGTATAATAGGTAGGGTTTTGGATGAGGGTCGTCAAAAGGTAAGCGGTAAGGGAAGCCGATAGGAATGGAGTTATAGGAACCCCTCGCCACTGATCCGATTAGTTCGCTAGTCGCGGTAGGCGGGGGGCGGGGCGCGCGCGCGCACGCGCTTGGGCCGCGGCTTCTTGTGGTGCACGTGGTCGACGTGCGCGCGCTGGCCGGCCGCCGACGTGAAGTCCTTGCCGCAAATCTCGCACTGGAACTGCTTCACGCCCTTGTGCACGGTCTTCACGTGGCGGTTGCAGTTCTGGTAGAAGTGGAACTGGCGCTCGCAGTAGGGACAGCGGTAAGTCGGCACCTCCGCGCCGTGCAGGCGCTGGTGCACCGCCAGGTTGTTCTTGTTGGTGAACGCCTTGTCGCACGCGCCGCACTTGAACCGCTTCTCGCCCGAGTGCGACATCATATGGTCCAGCAGGAGCGCCTTGCACTACATATAAAGAAACTAAACATTATTTACATGAATGCGAATGGATCCCACAATAGGCTTGTGGGTATAATTATGGTGGCAAGCCCCACTTGACTCATATTTAGTTTTATACATTGAAGGAGTATTTCCTTTAGTACTTGGCTTAGGAAAACGTATTCTAGCGATAGCATAAATTAGAAGCATATGATTGATAAATAAATTGATTTAAAAGTAGGTATGTATTTTTGTTTTTTAATTTCTACTGATGAAAACACCTCGAAGTAACTTCCGGCAAGGATGTGACGACAGAAACACACTAAACACATACGTAGTAGTGAAACGGAACGTGTTTCTGTAAATAAATAGTTCATGACATCATTTAAAGTAACGTCAAAACGTCAAACGGAACGTCACACTGCCATTTTGTCTGAGTGGTCTATACTCTATAGCACAGATTACAAATAGTACTAGTATGACATCACAGCAGAGATAAAATCTATCATCCAACATGGCGAATAGTGTTTTCGGAGGTTTTTAAAGTGTCATAGATGTAGAAAAAAAGGCTGACACTGCTTCAGAAATACCTACGAATAGTGAAGCAATCAAAGTAAGCCGGCCGTATCGTAGCGACACGTGCCGCACGCAAACATTCACAGCAAAGTAAGACGATCGGCCGCCAGTACGCCAATGGCAATTATCCATAATCTCACACAAACGTACGTCGCCGCCATTGTTGTGCGAACTCAATGCTTAGCTCACCTTCCGTCCGCCTTTTTTCTACGTCCATGAACAATGTATTTTAAAAATATTTTTGTAGGTTTTTAGATTTCAAAATAATGTAATATAATTTGTTGTTTAATGAAACAATAATGAGGCACTCAAGGTCAAGTAGCCTAATGTGTGCTCACGAGACTCACCGCGAACATCTTGCCGCACTGCTCGCACATGCAGGCGCCGGCGACGCGCGAGAACTTGGTGCGGTTGAGGCCGGGGTGTGCCGTGCGGAAGTGCTGCGCGTACGACCGGTAGCTGTCCAGCTGCTCGCCGCACTGTACACACATTACTGATGAGTTTCAAGCAGTGGCGGATTATCCTAAAGGCAAACTAGGCATGCGCCTAGGGGCTCGAGGGTACAAAGGGGCGCTCGGGCTGAATTGTAAAATAAAGAAAACTTAGGCCTTTTCATCCGTTATTGGATGACGTATACAGTATTCTCCGAGCAAAGTAACCACTCTTGAAATACTGCAGTGCCTGGGACAGTTGGTTTTTAAATGTCGTATGGTTGCCCAAGCACATACGGCATTCTCACAACACAGTCAGCCTAGTCCAGAAGAATGACTGGTCAATACGTCTGGGGCCAACCATGTGCGGGTTTCCTTACGATGTTTTCCTTCACCGTAAGAGCGTCCGTATAATGTACTTGAGATCTGAAAACGTACCTATCATTGATACACGCCACAACCTGGGATTCGAACCTGCACTCTCTCGAATGCGAACCAAACGGTCTACCTTCTAGGCCACGGAGCTCCCAAAAAAAGAAAGCCACCTATTTACACAATAAAAAATATTATTGCTTACAACCAACGGATGGGACTGACTAGAACTTATGCCTAAAATTACCCCCCCGACAAGATATTTATAATATAGGGGCGCCGATGACAATATGTTTGTCTACGGCGCTCTCAATGTTTAATCCGCCTCTGGTTTCAAGGTTGAAATGAGAAAACATTACGGCCAGGATAAGAAAACACAAGGGGAAATGAAATATGGTACACAACCGACAAGTGGAATAAAAACAAAATATATAGGTAATGACATCCAAGAAATGAAAAAGAAAGCAAGGTGATAGTTTCGGAGGTGGGAAGATGAAATAAAATGAGTAGATGGCAAACTATGGACAAGAAAAGAACAGAGGAGACCTTTGCCAAATCTGGGCAAACAGACGAAGTTGTTTTTGTCATCGACTAAGCAGAGTAGTAATTTAGCTTATACTAGCTATTGCCCGCGGCTGCGCCCGCGTAAATACATTATTCCGTGGGAACACTATTTTTTCGGGAAAAAAAATATCCTATGTCCGTTCCCGGGACTCAAAGTATGTCTATACCAAATTTCATAAAAATCGGTTCAGCAGTTAAATCGTGAAGAAGTAACAGACAGACAGATAGAAAGACAGACACACTTTCGCATTCATAATATTAACTAATAGTGTGTAGATTTATATAATGTTGTTTTTATTATCCGAATAAAGGCTATTATTACTATAAACAAGAAAATAATAACATTTCTAGGGCACTTTCGATACCTGCTCGCAGGGGATGTTCTGTTTGGGGCGGTCGGGGTGCTCCGCCCAGTGCGTGACGACGCCGGGCGAGCGCCGCTTGCGCGCGCGCCGCACCACGCCCAGCTGCTCCTTGCAGCCCCAGTCGTTGCGGATGCGGTTCCTGAAATACATTGCTACATTTATCCTACTAATCTATATAACGTTCAGTAAAATCAATTACGGATACTTCGGGCACATGATCCACTGCTTATGTAAAGACCTTTGGGCAAAAAAAAAAAAATTGTCATACTTAAAGCAAATAAATCATTGCATGTATGGGGGAATCTCCGCTCAACGCAAACCTGCCCATATAAATGAAGATTTTTTTCGTGTATGACAATATATTTTTTTTTTCTTAAACGTTTATACATAAGCAGTAGATCATATTATGCCCAAAATATCCGTGATTGATTTTACCGAATCTTATATACATAATATATAAAAGAAAGTAGTGTTTGTTACACTATTTATAATTCAAGATCGTCTAAACCAATTTGGCTGAAAATTGGAGGAGAGGTATTAAAACCAGGAGAAGGATATGAGGATGCTTTTTATCCCGTTTCCGAAGTACTCAAAACTCCAGAACGGCTGTATCAATTTGGCTCATTTTGAAATAATTGTGGAAGTTTAGAGAAGATTTAAACAGTGAGAAAAAGGTGTCTGTTGTAGTTGAGTAGGACGTAGGTTGCATTGTTGGTGTAGTCATTTATTCATTCCAGTTCATATTTAGAGAGAGAACAACGTGTGTTGGGACAGCTAGTAATATAAATATGAAAGTTTTTGAGGATGGATGGATGGATATTTGTTACTCTTTCACGCAAAAATTACTAAATGTTATTTAGTATGGCAGTAGTTTTTGTGAGTGGATTTTTTTTCGACAGTAGAAAAGGTTTTGAAAAAAAAAAAACAATAAACTAAAGAATGGCAAGTAACTTTCATATTCGGAGCATAGACAAAGGTTACTGGGGGGTACTGACGGGTCATTGTCGCTGCTGTGCACGGAGGACTGCGTGAGGTGACGCAGGTAGGCCTCGTCGTTGGCGAACCGCAGCTGGCACTCCTCGCAGTACGGGCCGTCCAGCTTCATCTGTTGACATATAATGTCAGTTTAAATACCCTGGGCATGGAGAATACAGGTAAGGAGAACTATCTCATGTATTAAAAAGTGTCCGTTGAAAGGGAGCAACATAAGATGGCGCTATAGTAGCATGTGGACGAATTTTAAAAAGAGCGCCACAAAATGGCCACAAATTATTAGAGTAACTAACCAATAACTAACTTTCAAATGACTTCACTCCATCTCTTATTGCTAACTTCATATTATACTCTCTTCTGAGTTCTGACTCTAGCGCCATTATGGCCAGTTTTAGAACTATTATGTGGTTACTTTTGTCGGACATTTTTTAGCTTTTCTGCTTTAGAGAGATGGTCCTCCTTACCTCTATTATGACCCTGGGGTGATACATGGGCGACACTCGCTACAAATGACAACCATATCACGAGGCAGCCATGTTGACGTAAGCTTAAGGTTGACACCGAAATAATTTTAAACATCGCGTCAGACAAATCTATTATAAGTATTAAGAAATTATATTGTCAAGTATGTCAAAGCACGAAACGACCAGCGGCTAGCCCAGTGAACGAAAGTCCTGGCTGGAAAAAACGTCTCGCTCGCCGCGCGCACCCTCGGCATACGTCTAGCCACGCACACATGCGAGTTGTCAATCGTGTAAGTCTATCGAATGACTGTTCTTTAATTTATATTCTTTGGCTCTGATCCAATCCAAATTAATATAGTGCACTGTGCGCTATTGTATTTTTTTTATTGCCTGCTGTTAGAAGAGGTTAATGAACAGCATAGCCAAGAAGTTCGTCAGAATGTGCGCGTACCTTTAAGTCGCACGGGTTGTACGGGTTTGACGACCTCTGTGGCTCAGTGGTGAGAGCAGTGGCGCTTTAGCCGGAGGTCGCGGGTTCGAATCCCGCCAGGGAACAAAAAGTTTTCTGTGCTCCTGGGTCATGGATGTGTATTAAATATGTGTATAATATAATAAAAATCTTAAATATATGTATAGTATAAAAGTATTATATATACTTCCCGTTGTCTGGTACCCGTAACACAAGTTCTTCGGATACTTACCACGGGGCCAGACTGACGTGGTGTGAAGCGTCCATAGATATTATTATATTATTATTACGTATCGTGCGTGTACCTGAGCGTCCTGCAGCTTGTGCCGCTTGGCCTTGTGCATCTCGACGCCGCGCTTGCTCACGAACGTGTACCCGCACAGCTCGCACGCGAACCGCGACGAGTGCTTGATCCGCAGGTGCGACATGTACGAAGTGAACTTGCTGCGGACGAGTAACATTATGATCATGGAGAATAGGGGTCGTTCATTAATCACGTGATGCCTAAAGGGGGAGGGGGGGTCCGAAAAAAAATCACCAAGTATCACCAAGGGGGGCAGGGGGTATAAGGAGACATCACGTGTATTAATTTTCGAATCTAGTCTATGCATACCGAAATTATTATTGGTTGTAGATTCGTAGTGATGTTTAAATACTCACAAGACAAATGACTCGTATAGTTTTTAATTGCCTAAATTATTCGATTAAATTGTTTTTTAATCTAAAGTTTTTTCAAACATGACCTGCTTACTATGTAAAAAAAAAATACACGTGATGTTAGGTGGGGGAGGGGGGGGGTAGTATAAAACCTCACCACGTATCACCAGGGGGAGGGGAGGGGTCTAAAAAGTTGTTAAAAACATCACGTGATTAATGGACGGTCCCATAGAGGTAAGAAAACCATCTTGTATGGGGGATAACTTGAAAAAGTGTCCACCCGTAAAGACCAAATAGTTCGAAATCTCACCGATATAGCGCTAGTGTAGATGGTGGAAATGATATGAAGTTAGCAATAATAGATGGAGGGAAGTTATTTGAAAGTTAGTTACTTTAATAATTTGTGGCCATTTTGTGGTGCTCTTTTTGAAATTCTTCCACCCGCTACAATAGCGCCATCTTATCTTGCTCCCTTTCAACGGACACTTTTAATACACGAGATGGTTCTCCTTACCTCTATTCTCCATGATTATGATGAGGACAGAAAGAAAGGAAAAGTTGGTGAGTCAAAAGTGACCTATTAGGGGCCGTCCACATATTATTATGTCCCGCCTAATTTCGACTTTTTGGACCCCTCCCCTCTATATAAGTAACGCTTTTTAGAATCCCTATACCTGTACTTAACATGTACTGTCACGTTTGGTATGACCCCCCCCCTCCCCCTTGTGCTGTGACGTAATATGTGGATGGACCCTTATAGGGAGATAAAAAAATAACCTACCTAAATAATATAATTTCGAGTACACAAAATTTCACAAAATCGAATAGGGACGAAAACGCTTTATAAGCTCGTATTTATAATTTCTTTTACTATAAAATTTAACATGTACATACCCAAACTTGGAGGCGCAGTGAGGACAGGTGTATGTGTTGCCCGAATGCCATTTCTGATGGTCTATCGCTATGCCTCTGTAAACGAATTGTTGGTATGTCATTGGTGGAATATCAGAAGTGAGATTAGTATCCCACTTCTGATATTTGAATATCAGAGGTGGGATACTAATCCCACCTCTGATAGTTCCTTGGATGTTAGCGGTGGGTAACTATTGGAAGGATATAAGTAAGCAGCCTCCAGTCCAGTGGTTTAGAGCTTGGCTCTCGACTCTGAGGCCGTGAGCTCGATTTCCACGTCGGAAAAACAAAAAAATGATGTTTCCAAGTTTGGTTAGGCAAATGCAGGCTCAACACCTGTCTGTCAAGAAAGATGGTCCATGCATCGGATGGGCATGTAAAAAGTCGGTCCGGCTCATGTCTCGTCAGTCGTGTGGGTCATCCGTCCTACTGGGTTTAGAGAGTAAAGGAAAGAGTGCTCTTGTGTACCGCACATACACTTGGGCACTATAACTTCTGTCACCGACATCGGTGTGGGGAGCTGTTACAAGCCTCACCGGCAGCGAGTGACGAACTCGCAGGCCTTGCAGCTGAACTGCTCGGTGTGCAAGCTGGACACGTGCAGCCGCAGGTGCCGCGCGTTCTTGAACCGCCGCTTGCAGATGAAGCACTCGAACTCGCCGTACTTCTGTTGATTGTTATTTTATTTGTTATTGTTAGCTGATAGCTCTCAATTCTGAGTGTTCGCACTTATGTCTTTACTGACTTAAAATCTTACATTAAATAGAATGGATAAGTTTACTGATGTTGTTAATATTATATTCAACATAATGATATTAAAATATACATCAAAACTAATAAATAAATAAATAGAATAAAATCCATTTATTTTCAGACAACATAGTCCATAAATAATATAAGAATTAGAAATTAATAATTAGAGAGGGAAAATAAAACTTATTAAAATAATTAGCGTGCTCCTTATATAAAATTAATCAATCTCTGCAAACATTTTTGGAACGATTAATAAATGACTGAGAAATAGGTCATTGAAGTTGAGGGAATTTCTGGTGACCCTGTGACGTCACATAGCCTGACGGATCAAATATAGCCTAAGCCGCTGATCGTTGAGACCTGAAAATTGGAGGGTGTGTTCTTTGTATGACGTAGGATACGACAAGATATTTTCTGAAATTCTACTCCTTAGGGGGTGAAAAATTGGGACATAGTTTATCTTATTCGGGCTTAGTGACGTCACGATTACGCAAATTCAAAGTCCCATAACTTTTTTATTTCTTGAGATATTTTATAATTTATAAAAATTTTTTTTGGTAAAATTCCTCATTAAGCCGGCGCGGGCGAGGAGCATAGAATAACCATGTTAGTTTCAAACCTGTTTGCTGTTAAGAACCAAAAAAATTTAAATTACTCACAAATAAGTGTTTTGTTTCGCACCTTAGCAATGGACTTTGTCTACAGAAAAAACCTGATTGTATACATATTTTCTTTACTTTTGTCTATTCTTCAGTGAAAATGATCTACAGTGCCAACTGCTGCACTTATCTTGTGATGCAGACCGAGTACCGACACTTACCTCGCTGTGTCGCACCACGTGCAGGCCGTGGGTATCGGCCGACTTGAACCCCTTGTAGCACACGTCGCACTTGAACGGCGCGGCGAGATAGGAGGCGGAGCGCGCGCGCGCCTGCAGCTCCGCCAGCTGCTCCTCAAGCGTCAGCGGCCGCGTGTCGAAGTGGCTGTCGCTGATGTCGTAGCTGCGCACGCGCCGCTTCACCGTGGGCCGCTGAAATCTTGAAGGGAGTATCGTGTAAGTCAGTCTTTCTCAAAGTGGGCGATAACGCGCCCTCGTGGGCGCTGGAGGCCTAGAGAGGGGCGGTAAAGGGCCCAGAAAATGTTGGGGGCGCTGATGTGAGTAGTATAATTATTGTTCAACTAGCTGTTGCCCGCGGCTCCACCCGCGTAAATATAGTTTTTTCGCTGTCGCGGATATGTGACTGATGCAAAAAAATAGATAAAAACAATCTTGGATGCGGATTATATATCATGCTAAAATTTCAGCTCGATCGGTGCAGAACTTTTTGAGTTTTTGAAGCGTACACAAACCAACATAACATATTTATATATATAGATGTTGTATATTGGTTAATGCGAGACTATGTTATTGAGATTTTTAGGTGAATAAAAAAATTAACTGATTTTCAAAGTGGGCGCTAGACAAAATAAGTTTGGGAACCGCTGGTGTAAATTAATAGCTTTACTTGTCCTTTAAATATGTCACTAGAATGCAGTAAATATATGAAACGTGTATACTCCATTCAGATTTAAATTATAATGTTTAAAACAATTTTTGGATGAAAAAAAAAAAAACATTAAAAATCACTCACTTTTCAATAAAATCCTCGTCCTCCTCTTCCTTTTCTTTCACATCCTCTTTTTTAACCCGCTTTTTTCGCTTCACTTCTGTCACTTCTTTTTTCACTTTTCCCTTGCGTTTCCTGACCTTTTTAGTCCTCAATTCACTGAGCTCAATGTCATCACTGTCACTAAAACTGTGGTTCACCTCGTCCTTCACATCGCTGTCTTCCAGCTTGAAATCCGCATCCTCTATCCCATGGGTGTCCGGCTCCTCGTTTATCTTGCCGAACTCGACCTTAATCTCATGCAGTATGTCCACTTGGTCGTGATCTACGTGCACATCAAATTCGTTCGGCTCATTGTGTCTGAGTGTCAGGTGTGAATTTAAATTATAATTTATTCGGTTTATAGACTTTATATCGCTAACTGTTAGTATCTGAAATAATATTGGTATTTATAAACTGCATATTATATAGATGTCAATTGTCAATACATACACTGGTTGTGATAAATTAATTAAACAATCATGAATACATACATTTTTTAAGGCTAGTCTTTCTGACAGAAGTAAATGTGTCCTGAGTGCTTTCTCTTTGAATGTTTTCATAGAGATTAACTTGCTGGTACACTCCCAGCACAGCATTTTGGGCAGTCGGTCATCAGTCTCCACCTGAAATAGGTTTCTGGTTACTTTCTGTATTAGATTAATGCCTACTTTCTGTATTATGCCATATTAGATTAATGCCCACTTGCACATATCTGGGATAAAGTTAACCCTGGGCTAAGTATCATGATATCTCTCTCGTTCTTCATATTCATGATAGAGATGATATTTTAACCCAGTAGGCAGTAACCCAAGTAGGCCTAACATGTGGTCTTATTACTTTCTAGTCACGAACATTGTCTTAAAAATCAAAGATGTAAAAATTAATAATTATATTGTATTAAATCATATATAATAAAGGATAATCCATCATGAAAC
Source organism: Glaucopsyche alexis (assembly GCA_905404095.1). Classification (NCBI taxonomy): domain Eukaryota; kingdom Metazoa; phylum Arthropoda; class Insecta; order Lepidoptera; family Lycaenidae; genus Glaucopsyche; species Glaucopsyche alexis. The sequence continues at coordinate 1,223,707 of FR990061.1, read as the reverse complement.
TTAACTATCATGACAGTATTACGGCCTACTACGATGTGTTAGTGTGTTTTTATACTGTGAAAACTATAACCTCTATAAATCGTGGATAACAACATTGATAATTCATTAGCAATCTACTACCAAAATGTACGTGGATTGCGAACTAAGTCAACAGACTTTTATCGACAGGTAAGCTTAAATATGTACGATCTAATAATATTGTCTGAAACCTGGCTAACTAACGATTTTATTGATTCAGAACTATTCAATGACCATTACTTCGTTTGGCGTCGAGATCGCAATTATACCCTAACCGGTCAGACGAGGGGGGGCGGTGTATTGATAGCTGCTAGTAAACACCTTGCAACCCAAGCTCAACCGACTTTCCAGTCCTCAGCTGAGGATCTTTGGTTAACAATATCTCTTTGTAACAAACAGGACCGGAGTACATTGAGAATACACATTTGTGCTGTTTATTTATGTAATCTTGGCTCTTTAAACTCTTTTCATGAACAATTGAATAATTTCATGATTAATTTAAATGATCTGATACTAAGATATCCAAACGACAAATTCCTAATTATTGGTGATTTTAATATGAGTGGAATAACCTGGGAAATTAACACTTCAAGTGGGTCCTTTTGCCCAACTAATATTACCAGTAGAGACGAATACCTGCTAACTGACGAACTTAACATTTTAGCTCTGAACCAATTTAATGGCATTTTAAATTCCTATAATAAAATTTTGGACCTTGTTCTGTGTAATGACAAGGTGTCTGTACATGAATGCCTTGATCCCCTTGTACCCCTTGATTCCTATCACCCTGCACTTATCATTGACATTCTTTTTTCAGAAAGCTCTTACTTAAAACAGGCTCCGCACAAGCACTTTAACTATGGCAGATGCGATTTCACCAAAATTAACAATGAATTTTCGTCAATTGACTGGCACTCTGAACTTGATAAGCGATCCCTAGATGGCGCTGTCCAGTTCTTCTATGATATTGTTAATAACACACTAAACAAGTATGTCCCAGTAAAACAAATAAATCACAGTACATATCCAATTTGGTACTCCTCTGAACTTAAACGCTTGATACGAGAAAAACAAAAATATCATAAAAAGTTTAAAAATTATGGAAGAATTGCTGACCAATCTACCTTCAAGCTACTGCGTGACAGGGTAAAAAAGGTCGAGGCAGATTGTTACAACAATTACATATCTATGACTGAACTATCTCTAGAGAAAAATCCTAAAAAGTTTTGGAGTTTTGTCAAACACCGTTCTAAAACTAACATGCTCCCTAATAACCTTACATACAATGGAACTACACTCTCATCAGGTGAGTCTGTTTGTAATGCTTTTTCAAACTATTTTCACTCTTCTTTTCTACATCCTGATAACTCGTCTACTGAACCTATGACTAATAACTCTTTGATTCAGCCTACATCTATCAACCCCCATGACTTAACCACCTTTTTGAGCTCTATTGAAATTACAACAGAACAAGTCAAATTTCACCTTAAAAGTCTAGACCCTAATAAACTAGGAGGGCCAGACTACCTATCCCCTAAATTTCTTATTGCCTGTCACGATACCTTAGCTCTTCCTATTTCAATTCTTTTTAAAAAATCCTTGTCATCATGTACAGTTCCCATAATTTGGAAAATGGCTTTTGTCACACCAATTCTTAAAAAAGGTGACATTTCACAAATTACGAACTACAGGCCAATCTCTAAATTATGTGCTATTGCTAAAATATTCGAAAGAATAGTATATAATCAAGTGTATGCTACTTTTAAATCTTTTTTCAGTGAATCACAGCATGGGTTCCGAAAGGGTCGTTCTACTGTCTCAAATCTTGTCTTATTTAACGACTACCTGACAAAAGAAATGGATAATAACAACCAAATTGATGTTATATATACAGATTATAGTAAGTGCTTCGACCGTATTGAACATAATCGCCTTAAAACCAAATTATATAATATCGGAATCCGTGGCAACCTGTTTAGATGGTTTTGCTCGTACTTGGACAATAGGTCACAGGCTGTTGTTATCAACAACTATATATCGAGTTGGGTGCCCATTCCTAGTGGTGTCCCGCAAGGGTCGCTTTTAGGGCCTCTCCTCTTCACGTTTTTTGTCAACGATATTGACTCATGCTTTGTTTATTCTCGCTCTCTCTACTTTGCTGATGACATGAAAATTTTTTTACCCATAACATCACCCGAAGACGCGGATAATCTTAAATCTGACCTAGCTCGTCTTGATAATTACTGTCTTATAAATAACCTAGACTTAAATCCATCAAAATGCACAATTACTACTTTTTCCAGGAAAAGAAATAGAATTCCTACTTCATATCATCTGAAAGGTCAGGAAATACCTAGGAGTTCTATTGTGCGGGATTTAGGTGTATACCACGATGAAAAACTTATATTTGATGCACATATTGATAACATCATTGCAATGGCATCAAAGGCTCTTGGATTTATAATGAGAGTAAGTTCCTCCTTTAAATTAGCCAAAACATTTAAAATATTATACTGTACCTTCGTTAGGAGTCACTTAGAATACTGCTCTCAAATATGGAACCCATGCTACAAACAATACATTAATAGAATTGAACGAATTCAGAAAAGATTTATCCGTTTCTTATGCTACCGTCTCAAAATACCATACAAATCAGACAGTTACCTTTCACTCTGCAAAAAATTTCACATCCAGCCTCTCATTAACAGACGACAAATCACAGATTGCACATTTATTCTCCAAATTATTAATAACGAAATTGACTGTCCTGAGCTCCTCTCTAAACTTAGTTTTAATGTACCTTCCAGGTCCCGAAGATTCCATCCTCCACTGTTAGTTCCAGCCTATAATACAAACTATAGAGGAAATTCCTTCTTGGTGCGAGCAAGTAGCAACTTTAATCTATTATGCAATGAACTTGACTTGGATCCCTTTGATACAAGTGTCGCTAAGGCGAGATCTGAATTTAATAGAAAATTTTTTGGGCTTGATGACTGATGTTAGTAAGCTGTGTATTACTATTACTAATTAATACATATGTTGGTAATTTTTTTTTTCTTTCTTTAATATTAATTACTTTTCTACTTAGTCTCTGTCTATGCTCTATATTTTGATATTATGTCATGATTTGTGTTAAGTTCTGTATGTTATGTTATGACTTAATAACTTAATAACTATCAGTGGAAACCTTTTATTGGCTTCATGTAAGTTATGCACTTTCTACTGTGTCTTAGTTTTAAGCTGTTGGTTTCCCAAATGAAATAAATAAATAAATAAATAAATAAATAATATCCACATTGCTATGTGGATATTATCCTATAATATATAATTTATAAAAACAATAATTCTATGGCTCTTATGTCTTGATTCTATAATTTTCAATATCTTTTATTGGGGATTTAAATATAATAATTACCATGACTCCGACAATCATCTCATACACATGATGGAGGTTGTAATCCCTGATGTGGTACATTTTCCTATCCATGCCCAGGCACACTCTGCATGTCTGGAAGAAGAATACAACTTTAAACAATTAAATATTAATACATGGTAGTAGGCATCATGTAGGACAATTCTATAAGTGTTATAACTTATATGGAAAAAAATCGAGTTTGAGTTTACAATCTTTTAAAATTTTGTTACAATGTTGTAATATGGGCTATGGCAGATAATAAGCACTACATATACCATTCACTGAGATACTCACTCTAAAATCGGCTACTGCTTGTAGGTCCTCGGGTGTGTTCTGTGAAAGACAATCATTAATGCAACAGTATAAGCTATAAATGGTTTTAAAAGGGTCTGCCTATATACTACACTCACAAGACACAAGTTTGGGACTGCTCCTTCCACAAGTATCTTCTCTCCAGTCTCCGAGACGGTAAAGTCAAGCTCTTGGAAATGAGCTGAGCACACTTCACTGGAACATTAACACAATTCTTAAAATGCAAAAAAAGTAAAAATATATACCAGTTATAATAATCAATACACAAGAATTTGAATTGTGCTCTTTACTCTCGTTTTAAATCTTACCTGTTAGGTCTAAGCTGCCACTCAGGTATGCCGATAGCTTCTGTCCATAACTGTTTCAAGTGATACTCTTTAGGTATTCTGTAATGATAGTATTTCACATTAAACTGACATGTAAATAGTCACTTGTGCGAGCTCTAAAAACTTTTGTGATCAAGTTCTATGTGATAATAATACTCAAGACACTATTAAAATAATAATTACTTGTAAAAGGTAACATCTTCATAAGGTGCACTAGATGTTTCACTGTTCAAACAGGTTAATATACAACAGCTCATTTTAAGTATAATTTAAGAGTAGTAATTTATTATACTCAAAGGCACTTAGTATTGAAGAAAAAAATGATTCATTTCTTCAAAGAATTTCTATTCGCATAGCTTTTTTAAACCAAATAATCTTAACATGATTTTGACTACTCTGAATACAAAATAGTATAATAAATTCTTATAAAAATGAATACATAATGGTTACAAATTGCAATAACAAAACTACAAGATGCTTTTATAGTTTTTGTATACCTACAAAAAAATAATCAACTTTTTTTCATACTACTTCTTCTTTTGGTGTTCTTCTTTTTCTTTTTAATTGTCTATGGTCAAGTTGCCAGACTTCGAAGAAGAAGAAGGATACCCGCTTATTTTCTTTTTAAAAATAAACAAAAGAAAATCAAAAATTATTATAGTATTTGCGAACACGGGCAGGCTGATAAAATTAGCTATTTTATAAATAAAGATCCTACAGTGTAAATATTGAATCGTAGTGCGCTTTTTAATTGATAATGGTACCCAATTATAACCACTATTTCACCAGATATTTATTTTGAACATAAAGAAGATAAAAATTATGGTTTTGACTCAAGCATTGATAACACATAAAATTTAGAAACAAAATAAAACAATGTTTGTTGATTGAATACGTCTAAAGCGTTTACTAAAAATGCGCTGCTGTGTTTCGTTTTGTAACAACGACACCCGCTTTTTATCAAAATTATCAGGCATTACATTCCATTCGTAAGTAGTTTTATCTTTTAACATAAAAGAAGGAATAAGAACTATTGGTGATATGATAAATGTTCTTACAAATCTTGTTATAATTCTCTCATTGATGACATTTTTTTAGATTCCCAAAAGATCCAACTCTACGTAAGACATGGTTAGTAGCCCTGGGCATAGAGAAATGGTCGCCCAGAGAGAGAAGTGCAGTATGCTCTGCGCATTTTGCTCCGGAAGACATGTACGAGACTCCGTGTGGATTGTGGAAAGTGAGGCCGGGTGCTGTTCCTGTAATAGAATCGGTAAAGTTAAATTCATTTTGTTAACCTGAGTCCTGACCTATAATGTGTATGGCAAATCCCAATAATTTTTTTATTATTCTATACTAATTATTTACTAATATAATAAAGAGGAAAAGTTTGTTTGTTTGTTTGCATTGAACAGGCCCCGAAATTACTGGACCGATTTTGATGAAATTTGGCACAGATGTATAGTATACCACTGGGAAGAACATAGGCTACTTTTTATCGCAGAAAAATTTATGGTTTCTGCGAAATTACTTTTGCACACACAGTCGCGGGCAACATCTAGTAGAATATAATGTTAGAGAATGGAATTATATTATTTTACAATGCTAAGTTAATAGAAGACTTAGTATTGTTAAACAACTTTTAGGCATGCTGCCTAGGTTACTACCAGTGGCAAGGGGTTCCTATAACTCCATTCCTATCGGCTTCCCTTACCGCTTACCTTTTGAAGACCCTTATCCTAATCCCTACCTATTATACAGGCTACGGCTTCCCTATGAAGGAGAACCAGCCTTCGCCACTGTGCCCTACTATTGTATCATCAAGACACAAGGAAGTGAAAAATAATATTATTGTATGTAACAAACTGACTAACAAATTGCAGGTGTGCAGGATTTGCCTGGACAGGGATAGCAGGTTTCTGGACATGGGACATTACAAGTTGGATGAGGCATTTCAGCATTTGACTGGTATTATGGTATGTTAATGAGGTACCTGTTTTAAATTATGATTTAAAAAATGCTTATAAACCACAGTTTTTAGTATTAGACATTAGTCTGAATCTCAATTCTTGTATTTAAAATAGACTTAATTTTGCTTTATTTGGATTGAAAGTGAAGTCATTTTATCATAAACAGATTTTATGATGTTTCGACCAATCAGATCGTGTTTCAGGTGGCTTAACGTTAATAATAACACCATTTGAGAGTTTTAGTGTAATTGTATTCATGCAGGTTTTATTTAGCAGAATTGCCCCTCTGGTATTATGAAAGATATTATCAATTTTAGAATAATAAAATCCTTTTGCTATATTAAATGAATATCAAATTTTTAATCATGAAATGCTTTTATTAATAATTAATTATTATTGTCTAATACAACAACTATTTTATTTGGACTTCTTTAATTAGCTCTGATTAAGTATAAAATTGCATTATTAATATCTATGAACACTTTTAAACTATATCAAATCTGATTCCATGTTAAGTTTTTTTTTTTCTTTATCAATACTCAGGTGAACGAGGACAATTTGCCACAGCAGCTGTGTGTGGAATGCGCTCACAGACTGTTGAACTGCGACAGCTTCAGGAGGAAATGTCTGCGAGCTCATGAACTGATGCTGGACATCGTTAACAAACAAGCTTCTGTAAGAATATTGTCATTTATTAACATTAGATAGACGACTTTATGTTGTAAAGCTCTTATTATAATAAGCTCAATAAGCTCAAAAAGAGCTCTGTGGCCTAGTGGGTAGACCGTTTGAAGGTTCGAATCCCAGGTTGTGGTGTGTACCAATGAGACTATCACAATCAGATCTCAACTACATTATATGGACTCTCAGGCTATAACGGTGAAGGAAAACATCGTGAGCAAACCCACATGGTTGCCCCCAGATATATTGACCAGTCATTCCTCTGGACTAGACTGACTATGTAGTATGTTGTGAGAATGCCGTATGTGCTTGGGCAACCATAAGACATTTAAAAACCAACTGTCCCAGGCACTACAGTATTTCAAGAGTGGTTATTTCGCTCGGAGAATACTGTATAAATCATCCAATAAGGATGAAAAAGTTTTTTATAATACAATTAAGCAAATGGATGTGTATTGTCAAAAGATTATTTTATGATAAAATGAACAAATTTAAAATAATTCACTTTTTTTTTTTCAGTTCACTGTTGCCAGCCTGAAGTCAATAGACAGAAGTAAAAACAACCTATCATCACCTCTGAGAATTGAACATTTTGAAGTCGACAAATACAATCTCGAAGTGGAATTTGTTGAGAAAACTGAGGAGGAATTAAAACATGAGGCTAATCTAGAAATATTCTTGCCCGCGATCCCTGATGAGATTACAGTTAAAGATGAAATTGAAGATATCAATAATGACGGCAACGACACACATTTCGACGATAACAACTATTCCACGGACGATAATTTACCTTTAGAAGTGCAGAGGCGAAAGAAAAAGAAAGAGAAGAAGCAAGCAAAGAGAGTTAAAAAGAAAGTGGAGCCCGCCGAGCCCAAGATCGATAGACGAAGACGGCCGCTACTGAACAGCGACCTAAGTGAGACTCTGTTCACGATCACTGACCTGACGTACGAGGAGCAGGTGGCCGAGATAGAGAAGAGACAGGAGAGTTCCAACTATAAGAATGCGGTATACAAGTGTACGGAGTGCTACAAGGGGTTCCTGGACGAGGACGCATACAGTGCACACATGATGAGACACACTGATGTAAGTATTATAATATAATAAAACCGTAAAATTGTAAAAACCGTTAGACTGTCATAAAACTAGTGAAATTATAAAATGTTGATAGACTTCCGACGCGATCATCTGCCTATAAATTAACATAATATTTTTCAACGTAACACAAGTTCTTCGGATACTTAGCACGGGGCCAGACTGACGTGGTGTGAAGCGTCCATAGATATTATTATTATTAAAATTTTGCAGGAGTGCGGCACGCACAGCTGCTCCATCTGCAAGACGCGGTTCTCGCAGCGGCACGCGCTCCGCAAGCACGTGACCGCGCACCACACGCAGCGGTACAGCTGCACGGCGTGCGCGTACGTGACCACGCACCGCCAGACCGCGCGCCTGCACGAGCGCTGGCACCGCGGCACGCGCTACCGCTGCCCGCACTGCCCGGACGAGTTTGTGTGAGTGTCGTGTACAGTGGCGTAGCGTGGGTGTCTGCCGCCCGGGGCGGACGTCAATTTTACCGCCCCCTTACTTAGGTTTTGCCGCCCCCTTAAAAGTGCCCCCGGGCGGCACTTTTTGTTTGGTTGTACCGTTTTAAAATTAAAACGAAACTACGTTTGTATGGGATTTCGACGCTCCGTGGGGCCCTTAATTCGTTGCGCGACGTATAGGAGGATTACAACACGATTCCTACCGGCTTCCCTTTCGAATTATGTGTACCTATGTGTGTGTGCAGCAAGTTCACGACGTACATGGGCCACATCCGGATCAAGCACCCGTCGGACTTCGTGTGCGCGCTGTGCGGGTACTCGTTCGTCAGCCAGAAGGGCATCGATATGCACCGCAAGCTGAAGCACCGCACCGCGCCCGACGTGCCCGCGGACGGCCCGCGCTGCGACCTGTGCGACGTGCGCTTCGCCACCGCCGACGCCCACCGCCGGCACCTCAGCGTGTCGGCCCGCCATGCTGGTGATCCGTGAGTACATTGTGAAGCTGTTGCCGTCCCACGGGATCACTGTACCTTTTCGGGATAAAAAGTAGCCTATGTTTGAATCCAGAGGGGCGATTCTGCTAAATAAAACCTGCATTAATACAATTACAATCAAGTCCCGACACGCTTACACTCTCAAAAGGTGTTTTTATGAACGTTAAACCAACGTGAAACGCGCTCTGATTGGTCGAAACGTCATAAAATTCGTTCATGGTAACATGTCGCTACACTTTCAATCCAAACAAAGTAAAATGAAGTCTACTTTAAATACGAGAATCGAGGTTCTGAGCTCAAGCTATTATCATACCAAATTTCATCAAAATTTGTAGTTTTTGCGTGAAAGAGTAACAAACATCCATCTATCCATACATCCAGCCAGCCATCCGTCCTCACAAACTTTTACATTTATAGTATTAGTAAGGCTACACTCCCACGAGCGTTTTTAGTGGTCGCGATAGAAAAAAAAAACTCCACTGGTTAAAACGAAACAGCAGGAGCAGGCCTACATTTTCGCCGCGCGGTAGAAACAGAGGGGGATATTACTTCCTCCTACGCCGCGCCGCCCGGCGGTCTACTCTCCCTCCGTCTTACGAATTTTAGATCAGTACCCCAAGCACGAACATTTTGCGGTATCGTTACGTGTACGTAAACGTGAAATATGAGAAATTTTGTATAAAAATTTTAGTTACTTTTACGTCCGCTAGAGGCGCTTTCATCGTTTTCATACGATATTTCTCGCTTACGTACCTACACGTAACGATACCGCAAAATGTTCCTGCTTGGGGTACAGGCCAGTTACGCAGGAGTAATTTTATAGTGCCCAAGTGTGTGCGCAGTACTCAAGAGCACTCTCTCTTCCTTTACTCTCGTAACCCAGTGGGACTATAACCGACACGACTGACGAGATAAGGCGCAGGTCCGCCTTTTTACATGCCCATCCGACGCATGGATCATCTTTCTTGTCAGACAGTTCTAACCAAACTTGGAAACAATTTTTTTTTGTTGTTCCAATGCGGGAATCGAACCCACGACTTCCGAGTCGAGAGCCAATGCTCGAACCACTAGACCAAGGATGTTGTTATAGTACTGTTCATTGTGATACTAGCTGTTGCCGTCCCACGGGAACACTGTACCTTTTCGGGATAAAAAGTAGCCTATGTTTTAATCCAGAGATCAAGCTACTACCATGCCAAATTTCATCAAAATCCGTTCAGTAGTTTTTGCGTGAAAGAGTAACAAACATCCATCTTTCCATACATCCAGCCATCCATCCGTCCTCACAAACTTTCACATTAATTATAATATTAGTAGGATAGTAAGGCTACGTTCCCACGAGCGTTTTTTTCGTTTTCGCAACAGAAATAACTGCACTGTAAATAGACCTGTGCGCTCATACATTAGAGTTGAAAATCGTGTAGAGCTGTCAAATCTGACATTTGACACTTGCCACTCCGATTTCTAGCTCTATTGCATGGAGAATAGAGGTAAGGAGAACCATCTTGTATGCTGTATGGGGGATAACTTTATAAAGTGTCCACCCGTAAAGACCAAATTATAGTTCGAAAACTCACCGAAATAGCGCTAGTGTAGATGGTGGAAATGATATGAAGTTAGCAATAAGAGATGGAGTGAAGTTATTTGAAAGTCAGTTATTGGTTAGTTACTGTAATCATTTGTGGCCATTTTGTGGCGATCTTTTTGAAATTCTTTGTAATACACGAGATGGTTCTCCTTACCTCTATTCTCCATGCTCTATTGTATCAGCGCGAGTTCTCTTTACAGGGCAGTTTTTTTCTGTCGAGAACACAAAAAGACTTGTAGGTACGAGGGCTTAGTGCGACGGTTTATGAGACATATCGCTTCACAGTATACGATTATGAAGTAACACATTCTAGTCAGACTAGTTCACATAGTTAGTAACACAATAAAGTGGGGAAGTTTTTCTTCTTGTCTACCCCACTGTTTTATTGATATGTTAAACCACATTAATAATAAAAAAATAAAAAAAACGACGGGTTGCATTGTGCCGGCAAAAGTGAAAACAAGCGCCCTGCGCCGGTTAAACGAAATAGCAGGAGCAGGCATACATTTTCGCGGTAGAAAGAGAGGGGGGTAATACTTCCTCTCCTACGCCGCACCGGGGCCGCCTACTCTACCTCCGTCTTACTAATTTTTTGATCGGGTCATGTGTCCTGACGCGAGTTAAACATTTTTTCCCATCCCAAAAAAGTGCACAACGCCGCTAATGTAGTTTTCATTTCAAAAAATAAAATGAAATATGGTACTCAATTTGCAGGGAGGCAGTCAAATCGAAACGCAACAGGCGGTCAAGAGAGCCCGCGCTGGAGCCGGGCGCCGAGCCGCCGGAGGGGGCGGAGGGCGAGGGGCGGGACTGCGGCGGAGCGTGGCGCCGCGCCCCCGGGGCCATACCCTGCGAGCAGGTACGGGGTTAAGAGAAGAGACGGACTGAGGCAAAACATAAAAAAACTTAGGCCTTTTCATCCGAATTGGATGATTTATACAGTATTCTCCGAGCGAAGTACCCACACTTGAAATACTGTAGTGCCTGGGACAGTCGGTTTTTAAATGTCGTATGGTTGGTTGCCCAAGCACATGCGGCATTCTCACAACATAGTCAGCCTAGTCAAGAGGAATGACTGGTCAATACGTCTGGGGCCAACTATGTGCGGGTTTCCACTCGTAACCCAGTGGGACGGATAACCGACACGACTGACGAGAAATCAGGCGCAGGTCCGACTTTTTACATGCCCATCCGACGCATGGATCATCTTTCTTGTCAGACAATCAGGTGATCAGCCTGCATTGTCCTAACCAAACTTGGCAACATAATTTTTTCGTCATCATCGAAACCACGACCTCCGAGTCGAGAGCCAAGCTCTAAACCACTGGACCACGGAGGCGGTTAAATAATGAAATAACTTGAAATTGAATAAGGTACGATGAGATTGACATCGTTATTTTCCCGAACAAAAATCTCTTGTAACAAAATAAAGATTAAAAAAATGACGATGGTGTGGTGTTTCAGTGCGGGCTGCAGCTGGAGGACTCGCGCGCGTACCACGGGCACTTCCGGCGCGCGCACCCCGACAAGAACCGCACCAACTACCCCGCCATGCGCACGCCCTGCATGTGCGAGACGTGCGGCCGCATGTTCCAGGTCACCTCATAAAGTCTCTCTTATGGTTATGTCACAGCATCTATTGACTAGAGCAGTCTTTCCCAAAATGGGCGATAACGCCCCTTGTGGGCGCTGAAGGCGGGCCTGGTAAGGGGCCCAGAAAAAATTGGGGGGCGCTGATGTGAGTAGTACTATTATTGCTCAATGTTGATTATCATTATTGGTTAATTTTGAATAGATAAAAGATACTCTCCAGGCGAGACAAATATGTTATTTAGATTTTTAAGGTGAAAAAAATGGGGGTGCACTACAAAATAACTGTTTTTAAAGTGAGCGTCAGACGGAATAAGTTTGGGAACCTCTGGACTAGAGTTTAGACCACGTGAGTGTATGTACTTCGCGTGTAGAAGAGGAGTAAAAATTACTTCCTTCGGCGCCATTTCCTTTCGAATATTCTCGGTACCAAACGTCAAACGAAAACTAAAAACGAGACGGAGCGGTGCTCGGCGACGGCCTTTGAATCGTTTACTCGGGTACGGGGAGTTATCATCACTAAATCGCTCTTGTGACGTCACAGCAGGTAGAAAAATAATGGTTTCTATACAAACGAAAAGACTTTCATTATCTAGTCAATAGATGTCTATTAATCATTTTAAATAACGTCACTTGTAGTACCTTACTTTTGAGAATTAGTTATGGAGGGTAGAGATAAGGAGTACCATCTCCATACATGAAAAGTGTCCGTAAAAAGCGTTACATAGGGGGCGCTGAAGACTTAACGGGGTGTAAAGCGGCAAAATTTTAACAGATAACCAAATCTTAGCATCTTCTTCGGTTATGTTTATAAAAATATATTCGACTACGCGCGTAAGTAGAATATTCATGATTTACTGAATTAACTACTTTTAGTCTACTAAAGTCGTAAAAAATTTTAAATAACTCTACTCACTTTACTCCATCTCTTATTCCTAACTTCATACCATACCCTTCTTGTGCATCAGCGCCATTGTGGAAGATTTTTGAACTGTTATTTAAAACATACAGCTGGACACTTTTTCAACTTTTCTCCCATAAGAGATGGTTCTCCTTATCTCTACCCTCCATAGAATTAGTATACAATTTATAATTTACATAAAAGAAGTAGACGATTGAAAGAATGTCATGGGATACTCATCCCAACTTACCTGTCTGGTAGTTGTGGTATAGTATACGGGTATGCGACCCCGGCTTCCCTAGCTATTACTGTCCTATCCCTTGCCCTCCTGGACGGTAATATCCTACATTCCCTATTTCCCACTCTAACTTACCAATCTTCTTTTCCACACCACCTATCCTTCCCTTTCCCTATTCCTACCCTCTCCACCAATCCGTGGAAACGCAATGGATAATCAAAAATAATTTAACTATCCAAAATGGCGGCGATGTGGTTCGCCACCCATCACGTCTCGTTTCTCGCGGAGGCGAAAAGCGGACCATGGAGAGACGCTTGGCTACGTTGAATGTAAGAGGAGGAATGGATAGTAAGAATGAAAGTGGACGAAGCGAAAGAAGTATGTAAGGATCGTAGCAAGTGGAAAGAAGTGGTCTCTGCCTACCCCTACGGGAAAAAGGCGTGATTATATGTATGTATGTATGTATGTACGATTTAGAAAAAAAAACGTGACAGTTGATTTCGCAACCTGTATTATATAGAGTGCGGCGCTCCTGCGCGACCACCGCTGGACGCACACGGGCGAGCGGCCGTTCGCGTGCGACGCGTGCGGCAAGCGGTTCCGCATGCGCCAGCGGCTCGTCGCGCACCGCCGCGTGCACGCGCCGCGCCGCCAGCACGCCTGCGCGCTCTGCGGCAAGACCTTCAGGTACGTGCGAGAACGTGCTTCGACACGAGTGGGCCGGCCGCCGCGTGCACGCGCCGCGCCGCCAGCACGCGTGCGCGCTCTGCGGCAAGACCTTCAGGTACGTGCGAGAACGTGCTTCGACACGAGTGGGCCGGCTGGCTACGGCGTAGCGAAACCCGGCGTAAAGTAGTGCCTGCATAGTGGTCTGGGTTCAAGTGCTACTACTAAACTGCGGACTGGTTTAATCGACCTGCTGCGCTTTCATGAACTTCGCGCTTTAAATTGTGTTATAAACAGTTCAAACATCAAAATTAAGCCCATGCCCACTTGTCAGTGGAAGTTCTTAATAATAATAAATAACCCCCCCACACCAATATCGGTGATAGTGGCCGGTTTCATTGAAACCAGGCCAGTTACGCAGGAGTAATTTTATAGTGCCCAAGTGTGTGCGCAGTACACAAGAGCACTCTCTCTTCCTTTACTCTCATAATCTAGTGGGACGGATAACCGACATTACTGACGAGATCAGGCGCAGGTCCGACTTTTACATGCCCATACATAGATCATCTTTCTTGTCAGACAGTCAGGTTATCAGCCTGTATTGTCCTAACCAAACTTGGAAACAACATTTTTTGTTGTTACAATGCGGGAATCGAACCCACGACCTCCGACTCGAGAGCCAATGCTCTAACCACTAGACCACGGAGGCTGTGAGGAAGTTCTAATAGGGCAGCAGCAACGCACTTGTAATTCCTCCTGGTGTTCAGGAGATCTTGTTTGCGGGTCTTATTCTACAAAATATTTGAATCTCCTCCTGAGAATTCTTTAGTCTTAGAACTTAGTCGTGGGCACTAAAAATGTAGTATTTCCTTCCAGCACGGCCAGCAACCGCCAGCGCCACATGTTCATCCACACGGGCCTCAAGCCGTTCAAGTGCGAGATGTGCGGCAAGTGCTTCAAGCACGCCAGCGAGAAGCGCGCGCACGTCACCTACGTGCACCTCAAGAAGCCGTGGCCGAAGCGCGCGCGCAGCAAGCGGCCGCGAGCGGGCGAGCCGGCGGGCGCGAGCGAGACGGAGATGATGTGGGACAAGCTCGACCTGCCGCCCGCCCCCGCCGCACCCCCCGCACCCCCCGCCACCGACAAGCCCATGTACTACAACCTCAAGATATAGTGAGTGTGTGTGTTGCAAATACAGTGTGAAAAATATGTCAGAAAAATTGGTAACTTCGTAACTGCAAAAAAAAAAAAAATGGTGAAAATATGGTAGCTGAAACGGTAAGTCTCTGACTTTATTGCTCATTTTTATCACAATATTATACTGTTTGTGCAGATATTGTTTCGTACTTTTCAAGATGGTGGATTAATATTATGTTATACATTCTGTTTTGGCAACTTACACACATATCACTTCAGTAACCTTTGGTCTGCTTGGGAAATAGGAATCTACAACAGGAACTAAAAACATTTTCGACTGTATCATCAACATATTATGAATAAAAGATGATACAATCGACAATGTTTTTAGTTCCTGCTTTCACCTCGTCATACACTTTTTTGCCATGCTATAATTTCAAATGCATTACTTAGCTATAAGTTATTAAAGGGCAGGTCACCCATCTAATAATCTCACTTCGAAAATGTGTGCCATTTAAAGCAACCAAGTTTTAACAAAGTGATACTTTATTTAAGTTTGAAAATGTTGTGTGCGTTTTTAACTACACTTGGTTTAATCTGAAGGTACGTTTCAGACAGATTTTTATAATCCTATGTTTCCGCCTATAGCACATAAGCAAATTATATATTTATTTTAATAACAATTCACATGTCATAAATATACAAAATCACAATATTATGTTGGCTAAAAAGATGTTTTAGAGTGTACTGTTTTAAAAACATTTCACTGTGTTTCGTAAACACACAAGTTTATTAAGGTTTTATAATTCAAATTGAAATGAAATGAAATTGTAAATGTAGTTTAATAAGAAACTTAATTCTCGTGATTAAAGTAGACTTTCATTTTACTTTGATTGGATTGAAAATGAAGTGACATGTTGAGTTGAGAGTCATGAATGAGTTTTATGAAGTTTTGACCAATCAGAGCGCGTTTCACGTTGGTTTAACGTTTTAAAAGAACACCATTAGACAGTTAGCGTATCGGGACTTGATTGTAATTGTAATAATGCAGGTTTTATTTAACAGAATTGCCCCTCTGGTCTGGTTTGGTCTTGGTAATTATTAAGACCGTATGTGAATCTTGTATTAAATTTTAATTATTATTTGTACACTATATTATCGAGGACTTTCGTTTAGTAATTTACATGTATCTGTAAGTATTATATTTATAAAAATAAGAGCAATATTTATTGTAAGCAATAAAGTTTTGTACTTAAATGCTATAATATTTTATTTTTATCTTCCAATTTACAATCATTTGAATAAAGAAACACACCAGACATTCATAAAACGTTTTTATTACAAATTAATTCCTTAATTAAGCATACAAAATACACAACACAACAACATACGCTACAGCACAACCACAGTACAAATATTATAACCCCTGTTTTTTCTAATCTCTAATCAAATATTATAATCACAGTTTCGATATAGTCGCACAATATCCATAGACAAACTCGCTTTTCAATTTAAATGTCGAGGTGCTCTATGTTTGTTTATCTTCCCATTTTTTTTCTAGCAATACGCGTAGTCCGCAAATAGTTAAATACTGCGTGAATACATGGGATAAATATAGTTATCCCAAATGTCATGATATTGCCTATTGGGCATGTTATTTTTTTACCAAAAGTGACAACCATAGACAAACTCGCTTTTCGACCGTTTATTTAGATTTACGCTGGGACCATATGATCCGGAATACGGCTGGCCTGGGTAAATTCAGAGCACTGAAAATAAAACTCTGCGGTTATACAATAGAGTCAAAAATCGAAGTTTCGAGCTGTCACATATGACATTGACATATGTCTCGATTCTTGTGTGCTCGATTTTCAGCTCTATTTTATTGACGCAGAGTTCTATTTCCAGTGCTCTGAATTTTCCTCCTCCTTAATAATGGCGGACATTATGGTCCCGGCCTAAAACACAAACCCCCTTACTAATAAAAATATTTATCCAGTAGATATGCAATACAATGTTATGTCCTTGTCATAAGCGTTGGAAAAAATAAATATTTTTATTAGTAAGGGGGTGTAGGCATAATATTTACACTGTGGCACGTCACACAATCCCCAGGCGCGCTCCTGCCCTACGCCCTACTGCACGAGGGCGGAGGTGTTGGAGTACTGCGGCTCCTTCTCCTCCTGGTAGTGCTGGTCCTCCTCCTCCTCGTCGAACTCCACCTCGTCGTCGTCCACGTTTGCTTCCTGCCACACAATATATATAAGATAAATAATTTCGTATACCTAAGCTTATAAAAAAACCAGCTAAGTGCGAGTCGGACACGCGTACGTAGGGTTCCGCAAATATTTCAAAACTAAAGATAGGCTATGCGTACATTTGACAGAATAAATCTTCATACAAGGAAAAGTGACGCCATCTTGATTTCAACAATCTTCAAATATCAGCCATCTTCAAATTTCACCATACTTTAAATCATGGAGAATGAGGTAAGGAGAACCATCTCGTGTATTAAATAATGTCCGTTGAAATGGAGCAAGATAAGATGGCGCTATTGTAGCGGGTGGAAGAATTTCAAAAAGAGCGCCACAAATTATTAGAGTAACTAACCAATAACTAACTTTCAAATAACTTCACTCCATCTCTTATTGCTAACTTCATATCATTTCCACTTCCTACACTAGCGCTATATCGGTGAGTTTTCGAACTATAATTTGGTCTTTACGGGTGGACACTTTTTCAAGTTATCCCCCATACAAGATGGTTCTACTTACCTCTATTCTCCATGCTTTAAATGACAAAATGGCCCCGAAATTCCCAAAAGTACCTTGTCTATAATATATACGTCTATGGGGTTCCGTACCATAAGTTATTATATTAATATAAAATAATGGTTTATACTGTACGTAATGGTATTTAAAGTTTAAACCAATATTTTATAATATTATGTTTACTTATTATCTCGATATTTATTCCGAAAACAGGAGTGTCAGTTCAATTCCACTACTAATTATGGAACGCTTCTGTAATTATATATATAAATATAACATACCTGATACTGCTGGTACTCCGAGATAAGGTCGCTCATGTTGCTGGCGGCCTCCGTGAACTCCATCTCGTCCATGCCCTCGCCCGTGTACCAGTGCAGGAAAGCCTGAGGAGAAAACGTTTCACGGAATGATGCAGTATGTTCGAACGGTCTTGAGCAGGGCCGTGCCGCCCCTGTGTGCGATGTGTGCGGCGCACACAGGCGCCAAGACGAAGAGGGCGCCGCGGGCCGCCACCGAAAAGTTAAAACATGAAGATTCGTAAAAATAAGAGGCGCTTCATGGGTTTCGCACACAGGCGCTACCGGGGGTCGGCGCGGTCCTGGTCTTGAGCTACAGTTTATATACTCTGTATCAATGAATGATGATTTCATACCGCAAATATTAGATTAAGCTGACGAAAGTGGATAATTTTAACAGTTAATAGTATTAAATTTTTTTGTAAGTTACAATTTATGAGTATGTAGGTCTCACTCAGTGAGAAAGGGATAGAAAAGTACAGACAGTGGCACCCCTTTTTATCCGGTGCGGCGCGGCGCCAGGGCGGTCGCCCAACCGCACCTCACCCTAACGCCGCTGCTGCTTAGTATTTTCGAACAGTCTTGAACCAACACCTACTAATATCAGAAGGCCGGAGCGCATACGTCACAGCTAAGCTCACTTAAACGAATAGAAGGCCATTGAATATCGCATAGAAACTAGCGCCACTGCGTTCGCAAGCAAAAACTAATAAATAGTTGCCATTATACAGTGTATTACTTGAAACTTGGAAAAATTGCTTTTTTCGTTGCTTCAAAATGTACTGTGACTAGAAAAATTTGAGTTCATAATCACTTTTATATGCAACTTTTTAAGATATGTTACTAAGTTTTACCAAAAACTGACATTTTAAATTAAGAAACAAAATACTTAGGCAAATAATCGATACCAATTTTAAGCGAAAGTAAAAACGCGACCTGGCAACATTGATATTAGCCTCTTTGATTTTTTCTCATCAAGAGTAGTTTTGTAAATCATTTTGACTGCAAAATAAGCTGGATAAAATGGATAACAAATGTTACATTCCCAATTGCAAAACTAAATACAAAAGCAGCAACAAACATGTTCCATTTTCTTTTCCTAAAAACGAAGTTTTGAAGAAAAAATGGACGCGTGCGGATAGCAAGAGAAACTTTATAACCAATCAAACATTCAATAGTAAGTTTCATTTTGTTTATGTAATATTATAAAAAATGTTACCTACAGGTTAGTTACAGTATAATATGTAATTATTATAATTCCTTTTATTTTAATTACAGGTTTGCAAACTCCATTTTATGGACAAGGACGTATGCCTGCTGCGGAGTATGACAAAAAGCTTGAAAGGAAATATCTCAGACCAAATTAAAAGGGAAATATATTATGTAGTACCTAGTGGACTTATTAAAACATCGTTATGATCCCTGGTGCAATACCAATTACCATCTGTGTTTCCTAATTGCCTCAGTTATTTAGGTGCTCCCCATACAAGGGAAAGTGTATAAACAAAAACGATTACGTTAGGTATCAGTGAAAAAAGTGAATAAGTGAATATGAGAAAAAATACAGGTTTAAAGATTACAGTGTATTTCTTAGTTATGTATCTGTTAATGAGGTATGCAGAGAAAGGGAAATTGTTTAGAAGAAAAATGTATTTGTAGAAATTGTGTTTTCAGGCTTTTAATTGGCATAATAATCAAACATTAATATATCCAAACTTTGATTAATTGACAAATACATGGTACTGAAGTAGCTAATTTCAACATTTTAAAAACTATTCATGACTTAGAAAAAAGTAATATAGTAAAATATACACAATAAACATAAAATCATTGGATCCATTTAACATCAAAATGTTATATAACAATAATATAACAGTCATGTTCATAATGCCTTGCTTACATGTCTCGGTTTGTAAGATAATAATTTGTCACATTATACCAGTAGGTACCACAGTTTTCAAAGATATCATTATATAAACATTTATAAAGACAAACATATAAAGAAAATTTACATGCCTTTTCTTTAACCTAACCAGGATTTTTTTATTAAATAAATTATTATGTGGTTAGAATTAGAACAAGTTCTAAAATATTGATAATTCATTGACCAACCAAACACATTTAGCATATTTAGTCATTTTACAATCTACATAATATGCTCTTATTGAATTAACAGGTAATCTGATGTTTTAATTAATTGAACTTTTTTGTTGCCTGGTAAAATTGAAACTGATAGTTTAGAAGACCGCTTTGGAAAATATAGAGCCTGGTTCACAGTATGTATATAATTTCAATGAGCCAATATTTTGGAAATTAATCAAATCGATAATTATTTCTAAAGTTTTTCCAGTTTAATATTGACATTATGGACAATGTTTCTGAACTTCCTGATAAACATAATAAGACATGCAACTCATCAAGAGAATAGGGTAGGTTTCAGTAGAATTCCTTGAGTACAATTAATTATGTATAATTTAATAAAAACATTTGCAAATATTTAACTAAAAAATTATAAGAAAATTGTGTACTCTTTCAAAATATTTTTTTAATCCTTACATAATATTTTTTTTGTAATGAATAAACTCTGAAATTACGGAACTACTTTCAAAATACTTACACTATTAAAATAATATTTATCACTGAGTAACATGGGACATAATATAACCTAATACCTACCTACATTGTGTTCCATTTTATGCGGTAGAGAAGTCATAATTAATGGAAAGTTAACTATTTTGTAACAAATAAAGAATATCACTCTTATAATCAGTTAGCAGTTTGTCATTTAGGTAAAATGTTATAATATAATTAATTTAAAATAAAGTAACTTGTATTAATATCTAAATTGCACTTGTAAGACTTGTACCTTGTTTTAGTTAAATTATATAAGCTATTATATTTATTCCAGTAGCTATGTTTAGTGTTGCATAATGATGTAACATTATTAAAAAGATAATCTGTCATTCATAGGTGTCACTTTGATGCCTATGATAGAATATTCAGTTAGCCATAAGGCTATGTATAGCTTAGACGTGTGTATGTCTATTTGGCCTCCTTAACATATTATATGTATGATAAGATATACTGTATGGATGTTATATGTAGAACATATGTAATAAAGAAGAATATACAATCATTGTATCATTGAATATCTCCACCGTGAGTTTATGATAAATGCTGCTGGGTCAACAGATCCAACATACAACATGGTGTCAGAAGTGTGAGGTAAATACAAAAATATATGAACGAAAAAGAGGGTACATCAAAAACTCAAGAATAACCACAAAAAACTTGAAGGCAGTCGGAACTTAGGAACGATCGGTGAAAAAGTATGTGAAGACCTAACAATGGCTGGGAACGGAGTACAGAAACTTGAAATTTCTACCGAAGTTATCAACAATAATGCTGAGAATTTCAAGAAATGGACGCAATCATTCGAGATATACCTGCTGGCATCAGGAATGGAGAAGACAGAAGACAAAAGAAAAATTGCAATCATGCTGCATTCCATGGGAGAGAAAGGTCTAAATATATATAATTCCTTCAATTTGGACCTGGAGGAAGCCACATATCAAGATGTCAAGGCAAAATTCGTCGAGTATTTTGAACCCAAGAAGAATTTGACGGTAGCAAGACACAAATTTTTCACGCTGAAGCAACGTGTGAACGAATCCTTGGAGAACTTTCTTATGGAATTAGAGAATGCAAGTCATGCCTGTGAGTTTGGTACGCTCCGCGACTCGCTGGTAAGGGACATCCTTATTGCGAATATGGCTACAAATTTCTCGCAATTTCGTCAAAAACTCTTACTCGAGCAAGATCTGTCCCTGGAAAGAGCCAAACTTCTATGTAGAACACTCACAATGGCACAAAAAAGTGAAGAATCAATGAATGCAGCAGATGGAAGAGAAGAAGCCACAGTATACAAGCTACACAGAAGTCGTCAGAACAGTCCATCTACACACCAGAAGAGAAGAAAATCTAAATCTCCGTCGCGCCAAGGTCAACCAAGGTCAGCTACGCCTGGATCCAGAACAAAGTGTGTGAAGTGCAACACAGTCCATGGTCACCGCAACTGCCCAGCGTGGAAGCACAAATGCAGGTCATGTTTTAAATATGGACATTTTACTCATTTATGCTTTAAGAAAAATAGTGTCAGGAGTTTAGTCTCTGGGGTAGGCAATATGCATCTCGATGATGAACCGAGTGCTGCTTGCTTGGTAAGCAATGCTCATACTGAGAGATTCACTATTGGGGCGTTGTTCAATATTAAAAATATAAAGTCACAAAGTACCAGTTCAAATTTGAGTAAAAATGACATTAATTCCTGGCATTATTATTTAAAAATAAATA
Source organism: Glaucopsyche alexis (assembly GCA_905404095.1). Lineage (NCBI taxonomy): Eukaryota > Metazoa > Arthropoda > Insecta > Lepidoptera > Lycaenidae > Glaucopsyche > Glaucopsyche alexis. Next base: position 1,201,404 of record FR990061.1, on the reverse strand, counting down.
ACAAATGTGTAGACTGCATAATTGATACTGGGGCAGATATAAATATGATGTCTTACAAAGTGTTTAAAGAATTAAATCTTAAGTTTGACAAACAGAGTAAAAAAATGTGTAAAAAATATAGTATCTATGCTTATGGGGGAAAACAACCAATTCCCATTATGTCAGTGTCAAACATATGGTGTATGTTTGAAAACATTATTATTTTTAAACAAAAAAATTAAACCGACTTCCAAAGTAAAAATACACAAAAAAGTATGAAATAAAACTTAATCTCTAAATAATTCCCCTTTCAAATTCGGCTAAAATTTTTACTGTTTCTCTACTCAATCTTCTTAATTTTGAAATCGGTACCAGCCCAAACAATATTCTACAATATTTTATAGAACTTACGTTCATATTTGCTGGTACCGACTTCAAAATTAATAAGATTGAGTAGAGAAATAGTAAAAATTTTAGCCGAATTTGAAAGGGGAATTATTTAGAGATTAAGTTTTATTTCATACTTTTTTGTGTATTTTTACTTTGGAAGTCGGTTTAATTTTTTTGTTTAAAAATAATAATTTCACCCTTTTTAGAGATATATTTTCTTAAGTTATTATTAATACGTCTTAAGAACGTCTAAACTAAACAATCGAATGTATAATTGAATACGCGCCAAGCTTCCATAAGGTATTGCTATTAAGATGATGATGATGATTACTGTAAGTTATAAAGTGGCATATGCTTGCAGTTCATTTAACAATGCCGAAATTTCCAAACGCATATCTTTAAAGACTGAGGAGTTCTATACAGTGCTTTTGGATCCAGGGTATACCTTGGTACGATATCGTATTTTTTGGTAGCATATGCTTGTGTTACTTCAGTAAAAGTCAAAATCACTATATGTGTGGATATAAATTTCGAGGAGTTCCCTCGATTCCTCATGGATCGCATAATCAGGTTCCCACTTTAGTGACTAAAGGACCAATTTCGAACTAAACCCTTTAAAACAACAAAAGAATTTTGCAAATAGGTCCATAAACGGCAGAGTAATGTTCAAAGATATCCGTGTTAGTGTAAAATACTATGAGAAATACCTTTTATATCATCATAATCTGATGATGTATGGTGTGATAGTGGTGATGATGATGATGATTACTCTAACTGACAGGGTGGCATATGCTTGCAGTTCTGTAAACAACGCCGAAATCCCCAAACATGTATCTATAAGGAGCCAGGAGTTCTGTTCTGTGCTTTTGGATCCAGGGTATACCTTGGAGCAAAATCTTACTTTTTGGTAGCATATACTTGAACTACTTCAGAAAAAGTCAAAATCACCATATGTGTCCATATAAATTTCGAGGAGTTCCCTCGATTCCTCATGGATCCCATCATCAGGTCACCACTTTGATATCAAAAGGACCAATTTGGGATTACACCCTATACATTACAGAAAAAAATTTGAAAATCGGTCCACAGGCGGCGGAGTAATCGTTGAACATACAAAAAAAATAAAAATAAATAAAAAAATATATACAGCCGAACGTATAACCGCCTCCTTTTTTGGGAAGTCGGTTAAAAAAAGAACCTGAAAGTGTTACTTTTGTTATAACGAACTTAAACTGTCCTACTGTAATTGGTTTACCCACTTGTATAAAGCTAAATTTAGTTATCAAAAACTTTAATCTAAACAATATGTATAAAGAACCCTGTGACAAAATTGTGACCAAATATAATGATGTGTTTCAGGGTCTAGGCTGTTTACCATATGAACACAGTATTGTGTTAAGAAAAGATGCTGTGCCGTGCATAGATCCACCCAGGAAGGTGCCATTTGCTCTGGTGGAGCCGTTGCGGAAGGAGCTCGAACTCATGGAGGAATTGGGGATCATCCAGAAAGTCCATGAACCAACTCTCTGGGTGAGTAGCTTAGTTATTACCATGAAAAAGTATGGAGGATTAAGAGTTTGCCTAGATCCTAGAAATTTAAATAAAAACTTATTGAGATGTCATTATCCCATTAAAAATATTGATGAAGTAAGGTCTAAATTGTCCGGAGCCTCATATTTCTCACATTTAGATGCATTTTCTGGATTTTATAATATAAAATTAAGTAAAGAGAGCAGTGACCTTTGTACTTTTCAAACTCCCTTTGGTAGATATAAATTTTTGAGATTACCTTTCGGAATAAGCACGGCAACAGAAATTTTCTATAAAACTATGATAGATTTATTCGGAGACATTGAGGGAATAATAATTTGGTGTGATGACATTTTAATATACGGTGAAACAATTGAAATACACAATAAAAGATTAGAATTGTTTCTGGATAGGGCTAGACAAGTCAATTTGAAATTAAATAGGGCCAAGTGCAAGTTTCTTTTAGAAGAAATCGCATATTTGGGCTATATTTTCAGTAAAGATGGTGTAAAAATTGATCCAGAGAAAATTAAGGCTATAAAAGAAATGCCAATACCAAAAAATATTAAAGACTTGCAAAGATTTTTAGGTATGATAAATTTTTTAGCACCATTCATAGAAAACTTAGCTGACAAAACTAATATTTTAAGAAATTTGTTAAAAAAGGATGTGTTATGGCTTTGGGATGAGAATTGTCAAAAATGCTTTGATTTATTAAAAGAAATTATAACTAAAGCGCCCGTGTTAGCAAATTATGATTGTAATTTACACTTGACTTTGTCGGTAGATGCCTCAAGATATGCCGTCGGTGCCGCTATATTTCAAAATAAGCGACCTGTGGCTTACAGCTCAAGAACACTGACCAGCTCACAACAAAATTATGCTCAGATTGAAAAGGAACTGTTTGCAATACAATTTGGATGTAATAAATTTCACCAATATATTTATGGCAGTAGAATAACTGTGCAAACTGATCACAAACCGTTGATTTATTTATTTAAGAAGCCCCTACATGAAGTACCTGCTAGGTTGCAGAGAATGATGCTTTCTTTGCAAGGCTATGACTTAGATGTGGTTTATGTACCTGGTAAATTTATGTATATAGCAGATACTTTGTCTAGAGCAGCACTTACTGAAAAATACATACCCCCATATGAACAGGATTTACAGTACCATGTAAATACTATATTTTCTAACCTCTCTGTAAGTAAGCCATATTTGAATTTAATATTAACAGAAAGTAATAAAGATGAATCATTAACTTTGCTTAAGTCTTATATTCAAAACGGGTGGCCTAAGAGCAAAGACAAAATAGCATCTATGGTAAAACCATATTGGAATATTCAAAATGAAATACATATAATGAATGAATTACTATTTAAAGGAAATAGGCTTATTGTTCCTAAATCTTTGCAAAAACAAATATTAGATAAAATTCACTGTGGTCACTTAGGTATAAATAAAACACTTAATATTGCTAGAGAAACAGTTTATTGGCCGAATATAAATGCTGACATTAAAAATTTAGTTGATCAATGCTTAGTATGTGCTAAGTTCAAGCCAAACACAACAAATGAGCCGTTGCAGTGCTACGAGATGTCCCATCTTCCCTGGCAACAGGTAGGTGTTGATTTACTATATTTTGATGGAGAAAGTTTCCTTGTCTGCATGGATTACTATTCCAAGTACATTGAGTTAGCTTCTTTGCATAAAAATTACACTGTGGACGTTGTTGTTAAGAATCTTAAATCGTTTTTTGCTCGTCATGGAATACCGAAATCTCTTGTATCTGACAATGGTCCACCTTTTAACTCCAGTAAATTCAAGTCCTTTCTTGAGGAGTGGGACATTGAACACATAACAAGCAGCCCACATTGGCCAAAATCCAATGGTCAAGCTGAAAGCGGGGTAAAAATTATAAAAAACATTTTGAGAAAATGCAAAGAGGATGGCTCTGATATATACTTGTCATTGTTACATTATCGTAATACGGCTAAGGGAGATTTTCCCAGTCCAGCTTCATTATTAATGTCTAGAAGCTTACGAGTAAATTTACCAATACTAAATAAAAAATTATATCCAAGAGTAGTAAAATTTTCGACATATGAGAAATGTCACAAACATAGCAGAGACAGAATGTCTTTTTATTTTGACAGGAATGTTAAGCAAAAGTCATATGTATTTCAGCCAGGAGATTATATATATTTTAAAAAAGATCCTAAATCCGTTTGGACTCCGGGAATAATTAAAGAGAAATTGACGTGTGGTAGGTCGTATTATATTGTAGATTTAAACGGTGCTGTGTATAGGAGGAATATAGGACACATTAGACCTAGAAAAAGAGATTTAAAAAACATAAATACTCCTCCTTCTTCTTCTGGTAATGGCGAAAGCAGTGGCAAAAATGACAGTATGGTTACCATACAGGACATTGCTAACCCCATGAGTTCGGTGAATTTCGGAAACGGTCTTTTTCAAAATTGTGATAATGATGAAAGCTGTGTTCCTATGGAGAGTCTAGTGAATACCGATTATGTAACCAGATCTGGTAGAAATGTAAAACGTCCTAAACTGTATATTCATGAAAAATATGATTAGTTATATAGTAGTATGTTTTTAGTTGTGTACAAATTGTAGTATTAGTTGCGTTATCTTGAAAAGGGAGGTGTTGCATAATGATGTAACATTATTAAAAAGATAATCTGTCATTCATAGGTGTCACTTTGATGCCTATGATAGAATATTCAGTTAGCCATAAGGCTATGTATAGCTTAGACGTGTGTATGTCTATTTGGCCTCCTTAACATATTATATGTATGATAAGATATACTGTATGGATGTTATATGTAGAACATATGTAATAAAGAAGAATATACAATCATTGTATCATTGAATATCTCCACCGTGAGTTTATGATAAATGCTGCTGGGTCAACAGATCCAACATACAACATTTAGTAGCTACTTTTGTCAATAGTAACAATTAGTAATTGAATCAGCGGAATCAATAAAATCGCATAATATATTTTATACCACACAATATAAACATTGTTTTATTTACCATATTTCCTACCTACCAATTACAATAATAAATTGTTATTCTATCTAATATGTTACTTAATGATGTATTCTAACAATGTAATATTTAAATAATATAAAATCACTCTTAAAGAAATAAATATCTGGTGAAAAAGTAAGTATTATAGGTTCCACTGTATATGAGGCATGGCCTCATATTGATGACGTCACGCAAGCAGTGTTCCGGCCTGAAGCATTAGTAGGTGTTGCTTGAACTACACAGTTTATATACTGAGTACAGTCGTACAAGGATCTTTTGGCACTTGGATGGGGGCGTGAGTGTCGCAAATAAGAACAACACTTATTACTAAAAGTGACATTTTACAAGACGGCGATGTTAGTTCTGGTTTTGTCCACGTGCCAAAAGATCCTTGTCAGACTGTATGTTCAAACGATCCTGAGCTATACAGACCATAGCAAGGGCCTTATCACTGTAGCCTAGCCTAGTAATAGTACTTAACTTTTTAAGTTTCAAGATTAAATTTCAAGATTTCAGTACCTACAATAACATTTTTAACAAAAGGACCATGGGAACACTCACCCGTCTTCTGAACATGGCTGTAAACTGCTCGGAGATGCGCTTGAAGATCTCCTGGATGGCGGTGGAGTTGCCGATGAAGGTGGCGGACATTTTGAGCCCACGCGGCGGCACGTCGCACACCGCCACCTTCAGGTTATTTGGGATCCATTCTACGAAGTAGCTGAAAAGTATAAGTATCTTTAACAAGTGTTTGGGTTAACAGAAGAAACAGTTCAAGCCCAATCGAGTATAGTCGCAAATATGAGCAATATTTAAGGAAGGTTGAAGCCTTAGGGACCCCACACACGGTCCGGTCTGCCTTCAGTTCGTCCTGAACGGATGCAAAACCGTATCATGTGTGGGGTCGAATCCGTTCAGGCCGAACTGACGTCAGTTCTTACTGAAACGATCGGCCTCTCGTTTGTGGGATCCTTTAGAGTGGTTACGCACTACGTCCGTCCGAGTAGTGCGTAAGCAATATCCGAATTCGATCCGTGTTTTCTAGATCCATATTTTCAAGGATTCAGATTGGATTCGGATCGAACGTAGTGCGTAACCGCTCTTAGAGAAGAATTTTAAATTTTCTTTGCATGTAATACTGAATTCGCGTTCAGTTTTTAATGGTGGATATGTGTAAGCAGGGCCGCCGTAAGCGGGCGTGCAAAGCGTGCACCGCACAAGGGCGGCACGCCCAGGGGGCGGCAAATCGAGCGACTCATCACCTTTTTTACCCGACTGCGCGACGGAAAGGAGTGGTAATGTGTTTATCAGCCTATGTATGTATGTATGTATGTATGTTCCTTTGAAGCACTATACAGACCAAACGCCTGGGCCGATTTTTATGATTCGCATGTCAATCGATTCCTCTTAGTCCGGCAAGTGTCACTAAAGACATGACGTTAGTGAAAATTCAATATGGCGACTACTGGACGCCATAACTCATAGTAATAGGGCGGCATAATCGGTACTGCACGAGGGCGACGAAACAGCTAGCGGTGGGCCTGTGTAAGGCATTCGTTTTACCTGGAGTTCTTATTCTGTATGGCCAGAACCTGGTCGTCGACCTCGCGCATGGACATGTGGCCGCGGAACATCGTGGCCACGGTGAGGTAGCGCCCGTGTCGCGGGTCGCACGCCGTCATCATGTTGCCCGGGTTGAACATCTGGAACAGGTGGAACAGGTTTTACATCGGAGAGGAGGACGATGCTTTGGATTATTAGGAACTAAAGATGACCCAAATACACTTGGTAGGTACCAGAGCCATTCGAAAGTATTTCCTTCCTTTGTTTTACAATGGTGTAAGGCTCGACCGAGACAGATTTTTTTTTCTCGGCCGAGACCGAGAATTGATGAATCATAAGGAAATGAATAAAACTCCTCAAATTTTGTGTAAAATTTTATATGGAATTTAGGCTTTATAAATAAAGCTTTAATATTCCAAATGCAACAATATATTGTAGCACAAAAAGAGTGAGTTCCCTTGTAGTTTAATTCACAAGATCCATTTCAGTGAATTTCCGTCCAAGGGCACCGAAAATTATGATCCAAGGCTCATTCGATTTAGAATGACCCTTAGAAACTTTTTGAAAAATTTCAAGAGGGGCTCGAAAAAATTGCAAGTTATAAAAAAAATAGTAAAAAAGGGGTATGGTTTTTTGAAAATATCTCGGAAACTTTTGAAGATAGCTGAATTTAAAAAAAAAATCCTCATTTCCTGTACTGTTCTGTCTCGGTTATGGCCAATTTAGACCGAAAACCGAGACCGGATTCTCGGCCACATTTTTGACCGAGAATGCCGAGACCGAGATCTCGGTCGAGCCTTACAATGGTGCTCTAATAAGTATTTGGCTTCCAAATTTGACTTTTATTCCTATTAAAGTTACCGCGTCCGTGCTTTTCAATAAAATCCTAAATAGGACTTACGAACCTGGCTCATCAATTCAGCGACAGTTTGTGGTCGGTAGTCGAACGAGTTTCTGGCTGTGAGTGGTGCGAAACCTGAAAGAATTACAATAAGTAAGTACCTTGGTACAATTTCAATTGAAGCTACTTGCTTATTGATTGAAAGTTACTTCTGTAACTATCCTAATGTTTTATTGGAAATCAACTATTTGTATCTGTAAAACTATTTGTATTTGTATGCTGCACCCTTGTATAAATATTCAGCCGAAACCAACATATATCTGAGGGTCAATTTATTCTGCTAAATAATACCTGCATACAGTTAATACAATCAATAAGCTAAAACTGTCAAACTGTAAAACTATTTGTATCTGTAAATAAACTATTTGTATCTGTAAAACTATTTGTATTTGTATGCTGCACCCTTGTATATTCAGCCGTAACCGTATCTGAGAATCAATTCTGCTAAATAAAACCTGCATACAGTTAATACAATCAATAAGCTAAAACTGTCAAACTGTAAAACTATTTGTATCTGTAAATAAACTGATGATGAGTTAATCGAAACCGGTCGTGTTTATATTTAATTGTTGTAAAAATCTAAATAAAGTGGAAAAGTGTGTACAAAAAGTTGTGTTATATTATTATGAACACGAATTTCCACCAAGAACCAACAGTACATTCAATCAGTTATATGTAAATAAACTATTTGTATCTGTAAAACTATTTGTATTTGTATGCTGCACCCTTGTATATTCAGCCGTAACCGTATCTGAGAATCAATTCTGCTAAATAAAACCTGCATACAGTTAATACAATCAATAAGCTAAAACTGTCAAACTGTAAAACTATTTGTATCTGTAAATAAACTGATGATGAGTTAATCGAAACCGGTCGTGTTTATATTTAATTGTTGTAAAAATCTAAATAAAGTGGAAAAGTGTGTACAAAAAGTTGTGTTATATTATTATGAACACGAATTTCCACCAAGAACCAACAGTACATTCAATCACTTATATGTAAATAAACTATTTGTATCTGTAAAACTATTTGTATTTGTATGCTGCACCCTTGTATATTCAGCCGTAACCGTATCTGAGAATCAATTCTGCTAAATAAAACCTGCATACAGTTAATACAATCAATAAGCTAAAACTGTCAAACTGTAAAACTATTTGTATCTGTAAATAAACTGATGATGAGTTAATCGAAACCGGTCGTGTTTATATTTAATTATTGTAAAAATCTAAATAAAGTGGAAAAGTGTGTACAAAAAGTTGTGTTATATTATTATGAACATTAATTTCCACCAAGAACCAACAGTACATTCAATCAGTTATATGTAAATAAACTATTTGTATCTGTAAAACTATTTGTATTTGTATGCTGCACCCTTGTATATTCAGCCGTAACCGTATCTGAGAATCAATTCTGCTAAATAAAACCTGCATACAGTTAATACAATCAATAAGCTAAAACTGTCAAACTGTAAAACTATTTGTATCTGTAAATAAACTGATGATGAGTTAATCGAAACCGGTCGTGTTTATATTTAATTGTTGTAAAAATCTAAATAAAGTGGAAAAGTGTGTACAAAAAGTTGTGTTATATTATTATGAACACGAATTTCCACCAAGAACCAACAGTACATTCAATCACTTATATGTAAATAAACTATTTGTATCTGTAAAACTATTTGTATTTGTATGCTGCACCCTTGCTGGCAACCCTACCATTAACTTGACATTGTAACGTCTCCCAACTAAAAATTGAAAATTATTTATTAATTTCGTTTTAAGTGATAAAAAAAGTTGATATTTATATTAATTTAAGTATTAGTAATAAGACAAATAATAATTCTCAGTGCTGTGAACAAGTTTAGTTGTGTAATCAGCAACTTTAATTGTGCCATACGTCAACGGCGATCAGCTGTCAAGGTAATTTAAATTTTTGTATTAAAAACGCATATAATTCCAAACAAATCTCTGCAAACAGATTATTATTGTCAATAATCATCATAAGCTGATTAAGGTTGACGATAGGCTATGTTAATAAACGTTGTAGGGAAGCAATAGATCGGCTGTTTATAGCTAATTAATACATAAAGGTTACTTAGGCCGGTCAGTGGGATTAATGGACCTTGTTATTCCTTTTTAACAACTCATATACCTTACTCTAGCTTGCGTGACCCCTATACACCGAGCAAATATCTCAACATCTATAGATATCGAGTAATAGGATCATTTAAGGAGGACGGGGTATTGTTGATTCCACTGCAGTTGTAGTTTATTTCGAAATTTAAACTTATTTCCTTTTATACTTTGCAAGATAAAATTGATTGATAGGTTGGCTTGTGGGTTTGGCATAGACTGATATCTTCTTTACCATCTTACTTACCCCACTCAAGCTTGCGTGACCCCTTTACACCGAGCAAATATCTCACCATCTATAGATATAGAGTGGTTGGGTCTACTTGGAGGTATCAGAAAGTGTTAGATTTGCAAGCTAAATAGGTAGTTGGTTCATTGATAGACAAATAAGTCAATTAATTAACTGATTATCTCATAGTTTCCTACTTTCTATACATTAATTATGATGACTAGAGGAAACCTGGCTCGTCAGACTGAGGAACAACTCCGTCTGACCCTTCAGGAGCTTAAAGAATACAAGAAACAAAATGAACTATTGCTTTCTGAACGTGAGGATAATGAAAAAGAAATGTTGAAAATTATCCACAAAAATAGTGACCTAAAAATTGAACTAAACAAGTTAAATGTGAGTTGTGAAGAATTGTACCAAAAAAATGAAGTTTTACAAGACATTGTAGACAGCTTTGACCGGTGCAGGGACGAGTATGAGGAAGCCTTGAGAAATAGTACTATATGGAAGCACAAACTAGAGGAAGCCCATACACAAATCAAGATGTTGGAATGTCAAATACAGGAGCATAATTCTTCACAAACACAAAACTTGTTTCAAGAAATGTTTGGCAGGGCTCCTAGCATTCTTGAAAAAGATGTCACAAAAACCATACCAATAATTGACTTGACTGGTGACAATACTATGCCCTCCCATACATTTCAAAGTAAAAATAAGTTTAAAAAATACATTAAAGTCAATAAACACATTAAGAAAACAAGTAAATTGTTAATAAAAAACAAAAAAAATATTTTTAAAATATCTAAGCTGACAAAACAAAAAAATCTTATTGAGAATAAATACTTAGACAGTATTAAAGAGTTAGAAAATACCACTTGTGTCTATGAGGCAGAAGTGTGCAGTCTCCAAACTGAAATTACAGATCTACATGACACTTTAAGATCCATAACAAAAAAATATGAACTAGCCCAATTAGAAATATCCAGTCATATATCAGCGTTGAATATTTTACTGGACGACTACCGTTACAATGAAGATAGAGTTAAGTCTTTATTGAGACACAACTCATCATGTCAGTGTCTGGTAAATGATTCAACAAATATTATTAATTGTAATTTAAGTGTGGAGGCTCATGCTAACTCCTCTCATGAAAACTTGATTGTGCCATCGGCCTCGGGTCCAGGCATGGTCACTATATATAGTGATGAGCTTGGTCGGGGAGTCGGGGTGCAATTGAGTAAGTTGTATGGGGAACAGTCAGTGTACAACACCTGTATGCCAGGTGCAACATTTACACAAATAATAAAAAAGATTTTAGGTACAACTCACTGTCCCAATACAACACTAATCATTTTAGTGGGGAGACTGGGAAATGCGAATAGTAACCAATTAGAATATTATTTAGAGTCACTAAACAAATTACAAAATATTAATAAGGTTATATTTTTCACATTTCCTTACATAAAACGGTTGCCACAGGAAAACAAAATTAGATATAAGCTTAACAGCCAATTGTATACAGCTGTTAATAATAATTGTATATTATTAAATAAATTTGACAACAAAATAAATATAATTGACATTAATAATATTTTAAATTATAAATGTAAGTTGACATTAGATAGATATTATCTATCCTTTTATTATACAAGACTTATAGCAAGATCGCTATTAACTTTTTTATATTTTAACTCAGCCAAGTACTTGGCTAGTAAGACAACAACTGCTTCTATTGAGCAGTTTAGTCATAATAATATGACTGATTATAACAGCTTGGAAAATGTTCCAAATAATAATAATTTAAATTAGCCTGTAAGACAACAGAGGAAGTCTCTAGCATTGTAGGTATAAGTAATCACAAAAATAAAGTTTCAATAAATCATAATAAATTATGTACACTTACGCTGGTGCATCAAAACATACAAGGTATGTCTAGTAAAGAATTAGAAATTGAGTTGTTTTTAAATAATAATATAGACATTTTATGTATAACTGAACATTGGTTTAAGAAAAATGAAATGTTAAATCTTGGTATGCACCAGCTGGCTAGTTCTTTCTGCAGAGAAAAAGCCATGAGAGGTGGCTCACTTATACTAATTAAGAATAGTTTAAAATATAAAGAACGAAAAGACATAGTGAATCTCTCTACAGAACGAATAACCGAAATAGCCTGTATAGAGGTGGGACACTTTATTATTGTAAGCGTATACAGGCCACCTTTAGGGTTATATGATTCATTTGAAAAAACAATGGAAATGTTATTAACCAAGATAAGTGCATCTAACAAACATATATTATTATGTGGTGATTTTAATATTAATATTTTAGAAAGTAACTCTACCACTGTTAGATTTACTTCATTGTTAAAATCATATAACCTAACCTATTTATTTTTTGAACCGACAAGGATCAGTGACAGCTCTGCTACATGCATCGATAATATTTTTACTAACGTAGATCCATTAAATAAAGAAATAATTAAGAAACTAAGCTCTGATCACTGTGGACAGCAAGCTATTTTCCCTATAGATAATAATAATTGCAAACAATTACACAGGGACAGAAACACATGTATACCAATAAATGTTAAACGTATTGAGAAGTTTAGAGGTGAAATTATAGCTAATATTTTACATTTAGAGTATCATAATAGCCCGGATATGTCATTTGGTAAACTGTTTAAATTAATTAAACATAATTTTGATACCATTTTCACCTCTAAAACAGTGAGAACAAACAACAAAAGTAAATTCAGTGAATGGGCAACAGCAGGTATTTTGAAAAGTAGATTTAAATTGTATGAACTCTATAATGAAAGAACAATGAATCAAAGTGAAGATTTTAAAAGTTATGTAAGGTTATATTCAAAAATATTTAAGCAAGTTTGCTCAGCAGCAAAATCTCTTCACATTAGAAATAAAATTAAGAATTCTAAAAACAAGGTTAAGACAACATGGCAAATAATTGCAAATGAAACTGGAAGAGTCACCAGACGCAACTCATCTTTTAAATTAAATATAGATGGTAAAATAATCAAATCCGACATTGAAGTTGCAACTGCTTTTGAGAAATTCTTTGCTGACATTCCAGTTTCAACCACAAAAAATTTAAACGCCTCTCCTGCTGCTGCTGAATTGCTACTTAAAGAAAACGTAAAAGAGTGTGAAATCGAATTTAGATTTAAAGAAATAGGACCTCAAGACATTATTAAACATTTTAATTTGTTAAATATCAAGAATACTTCAGATTTATGGGGCCTATCTATGAAAGTTATTAAATCTATAATCGATATTACTGCACCTTACTTAGCAACTATCTTTAATGATTGTATAAAACGTGGCGTCTTTCCTGATCTAATGAAACACAGTAAAGTTTTACCTCTCTTTAAGTCTGGTAGTAAGTCGGATCCATCTAACTTCCGACCTATATCTATTTTACCAACACTAAGTAAAATTTATGAAAAAATAATACTTAATCAGTTGCTAGCACACTTCAATATAAATAAAATTTTACATAACAAACAATTTGGATTTACAAAGGGACGCTCTACAACAGATGCAGGCGTCGATCTAATTAGTTATATTTTTGATGCTTGGGAGAGATCGCATGATGCTCTGGGAGTCTTTTGCGATCTCTCTAAGGCATTTGATTGTGTGCAACACTCAACATTGATCAGGAAATTGTGCCACTATGGAGTAAGGGGTCCAGCACTCGTTCTCCTAAAATCTTATTTATCAAATAGGATTCAGAGAGTTGAGATAAATGGAAAAAGATCCACAGGTACTAAAATTGAGATGGGGGTCCCACAAGGGTCAATTTTAGGACCCTTTCTTTTTCTGATTTATATAAATGACCTACCATACCTTATTAATGAAAAAAACGGAATAGTATTATTTGCCGATGATACGTCACTTACTTTTAATATTAATCGCCAAAACTCGTGTTATGACGAAGTAAATAATGCTCTTCTAAAAATAGTACACTGGTTTAGTGTCAATAATCTTTTGTTAAATAGCAAAAAAACTAAATGTATAAAGTTCACGTTGCCGAATGTAAGGCAAACTAAAACCAATGTGCTATTAAATGGGGAAGGTATGGAACTAGTAGATACAGCCGTCTTTTTAGGTATTACATTAGACGCGAAACTTCAGTGGGGCCCTCATATTGCTGGATTGGCCGACAGACTTAGTTCAGCAGTATTTGCAGTAAGTAAAATAAGACATTTTGCAGACGAAAACACAGCAAGGCTTGTGTATTTTAGTTACTTCCACAGTATAATGTCCTATGGCATTCTGCTATGGGGCAATGCTGCAGATATAAATACTATCTTTGTGCTGCAGAAGCGAGCTGTTCGGGCAATCTACAAGCTGGCCCCCAACACTTCATTAAGAGATAAGTTTAAGGAAACTGGGATCTTAACTGTAGCTTCTCAGTATATTCTATCAAATGTACTATATGTTAAAAAAAATGTAAGCCTATTCAAAAAAAAAAGTGACAACCACAATAGAAATACTCGAAATAAGAATAAGCTTGATGTACCAGTGACTAGACTTAGTAAAGTAAAGAATTCGTTTAAAGGCCAATGTATACGTATATACAATAGGATCCCAGAAAACGTTCAAAATTTTTCAACCAATAAATTTAAAAAAGTAATCAAAGAACGTTTGTGTAGTAAAGCTTATTATAAACTTAATGATTTCATGAATGATAGCACACCTTGGGAATGAGGTGGCCCCCTGCAAGGCTACTTCCATATACTATTGTATTCTAGTTATATAGTTTTAGTCATAACATTGTTATACATTTTTTTATTTTAAAAGAACAATTTTCCATCTTTTTGGTAAAAGATGGCCCCGCGCGAGTTTCTTACGCCGGTTCTTCTCGCCGGGCTAGTTCCCGAACCGGTGGTAGGCATCATGTATACCGACGTTCAATAAGTGTATAAAAATACCAACATTGAATAAAAATTTTTGACTTTGACTTTGACTTGTATATTCAGCCGTAACCGTATCTGAGAATCAATTCTGCTAAATAAAACCTGCATACAGTTAATACAATCAATAAGCTAAAACTGTCAAACTGTAAAACTATTTGTATCTGTAAATAAACTGATGATGAGTTAATCGAAACCGGTCGTGTTTATATTTAATTATTGTAAAAATCTAAATAAAGTGGAAAAGTGTGTACAAAAAGTTGTGTTATATTATTATGAACATTAATTTCCACCAAGAACCAACAGTACATTCAATCAGTTATATGTAAATAAACTATTTGTATCTGTAAAACTAGTTGTATCTGTAAAACTATTTGTATGCTGCACCCTTGTATATTCAGCCGTAACCAACATATCTGAGGGTCAATTTTGCTAAATAAAACCTGCATTAATACAGTTAATACAATCAAGTCCCGATAAGCTAAAACTGTCAAACTGGTATTCTCGTAAACGTTAAATCAGCGAGAAGCGCGTTCCTATTGGTCGAAACTTCATAAAAACATTTATAACATGTCGCTTCACTTACAATACAATCAAAGTAAAATGAAAGTCTAAATACGAGAATTGAGGTTCTGATCATAAAGCAATTTTGCTGACCGGGCATGAAGAAGTGGAGCCTGGGGAAGGGCACCATGTTGACGGCGAGCTTGCGGAGGTCGGCGTTCAGCTGACCCGGGAACCGCAGACACGTCGTCACGCCGGACATCGTCATCTGGAAGGTGTTCATTCAGATAAATTTCAACTTTTAAAAGCCCGAATAGGTTTTTATTATATCGGTCGGTATCCCGGTAGCTCGGTAAGATAAGGCATTGAGGAATTACTGTGCAACACCATCAAACAAAGTTACAAACTATAAAACAAAGTCAGAAAAGAAGTATAACGCGTTTCAAATGAGAATAGGAACGTCAATGACCTTTTTTTGTCAAATATCACTTGAAAAGTGCGATTTGCAGAAAAAGTTATGTGCATATAAATATTAATAGCCTTGCACTGAATTTAAATAAAAACGTTAAATATTAATAAATTATCTAAACATAAATTGAACTCTCATAACAGTCTAAATTCGAAACAATATGGCGCCGACTCGATCCTATTGTCATTTGAATCGCACTATGCCTAATAATATTATTGTACTAATGTAATTAATGTAATTGGCAGTTACCGATGTCTGTCTCGTTTAATTAAATATCCACAATGTATAAGTTAGATACAACTATTGATTTTCGATAGCTTCGTCTTTTTGCAGGTAGTGAATTAGTGGTCACATTACACAAAATATACCCAGAAATCGCCTAGTCTTTTTTCCAAATCTTACCGAGATTAAATGGTTCAAGTCTCCATAGCTGGGGCTGCTCAGACGAAGCGTTCGGAAGCAGATGTTGTAGAGAGCCTCGTTGTCGATGGAGAACGACATGTCTGTGTTCTCCACCAGCTGGTGCACCGATAGCGTCGCGTTGTACGGCTCCAGGACTACTTCGCTCACCTGGAAAAGTTTGGAGTACATTCAAGTTTTGAAAGGCTTTATGTGGTATGTTTCTGCAGTGATATGTTGGCAGCCCGGGGCATGTGCACTTATTAAAAGTAAATACATACATATAATCACGCCTTTTTCCCGTAAAGGGGTAGGCAGAGACCACTTTTGCCACTTGCTACGATCCTTACATACTCGTTTCGCTTCGTTCACTTTCATTCTTACCATCCATTCCTCCTCTTACATTCAACGTAGCGAAGCGGCTCTCCATGGTCCACTTTTCACCTCCGCGAGAAACGAGACGTGATGGGTGGTGAACCACATCGCCGCCATTTTGGATAATTAAATTATTTTTATTATTATCCATTGCGTTTCCACGGATTGGTAGAGAGGGTAGGAATAGGGAAAGGGAAGGATAGGTGGTGTGGAAAGGAAGATTGGTAAGTTGGAGTGGGAAATAGGAAATGTAGGATATTACCGCCCAGGAGGGCAAGGGATAGGACAGTAATAGCTAGGGAAGCCGGGGTCGCGTACCCGTATACTATACCACAACTACCGGACAGGTAAGTTGGGATGAGTACCCCATGACATAATTAAAAGTAAACCGCTATTTTATTATGAATATGTAAACCTATGAAATGTTTTGAAAAAAAAAATTACTGAAATTATTAATTAAAATTAATTAATAATTATCCAAAGAATTTGCCACGGGCCTCAGATGGTATAGTTACGCCACTGATCATACAATCGACAATAGGGAATATACATGTATTTTTTTTATTATTTTAAACGTTTCTACTGATTATAACATTTCAAAATATATAAATAACACATCTAAAATATTATTTATTATCCTAGAAAAAATGTTTTAAAATCACAATCATTTTTGGGCGACTCAAAAACGCCATTTTAGAGTCGCCCAAAAAGTTGAACACTTGAGTTGTGCACTATGACGTCACAACGTCATCGCACTTGGATAGACAGTTGACAGATAATTTCAATTTATTCAAAAACACATAAAAATAGATATAAAACAAATATACATAATTAAATAGTATATATACCACGTCAATCTGATCCCATACTAAGTTGAACTTGTGTTACGGGTATCAGACAACGGATATATATTTTTATACCATAAACACACACAATTCTATACTATACAATACTATACATAAATCTAATTTTCTATATTATTCACATTCACTCTTACACACACACACACACACACTGTAGTTTATCACGTATTGTCTTTTTTCGGCGACGTGATGCGCGCTTCGTTGGGGAGCCTTCCCCGAAACCTCCGGTAGACTACGTCCGTCGGCCAGAACTCTTCCACCTCAAAGGTCGGTAAAAGATGCGTCGGTACTCTCACCACAAAGGAACTGAAATTGACCTTGTGGCGTGACTCCAGACGCTCGACCCTTAAGGTGAAAGACGTCTTCTTTCGGATGTAGTCCACGACGTCCTCGACCTTCGTAGACAGCGGGACAGGATGCAGGCGGGACACGTACAGCGGGGTGGCGCGTACTTCGCACCGCAGACGCTGCTCGGGTTCGCTGGGTGCGGTGCCGCGGTGGTTACGGACGGCGGGCTTCCTCTTCTTTCTTCTCTCTACCAGTATGAAGCCCTCCTCATCGTCTCCTCCTGCTCTCGTCCTTGACAGCTCGAGGAGGTTCAGCCTTACGGCTCTCCTTTACCCACTTTGTCTTAGCCCGCGGGGGTACGGTTGGACCAGCGGTGACACTGGAATAATATTTCGGAGTCGCAGGTGTACTCAGTTTCGGCTCGACCGCAAGCGGCGAGCGGGCGGCGGCGGTTGTTGACCCGTCGTATTTTGCTGATGAGCAAAACGTGTCAGCTTGCGCGCCGCGCCGTCGCGTGTTTACGAAGTCAATCGAATGATCGGGTGACCTACAGCTACATAATGAATTATTAAAATTTATTTTCAATAATTCATTACGCAAATCACAGATCGTGGACTCCGATCTATCCAATCGACCACGCATTTCGTCCAGCTCTGCCTTCATGATGTTGAATTTGTTCAGCAGGCTGGAGACGTTGACGCTGATAAAATCATTGTTTGACTTTTTTTATTTTATTTATGACGTCGGCTTATCACCATTTACCAGTGTCAAGTATATTTTCATCAACGTATTTCTAAATCGTCAAGTCAAAGTCCAAATTAGTCACGGTAGTCAATCAGTCAAGTCAGTCGATTCAGTAAAGTGATAGACGCTTTACTGAAACTTCCTAGGGAGTTTTGACGGGAAACCCAATTTAGCACGCATTTTGTAATTGTATCACTTTTCCACACTAGTGCACGTCAACGAATAATTAATGGTTAATATTCCACCAATATTACACATTAAAAACCGAAATAACATGAATTTAAAAAATAATACAAAATTATAATTGAAAACAGAAATTTTCAATTGAAAACAGAAATTTTCAATGCTTAGAATTTTCTTCGGCCTTCCGGATTCCGGATCATATTAAAGTCCCAGCCTTTTCTGTTTCACTTGACACAATGAAATTTTTTACTTTGGTAATGGTTTCATACCTTCCCCCTTAAATAAAAAAAAGTTTTGAAAGTTGACACATGTCCATGCAGTCGTCACGTTTTGTTCAGCCAATAATATCCTTTTTTGAAATTTTAAAAATTTTCAAAAACAATACTTTTTGATGATTAATTTTCATTATTAATTCACGATAAATTAAAAAAACAATTGTACGGGTATGTTTCTTTAGCGATAAAGATTACAAATAAAAATATTTTATCAATTTTGGTGTCAAGTGCATATTCTCTATTGCCAGCAATGTTATCTTAATAAATAAGAAACCTAAAATGGTTCTCGGACTATCTTCGGAATAGCTTCGTTGATAGTGGTTGAGGTTTTTGTATTTCAATTTAAAGTATAAAATAAATGATACATAGTGAGGCAAACCTTAGGTGATGGGACGACGCTGAATGTGGTCATGATCCTGTCTGGGAACTCCTCGCGGATCTTGCTGAGCAGCAGAGTGCCCATCCCCGACCCCGTGCCTCCACCCAGTGAGTGTGTCAGTTGAAAACCTACAAGATTACATACACTAAAGATTGTTGGATTAAACATATTTAGAAATAATATTGGCTAAGCATGAACGTAAAAAAAAGGTGGACACCGCTTCAGTGATATGAATAGTGAAGCAATCAAAGTAAGACCATGTGCCGCACGCACACATTCACAGCAAAGTAAGACGATCGGCCGCCAGTACACCAATGGCAATTATCCGTAAATCTATAACAAACGTAAGTCACCGCCATTGTTGGGCTTCACTCAATGCTTAGCTCACCTTCCTTCCTTTTTTTTACGTCCATGTGGTTAAGTAATTATAACGAAATTCGTATTCACGAATCTAAGTAAACAACTGGTTGCCTGACCATTAGCATAATAGCTTCAAGTGGCTAATAGCTTCATTGATGGGAAGATCAAAAATGTTTAAATACCTTGTAAGCAGTCGCATCCTTCAGCCTCTTTTCTGATGACATCTAGTACAGAGTCCACCAGCTCCGCACCTTCAGTGTAGTGGCCTTTGGCCCAGTTGTTGCCTGTAAATATTTAAAACCACTTTTATTGGTATACTTACAAAAAGTTAATAGTTTTATGGACTTCATGAGAGTCCTTTTAAAAGTTAGCAATATTGCTGTCAACGTAAATATGTAAAGACTGTTATAACGCGTTTCAAATGAGAATAGGAATGTCAATGACCTTTTTCTGTCAAATATCACTTAAAAAGTGCGATTTTCAGAAAAACTTTTGTGCACATAAATATTAATAGTATTGTATAGAATTTAAATAGAAACGTTAAATAGTAGTCAATTATCTAAACATAAACTTAACTATCATAACAGTCTAAATTAGAAACAAAATGGCGCCGACTCGATCCTATTCTCATTTGAATCGCACTATAGATTGTAATATTACTAGAGATATTATAAAATGTCGACAGATTGTCAAATAAAAATTTCTCCTTACAATTATTGTATGCATTATTTTTCTTACATTTATTATTATGAAAAAGCAAATAAATATGACGGCGCGGGGCACTTGCAAACTAAATATTACACTAAATATTACAATACAACGAAATATAACATGTAAATTGTAAGAAGAAATTTTTATTTGATGATCTGTCAACATTTTATAATATCTCTAGTAATATATACAATCTAACGGTTTTACAATTTTACGGTGACATTGCTACACTGAAGTATCTCAGTTTAAATACAAGAAATACAGAAAAACTGATGTTTGCAACCAAGCAAATATTGAGGATTCGTAAAAATTAAATTTATATGGCACTCACCAGCTCCGCTCTGGCCGAAGACGAAGTTGTCAGGTCTGAACAGCTGGCCGTAGGGCCCTGCTCTCACGGAGTCCATGGTGCCAGGCTCCAGGTCCACCAGCACCGCGCGCGGTACATACTTGCCTGTAAGGATCAAATAAAAATATTACCAAGACTAGAAAACAACTGAGACATATTTGTATTTGTAATGCAATTTAGGAGGGCACCTTGATGACTATCAAGGCACCCTCCTAAATCGCTGTTGTACTGTATAAAGTTTTACATTAGCTAGGTAGAATTCTGTTACTGCATTAAACTCATGCTAACTGCCGTTAAACTGTGTCATACTTTATTATTATTATTATATGTAAACCACACTAGCAGCTACTGAGCTGATGCATGTGTATCAAATAGTTTGAACATAATATTATCTATTTTGTCCAATCGATTTTTAAAACAATTCAATGATGGTGCCATGACAACATTTTCAGGAAGTCTGTTCCAGGCCGTCTCCACTCGGTTAGATAAAAAGTATTTCTTTGGCACTTTCTTGCATGGATTTTGTCATAATTTTAAAAGATGTCCTCGCAAGTGCTTATTAGTATTGAGGGTGTATAGTTCTTGGAGGCAGGGTGCATCATAGAGCTCATTCAGTATCTTGTAAGTCTCAATGAGACTTCCTCTCTGTCGACGCTGTTCGAGTGAGGTAAGGGCAAGGATTTTGAGTCGTTGCTCATAGGCCTTATTATGGATTGTGCTTATCATTTTTGTAGCTCTTCTTTGCACATTATCGAGTATTTTTATGTCCTTTTTAAAATATGGGTCCCATCATACTTATATAAGAAAGAGAACTCACAGACGTGCAATGCCTAGTGAATCTTTCGTTTCGTGGACATTTCTAGAATATGTTGGTACCAGTATAAGATGGAAATATGTGCAATACCTGAGGAGGCCTCGGTGTAGTAGACGTTGAGACGCTCCTGCTGCAGAGGATTCTCGCCGTGGTACATGCCCGTCGGGTCGATGCCATGCTCGTCCGATATTATCTCCCAGAACTACGAACAGGATGGTGCATACAGGTGACAGAAATCATGATGATTAGTAAGGTGATGTCTCGTCGAAAGGTAGCAAGGTGGTTATTTCGAGGTGTAAACAAATGTTAGTACATACCTATTCCATAGCCACGTTTATGGCATACTTGCCCATTCTTTTAGGTACGAAATCATAAAGGTTTATAAATAAGTTAATTAAAACATTGCTTCAAAGAAGCATTGCTTAGTTCAACGTTTTTTTTCATAGATGTATAATACTGTTTTTTTTTCGTTGTTCATGCTACAGTATGCAGTAAAAATATGGTCATTTATCAAAAAGTCAATAGAATACTAAATAATTTTGGAATACAACTTGTAAACTAGGTATTTTATTTGAGTCAGTTGCGATATGAATCTTATCTTATCCAAGAATTTGAATGATCCCTAATAACACTTTTAAAAAGATCCTTTAAACAGGAATAACAGTTAGCCTTCAAATGCCATTTGTAACCTTTTTTAACTGACTTACTTCTAATTTTATTCTACCTCTAATACCCCGAATTCTTCTAAATCTTTTTCTATTAATAAACAGTAAATTGTATTTAAATTACCTTAGATCCTATTTGGTTACCGCACTGGCCGGCCTGAACGTGCACGATTTCACGCATTATTCACAAGTAAAACAAAAATAAAAAAGTAAAATAAAAAAGTATATTTATTTGAACAGAGAATGCAAAATTACAAATTATGAAGAACACACTTAGCGAAATGTTTAAAAATTACAAAGTTAAGTCTTATCATTACGTTATCATAACGTTCGTAGCCGAATCACATTGATAAGGTGCGATTACCAGTGTTGCCACCTTGCAGAAAACTTTGTTACTAGTTTTATTTTGAAATATCACCAGATTTAGCGATATTTAGAACTAAAAAAATCACTAGAATTCACTAAATAATTTAGGTATAATGGTTAACAACAAGGTACATATGTAAAAATATGTACCTATGTCAATTGTGATTTGTAAAACCAACAAATAGAACATAATATTATATTACTCTCATCCTAAGATAAAGAATTAGCTCTCATCTACGGAGTCGAACCAGCAAGTCGTGGGCCCAGGGCGCGGCTCGGCGTGGCACAATAGATTGGCGGCAAATTAAAAAATATTTAAGCTGTTAACTCCAAGTATAGTCTAAAAACTGTCTTGATACTTTAAATATTTTAAAATAATATGTTTAATAGACATACATACATACATACATATAATCACGCCTTTTTCTCGTAGGGGTAGGCAGAGACCGCCTCTTTCCCGTAGGGGTAGGCAGAGACCACTTCTTTCCACTTGCTACGATCCTTACATACTTGTTTCGCTTCATCCACTATCATTCTTACTATCCATACCTTCTCTTACATTCAACGTAGCGAAGCAGCTCTCCATGGGCCACTTTTCGCCTCCGCGAGGAACGAGACGTGATGGGTGGCGAACCACATAGGATAGGTGGTGTGGAAAGGAAGATTGGTAAGTTAGAGTAGGAAATAGGAAATGTAGGATATTACCGCCCAGGAGGGCAAGGGATAGGACTGTGATAGCTAGGGAAGCCGGGGTCGCATACCCGTATACTATACCACAACTACCGGACAGGTAAGTTGGGATGAGTATCCCATGACAATAAATTTAATAGACAGAAACCTCAGAAAAACTTGTTTGTGTAAAATTGTGAGTGACTATAATATTATCCCATTTACCGCCGCCGTACGCAATTGGGTACACCTACAAATTTAAGCGTACAGTAAAATTGTTCATAATTAGAGTGATTATTTACAAGTTGCTTGATAAAAGGATAATATTTACATAAACTTTAACAATAAAACAGGAATATATTTATAATTATTGTCACTAGCTACAAACAAAGTTGATAGATTTGGAGCTTGTACGTGTAAGGTTTACTGTGTCGTATTTTTCGGTGCCTAATATTTAATATAGTTAATACTTAATTTTACTATTAGATTATTATAAACATAAATTGATAGCTTTCAAACTTATATCTGCAAGGATATTGTTTGTAATACTCTGCCGTGCCCAATTGAGTACAACGGCCGAATTTATACAACAAAATTTTTAAATATTTTTATTATTTTTTATATAATTTTGTAATTTATAGTAAAAAAACTAACATAAGCTGTAACGAATGTTATTTAATAATACTACATAGGTGTTGTCAGTAAAACTACCGAATTTTGATTGTGTCCTAGACAAATCAATACATTTTCGCAAAAGAAGGTAGGTTTGTAACATATATATATATATATATATAATTGTAAGCTTGTCTAAAAACCTGGCTCTCATGTGCCATGAGTTGAGGCACACGTCAAGGGGAGTGGTAAAAATATTAACACGCGATTTTTTTCAAATTTATTGGATGAGGATCGACTAATTTCAGTACAAATTTAACTTAAAATAAGCTTAGTTTACTTTTTAAATTGAACAGTGTGTTATTTATTTAAAACAATCTATATTTTAATGATAGAAACATTTTTTTTACAAAAATTACACTAAATTGCTTGCACCCATAAGGCGCCATTATATACAAATGAGTACACCCCCTTATAGGGGGGAGGAGTAATCTTTTTGGAAATTTTTATTATTATCGTGTTTATGTGGTTTATATTAAATAAAAAAAATGTACATTATTTTACTTTGCTGCCTTTGATTTGGCGGTTAATGGGTTAAGAGTTAACAGCTTATAGATTTTTAAAGCCACCATATATTCTACCACGATTTGCTGGTTCGACTCTATTTGTCTGGAGCTATGTTTCAAAAATATAGGTAATTTTTACTCGGCAAAGTGTACATTTTAAAGCCAAATCCAAAATATTTATCTAGGCCTTTAGCGAAGGGTTGATAAATGTACTTTCTAAATTCTTTGATATAATAATTTAAATATCACTAAAAGTCATCAAATAATATTATTTTTTTTAGAATATTACTGTCCAACTCCGAAAATTCACCAAATCTAGTGACAAAATCACTAAAGTGGCAACACTGGCGATTACCTACGTGAAAGGTCCATAAAACACGAAGTATAGATAACAAGGAGTCCTTTGAAGGAGTCCGAACGTAATGTTAAAATAATGGTCTCAATTACGGGGACAGATTTTTGCCGGTAGATCGCGCGACGGTCCGACATGCACTCGTTTGAAATTACGCGGGAAGTTTAAAGTTGCTATTGACAGCTCTGGAAAGATTGAAATCTTATTATATAAAAGTTTTAGGAAATTCTTAGAAACTGTTCTCGAAAAATAGATACCGTAGAACACGGTAATTGCCTAACGGTAATTTAAAAATAATTGTAATAAATAATAGTATTGGCAGCACTCGGTATAATAGTATTGGCAACACTCGGTACTCGTCGGTCTCGCACGCCTAGCGGCAGAAAAGAGAACTAAGATCTGGTCTTATTATTGTGTACATAATTATTATTAAAAAGCCTATACCTTTCGGACTCCTGGTATCTATGCTTCATGCCTTAAGTGCACGAAGTATAGATACCAGGAGTCCGAACGGTATAGGCTTTTCCATAGTAATTATGTACACAATAATAGGACCGAAGATATAGGAGTTTATGAATAGGACCAGATATTAGTTCTCTTTTCTGCCACTAGCTGTGCGAGAACTTGTTACGTACCGAGTGTTGCCAATACTATTATTTATTACAATTATTTTTAAATTACCGTTAGGCAATTACCGTGTTCTGCGGTATCTATACTTCGAGAACAGTTTCTAAGAATTTCCTAAAACTTTTATTTAATTAGATTTAAATCCACGTTTCTCATAATATTTTCTTCCAGAGCTGTCAATAGCAACATTTAAACTTCCCGCGTAATTTCAAACGAGTGCTTGTCGAACTGTCGCGCGCTCTACCGGCAAAAATCTGTCCCCGTAATTGAGACCATTATTTTAACATTACGTTCGTACTGTTCCGTACTATACTTCGTGGATCCGTGACTTAACAGCTGGATCCATGGACATAGGAATAACAATGGACCGTAGACAGAGTATGATACTCTACTCTCTCTCTCTCTTTCTCTATACTATACTCTCTCTACGCAATGGACCTAGTATAGGTTGATAGTAAATACTTGGCGCCTACAACATGTAGGTACACATGTTACGTTGTGTGCTGTCTATGCATAGTCATGACCATGAAGCATAGATACTAACTCCCTTATTAATAAAATTATTTACACCACGGATTAGCTAATCCAACATTACTGTCTCTGTCAGATACTTTGGAACAGTCACTTGATAGACAAAGAGAGCGATTTGGATTTGCTTATCCATGGTGTAAATATTTTTATTAATAAGGGTGCAGGAGTCCGAACGGTATAGGCTTTTTAATAATAATTATGTACACAATAACAGGACCAGATCTTAGTTCTCTTTTCTGCCGCTAGGCGTGCGAAACCGACGAGTACCGAGTGTTGCCAATACTATTACACCGAGTGTTGCCAATACTATTATACCGAGTGTTGCCAATACTATTATTAATTACAATTATTTTTAAATTTACCGTTAGGCAATTACCGTGTTCTACGGTATCTATTTTTTGGAGAACAGTTTCTAAGAACTTCCTAAAACTTTTATATAATAAGATTTCAATCTTTCCAGAGCTGTCAATAGCAACTTTAAACTTCCCGCGTAATTTCAAACGAGTGCATGTCGAACCGTCGCGCGCTCTACCACAGAATAAATAATAGTACCAGGTACAGAAGAACCACTCCGACAAATAGTTTGAAGAAATAGGAACTCTTACTGCGATACGATAAGGTTCAATTCAGCTAACGCAGCGCTTGATTACCTACGATTATATTTACCTAGAAGTTGCGTCTCTCTCTATCGCGTAATTCTTATCCATTCTAATGACATTAGGGTTGTCTCATTTTAGAAAATAATTAACCGACTCCCAAAAAAGGAGGCGGTTATCCATACTTACTTAATATTATAAATGCGAAAGTGTGTCTGTCTGTCTGTCTGTCTGTCTGTCTGTCTGTCTGTCTGTTACCTCTTCACGCCCAAACCGCTGAACCGATTTTGATGAAATTTGGTATAGGGATACTTTGAGACCCGAGAAAGGACATAGGATACTTTTTATCCCGGAAAAATGTACGTTCCGCCGCGATAAACGAATTTTGGCGCAACGGAGTTGCGGGCGTCATCTAGTACGTATATATATTTTTTTTCTTAAAATTTAATTACAACTTTTTTTACCTACTTTTTAATACCTACGAGTACCTACTGAACTTTACTGAACAAATTGCTTTCCAAATAAACCTAAGGTAGGTGTTAATAGTACTTTAATAATTAACTTTAACTTTATAATATTATAAATGCGAAAGTGTGTCTGTCTGTCTGTCTGTCTGTCTGTCTGTCTGTCTGTTACCTCTTCACGCCCAAACCGCTGAACCGATTTTGATGAAATTTGGTATAGGGATACTTTGAGACCCGAGAAAGGACATAGGATACTTTTTATCCCGGAAAAATGTACGTTCCGCCGCGATAAACGAATTTTGGCGCAACGGAGTTGCGGGCGTCATCTAGTACGTATATATATTTTTTTTCTTAAAATTTAATTACAACTTTTTTTACCTACTTTTTAATACCTACGAGTACCTACTAAACTTTACTGAACAAATTGCTTTCCAAATAAACCTAAGGTAGGTGTTAATAGTACTTTAATAATTATTGTAATAAATTCGCGCATACCTATAAGTATGTACTTATGCGTAAACGTAAGCGTTTTCGATACCTTCACGGCCTGATATTACTCAAAGAAGTTGAATCACGCCACCTTACTATTCCTAGGTACTTTTGTCAACAAATGACTCTTCATATCGTATCACATCGGAATAACATAAGACGCGAACAGATAGCTCAGGTGGAGCCAACACCTAAACACTAAATATTGGTTATCAAGTAATTGCAGTAGTTCAAACTATTAAATATTATGTTATGGTATTATAGTTATTGCTGGCCGGGTGATTTTTAACTAACTTAAATACAGTATTGTAATATTATGTGCACAGATTATAAGGTATCCAATCCATAAAACATTGCGACGAACAAATCTCACGCATACATCGCTCACTGCTCGCGCGCGAGTCCCTTTTAATTGGCCCGTTTAGGGAGGCCGCCGCACGTACTTATATTTTTCATACCTACACGGGGAGTGGGACAGGCCTGGCTCTACCGGCAAAAATCTGTCCCCGTAATTGAGACCATTATTTTAACATTACGTTCGGACTCCTTGTTATCTATACTTCGTGGTCATGACGTAACACGTCACATAATGTCCATATTCACAGACGACACACAACGCGACTGCCCAAATTCAAAACCTAGTAAAATAACAGGTGTTTTTTTTAAAACCTGTTTTTGGAATTTTTCGACTTACTAGGCAGTATCAATATGATGTGGACCTTATAACACCCAGTTTCTTACGTAATTTTAAAAATAAAATTTAGCAAGCCTGAGCAATTTGGCGTGCTTATGAAAATTTCCATGAAGTACAAGTTCTAAACATAGTATGTCAGAATACATATCTTACTAGGTTATGAATTTGAAAACCGACTTGCTTTGTTTTGAATTTGGCACCGGTTATAAAATCAATATAAAATCATTTAGTAAGTCCAGTGACACTGGCGCACGAGTGTTTCGCTCCATTATATAAAATGAGTTCTATGCAATTTTATCGATCCAGGCGTATGTGTGCTTTGCAGAACGAAAACTATTGCAGATAAGACATCGAGGGCACGGTAGTACCCCCGCCAAGATAAGCCAAGCGAAGCGCAAGGGCACTACCAGACCACTTTTTCTCTAAGCGTATCGACGATTTTTTTTAACCTTCATAACTTGGGTTTGGATTATACTAGATAAATAAAATTTTCAGAATTTGTTCCCAGTAGCGGACTCATTAAACATCTTCAATTATGATTGCATAGTTCTTATACTTTAGATTTTATTGATATCTAAAAACCCCTGATTTCGTCACTGACTCACTGATGATCAACAAAATATATGGTACTTCCGGATGTCCTAGAAAGCTAAAATTTGGTACGTAATCTTGTATTAATACACAACTAACATAATAATTGTCAAAGTTGGAACTTTTATCCTCCGACTACAAGGGGTAAAATAAAAAAAAAAAGAATTAGGGGATCAAAGTAAGTTTTAAATTAGGGGATGAAAGTAATGATGATGTAAGTTTGTTTAAAAGCGCCACTTATCGCGTATATTATGAACTATGTTAGTTATGTTGTCGTTCGTCTCTTGTACTGTAAACTAATTGATGTAATTAATATTCAAATAATTCTTTCCCTAGTATTCTGTAGTAATTTTAAAGAAAAATTAAACATAAAGGTATATAGCATTAAAATTATTCAAGGCACGTTCGTAGAAATATATCCTAAATAAAAAAAGAAAAATTTAATAAAAATATAATTTTCATAAAAACAGCTTATAAAAAGAAGTGAAATCCCACCAAAAACATTTTCATGTAAAATGATGCCAAGATCGCACTGTCAAAAAGTTATAAGATCTCATGTAAAACCAAGCCTTTGAATTCTGACTCGACACGATTTAACTCTACAAATCTAACTTAATAAACTGCCTATCATGGAGTTTATGGCGTTCAACATGAGAAAGGACACATTTATTCCTATGTCGCAAACTGACATTTTATCCTGCACAAAATATCATGGTGCCAGATTACTATGTGTCATCAAGTTGATCTCGCGAGCAGCGTGGCTATACATCAGCTGTGGGCTACGTCACGTGCGCGTCATGTGTCCGGCCAGCCTGACGTCACACACGCTTAGTGGAAGCGGCATCATTGCGCTAGGTCAGGACTGCACTGTGAAAGGGGACACCTTTACGTTACTTGGACATCATGACTACAGAAGTAATATAAACCTTTAGTCAATTTATGCCGTAAGCCGTAAGGTGACTATTGTTTATGCGCAGAGATCTATTTACAGTGCTCTGAATTTTCATCGGAGTTCCGGATTCCGGAGCATATAGTCCCAGCCATAGATTTAGTTTAAACTACGTCCCAGCCTAAAAGGTACTTTGGGATTGTTTTTCTTTATTTTATTAATTACTTTAATCACACAGCAGTGTTATAAACAATATGTAGGTAATGGTATCTACAGACACACGAATTTGGTACGGAGCGTACAGCGGACCATATCCGCAGACCGAATCCAGTGTCTCTATAGGTGTACCAGAATCTCATGGCAAATAGGGAAATAAAATTTTGTAGTGTGCAATACTGGGGAAATTGGATTAAACGATCTTGATACTGGCTAATTTTTAATTATGTCTTTAGTATTATTGAACATGAATTATAATGAGACTGTATGAAGAGTATTGTTATACATCGGGATAATAATGTAGAAAATATTTCATGAAAAATAAATCAATCGTGAATTACTTTATATACCTACTTATTTATTACAAATAACATACAATTAAATTGGCAACAGTTTAATTAATGTTGGAATTTCTTTCCGAACTGTATAGAACTTGTTTATTTTATTCCTAATCAACTATAAATAGAAACTGTCTTAAGTTGATTTTCTGTTTTCCTCCTCTCCTCCTTTTACCAGGCATGGAAAACAAACCATCATTCGAGTTGCCATCAGCTACGATTCACCGTAAAGTAGTCCTGGAAACATATTTAAAGAAGTCACAATAAGTAGTACCTACCTAAGAAAATATAAAAAAAACTACAAGTATCAAAATAACTCACTCTAACTAACCGGTCAACTATACCACGAGCTTTTAATTATAAGATTGAGTTAGATTTAGACCTTCTTCTTCCTGTATTTTACGATAGATATTGAAAAAAATATTTCTCGCTTGAGATCGAATTGCCTTTTTCGAAATTTTCACAAAAACAACAAATTCCAAGAACAAATTCACAAAATTTTAGCAGCGGTTGACAGATCACGTACTTTGATTTGACGGGTCACACTTGACATTGCCATATGAAAATCACATTTTTTATTTTTTTTAAATGCCATCAGATTCTGGTAGACCTATACACACGCACGGATTTGGTACGGTGCAGTGGACCGGAAAGCTCGACACTCGTGTGTTCGATTTTCAGTTCTATAATTGCATTAGCACCGAGTTTTATTTTCAATGCTGTTTTTCAACGACGCGATGATTCCCGAAATTCATTGATAACAGGCAGTGATACCAGCTCTCAAAAATATTTCTCCCCAAACTTTACCCTTGATAATTATACCATTGACAGGTCTAAGAGATAATAAGCTAGACAGAAAGGTTATGTGTTTAACATAAAGACTTACGCGTGAATAACATAAAACTAACTTGTTTTAATCTGATTGCACTCCTAATTCATTTTCATATCCCTGGCTATATACCCACATTATTATTTTTTTCTATTATTACATACAAATTGATTCATAAGGAGTAAACTCTAAACATCCTGTCCCCTAGTAAACCCCCGTAGATATTTTCCCTAATTTTGGGGGGTAAATCCCTAAGTTGGCAACACCGACACCGTTGCACGGCCTAACCCCATATAATAATCTGTGGCCTAACCGCCGGACTGCTCTACACACGCATGGATCTGGTACGGAGCAAACCAAATCCGATGCGGACAGCAGCGAACTCTTTGCCTTCTTCTTATGTTCGCCGGACTGCCCTACACACGCACGGATTTGGTACGGAGCGTACCACATCCGCTGTACGCTCCGTACCAAATTCGTGTGTCTGTAGACACCATTACATATGAATTTGTTTAGTCTTTAATTTTACCTTAGAAAATCAAATTGATAACCTAGTAAGCAGACTTACTAAGTTTTGATATTGTTTTTACAGTCATATTTGAGTAAATTCACAAATAAAAATAAAGTGTGAGCCATTCAAGTGTAACCATAACCTCTAACCACAGAATTACAGAAAAAACCAGAAACCGTCAACGCGCTTGAAAGTGAAGCCGTCACGACCATTCCAAATTGGAATGGTTAGATATTTAGTCTGTCAGTCAATGGCCGACGCGCGCCTTGTAAACTTCGTTTGAAATTGAGAGTTTTTAATTAATTATGCCGACTTGTGTCGTTCCCACATGTAAAAATGCTGCTGGGACTGTGAAGAAATCACATGGGATCACATTTCATCTGTAAGTAGTACATTTCCAATTCAGTTGAATAAATTATTGAATTTAAATCCATGTCGTTATTGTCATAGAAAATCATGGTTTCTTTTTGTAAGTGTTGCCACAGAAAAACAGGATATTTTACCCAACTTTTTTTCAATTAATTTTTATTGAATAAATAATTGTCGAAACATAATAACGCTGTTGTTTTGTAAGTGTTGCCACAAAATAATGGAACATTTTACCCAAATTTTCGTAATTAGTTAATATTAGATTTTACAATAAAATACAATATTATACTTTACTATATGCGAATTATATATTAACCGACTTCCAAAAAAGAGGCGGTTAAGGTTTTGCACCCAAAAGTACTGAACAGTACTCCTCTGTCTTTAAAGATGCGCGTTTGGAAATTTCGGCAATGTTCAAAGAACTGCAACTATGTAACTTACAGTAATCATCATCATCATCTTATTTACAATACCTAACGAAGCTTGGCGCGTATTTAATAATTATACATTCGACCGTTTATTAAACGTTCTTAAAATGTTTTAATAATAATTTAACTAATTTCACTAAAAAGGGTATAATTAAAATTTTAAACAAAAAATTAAACCGACTACCAAATAATAATAAAGTAAAAATAATAAGGCTGGTACCGACTTCAATATTAAGAAGATTGAGTAGACTGTAGAGAAATAGTTAAAATTTTAGCTGAATTTAAAAGTTTATTTAAATTTTAATATTTATTTATTTAAAATTTAAATTTATTTTAATTAAAATTTTAATTAAAATAAAATTTAAATAATAAATATTTAAAATTTAATAATTTAAAAGACATTCAGTTATTCTTCCCCACTTTCTACCCCCACAACTTTTAAACGGCTTAACCGATTTTCATCAAACATGTCTAAGAACACTCGCAGATAAGTTACCTTTAATACAAAAAAAAAACTAAATTGAAATCGCTACATCGGTTCGGGAGCTATGATGCCACAGACAAACAGACAGACCGACAGACACGTCAAACTTATAACAGACAGACACGTCAAATTTTTGCGTCGGGGGTTAAAAATAAATTCGACTCTAATAATTGGTTTATTGGAGAACAACCGACATTAATTA
The DNA here is from genome assembly GCA_905404095.1 of Glaucopsyche alexis. Classification (NCBI taxonomy): domain Eukaryota; kingdom Metazoa; phylum Arthropoda; class Insecta; order Lepidoptera; family Lycaenidae; genus Glaucopsyche; species Glaucopsyche alexis. The sequence continues at coordinate 1,168,492 of FR990061.1, read as the reverse complement.
ATTTATTTTTATTTTTCAATTAAATCGTTCCTCCCAAACCTTAAATAAGTAGTTTTAGAAAATTTTGAAAATTTGTTGGTTTTATAAACAATTGCTTTATTACATTCCATGCGAAATCTATGGTTTAAAATTTCTATTTCACTATTTGCAGTCATACATAAAATTTTAATTTACCCCATAAAGAGGTAATGTTGTGTTGCGCTGGTAACCCTACGCGGGGAGGTGAAGTGCGGGCGGGGCGGTGTTTTGTCATGGTTTTGGACACAGTCCGCTACGTACAAATGTGATCGAACACTCATTCTGGTTTTTTCTGTAATTCTGTGCCTCTAACACGATTACGAGTATTACAAACTATTATCAACAATATAATACAACTTTTCGTCAAACACCCCAATCGCTACTATTTCCGGTTTCTTCGGGCCAACGAGTTAAAGTGGCCCACCCATTTTTTGGCTCTCCTGAACATTTTTGTTAGAACGAGTTACTATGTTTTGAATTTAAGCAGCCGAACGTTTCATGTGTACATGTTGTAGGCGCCAAGTAGGTATTTACCAAAGCTTTGTAACAACTCAGAAAAACATAGATATTCAATAATATTAAAAATCAGAAAAAGGTAGGCTGATTTTTTCTGAGTATAACAACTATATCCATGGGAATAACAACGTACATCCCGACAAGGATCTTTTGGCACGTGGCCAAAATCAGTAGGTACTAATGCCGCCGTCTTGCAAAATATTACTTTTTATTAGCTTTATGGTTGGATACTCAAAGCTTTTTAGTAGCTTTTAGTTTTGCTTTTAGTATTACGTAGTGTTCATAAATGCGACACTCACGCCTCAATGTCAATGTCATCCAAGTGCCAAAAGATCCTTGTAGGACTGTACCTGCTGGATCAGCTGGATCCTACTGTTCCCATGTTGACATTGACATTTGTCAAATGTCAGTGTTGATTTATGTTACTTGTCAGACAACAAAACAATGTAGATCATGTGAAAATGTATAAAATTAGATAATACTAAGCCAGAGAACAATTATATTAATTAAAATGACGTAGTTTTCTTTAGACTTTCCGCAACTTTGTCACAAAAAATGAAATGAAGCTTGTAACTATCGTTCTAGCTATTTCAATATGTTTTACCGCTGCTTTAGGAGATTTTATAGTTTTCCAATCAAAATACTCAGACTCACAAATATTTAGGTCTCTAGCAGATAACGGTGTTCATGCAGCGTTAGGTTTGCTATCGGCCATTCAGTTCTTCACCCTTGGCATCAACATAAGCATGGAAGCATGTTTCTACAATATTATTTTCTGTACGGCAATGTCGTCGTTGATCGATGTAGATCATTTTATAGTGGCAAAATCTTTTCATTTTAAGGTAAGCTAAGGTTTTTTAACTAAGTACAATGTCACATCCATATTCCTCTTTATATAAATTTTATTTGACGCTGAAAATAAAATATAGAATAGAGAAAATAAGCATTACAATACAATCCTATCATATTTTTGCTCCCTAGAAGGAGCAAAAACCAAAAATGAATTCCTCTTCAGTTAATTAAGTATATATAATATTTATATTTATACATTAAAGGGCCTAGCCAATTTACAAGGGAGAGGCTTCCTTCACTGCACGACCCTGTGGTTTGCCTACACGCTGCTTCTACTGATGTACAGCTGTATGACAAGGAAACTGAACCTCTATGTACTCTCGTTTATGCTGATTATAGCATTCTCCAGCCATCATGTGAGGGACGGCAACCGACGAGGCCTGTGGATGTTCCCGTTCGGTCATACTCCGGCTATCAATAAATATTTATATATCCTCATCTTAGCTGTGATGCCTGTTGCATATTATCATATATTTAATTATTTTAAACCACATGTTAGATATAACACAGTTTCTAGTCAAGTTGTTTGAATAAAATATAGATTTTTCTAACATTTTGTTTCAATACTTTTTGTATGTAATTTAAATTACTATTCAACATTAGTAAACACTGTGGTTCTCAGTTCTCACTGCTCAAGTACTACAGTAAATATCTTTCATCAGTTTTATGGTCTGTCCTGTTATATGGTACCTTAATATTATGATAATAACTAATAACAGTAATAAAGGGTATCACTAATAATTATTATTATTTAAGAATCTGGATTGTGCTTGTGGCAAGTATTTATACAAGTTGTGTAGGCTGTTAGATAAGAGTTGGCGCCTACTCCATGTTTACATTTTACGTTGTGTACTGTTTATGAATATTAATCATGACTATGCCAGTTGCCACATCACGTAATGCTTACCTATATTCATAGACAGCACACAACGTAACATCTCAACATGTTGCTATTTCCAGTCTATACTAATGTTAACTGTATATAAACATTATTCACGCAATTTGAAAAAGCACAAATAAAAAAAAATATTTAAAAAAGTATAAAAATATATTGCTCATTCTCCCGGCCACACGATCGACTCTATCCAGTTGAGGTATTTGGAGACCCGGGTGTAGACCGCGGGTCTGCCAGGCTGCGCGCATCGCCCGCCGAACGACGTGATGCCTATCACATGGAAGATGCACTGGTTCTCGCTAGAGGCCACCTGCAGCGGTGAGCCGGAGTCACCCTGGAAATGAGAGATCAAATACCCTAATAAGAAAAGGGAAGTTGGATTTTTCGCAAATTATATAATCGTACAAAAATATATGGGCCCCGCCTGCTAACAAACATAACGTCAATTATTTCACTTAGGGTTTCAGCTCATAGTGTAGTCAATCAATCAATCAATCAAGTCTAGTCAGTTTTCTCAAACTTGTTTCGGTCTTTTTAGTGCGTTGCTTAGGTATATGTCTTTTTTGCAGTCGGGTTTTTTTATTTTTTTAATTATTTATTTTATTTCAGTCTTTTCAGTTGCTTTTGAATTTGTTACACTAGCCTAACCTACATATCAGTGTATCACTACCTTTACTTTGTATGAAGATTATCATAAGTCATTTATTTCAATATTAGAAACCCAAGTGTGTCCACAGCTTAACTCCGCTGTACCGCACACGGTGCAAGATTTCAACATCAATTCGGGGGAAATATTCAAGTCAGCGTATGCGGCCACCACCGTGGAGGACCCGACCGTGGAACTCATTCTTATACTTCACTTCAGTAGGGAATCACTCTTAGTTTGTAATTCGTAATTAATAATTTTGAATTTTAATATTGTAATATCTTTAATTAATAAAGTAATTTTTAAAATTTGCTTTTTTTTGGCAACCAAGGCTGCAACAATCGTTTCTGGCGCAGTCGGTAGGATTTACTCGCGGGCCGGTTCGCGAGATTCGGGATAATCATCATCGCGACGCGTGCCACCCGTGTGGTATTCGAGTAATAGAAGAACCTACGGTTGCAGCCTACGGGAATCCAGACATAGATTCGGCTGAGAAAATGCAAATGTAAGTACCTTGAATCTTTCAAGTTCCTTACCCAAACCTATCCATAAGTTTCCTATTAAATATAAGTATTCCATAAAAATTATATCGTATAATTTTTGTGTGTCATTTTCAGGATTAGATTTTTTTTTATTGTAACTGTGTGTTAAATTTTAGTATATCAAAATTTTTCATCCACGGGAAAGTAGTAATAGTAGGTTAAGTAACGTTAGATTAAATTCAAGTAGAAATAATTTATTTGACGAGAACAGGGATTTTTCGGAAAATATGGCTCAATACGAGTTAGATTCAATTTATAAATCATTGAGGATGTTACCCGAATTCGATGGGAACCCTCACATTTTAAATCGTTTTATAAACTTGTGCGATCAAATAGTTTTAACTCACGTTGGTACCGAACCGGGACACCAACTAGGGAATTTAGCGTTAGTTAACGGTATATTAAATAAAATTACGGGTCCCGCCGCTAGATTAATAAATGCTAGTGGCATAGCAGAAAATTGGCAAGGCATAAAAAATGCTCTTATAAATAATTTTGCCGACCATCGGGATGAAACGGCACTCTATAGTGACCTTTCGATGCAGACCCAAGGCTCTAGCACACCACAGGAATTTTATGAGCGGTGTCAAAATCTTTTTAGCACAATTATGACATACATATCCTTGCATGAATCTGTTCATACTACTATTGCAGCTAAACGTACATTGTATCAAAAATTAACACTGCAAGCTTATTTGCGAGGCCTTAAAGACCCCCTAGGTTATAGAATTAGGTGCATGCGACCGGAATCAATGGAGAAGGCTTTAGAATTTGTTCAGGAGGAATTAAATACTTTATATATGCAGCAAAGAAATGATAGTGGTGGACATTCAAGTAAAAAAGAATTTAGTAATTCAAGTCAGAATAATCATCATCATTTACCACTTAATAATTTTGTGCCTAAACCATTTAATTTTCCGATGAAACAATTTAATTCAAATATGCCTAATCCTGTGCGACAGTATGGTTTTAATAATTTTCAAGGTCCTTCTAAATTAAATTATCAACCTCAAGTTCAGCAGCAACGTGGTCCTACGCGCACGCAACAAATTATGCGCGCTGTACCCCCAAATTACAACCCTCATAGTAATATGTTTAGATTAAATAGGCCTTACATGCCGCAGCATTCTAATAGTTTTAATAATAATAATCAGCCACGCCCCATGAGCGGCGTCAGTCACTTTGTTCCGAAAGTTTTACCACCAACCCTTGGTGGACACGATTGGCGTAAATCTGGCAACCCCCCACCAACAAATTATTTAAAATCGCGTGAATTAAATTATAATGAATTTGACTATGACGATAATGACTTATATTATGACCAGGATTGTTACTATTCGAGCTATGACCAAAATTATTTGACATGCGAACAGACTGACTACTACCAAAATTATGATCATTACCCTGAAATGGTGCAAGTGGAGGAAATTGAAAATCCACCTCCTTCTGACGATCAAAATTTTCAGAAGGCTCCGAAATCAGAAAAGCCAAAATAGAAGTAAATTTTCACATTCAAAGACAATTAGGCTATATTCAGATATCTAATCCACCCCTTAAATTTTTAATAGATACGGGCGCTAATCAGTCTTTTATTAGCCCCGAAGCCGTACAAAAATATTTCAGCCATATACCATTAAACTATGACCCTTTCGAAGTAACAAATGTGCACGCAACTAGTAAAAATGACTACTCTATTACCATACCTTGTTTCCCGGAATTTCGTGAAAAAAGTGATATAACCTTATTTGTGTATAAATTTCATAACTATTTTGACGGACTATTAGGCTTTGACTTATTGGACATTTACGGATCAAATATTGACCTAAGAAATAAAATTTTAATAACTCGTAATGCTAAAATTCCAATTCATATGTATGACTCACGCAACGCAAACTTATACGAGGAAATCATTCCGGCTAACTCGTCAAAATTAGTTACATTACCTATTAACTGCTTAAATGGAGATGTTTTAATTGAAAACCAAGTAATTTGTAATTGTCTTATATCCGAATGTCTTACAAAAGTAATTAACAATCGGGGATGGGTCGAAATAACCAATCCCACATGTAACGACATTATTTTTTCTATGGATAGGCCAGTAGAAGCAGAATTATTTAATATTGAATGTGACTATACCGGAATCATATCCGAACGCGCTAAAGAAGTTATATCTCGTTTAAGAACCGAACACCTCAATCAAGAGGAACGTGCAAATTTAATTAATTTATGTGCTAATTATGCAGACATATTTTACCTCGAGGGCGAATCGTTAACATTCACAAATAAAATAAAACATAAAATTCGGACTACAGATGAAATCCCGGTACATACAAAAACTTATAGATATCCTTATGTTCATCGGCAAGAAGTAAGAGACCAAATTAAAAAAATGCTCGAGCAAAATATAATTAGACCATCCGATTCTGCTTGGAGCTCTCCAATCTGGGTAGTACCCAAGAAAGCAGATGCTTCGGGTAAAGTAAAGTGGCGTCTTGTCGTAGATTTTAGAAAAGTTAACGAAAAAACCATAGATGATAAATACCCCATTCCGAATATAACTGACGTACTAGACAAACTTGGAAAGTGCCAATACTTCACAACTCTCGATTTAGCCAGCGGCTTTTATCAGGTCGAAATGGACCCCCAGGATATTCATAAAACCGCGTTCAATGTTGAAAATGGCCATTATGAATTTTTGCGTATGCCCATGGGACTAAAAAACTCACCCTCAACTTTTCAGCGTGTCATGGACAATGTTTTAAATGATTTACAAAACCGAATATGTATCATCTATTTAGATGATATAATAGTCTATAGTACCTCCCTTCAGGAGCATATATTAAATTTAGAAAAAGTTTTTAAAAAATTGCGTGAATCTAACTTTAAAATCCAGATGGATAAGTCAGAATTCCTGAAACTAGAGACTGAATTTTTAGGCCATGTTATAAGTAACGAAGGCGTAAAGCCTAACCCTAATAAAATTCGCGCTATTCAAAATTATCCGCTACCAAAAACCACAACCGAAATTAAGCGTTTTCTAGGATTATTAGGCTACTACAGGAAATTCATACCCGACTTTGCACGTATAACAAAACCACTAACTCAATGCCTTAAAAAAGGTTCTAAAATTACGTTTGACCAAAAATACATAGAGTGCTTTGAACACTGTAAAACCCTTTTGACAAATGATCCTATTTTACAGTATCCAGATTTTTCCAAAGATTTTATCCTCACAACTGACGCGTCAAATGTTGCCATAGGCGCAATTTTGTCGCAAGGAACAGTAGGTTCGGACAAACCAATAGCTTATGCCTCAAGAACCCTCAATTCTAGCGAATGTAACTATAGTACAATAGAAAAAGAATTGCTTGCAATAGTTTGGGCTACAAAATACTTTCGACCTTATTTATTCGGACGCAAGTTTAAAATTATAACGGATCATAAACCTCTACAATGGGTTATGAACCTAAAGGAACCCAGCTCGCGTCTTACGAGATGGCGTCTTAAACTTTCTGAATACGATTTTACCGTAATTTACAAGCAAGGAAAAAGTAATACTAATGCCGATGCCCTTTCTAGAATCGAACTTCATAATGATGAAACGAACTCCATAGCAGTAAATGTGTCAGAAAGATCCCATAATCAATTAGATGACTCTAGAACAATAACGGCTAGCGAAGCTTCTTCTAGGACCGCTACCGCTAGTGGATCCTCTTCAAGGACTGCTACTGTACATACTAGTGATGAAGAACCTATTTTAAATATCCCAATTTCTGAAGATCCATTAAATAAATTTTCTAGGCAGATAGTTTTTACCGTTGTCGGCGACATCAAAGGTCGCACCGTCGTTACAAAACCTTTTGAAAACCATACGCGAACATCGATACAATTATCGGAATCTAAGTTAGAGGAAGATGTTATTAACTCCGTAAAGGAATACGTGAACCCTAAAATTAAAACTGGTTTATTAATAAATCCATATGACGCCATGTATAAAATAATTCCTATAATACAAAGATCTTTTAAAAATTCATCCATGTTTCTAACCTTAACTAAACGCGAAGTCGAAAATGTACGTGAATACCTAAAACAGCAAGATATAATAAAAAAATACCACGAAGGTAAAACGAATCATCGAGGTACTACCGAAACCTATTTAGCATTATCTAATAGATATTATTGGCCAAAAATGAAAGAAAGTATAGCGCAAGTTATAAATTTATGTACTGTATGTGGACAAGCGAAATACGACCGTAATCCCGTACGACAACAGTTTAAATTAGTTCCATCCACCTCCAAACCATTAGAGCTAGTACATGTCGATTTACTTACAATCCAAAATGAAAAATTTCTTACAATTGTAGATGCATTTTCGAAATATGCGCAAGCGTATCACCTGCGTGACTCTACTGCTATTAGCGTTTTACAAGGATTACTCAGTTTTTGTACTCACCATGGCATACCAATGACAATAGTTAGTGACAATGGTACAGAATTCACGAATCAATTACTGGCAGAATTCCTGAAATTGCATAAAATACAACACCATAAAGTAGCCCCTCACGCACCTAACGAAAACGGTATAGTTGAACGTTTTCACTCAACTATCCTCGAACACCTTAGAATTCTTAAATTAAGCCACAAATCTGAATCAATAGTTAATTTAATGCTGTACGCACTTCTGGCATATAATAGTAGCATACATAGTTTAACAAAATGCAGGCCTATAGAGGTAATAACCGGACACTTTGACCCAAGAGACACTTTTGACACAGATATTTCCACTCAATTGTTACAACAGTATATGATTAGTCATAAAGACAAAATGATTCTAGCCTATAAGACAATACAAGATTTATCTAATGACTCTCGTGAAAATCTAATTAATAATCGAAATAGAGATAGAGAACCTGAAATTAACTACTTACCAGAACAGACAGTTTTTATCCAGAATCCAAGTGCATCACGCCAAAAATTAGCTCCACGATATACCCATGACGTAGTTATGGCCGATTTACCTATCCATATATACACTAGGAAAAAGAAAAACCCTATTGCCAAAAATAGACTCAAAAGAGTCCCTAAATCAGCGCAATTGTTACAGGACACTGCTGATCCTCTATCTTCTCCTGAGCGTCGCCCGAACACAAGAGATAAAACTTGAAAGCCTAAGTGATGGACCTGGAATTTTACCTTTTAAACTAGGACCCACCAGAATAATATCCCATTACCATACATTTTTATATAAAATTAATCTTAAAGAATTAGAGAATCGTGTTAAATCCATTGATACTCAACTAGATTCTATTAGCTTAGAATTACACAATAAAACGAAATTTTTCTTTGAACCTCATATAACATACCTTAGAAATAAGCTTGCTAGTATTCTAAATCAGCTAGAAACTTTTGTGTCGATTCGTGCTAGAAGAGGTCTTATAAATGGTCTTGGCTCAGTAATCAAAAGTGTCACTGGAAACCTAGATTATACCGATGCTATTCATTATAATGAAGTTATTAAGGATTTGCAGGACAATGAAAATAATATAATTAATGAATTAAATAGTCATATTAGCTTATCTCAAAATTGGACTATACAATATTCTAAAATTATAGATACTATCATAAATAATGAAAATAAAATGATGAATATAGTGAATAAGATTAATGAAAGCAATGAAAGGCAGAACTTTAGCTTAGCGAAATATGCTCGTCTTGCTCAAATACTATTGATATTGAGCGATAACGTAGATTCTATTTCACAGGAAATAATTAAGTTGCAGAATATTTTAGCATTTATTAAGACTTCCACTTTACATCATTCGGCTTTAGATCTAAGTAACATACGCATTATTATAAGTAAGCTGTCATCATTATACGGCAGCGAGCGTATACTTAATTTAGATGTAAGAGAATACTATGATATAATTAGAGTAGGATCATTTTATGTAGGAAATGAGATAATTTTAGTTTTTAAATTTCCGATAGTTTTAGCTGACATTTATACTTTATATAAGTTATCTATAGTTCCCAATAAGCACCATGAAATCCTATCACCCACCTTACCGTTCCTAGTTATCCATGAGAAAGAATTCAGGTACATAGAGGCTGAATGCCCGAAGGCCAGCAAGTGGCATTTATGTATAGAAAAGCCGAACCCTCTCAATCAACCAGAGGACTGCATACATCAACTAATAGCAACCCAAGAGCGAAGCCCGTTATGCAAACCAATCACTGTAACCCTAAGCCACGCAGCATATGAAGAATTGGATGAGAAGCACTACACTGTCAGTTTTCCTGAACGAACGAAGGTCCACTTATTCTGCGAACGACACTTATATGAAACTCTTCAAGGCAGCTATCTTATAATTGTTCCCAAGCAATGTTATATGGAGACACCACAATTCACCATTTCCAACTACAAGGATCGTCTAAAAGGACAGGCGCTTAAGTTATTGAATATGCCTAACTATACTACAACTGATCAAAACTCACAGACAACTCTCACTCTCAATTCAATAAGCCTGAAAAATCTTCAAGAAATTAATTCAAGAATCTCCATGCAGCATCCTGTAAAATTGAAAAATGAAGAAAACTATGGTATCTATCACACTACGATACCTATGTATGTACTAATACTATTAAGTGCATGCGCCCTAATTAGCGTGTACTTTTGGAAGTGCCATACCAGACCTTTGGCTGAAACATCAAAACCAATTGAAGAGGATAAGATGGAAATGCAAGCTGTCTACGCTCATCCCAGGAAGGTGGATCCTGATCAGCATCTTCCAGCGCAGTTTACGACACCAGTCTTCAACAGTCGCTGTTCTACGGGGGGAGGTGTTACACTAGCCTAACCTACATATCAGTGTATCACTACCTTTACTTTGTATGAAGATTATCATAAGTCATTTATTTCAATATTAGAAACCCAAGTGTGTCCACAGCTTAACTCCGCTGTACCGCACACGGTGCAAGATTTCAACATCAATTCGGGGGAAATATTCAAGTCAGCGTATGCGGCCACCACCGTGGAGGACCCGACCGTGGAACTCATTCTTATACTTCACTTCAGTAGGGAATCACTCTTAGTTTGTAATTCGTAATTAATAATTTTGAATTTTAATATTGTAATATCTTTAATTAATAAAGTAATTTTTAAAATTTGCTTTTTTTTGGCAACCAAGGCTGCAACAATCGTTTCTAATTGTAGTTATCTATGCAGGCGGGTTTTTGTTTTTTATTATTATTATTTATCGTTTTATTTAATATAAAACTGCAAGTTATATACATATTTAGAATCAGTATTTAAAATCCTTCATTTTGATACCCCACTCGATATAAAGTGCGTTTCATCCAAAGACTTCTAAAGACGGAGTCATAGTTTTTGAAAGTTGGTACTATTGTTTTCTGTTGCTCTGTCTTACTAACGATGTATCAATACGAGCGAATGAAAGAGCTTATATCGGTGTATAAACACGTGTTTCGTGTCATGTTATGGCCAGCTCAGTAGGCCATTGCAGAGCAGTAGCTCTGTATATTTTTTGTATTTTATAAATGAAAATAAATGTGTAAAGAAGATATTAATTTTAAAACATCTAATATGTGTTGCGCCGCTGCATATTGTGCCTCAAGAATGACGACAGAAGGTGTCAAATACTTGGAATTATCATTTTACACGTAATGTTTTAACAATGTTTTGTGAACTAAATAATGAGTATTTTTATAATATAAACAGATAATCATTAAATTTAACGAACCCTTTTTCGTACTATATCACGCTTTAATGATGAATATCACGTAATGAGTAATAATTTGTGCAAAATAAAAGCTTTGTTTTTCTGCGTATTTTGAGTGATGTACCCTACTGACACAGGAGTTTATCGATAAAGATAATAAACTTTTACTAAACGGTTTTATTAGGTCTCGGAAATGCTCCGGAAGAAGAGGCGAATAGATTGAAGCAGTTAGATGCGAAAATTAGAAGAGTGTGTTCCACCAGTGAGACAGCTTGGTGTGACGGTATTGATACGGGGAAGATATTTCTGTTTTACCGGACAATTAAGAAGACTTACAATAATATAATTATACTTTCTTAAACATATTTTTTTTTATTTAGTTTCCAATTAAAATGCACAAAGAGCATTTTTCCATTATCCGATCCAGATCGAATACGATATCGGTATCGAATGCCGATACAGTAATCGATATTCAATAGCCATGCAAGGGCAAGTAAAATATATGAAACACATATTATGTCTTTCACATTATCGGTTTGATATCGGATAGAAAAGCACTTTTATTCCTGTAAATATGGGCCTAGCAGGAACAATTGACAGGTGCGTAAATGCAATGTTATCGAATGTCAATTGTATGAGCGCTGTCATAATTTTTATACAAATCTCTTTCGATAACGTAACGCTTACGCAATTGACAATTGTTCCTGCTAGGCCCCCAAGCAAGTGAGTAATCTGACTGACTCAGCTAATCTCTCAATGTATTTACTATTTAGATGCTAATCAAAAATGCAAATACAATACAAAGAGAGGAAATCGAACGCAAAATTTTTGTGTTGTCAGATTTGACATGAGACTCGTGTGTTCGATTTTCATTTATATTGTATCAATCCAGAGTTATATTTTCAATGCTCTAAATTTTCCCCGGCCTTCCAGATTCCTGATAGTATGTCCGTCGGGATATATTATCGGGTCGGTATTACTAAGAATTTTTGAAATCGGTCCAGTACTTTTTGAGCCTATTCATTACAACCAAACAAACAAACAAACATACAAACAAAGTTTTCCTCTTTATAATATTAGTGTAGATGTCACCATAAAATTTTGAAAACCGTTAGATTGTAATATTACTAGAGATATTATAAAATGTCGACAGATTGTCAAATAAAAATTACTTCTTACAATTTTACACGTTATTTTTCGTTACATTGTAATATTTACCGTGTCGATTGGTTAAATGGCAAGTGCCCCGCGCCGCCATATTTGTATTTTTTTTTTCATAATAATAATTAAAACTAAAAATAATGCGTACAATAATTGTAAGGAGAAATTTTTATTTGACAATCTGTCGACATAATATAATATCTCTAGTAATATTACAATCGAACGGTTTTTACAATTTTACGGTGACATATTATATACAGCCGAACACAGAACCTCCTTTTTTTTAAAGTCGGCTAAAAATATTTATGAACGGTCTATTTCTATTACAATAGTGCAGAATTGTTAGGAATTGTAAACTTTCAATTGGTAGATATAGGGAGTAATTTTATTTAATGTAAATAGTTATTAATAAAACGTTTTCTCATAATACTTATTTTATAATTAAAATACGCAATTGACTGAATAGTGTGAAAGAATTATGCTACTAATTATTTCATACATTTTACTCGCCTTTGGCTATTGTGTATCGGCTATCAGCATTCTTTACCGATATCGTGTCGGATAATGGGAAAACGCTTTTATGATAAAAACTAGATGTTGCCCGCGCCATCGTGCGCGCTAAAAGAAATGCCGTGCCGCAAAAAAGTAGCCTATGTGGTCTTTTCTATATATGTGCAAAATTTCATCAAAATCGGTCAAGTACTTTCGGAGCCCATGCAAACAAACAAACCTTATAAGAACACAATATTTTTTAAACATCTAATAAAATCTTGTTAATTTCAAATACCTATATCTTAAATTAAAAAGGTACTTAATGAGTTTTACACATTATAAACTGATGACATAAACTTAAAATGTGTTTATAAAATAAAAATTCAGAATTACAAAAATATCTACAAACGTCGATAGGTACCACAAAAAAGTCGAGTAGTTTATCGATATTATATCGATATACGTTACATCCCTGCACGTACACTAATACAATGCACACAAGCAGAAAAAGGACACGCGTTTGCTGGCTAAAACTCTCTCTAGTAGTTATATACTCAAAGGTTTCATCGAATAGTTCCTTTGCCGTAAGGTTGGCACCACTGTCTGTCAAAGATATAAACACGCGAAGGAGCTCCTTCTGTTTTTAGCGATTTTACTTTGTTTTCTAACCGTTAATCATGCCCAAAACGTTGAAAAGTGGTGAAAGAAGAATGGTGTTGAAGGTGAAAGACTTTTGTGAACGTGAAAAACGTAATGAGTCGCCGATAATTCCGTAATCCGTTTAGATGTGTTCAAGCTCGTGTTGCCGCTTTTAAATAGGGTTACCAGCTGCAGAGAATAATTACTCGTTCAGTACCTTATAATACCTTTACTTAATAAAATGTTACTAAAATTATTTAGTATTTATTACTCTCCTGTCAATTAAAAAAAACTTTTAGTTTGTATGAAACTAGTTTTTGCCCGCGGTTCTACCTGCGTAAATATAGTATCACGCGGGAACCGTACATTTTCCCGCGATAAAAAGTAGCCTATGTCCTTCTCCGTGGTCTACTTTATAACTGCACCAAATTTCATCAAAATTGGTGCAGTAGTTTTGACACATACATATGCAGTAGGTACCCTTCCTCTAATATTATATAATATTATTGTTGTTTATTATTAACCAGCTTTTGCCCGCGGCTTCGCCCGCGTGGAATAGTGTTCTTGGAGAAAAAACTTCTTTAGCAATTAACTTGGGAGGCCAATAGTGCCGCGCATTGTACTTACTATGTCCCTGCATTTTAAATCTGTAATATCTTCGAAAATATTCATTTTAATTAAATGCTGTATAGGATAATATTTACCGATATTTTTACAATGAATTTAAGGTACTTAATTGGATAAGGATTAATGCTGTATTGCTTAAAATCACTTCGGAAATAAGCCATTATTTCTCGTAAAAACTAAAGGTTAAAAAATGCCTATTGTGGGTCATCCCTAAGAGATAGACAATAGGCATAAATACCATCGCAGACTTTTTATAGACCTTTTCCTGATAGATCAAATTAATGTTATTTTGATCTATCTCGTAGAGTTCAGCCAGCGTTTGCAATGCAAGCGCAAAAAATGTGTTTATTTACGACATTACAAACCTCTAAAATTATCAGTGTATCTCTACTATAATATGCATGTTATATACATATAATATAGTATATAAGATGCACAATATAGTAGAGATACACTGATAATTTCTTTTGAATCACTCTATCTATTAATAAACCCGCATCGAAATCCGTTGCGTAGTTTTAAAAAATCATACATAAAGATAGACAGAAAAAGCGACTTTGTTTTATACAATGTATTGATTAATATTTGTTAGGAATTTTAATAAATCAAAGTAGTAATTAAAAATTTCAAATATGCGTTTCCCTAAATATTATAGGTAAGATTAAATATGGAATTAGCAACACTGGAAAACACTGTTACCAACATAACGGCAAAGGAACTATTTGATGAAACGCACTATACTTGGTAGATATTTTTTTTTACCTCACAACATGGCGTCAAACATCCGCCATTTTGTTTTTTTTTTTTAATATCACCTATCTAAGAACACTTGGGCTATTAAGACGAATCTAACGATACCTCAAATGTGAACATCCGTTTAGCGGTTCTGAAGATACAAGGTAATAAAGAATATTACATACATACATACATACAAGATACGCGCTAAACACATAACCCTCCCGGCAGTCGGTAAAAGCCGGCAAATCATAACGAATTGCACAATTATTAGTGAAGTATGCTAATTACGGTAGGTATGTGAATAGAAAAAAAGGGGTCTTGACTCAGACACACGGACGGACGGTCGGACGGACAACAAAAGTGATCTTATAAGGGTTCCGTTTTTTACCCGACATGCCGAGAGGGTTATGTGTTTAGCGCGTATCTTGTATGTATGTATATATGTAATATTCTTTATTACCTTGTATCTTCAGAACCGCTAAACGGATTTTCACATTTGAGGTATCGTTAGATTCGTCTTAATAGCCCAAGTGTTCTTAGATAGGTGACATTAAAAAAAAACAAAATGGCGGATGTTTGACGCCATGTTGTGAGGTAAAAAAAAATATCTATCAAGTGTATCGAGTGGGGTATCAAAATGAAGGATTTTAAACACTGATTCTAAATATGTATATAACTTGCAGTTTTATATTATATATAACGATAAATAATAATAATAATAAACAAAAACCCGCCTGCATAGATAACTACAATTCAAAAGCAACTGAAAAGACTGAAATAAAATAAATAATTAAAAAAATAAAAAACCCGACTGCAAAAAAGACATATAAACCCATACATTTTTGTACGATTTATAATTTGCGAATGGGTCCCGCCTGCTACCAAACATAACGTCAATTATTTCACTTAGGGTTTCAGCTCATAGTGTAGTCAGTTTTCTCAAACTTGTTTCGGTCTTTTTAGTGCGTTGCTTAGGTACCTATACTTATGTCTTTTTTGCAGTCGGATTTTTTTATTTTTTTAATTATTCTTTTTGAGGCATGGACCCCTAAAAACGTAAGGTACCATCGACAAAGTTACCGCTCCACCAGTTTCTAAACATTTACCTTTGCACTAGGACACCTCAAAATAAGTAACCGGAACGACTGCAGACGAGGTTGAACTACGTATTTACAAGTAAGTTTGCTAGCCCACTATTCAACGGCGCTGTTGAGCGATTTTCATCTTGTGCCTGGTCGAGCGGGAACTTGTTCGGTAGTACATCATACCTATTAATAACTCATTGAACAAGTATGTTTATAATAAATTATTACAGTTTAAATGTAAATATAATATAAAATCGAATAATGAGGTATTTGAATAGGTAATAACTATTATGGTTCTTCTCGCTGGGCTAGTTTCCGAACCGGTGGTAGGCATCATGTAGGACAATTATAATATAAGCGTTATATCATAAGTCATAACTAGGGTTGCCATCCGTCCGGGTTTCCCCGGATTTGTCCTAGTTTAAAGGGCGTCCGGGGAGCGTCCGGGCCGGATTTTATTTGCTATCCGGGTTTTTGTAGGCAGAATTAGGAAGGCCTAAGTTTATTTTATTTTATTTGCAGCAATAATAAATCTTCCTTTCTTTTTGACATTGCCGTAGTCGGGTAAAAACTGTTCTATGTCCGGGTTTCGTACTCCAAAATCCGGGGTTTTCACGCGTCATGTCCGGGGAGTCATGTGT
Source organism: Glaucopsyche alexis (assembly GCA_905404095.1). Lineage (NCBI taxonomy): Eukaryota > Metazoa > Arthropoda > Insecta > Lepidoptera > Lycaenidae > Glaucopsyche > Glaucopsyche alexis. The sequence goes on along the minus strand of FR990061.1, from coordinate 1,151,904 downwards.
AAGAGATGGCAACCCTAGTCATAACCTACATGGAAATTAAAATTTTGAGTTTGAGTTTATGTAAATCGGATATTATCATTCATCTTCGACCACTGACGTTACAGGAACTCGGACCTCTCCTCAATGTGTGTTATGTTAATTTTCAAAAAATTGCGCACCTAAATGAAAAAACCCAGGACAATAAGACGCATTCCAATGATTCGACGCCTATAACCACGATTGGTCGATAGGCCATGGCCCATGAGTCGGTGGAGGGATTTGGTGTCTGTGCTCACCTGGCACGTGTCCTTCCCCCCGCGCAGCTCGCCCGCGCACACCTGCGTGTCGATGACGCCGCGCTCCCAGTGGCGCTTCTCCTCGCGCTCCAGCAGCCGGTTGCAGCTGTCGTTGTCGAACAGCGACAGCGAGACCTTCTGTAGATCGTCCGATGTCCTTTTCGTTTCTGAAATTATTGTTTATCAAAAGCATGAATCATAAAAATACCGCAGCAGTTACTGAATCTACGTTTAATCTTGAGTGGGTCTAAGTACTTACATAAATATGTAGGTACATAAATCATGATCACTTCCCAGTTGCCACTTACCATTATGGCAGGGAATATAATACTTACCTACTTATGATCCGAAATACGGAAGGCCGTAGAAAATTCTGAGCATTGAATAAATCATGATGGTGATCATTTGACCACATTACCATTTACCAATATGGCTGGCGGGACAGATATGCTCCGGATTTCGGAAGGCCGTAATAAATTCTGAGCATTGAAAATGGAACTCTGCGCTAATCCAATAGAGTTGAAAATCGAACACACGAGCGAGTCAAATGTCAATGTCATATTAATGACAGCTCGACACTCTAAACTTCCATTTTCAACTCTATTGTATTAGCACATATTTCTAGCTTAGATTTCAGAGCTGAATCCGCGGTGAGTGTCAAATATCATATACGAATTTGACACTGACCGGCCACCGCGGATTCAACTGTCGAGATTTGAAAATGTTCTTAGAGAATAGACAGGCTGCTCTATTATCGTGACTGTTGGTCATAAGTTCATAACTCATACCAATCATACTCATAACCCATATGTATAACAAGTCTGATAATAATTTACAGTCCAGCGGCTTAGCTTACGTTCGCAAATGCATCATATCTCGCGGGTGTGAGTGCAATAGCATCCTCTGTTGCTGGAGCCATACTGCAAATTAACAGCCTCCGTGGTCTAGTGGTTAGAGCATTGGCTCTCGACTCGGAGGTCGTGGGTTCGATTCCCGTATTGGAACAACAAAAAATGTTGTTTCCAAGTTTGGTTACGACAATGCAGGCTGATCACCTGATTGTCTGATAAGAAGGATGATCCATGCGTTGGATGGGCATGTAAAAAGTCGGACCTGTGCCTGATCGCTCGTCAGTCGTGTCGGTTTACCGTCCCACTGTATTACGAGAGTAAAGGAAGAGAGAGTGCTCTTGTGTACTGTGCACACACTTGGGAACTATAAAATTACTCCGTAACTGGCCTGGTTTCAATGAAACCGGCCACCGTCACCGATATCGGTGTGGGGAGGAATTATACTGCTAATGGTCAAGTTTAAGACCAGGGTTACACGGTCAGTCTGGCATCAGTTCAGTCCATCAGTCTCAGACTGACGCTAGAATGATGGCCGGAAAATACACAATAAAAAAATTATAAGTCCGTCAATCACACGGTTACACGATCATTCTTTCGTCAGTCTGGATCAGGCTGATGGACTGAACTGATGCCAGACTGACCGTGTAACCCTAGTTTTAGTTGCGTGTGCTTCAGGGCTACTCACGCGGGTCTACCACGCCCCAGCCGGTGGCCAGGGCCTTGGTGTGCGGGCGCAGGCTGTCGCGGTTCCACAGGCAGGCGGGCCGCACGTCGTTGGTGAAGTCCACGTCCGTCACCAGCTCCAGCAGCGCCACGTCGTCGTACTTCGACGGCGGCTTGTAGCTGGGGTGCTTGTGGATCGACTTGATCGGCACCTGGGATACAGTTTGTCTTCAGACTGTTTGTTAGGTACTGTGAGTGGAACTATAACCTTGAACTAAAGCGTTATTGATTCTGCTCCTTATTCAGCGACTGAAAATGTCAACAAAGCTCATGGCCATCAATAGTGTTTAGTCTTTTTGTGTAGTACAATAAGGTTCAGTTTCGAATAGCTATCTTAAAAAGTGCGCGCCGCATCGGTGTTGGTTAGAATTGATGCTCTAATGTTTGAACTGACCCTTTAAGAGTCCCACTCACTAACAGTCCGCCTGCAGTCTCTGGTCCTATCCGGCGGCCTGCCGACCTAGGCCAACACACTAAAGCGATTTCTGCCTGCCAGAAATGCCCTGCTGCCACTTTTGAGGTCACATACTAGCAGTCGGCCGGATGCCGGCGGCGCAGATCGGAATCGTCAAGCGGCCACACACTATCAGTTCGTATTAGTCGTCAGTCCAAAACCTTAAACGGAACTGTTAGTGTGTGGGCTATTGCGATTAACTGACAGATTTATATCGCTCAGCAAACTGTTAGTGGGACGTTTAACGGTATACCTTGCACTGTGCAGGTTTGCCTGCATAGCTATTCTTTCAGCTTTTCTTAATTTATTTTTGAATTCTACAATTAGCTGTCTGCTGTTCCGACTCCCGTGCACACTTCGTTAGGCGTAAAACATTAATTACTAAAACATTAACCAGTGGGCCAAATTGTAAATCTAAACCATTCTCGAATCCATTTGAATACACACAAAAAATAATCAAAATCCGTCCAGCTGTTCAGAAGGAGTTTAGGTAATTATAAACACACTCAGAAAATTTAGCTGGTTTTTCCTGAATCCTGATCAAGAATTAATACTCACGTCGATAGGAGTGGCTCCATCCCTCACAGTGGGGTCCAGGTTCTGCTCGCCGAGTCTCACCACACTGGGCTCGTTGTGTTTCTGGCGCGGCTTGTAGGTGCAGTGGCCGGCCGTGAGCACGAACCGCGAGCTGATAAGGCTCCCGCCGCAGTAGAACGCGTACTTCTCCTCGTCTGTCACCCAGCCAATTGCTGCCTGAGAAAAAGAATGAGGTGATTCCAGTTGTCTTAGGCTGGGACTATATTGTCCGGAATCCAGAAGACCGGAGAAAATTCAGACATTGAAAATAGATCTCTGGGCTAATACAATAGAGCTGAAGATCTATGTGATAGCTCGATACTTCGATTTTCAACTCTATTTTATTAGAACAGAGTTCTATTTTCATTTGTCCCCTTAATTTTCTCGGGCCCGCCGTATTCCGTAGTCCCAATTCTCAGGATCATACTCGTGTGCCCACACGTGTATGAGGCTGCCTACCAGTAGCAAAGGCTGGTTCTACTTGCACTCCAGTTTGCCGGAGTGGCCCCTAAATGTGTTGGAAGTCCGGTCCCTATGAGAGGTAGATCGGCCGGTCGCAGGGGGTGTCCTGTGTTAGTCAGATCCGGGACACTCCCCTTATAGCGGCTGAGGGCAATCCGCAGGTTCAGTTTTAGTGAGTAAACCGGCGAGTCGTGTCGGGAGTCGCACATACCCCGGGCCTAGGGTTACCATATCTCAGGATTTGTCCTGAGATTTCAGGATTTTTCGACTCTTCTCAGGATTCCGGCCGGATTTAGCAAATCTAGTGATAGCTCAGGATTTTCAATAAAACACAGGTTACATTCTAAAGATCTCTCTTATTAAACTACTAAAAATAATTTTCTTTTAGTAACAATTGCAGTTAAAATCAATACTTATTTATCAAAGTGAAACAAACTAAAAATAATCTTCTTTTGGTAACAATTGCAGTTAAAATCAAAAAAGTCGCGTAAAACGCGTGCGCAAGATAATAATACGTTTTTGAGAGAAAATTCTCAAGCTGTAGAAAATCTCAGGACTTTTCTAGGAAATCAGGCCTTTTCTCCGGACTTTTGATTTTTTCATCTGGTAACCCTACCCGGGCCCCCCAACCCGGGAAGGGCGTAACGACCTTTCCCCTGCGAGATAAAAAATAATAATTGCCGTTTCTACTTCATAGGGATTTGGATGTGGGTCTTCAAAAGGTAAGTGGTAAGTGACTACTACCTAAGTACTTTTGAAACGATAAAGAAACTTCGCTCTGTCGTTTTTTTGATAATCAAACTTTTAACACAGTACATATTAAGTATGTAAATTTTGAATTAGTCAATAATAATGAGGATTTTCGCAGACGTGGGTATCACGTACCGGAGTTAGCGCTCCCGCCCATTATGGGCTGCAGAATGCGGATCTTCGCGTGACCACGTAACGTACCATGTGCGGGAACTCGCCCTGGTTGGCGCTCACGCCGCCTACGATGAGCTCGACGCCGGTATAGTCGCACTTGGGGGCGGAGATGGTCATCTCCTCGGGGTCCGTCACCAGCGCGATGAAGCCCACCGTCTGCACCACGCCGCTGCTGTACTCCTCGCACTCTGTAACGAGTAGGGTGGGTATTGTTCAGATATATTACGAGTGTATGCGGCTAGTGGCTACGGTTATTTTAACCTTTGACGTCACAAGTCATGACATACTTCGCTCACTGACGCGCCGCCTGTCCGTGGGATGTTGAGGCCGAGGCTCCCTGCAAAAGACAAAATTACTAAACTCGAGAATTTACACCAACTTTTTTTATGGATTTACCAACATACACCAACTCACACCAACATTTGCACATCGAGATAAATCCATCTTACTGTACCATATTTTCACAAATAAAAAATGTTAACAAACAAATGTAAACATTTAAACAACCATTGTGGTTTCGAAACACATATAATAAAGTTTGTGGGGAATGATGTAAGGATGTTTGTGACTCTTTCACGCAGAAACTACAGAACGTATTTTGGTGAAATTTGGTATATTTTTGTCAGTTTAGGCTTTGGATTAAAACATAGGCTACATTTTATCCCGAAAAAGTAGATAGTGTTCCCGTGGGATACCTATATCCGCGTGCAAAGCTAGATGAAACATATACTTACCTATCTTTATCATTCAGTGCGAAATCGGAATTCGGATATCGGATCAGCCTTTAGTCAAGACTCAAGATGCATTCCATACTTTGACGGTTAAACAAAATGTATGGGCTTTAACATATTGCATCGCCAAGTAACATATGTCACTTGCGAATTGCGATGCCTTAATATGTAAAATCCTATATTTTGTTTTCGACCTTCGCCGTCGAAATTATCGAATGCATTTTGACTAAAGGCCAAGAAAATGTAAAAACGCTCTTACTCGGCGGTCTGCAGGATGGTGGTGTGGTCGCGACAGCAGACCAGCGGCACCCCACCGTACAGCTGCTGGGAGCAGTACGTCGGCCGGATCCCGTTCTGTCTGTAATCACCAGTGAGGAAGTGTTGAGTAATGACGATGCAGTACACCAGGAGTTACATGTGTGTTGCGGGTGTCCATGAGCGGCGGTAATCGCTTGCCATCCGATCCGCTTGCACGTTTCCTGGTCCATTTCATTTGATTTCGAATTCATTTCAAAAACGTACAATTTTGTAAACATATTGTGCGAATAGAATTTGGAAGTAAGGGTACTGAATCGTCTATATTATTATGTTTATTGTTCAACTAATCTGCCTACAGCTTGAAACTCCCGATGTTAGGGATTCCGTAACCGTAACCGAAACTATCGGATACTCGTATCCCTATCCGAAATAATTAAATACCATAGTTATGTCCGCATAATATTATTCTCATATTCGTAAATCATATTCGTGTCCACTTAAGGCCGGGACGATATGCTCCGGAATCTGGACCGCCGGTGAAAATTAAATCAATAGAGTTGAAAATGGAATTTCGAGTGTCGAGCTGTCTATGACATTGACATTTGACTTGGCATTCGTGTACGATTTTCAACTTTATTTTAATAGCGCAGAATTCTATTTTTAATGCTCAGAATTTTCTACGGCCTTCCGGAATCCGGAGCATATAGCCCCAGCCTAATATCCCTATTCCCTAGTTGCAACTTGCAACCCGATCGATTTGTTCTCTAGTCGGTAAGGTCGTGTAGTTTTCTTGTGTTTACGACTTGGGTTCCAAGTTTTAACCTCAGTTAACGTGTAACTATTTATTAATATGTGCCTCAGCCCTCAGCTAATCAGTAGTTTATTTACAGAATTGCTACCTTGTAGGTTTATTTCACTGTTTGTCATTTGTGTACCTGTAGTCGTCCCTGGCAGACTGGCACTGGTCGGCCAACACGCACTGGCCCATCGAGCTTGTGTGCTGGATCCGACACTGCTCGCCAACTGCAGTGGCAGATAAAGAATATATTATGAAGAGGATCTTGAAAGTTGAAACTCAAAACTTAAATCATTATAGTAAATACATTTAGTAATAGTAATATTACTTATAATGGATTACAAAACATTTACATTATTTAGAAATTATTATTAATACCAATATACAAAATACTTTCTCTGTATTTATTACCGAACTACAAAGTAGGTACTCACTACTATGTAAAATGAAAATACTAACTACTAAAATGCCTAGTTTTTACAAACATCGCTAGATGGCGCTTACTTTATACCTTATATTAGGTATAGCTTTTCCCCGCGACTTCGTCCGCGTGGAATAGTTACTTTGGGATATCGCTAAAATTTACCCGCGACTTCATTTACGTAGAAGAAGCGCTTCCACCTCACGACTGCCCGCCCGCTCCGCGCTCCTTACTATAGCGCGCATGATTATTTTATTACTGCGATATCTTCTAAAATACTCATTGAAATCAAATGATGTAAACGGCAAATTTCTTCTAGATTAAATGCTTGTAATGAATAACGTATTTACTTGGATAAGGATTAATATAATCTTTATGAAAACACCTTCACAAATAATGCTTACTTTTAGAACAAATTTGGTAAGTATAAAAAGGTTATAGTGAGCCAACATTAAAAGGTAGACATATACTGTCGCGGACTTTTTTTTAGAACTTTTAAAGGGGAACAATTCTGCCATACATCATTTTAGCGAAACTTTAACCGTTTCCGCAGCGTACGTAGCGAAAGCTCTCAAAAGGAAAAAAAGACCCCCGATTTTGTAACATTCTTGATTGGTACTCCGCTCGTATTGAGTTTAGCATGATGCTATATAGCCTAAAGCCTTCCTCGATAAGTGGACTATCCAACACAAAAAGAATTTTTCAATTCGTACCAGTAGTTCCTGGGATTAGCGCGTTCAAACAAACAAACAAACAAACAAACAAACAAACAAACAAACAAACAAACTCTTCAGCTTTATAATATTAGTATAGATTAATTAAGCACATACAATACGGCCGATGTATCTTGGCGAGTCTGAACTTCGCGCAGAAGGTTGCACAATAACTGTTTCTAAGTGTTTTCGTATTTACTTTATTTGTACTAATTGATTAACTGTATTAGGGAAATTTTATTTGTACATAGGTATATAAAAATAATACAATAACAGTTTTCTTCACGAGTTGTACATGCGCTAAAGTTCGCAGAGCCTATGTTCAGACCTGTCAAGATACAGCGGCCGTAGTGTACTACCTTATAATATACCTATTGCATACTTAAATTATGGCCAGTAATTTTTGTTTTTTATTATTATAGCTGCTATTTGCGAAACACTTCTTGTTATTAGATCTTAAAATTTTTGTACTTCAAACGAATTGTCCCTGCTTACCATTTTGGGTTATCCCCGACTGTATAAACAGCAGCGAGGAGATCAGCAACAACATCCTGAAACAATTATTCGATATATTATCGAGATAATGACAACACGTGCGGGGAAATAAGGCTACGTGCAGAGGTGCGATTTAACGCGCGCTATAATCAAAAATTCCGTTATTTACAAAGATTTCAAGTTATTTATATCTGATCTTTACGCATTGGCGACTGGCGTTAAGATCAGTATCAGTTAACAATAACTTAATATCTGATCTTTATAATATTTATATTTTTCTAAATTAATAAGTACATATTGAAGTATCTAAGATACATTTTAAATTTAAAACACGAATTTTTGTCGCGGTTTTCTCTCTTCATTTATCCTGAGTCCTGACGTTTCGGCTACTTTCCACTTTCCAGTGTAACTTTATTTTCAAAGCTACTTTTATGTGCAAAACACCAAAAGAGAGATGGTCAAGAAAAATATTTTAACGAAGTAGGTAGATATAATATTACATTATATGTAATATAATATATCTGTTATTCAGTAGCAGCTTTTATTAGCTCGCTATTTATATCACAAATTAACCTGCCAGTTGAAGTTCTATTATTAGACTTAGGCATTCGCTATCGTTCGCGTACGCATATAAATTGTTTTAAGGAGTGTGTCAACGGCATCGCACAAGTATTTACACTTTTTTGTTAAATTACATGATAGGTATATATTATTGATTAAAATTTCGTCCATAGATAAAAAAAAACATTATTGAAACCAGGTTATTAAATATTTAAAAAGTCATTAATTAATGCTTAGGCTATTCAACGATCACTCAACATACCTGTGGCGTGTATTTGGTATAAGGCTAAAAGATGCTCATGTATTTTGATATTGTATTTAGGTAGGTGCTATGTACCCACATACCAATCATTAATCTAAATGTTTATGTACCTAACAGTACCTACTGTTAAATCGTTCTTAGGTTTCGTCTGTATGAATTTCTCATCTTATAGTTTATAGTACTTTATATATAAAGTTTATACGAACAATTCTTGTGTATATAATTATACAATAATATAATAATCAGAATCTCGGGAACGGTTTTAAGTATTTCTATAAAGTTTCGTATGCAGGGTTGTTTTTGGGGAGAAATAACGACCCAGGTAGGTCTTATGCCGGAGAAACCGCGCATTTATAGTTTATTATAATATTATTATGTTCTTTTTTCGTTGAACAACAATATGTTAATAATTTCGATCACATTTATGTCAGTCTGTATGGCAGTTTGATATGCATAGGTTATAGGTACCTACATAGATGTATAATATTAAAATCACTGCGTACCAATGTATAATTTTTGCGTTGTTGGCAAGTTGGTGTCTCGAGCTCGAATACCGATCAGAAGAATATTTTTGTGATTCTTTATAATTATTATAAAAAGAGAATAAACAAGGTCAGTTACATTTTTAAAAACTAAATTAAATATATGTTCTGCAAAATTACTAATTATAAATTAGTTAAAATTCATTTTCCCGTACTATGTTGGTACTAGAACTCCGAGCAAAGCTCAGTCCCTCACAGTGGCGAAGGCTGCTTCTCCTTCATAGGGAAGCCGGAGCCTGTATAATAGGTAGGGATGAAGGTTTACAAAAAAAGGTAAGTGACAAGGGACGCCGATAGGAATAGAGTTATAGGAACCCTACGCCACTAGCCCCTCAGGAGTCAGGTACTATTAGTTAGATAATGCAATTTACTTAAACTTACTTAATCATACAGTGACATAATAATACATGCTTAATATCTAAAAACTTAATAAAGCTACTGAGACGTATTGTTTATTTTGATGAACCTTGCAAAACAACAGACCTTTGACCAGAAGTTGTAGATACATATGAAAAAGTCATTTCTTGCTTAAGCGTGTAAACTCAGATAGAACATAATCATATTATCTACCTACGATGTACTTAATAATTAATATATACTTAACACTAAGACTCGTAAGTGTTAGAGCATTAAACCAACACTAAACATCATATTCCAATTGAACTGTTTGTGCTATCAATTATAGTTTTTTTTGCAAGAATTGCTTACTTTCTAAATTCTAAATTAAGTAAATAAAATATCAAAATATTACGTTTGACCTAAGAATCTATCTATACTCGCGAAAATATTGTTATTTGTTACATAAATTCTATATTACAAATACCTACCTAGGGGTTTTCCCCTTATAAATCATAGACAAATAAGTATATTTTATATAATAATATTCAATAAGTAATAACATTAGACAATAGACACCTAAGTTATTAATGAACAAGAAATAAACATTTTTTTTTACCTTAGCCAAGCCACTGTAATATACACTTTGTTTACTATTGTTGTTGTACACGGGCGCTCACAAGTGCTGTCCGCGACGTCTGTACTCGACTGTACACGGCAGTGATGTGACCAGTTGACCACAGACCGGTTTGAAGTCCTTGATCGAGCGAATCAGCTAATAAGCCGGATTTGCATGGAGCGGATGTACCTACGCGTGGACGGTGGACGCGACAACGTACAGACACTACCTAGGGCAAGTGATCACTTAAGACAATATTATAATCTTAACCTTCCTTGTCTCACATAGACTAGACAATACTGTCTTAATACACTTTCAAGACAGTTTTGTCGCTATGAGACTGTTTCGTCTATGAGACGTTTCGTTTCAAGTGTAGTCGTATGTCGTAATGCAATAGTATCTCTTAAGTCTGTCGTGAGTGGTGTCTCGCAAGCCAAAACCTGGCTCAAGTGAGCGCTCGTTCTTACATAGGGAATCCATTTAGAAATTCTAACTTGTACTAATAATTTTATGAGATTTATTTATAGAAAAGCCAATTCATATTAATCTAAGCCATCTAATGTATATTATTTTAAAGGTAAGGTCATTATTCATGTATGTACGTAGATAGAATTTGTTGTTTTTAGTAATAAAACATAAACAATGTACAATTTCGTAAATCCATTGTTTCCAAATTAATTTGTATTGTTAAACAGACGCGGGCGCGACGCGTACGTTGCCGTGACGACAGACGCGGGCTGCGCGCGCCCTGTGTTCCGCCCCTTATGTAGAGATGCTTTGCGAAAAGCCGCGCTTTACAATGTAAATAGTTGCTCATATCACTTATCAGTGACAGTGAATATCAGTGACCAGACCAACATGCGGTAAGCAGGTGTTGGTAAGTGTAGACTTTAACGAATTGGAGTCACGAAAATCGTTATAGGTATTATTATATCTACTTAAGACTTGATTTACTAGTAACTAATATCTATTCTGTGGATTTACGTAGAAGGAGAAGCGCGTCCCCCTTACGACTGCCCGCCGCGCGCCGTACATTATTATGATTATTTTATTACTGCGATATCTTCTAAAATACTCATTGAAATCATATGATGTAGACGGCAAATTTCTTCTAAATTAAATCTTGTAATGAATAACGAATTTACTTGGATAAGGATAAATATCATCTTTATGAAAACACCTTCACAAATAATGCATTCATTTCGAATAAATTTGATTACCATAATAAGGTTATAGTGAGTCAAACTTAAAATATAGACATAGGTAAATATAGGTATACGTACCGTCGCGGATATTATTTTAGATCATATTAATAATAATTTTTTTATACATATTTTTTGGGTAACTTGAACCGTTCACGCAGCGCACGCAACGGAAGCCCTCAAATATTCCCAATATTTGCAACATTTTTCACTGATGCTTCGCTTCTATTGGTCGCAGCGCGCGTTATGTTATATGTATAGCTTAAAGTCTTCCTCGACAAATAGACTATCCAACACAAAAATCATTTTTCAATTCGATATAGCAGTTCCTGAGATCAGCGCGTTCAAACAAACAATAGAAGCCCTCAAATAACCCGTTTTTTCCACATTTTCCCCTGATTCTTCGCTCCTATTGGTCGCAGCATGATGTTATATAGCCTAAAGCCTTCCTCAACAAATGGACTATCTATATATAATATAAATTATTTTTGTGTTGAAAACAAACAAACAAACAAACTCTTCAGCTTTATAATATTAGTATATGGTGCACATCTCTTTCTCGCGAAAAGATTTGTGACGTCACAATCTGCTAGTGTTTTTTAAGATTCGTTATTTTTTAAGATTTACAAAAATACATGTTGTCTAACATTGAATAGACAATTTTATTTTGCAACAATTAGAGATTAGTGGAACATTTGAGTGACGTCTCGTCACATACAACTGATGCCTGTGATAACTGATAACCCACATCATTGCTGTCTAGAACTTTGACCGGAGTTAAAGTATTATTATTGTTATATGTTATCTCACCTTGAGAGTCAAGACTCGAACCCGTAACCCATCCGTAACCTCCATTATCCGTCCAACTCCCCCTGCTTATCTCGGAATTAATGCCTACTAGTACATATATTACTGTGTCTGTGTTTAGATTTAAATTTAATCTAAACGTAAACAATTAGAATATTATTATTCATTATGCTACCATTTTAAATATACACTTATTTACCGCACAATTTAGACGATACAATGGCTGTGCGTTTTCCGCGGAAAATAGCGCTAACAAATAAAAACCGGCCAATGTGAGTTGGACTCGCGAACCGAGGGTTCCGTACAAACTTGTAATAAAAAATAATGGTTCACGATTTATGCAAAAGGTTTATGTTTATGAAATTAAATATTTTTATTTTATTTTTATATATATGTCGAAGAGGTTAATATTTTGTTGCTGAATTGACAAGCAAGTCAATAGTACAGAAGTATGATTGGCGGCTATTATTGAACACTAGCGCCATGTTGTTTGGCGTTGATAGAGTCCAGTCTGACAGCTTGCGCGTTCGGTTTGGTGGGGGTTCTGAATTCTGATCGAGTTTTCCCTCCAAGGAATGATCACGAAACGTTCGGCTCGGGAACTATCGATGTTCTTGTTAAAAAGTGATAGTGAAAATAAGTGCAAATTAATGAAATAAGTCGTTAATAATGGGATATAATTAATCGAGCGAACAAAAAATAAGTTGGCGGCTGCACGTGAGCATACTGTATTACTGAATTTGGCAGCGAATTAATATGTTGGCGACTAAATTACTAAACTGGCGAAAACAATCGGGTGACAAAAAATTCAAAAGTCGGCAGATAAAAAGAGGCGAAATTTAATCCAAATTAGCACCGACATTTATAAGTTCAAATTTTCAAATTTCAAATTCTTTATTAAACACACATTATAACATACAATAGAATAAACAAGTAATATACATCACATCAATCTAATCCCATGCTAAGTTAAGACTTGTGTTATGGCAATCAGACAATGGATACACATTTAACAATTTTATACTATGGTATATTATTACACACACTCACACAGACACACACCACACAAACACACTAAAATAGTTTATCACGTAGTTATTGTCTTTTTCGGCGACGTGATGCGCGCTTCGTTGGGGAGTCTCCCCCGGAATCTTCGGTAAACTACACCCGACGGCCAGAACGCCTCCACCTCCAGGGTAGACAAAAGTGTAGTCGGCACTCTTACCACAAAGGAACTGAAGTTCACTTTGTGGCGAGACTGCAGACGCTCAACCCTTAAGGTGTAGGTGGTCTTCTCGCGGATGTAGCTCACGACGTCTTCCACCTCCATGGACCAGTGCAGGCGGGACACGTACAGCTGCGTTGCGGGTACCTCACACCGTAAGCGCAGCTCGGGTACGTAGGGTGCGGTGCCGCGATGGTTGCGGACGGCAGGCTTCCTCTTCTTTCTTCTCTCCACCACAGTGAAGCCCTCCTCATCGCACCTCCTGCTCTTGTCCTCGGCCGGTTGAAGAGATTCAGCCTTGCGGCTCTCCTTGGCCTTGGGGCTCTTCTCAGCCTTGGGGCTCTCCATCTCCCCCTTTGATTTCCGCGGGGGTGCGGGGTAAGCAGCTACACTGGCATACTTTTTCTGCTGAGTCGATGGATTCTTCAGCTTCGGCTCGATCGCTAGCGACGAGGCTTCGGCGGTTGTTGACCCGTCCAATTCCGCTGACATGGCCAACGACGAGTCAATCTGCGCCCCGCGACGCGTGTTTACGTAGGCAAACGGATGATCGGGTGACCTACTTAGAGAATTATTACTTTTTATTTTCAATAATTCACTTCGCAAATCACAGATGGTATTTTCGGATGCATCCAGTCTACCTCGCATCTCGTCCAGCTCTGCCTTCATGGTGTTAAACTTTCTCAGCAGGCTGGAGACGTCGACGTGATCCAAGGTAACCACCGGCAGCTTGTGGAGATTCTTAGCCACAAAGGCCGGTACGGCCACGGGATCCGTCTGCTTCAACAGGGTGATGATGTCCTGTAAGCTACGTTCGCCCCCATCTCTTCTTCTTGATGGTAACATCTGCGCGGTCTTGCCGAGCGCTTCATACAGCATCAGCTAGGCCTTGCAAATCTCCTCGTTGGTGTAGGTGGACTTGCAGAGCTGCACGATGCCGTCCTCGTCCATGGTGTTGATGACGTGTTGGATAAACGCCAGCAACTCGTTCGCAATGAGCGCCATGGTGACGTAGCGGCAGTGAGCCGCGACTCACGAAATATTAAATATTATTTAATATTTGCAACATGTGCCGATTCGCGGAGCGCGACCGCTTGCTAGCGCTCTACGCACGACAACCATTAACCATTGGTGACTTAATTTCCGAGTTGGCCATTATACCATATAAGCAGCTATAAAACCAGATTTGGTTGATAAATTAATGGCTGCTAAAAAGTCAATCTGCTGACTACGGAAAATCCTATTTTTGGATACTGTTGGAGTATGTTTTTCTTTGTCATGGGTGTCATTTTCTAGGTTTCTGGGGGTGCAGAATAATATGAAAATAAAATCGGTTTCGTAATTCCACAATGGCGTAAATTTTTGTTATTAAAATTAACAAGGTTGTCCTTTTCCTGGTTTCTGGGGGTTCTGATTACAAAATTGTTTTCCAATTTCATTTTCCAAAATGGAGAATATTCAATCTTCGGAAAATGAATATGAATACTAAATTAAAAGATCTTTGGGATGCTAATTAGGATTGATGATTATTATTACAGTATATTATGTAGTTCAAAGTACCAGCTATGTAGGTATAGAAATTTTTAAAAATTCAGGGTTCATGAATTTTTCTGCCATTCATGAAGAAAATATGCGATTTCTAGATTAATAAGGGGGAGATAGATTAATAATTTTCATTACTTTTGCAGTAGGATGCACCGTTTCTGAGATAGAAGCGACTATAGAAAAAAATATGACAATGCTGTACTGAGATACGAGGGGTGTATCAATCTATAGAAATGTTGGAAAATTCAAGATTTTCGATTTTTTTTTCTCCCATCATGAAGAAAATATGATGTTGCGTTATTCCTAAGGGGGACGAAATTTTCATTATTTTTTTCAATAGGATGCACTGTTTCCGAGATAGAATCAATTTTATAAAAAAAGAAGTAAATGTTGTACATTGAGATACGACGGATGTTTATAGCTATAGAAATGTTGGAAAATTCAGGATTTTCGATTTTTTTTTCTCCCATCATGAAGAAAATATGATGTTGCGGGGTTCTAAAGGGGGGCGAAATTTTCATTATTTTTTCAATAGGATGCACCGTTTCCGATATAGATTCAATTTTATAAAAAAAGAAGTAAATGCTGTACATTGAGATACGACGGATGTTTATAGCTATAGAAATGTTGGAAAATTCAGGATTTTCGAAAAAAATTTTCTCCCATCATGAAGAAAATATGATGTTGCAGGGTTCCAAAGGGGGGCGAAATTTTCATTATTTTTTCAATGGGATGCACCGTTTCCGAGATAGAATCAATTTTATAAAAAAAGAAGTAAATGCTGTACATTGAGATACGACGGATGTTCGATTTTTTTTTCTCCCATCAAGAAGAAAATATGATGATGCGAGGTTTCAAAGGGAGGCAAAATTTCCATTATTTCTTCAATAGGTAAACGGTGCATCCGTTTCCGAGATAGAATCAACTTTATAAAAACATAGTAAATGCTCTACTTTGAGATACATTCCTAGATGTATAAAGCTATAGAAATGTTGGAAAATTCAGGTTTTTCAAATTTCTTTTTCTCCCATCATGAAGAAAATATGAGGTTGTTGGGTTACTAAGGAAATTTAAAATGGATGACTTTTTTGTAATCAGCACCCCCAGAAACCAATAAAAGGACACCCATATTACTTTTATGAAATTAAGTATGTCCGCCATATTGGAATTTCAAAACGAATGTCATTTTCGTATCCAGCACTCCCAAAAACCTGGTAAACGACACCCATATCAATTTTACGAAAAATAAATATCCGCCATTTTTTAATTTCAAAATTAATCTACACAATAATCTACACCTCCTTAAAACCGAGAAAAATAAAAATTGGGAATTTTGTACGCTCCTTTATGGTTTTTTTGTGTGCGCTCGTTTCGCTGCTTGTATGGTTTTTGAGTTACCTACATCAGGGAAAATATATGTGCCTATTCTTAAATTAAATGTGTACTCACAAATTGTCACCAAGATGGTTATTTAGTCGCTAAAACATAATCTGTCTGCCAGTTTGGAAAATTCAGTAGTATTATTTAGTCACCAGATTAGTATTTTTTTTGTTCCTTACATTCTTTCGCCAACATGGTAATTTAGTATTCAATATTGGGTATTTTCACATCCAAAATTTAATTGTTTTGTCGCAAGTTTAAATACATGCCTTATTTTAATAGACAGTGAAAAGTAATTAAAACCACTGTTCACACTTGAAGTGCTTAGTTTTAGTACTATTGAGAATAAAGGTGAAGTAATGCTGTTTCTTCTCTATTCATTTTGTAACCAACATCCCACCAAAAACATTCTGTAAAAAACTAGCCAAGTCTCGATGGAGCTGCTTGTTTATCTCTAAAAAGTAATGAAATCTAGACAAAATCGTGCCAAGTCTAAGGTTCCTTACTGCGGTTTCTTTATTATTATAGTTAATGTTGAGTGACTTGGCCGTTGAACATTCTTTATACTTAAGTGGGTATAAGTCAATTTTGTTTACATTTGTAACTACCTATGTTTGTTAAGCGAGATAATAGCCCATACTGGTATTGGTAATTGGACGCTAGTGTCTCATTTTAGGCTGTTGTTGATTGTACAACACACGTATTGGAGCAATGGTGTCATGGAGACCCTTTTGTACCCTTGTGTGCCCTTCAACGGCCAAGTCACACAACATTAACTATAATAATAAAGAAACCGCAGTAAGGAACCTTAGACTTGGCACGATTTTGTCTAGATTTCATTACTTTTTAGAGATAAACAAGCAGCTCCATCGAGACTTGGCTAGTTTTTTACAGAATGTTTTTGGTGGGATTTCACTTCTTTTTGTAGAAACGTGGGCATATTGATTTATTTTCCTATTGTAGATTTTAGTGTAATTTGTTTATTTAATTTGTGTAATGTTCGAGTAGAATAAAGTTCGAGTAGAATAAAAGGGCCTGAAAATGCGGCAAAATGGTTCTAGTAAAGAATGGTACGGCAGTGTTTGCTTCGCGCTCGACTTGGCGGGGGCACTGCCGTGCCCCCAGATCGACGTTCTGGTCTTATCTAGAGGTTCTCAAATAGGGGCCTGAAAATGCGGCGAAATGGTTCCAGTAAAGAATGGTACGGCAGTGTTTGCTTCGCGCTCGACTTGGCGGGGGCACTGCCGTGCCCCCAGATCGACGTTCTGGTCTTATCTAGAGGTTCTCAAATAGGGGCCTGAAAATGCGGCGAAATGGTTCCAGTAAAGAATGGTACGGCAGTGTTTGCTTCGCGCTCTACTTGGCAGGGGCACTGCCGTGCCCCCAGATCGATTATCCTTGTTTTTATAGTTTTCCCTTTATGTGGCCATTAAACCCCAACTCTGTACAAAATTTCAGCTCTCTAAGTTTATGGGAAGTACTAGTTCTATTTTGATGATCATGAGTGAGTGAGTGAGTGAGTGAGTGTCGAAAATGCGAAACTTTGCTTTCGCTTAACTTCGGAACTAAATGACCTACAAACTTGAAATTTTGGATTTTAAGTACGTGATTATAGCTTATTGGATGACGAAAATTTCTGCGTTCTGGTCTTATCCAGAGGTTCTCAAATAGGGGTCTGAAAATGCGGCGAAATGGTTCCAGTAAAGGATGGTACGGCAGTGTTTGCTTCGCGCTCGACTTGGCGGGGGCACTGCCGTGCCCCCAGATTACCCACGATATGTCCACAGTGTTAGTTTGAGAGCCAGTACTTTAATATAGTACGATGTTTGAGGCATATTCATCCCATGTCTTCGACATATTTGAGTTGATTATATGAAAAGTAAATTGCGGTTTACGACTTATGACGTATTTAAAAAAACTACTTACTAGATATCGTTCAAACCAATTTTCGGTGGAAGTTTGCATGGTAATTGTTACTGATCCTTACTCACAATACGGTGGACTGTGTGACTTTTACGTTCGCTTCGATAGCTCTTCAGGGGTTGGGATTGAAACGACTGTTACAACGATTGAAACCCGTTCGTTTATTTCCCTATTACATATTCACAATAGCACAGTATTCACATAGTCACTATACTAATCACTATTTTCTTCCAGACTTTTCTTCCAGGGTTTCTTCCAGAGTCTTCTTTCAGACTTCTTGACTGCTTTTCCGACTGTGAATAGGCCGGATCCCGGCGCTATATTTATACCCGCAATCTGAGGGGCTCCACAGGATTCGCGAGTTCATGACCCCGTGTCGCGGATCATGCTATCCCTTACCACGAGGTGCGTCTCTTTCTCGCGCACACATATTCGCTCGCAGTAACCCGATAAACCCCCTAGATTGCTAACCATACAAAAAAGTTACCTCATATCTAATGGCTCGATATAATGCAACTATTTACACATTATTTACATCAGTGTTTTTCAATCTGTGGGTCGCGAAGCTTCTGTAGGGGGGTCGCCGGAGGTCGACTTTAGAAAAAAAGAACGAGAACTTTAGTAAAATAACAATAAAGATGAAAAATATTGATTTATTAGGTAAGAGAATTTTAACAAAAGGATATACCCATAAATCGATGTAAAATAATGTGTTTGACGTACTTTAATATGTACTTATATCCGTATCCTAATTATGGAGACGAATAAAAACGTATGGAATGAATATTTGTTAAATAACATTGTAACATATTCATACATACATGATAAAAATAAATAATAAATAAAATTAAAAAACCCGACTGCAAAAAAAAAAGACAGATACCTAAGCAACGTACTAAAAAGACCGAAAAAAGATTGAGAAAACAGACTACACTATGAGCTGAAAGCCTAAGTGAAATAATAAAACTAACATATAGGCTTAATGTGAGAATGGTTGTTATGCAACTTTAAATCGATATAGATCCTAAACAGTCAGTCGAATCGAAAAATGTTGAGAGAAAACTAAAAATGATTTTTAAATACCTATTCAACGATACCCCACTTGACATAGTTTGTTGACTTTAATTTTTTTCATTTTCACAATATGGCGTCCAGTAGTCGCCATATTGAATTTTCACTAACGTCATGTCTTTAATGACACTCGCCGGACTAAGAGGAATCGATTGACATGCGAATCATAAAAATCGGCCCAGGCGTTTGGTCTGTATAGTGCTTCAAAGGAACATACATACATACATACGTACATGCATACATACATACATACATACATACATACATACTTACATACATACATACATACATACATACATACATACATACATACATACATACATACATACATACATACATACATACATACATACATACATACATACATACATACATAGGCTGATAAACACATTACCACTCCTTTGCGTCGCGCAGTCGGGTAAAAAAGCGAAGGGTCGGGGGGTCAAAAATATTTTTTCATACAAGGGGGGTCGCATCACGAAAAAGGTTGAAAAACACTGATTTACATAAGACATATATCGAACATAATCAACGATATAACATAAAATAACTTATACTAACTTATAATACAATTTCGAGACACTTATCCTACTCAAAACGTATTATATACAAATAAACTGTACAAAACTAAGCCTATTTACATATGACTTAATTCTATCCACAACAGTAATGTACATCATATTATTATATATTTTTTTAGTATTATCATTCTCTTATTTTAGAAGTTCCAGGGAGGGGGCACACATTTTATCACTTTGGAAGTGTCTCTCGCGCAAACTGTCCAGTTTAGAAAAAAAAAATATTAGAAATCTCAATATAATTTTTGAAGACCTATCCATAGATCCACATGTATGGGTTTGATGAAAAAAAAAATTAGTTTCAGTTCTAACTTCTAAGAGTTCTAAGTATGGGGAACCCCTAAAATGTTTTTTTTCCATATTACTGTGAAAATCTTAACGCGGTTCACAGAATACATTTACTCACCATGTTTCGACAGTATACCTAGTTCTTATAGTTTCGGAAAAAAGTGGCTGTGACATACGGACGGACAGACAGATAGACATGACGAATCTATAAGGGTTCCGTTTTTTGCCATTTGGCTACGGAACCCTAAAAACATAAGCAAAATGGCGACCGCTGTCAAAATGACGGTTTATGTTTGCGGTATTGAAGTTAGCAAATGTGTCCTGGCCAATAATAATAATCTACCGCAATTCTCGTATTTATAGTAGACTATATTTTTACTTTGATTGAATTGTAAGTGTAGCGTCATGTTACCGTGAACGGATTTTATGACGTTTCGACCAATCAGAGCGCGTTTCACGTTGGTAATTGGTTTAACGTCCATAAAAACATCTTTTGAGAGTTTTAGTGTAAAAAATTTCATTATCAAAAATCGGGAAGTTATTGGTTTCACCCCGTTTTACATAAATCGAATTCTCATCAGATCTCGACGTTCTGAGGTCACAGGAAGCTTCCCTGACTACCCCCGTGAGGGTGTCCCTATGTCTGTATGTATGTGTGTGTGTGTAAGCCTCTTATAAATTTTCAATCAGCTCTTAACCTTGAAAAACCACATCGATCATCGTTAATACGGTCAAAATCGGTTGATTCGTTCGAGAGAATCGTGAAGGAAAGATAACCGAAAAAAGTGTTTTTCGGAATTATTTCGTAATAATTTTTCATCAAATTTGTTGTCGATTCTTATAAAGAACATTAGTCTATGCGACAAGTTGAAAATGGTACAAAATAGAGATACTGCTCTTAAAATTATGTGCGATAGCTCATTGGATCCGGAATGACGTCTAGAAAAATGTGCCAAAAGCGTGTATTAGCACATAAAAAATTGCAAAAATTATAAACAATTAAAGATGAAAAAAATAGCATTTCGTTTTTTGCCAATATTTAATAAGCTTTTAATATTTAAGAAATTTCAAAAACAGATTATGAAAGAGGAGGAAATTTCCAATAAAAAACTCCTAACTCCCGGAACTCTATCTCCATTATTTATAATTTTAATTTAACGACAGGGTGTCGCAACTTCCTATCGTAAGTATTGGCGTTCGAAATCCAAAACTATACCTGACTATCGTCTGTGCAAACCACATACCTTGCTCGCTCTTTTATGGTGTGTACTCTTTCACACATCGCCTGTGATTGGTTAAGCAGAAATAGCAGATTAATTTTAAATTTCAAACTACGAAATTCTATTCTAATAATTTGAAAAATTATTTTCAACTTTTACAAAATTTGTTACCTAACTCATGTTTTGTTATTTGCAAAAAACTGTAATTTTTAGAGAAGTGACATCGAAATCATATTTATAATGATGAAACAGTGATTTATATAAATTAGGTTCATGTATATAACCACTATATAAACATGCTTTAAGTCAAAGAATATCGGTGAGTATTTGTATAAAATTTTACCATATTTTAACTTCTCGTTTTATTGAAAAGAGACATTTAAAGATTATATTTGTTTGACGACCTCTGTGGCTCAGCAGTTCAGCGCTTTGGTGCTCAAGCCGGGGGTCGCAGGTTCGAATCCTGCCGAAGGAACAAAAGGTTTTTTTGTGTTCCTGGGTCATGGATGTGTATCTATATATGTGTATAATATAATAAAAACCTTAAATATACTTAAGTATAGTATTAACATGGTATTAATTAATATACTTCCTGTTTTCTGGTACCTACCTGTAACACAAGTTCTTCGGATACTTAGCACGGCGCGCGCCAGATTGACGTGGTGTGAAGCATAGATAATACAGATATATATTAGTATAGATGCGCAACTCTAAAATTGAAACTGAGTCTTGCAAAAGTTTCGGAATGTCGTTTTTAGATGGCGTTGTACCGTTTTAGTTACTATCAAACCCGCTAGATGGAAGTAGTACCGCCTGATAATTTTTATTGAACTGAATTATGGACAGAAATTAAGTTTTATCGAAAGTCGTAGACACAACAACGTCAACAACGACCAAGTTCCTCTTTAATAGTGGGATATGGTTGCTGCATAGTAACATGTTCGCGAGCCCTTATAAATACGCCTTGTGTTAGCGATAGCGCGATGTAGAAGTCGCTTAGTGGCATCTGTTGTGACTATCCGAAAACTTTCAAACTGTTAGTACCGGATCGTCATTTTTAGATGTCTCTGTTCTCTGTTAATTTGTGCATGTATGAGAGTTTCACCCCCCTGGTGTGAAGCGTCCATACATATTATTATTTGTTTCAATAAATGAATTTTATTATGTAGTGATTTTAATATGCATGCTAAGATTTAAGATTGTAAAGTTTCTCTATTAATAATATAAGATTCGAATGTTTATTATGGCACGCAATATTGTTTAAAACAAAGACACATTGCTTACCTAATATATGTATTTTGTTATGTCTGCCAGTCAGTAAAAACTTTAAATAGGTACATACCTAATAATAATTATGTAGGTACTTTATTTTTAATACTATTGTATAGTTTTACCGCATATTTATTAATCTAATTTTAACATTTAGTTTAACCTTTGTTAGTATTGCGAATAAGAAGGAATAAG
Source organism: Glaucopsyche alexis (assembly GCA_905404095.1). Classification (NCBI taxonomy): domain Eukaryota; kingdom Metazoa; phylum Arthropoda; class Insecta; order Lepidoptera; family Lycaenidae; genus Glaucopsyche; species Glaucopsyche alexis. The sequence goes on along the minus strand of FR990061.1, from coordinate 1,129,202 downwards.
TAAAATGTAATATAAATTCATAATTTGCAGGTATTGGATTCCAATTTCAAGGGCATGCAATAATAAATAAGACAACATGAAAATATTTCAAGATTCTCATTCGTATAAAATGTACCTATCGATTTTGCACCAAAGGATAACCGCTGAACTATGTCGTATAATTATGTGGTAATCTGAAATATTTTGGTTACCAACTTTTAGCCCTTGTATCCACGAGAGTTTTTTTGTGGTCGCGAGTCGAGACGCGACAGGAAAAACTGCACTGTAAATAGAACTCTGCACTTAATCTACAATAGAGCTGAAAATCAAAGTGTCAAGTTAGTACACGATTTTCAGCTGTGTCGTATTAGCGCAAAGTTCTATTTATAGTGTAGTTTTATCAGTCGCGATCACATAAAAACGCTCGTGGGAATGTAGCCTTACTTTTGTATTTCTTTAATGCAATAAAAACGATCGGATTATTGTTGTTTATTGTTTTATTTACCTTTTTAACCTAATAATTGTGTCCTAAAAATAAAATTGAAAACAATAACCTACGTATAGTTTTTTTTTTATTTTTTTTTCATTATAGGCTTGAATCTTTTGCACTTTAGAAGATATAAATACGTAAAAAAGCTACGGTATAATTTTGAATTTCGAAATTATTATTTTTTATTCGGAGTGCCACCTCTTAATACGTAGTATAGCTTTACATTCTCTTTGTTTAACGCTGAAAATAGGTCTGCGCGTGACATTTTTAGGATGCGCGCGTGGCGTCAAAAGCGAGTACGGCACATTAATTAATTTATTTAAGGTATTGAATACATTTTTTTTAAATTTGAAAATATTATGGTATGTTCTGAATACTATAAATAATTTATTCCCGTTGGAAATTTTACTTAAAGTTAATTTTTCAACGAGTTAAGCAATTGTTAACTAACGAAATTTTCTCGAACTACCGTCTTAATTGTAAGTGTAAAAAAATGTTTAAATAATGGTCGTAAAAAAATTTCGCTTCGTAGAGCCTTTCTTACATACATACTTAACAAGATCGTGCCATAAAAGTTAAAAAAATATTTATACTTTGTTAATAACAATTTTTTTACTTGAAAAAAACTTAAAAATCCAAGTAATGTTGTTAAAGTAAAAAAAATCCATTGCCGCCGAAGTGAAAATCGGTTGATTTATTCCAAACTAATGACAGTTTGAAATTTAAAAAAATAGTGTTTTATTAAACTTTCGCTCGCTTTATTGCTCATTTCGTTTTATTATGCTCGATAAGCTAAATAACCTAACCAAGAGCATGTCAGGACATGTCTAAGGAGGGTTCCGTAAATGTTGAATATTGATTAATAATCAAAATATATATATAAGTGAATAGTAACCAGATGTTCTTTAAGAATAAGTTTTATTCGATTTCTATTTAATATTCGCATTTCGCTAATCACATAACATTTGAGCATATTATTTTAGTCTATTACGATACTGCTCACATACCGCCTATCACAATCAAAGAAAATATTTACTCTAGCGCACTCTAGCGAGACCTCAAAGTAGGTACGAAGAATTTTTTTTTATGTAATGAACCAGGAAACGAGCACACGGATCGCCTGATTGTAAGCGTTTACCGCCGCCCATGGACACTCGCAGCCACAGAGGAGTTACACTTGTAACTCCTCTGGTGCTGCGACTTGCGTTCCTGATCCTTAAAATCCCCGATCCTTGGCCCATGCATGGGGACATGGGCCTCCGGTAACCTCACTCACTCGGCGAAACACAACGCAATCGTTATTTCACGCCGGTTTTCTGTGAGGTCGTGGTATTTACCCGGTCGAGCCGTCCCATTCATGCCGAAGCGTGGCTCTCCCACAGTTAACAACAACCAGATACTTATAAAAATTTTAAAACTTTTTTTTTTTCGAAAGGGTCTTTTTTTTTTTTTTTTTTTTTCGAAAGGGTCTATGCTAGCGGTCGGGTTAAGACCGCTCTAGCGTAATCGGACTATAACTAGCCTGGTGGCTAGTTGGTTTGTTTAGAGTTTAATGGGAGGGTTGGCCCTCCCTAACTTCACCCGGGTGAAGTTCAGATCGGTCGTTGGGGACAGCTACGGGTAAGCTATTTTTAGGACGGGAGGGACTCGGGTCCCCCCCGCTAAGGGGTCCGACCCCTTCCTCACTCTCTGATGAGTGAGGTTGCTCGCGCGCGGTAGCAAAAACTAGCGGCGGAGTTATCGCGATAGAGAAGCTCGTGTTATTTATGATTTCGGAACTGAGAGGGCCGTCCCTCTCCCCTTCCGCGTACGGTCGGGATGACTCGCGCGCGTAAGTCCTAATGTCGATGAGGTTCGCGGTATTGGTAGAGCTCTCTATAACAATATCGCGGTCGCGGACACTATTTTGTAGTGACACTAAGCTACTGGGATGCGAACTCGAGCTCGGGCTCGGGCTCGGTCCCGTGTTTGGGTCGGTCTGTACGTTGGTACGTGTGTCAGTGTTTGATATGGGTCCTCGGGGTAGGCGCCGGCGTCGACCCCGGTGCTTTACTAACAAACCGGGTGCGTGTGATTTGTGTTTACGTAACTGTACACAGTACGTTACGTATTTTGTGATCGGGTCTATAGGATCGGCTAAGATATGCTTAGGCCGTTTAAAGGGGTATCTAAATGTCATTGCGTCATGTTCGTAGTCCTGGGCCTTTCGAATGAGAGGATTTGGGTGAACTTTGCTTCTATCAAAGAATCTCTCTACGAGTTCTTTGATATACGCTTTAATCGTGACTAATTCGCAGTCTCTATGCAAGTCGATGTTTCGCATGTACCAGGGGGCACCTGTTGCCATGCGCAGAAACCGGTTTTGGACTTTTTGCAATCGGTCCATCTGGTTATCACTTATTTGTGCGAAAGAGACGCACGCATAAGTGAGTATCGTTCTAATGCAAACCTTATACAAAGTAAGCTTATGTCTTAGGGACATTTTGCTTCGCGAATTTAATAGCGGATATAATTTGTAGAGTACAAATTTCGCTTTTCGTATCGTATTGGAGATGTGATTCGTGAAGGTCATCGACTTGTTTAGTACTACGCCTAAATATTTGACTTTATTAGTCTCTGGGATGATGTTACCGTGCAGGCTAATAGGACTCATATTTCTACGGGCACCATAACGTATGGTTTGGGACACCTTTCTGTCAAATTGGATGGCGTGACTTTTGTCGGGGTTTACTTCTATTCTCCATTTGGAGAACCACTCACCGAGATCGGTGACTGACTCCTGGAGTTTTTTAGAAGCGTAGGAGGGAACCCTATGCGCGAAATAGAGGGCTGTGTCGTCTGCGAACATGGCTAGTTGCACCTTAGCGTGTTTAGGGATGTCATAAGTATACAGGTTGTATAGGGAGGGCGAGAGGACCGAGCCCTGCGGGACTCCCGCCTCCATATATCTTGGCGATGACAGTGCGCCTTCCACGCGGAAATGAAATTTACGGTTTTTTAAATAATTACTTATTAACAGTACCAAACTATCGGGTATGCCCATTTGGTAAAGTTTGTACAACAGTCCGTTGTGCCAAATTTTATCAAAGGCTTTTGCAATATCAAAGAAGACGGCGCATGTCATCTTCCTGTCATTCTTATTAGAGATAATGTACTCCGTTAGGCGGTGTACCTGAGCGGGACCGCTGTGCATTTTGCGGAAGGCAAACTGCTCGTCTGGGAAGAGTTTTTTGTCGGTGATGACGTCATTGAGGCGTCTTAGAATAACTCTTTCATAGACTTTTCCAAGGGAGCTAATTAGACTGATCGGTCTGTAGCTACCAGGTGCCCTCCGGGGTTTCCCCGGTTTATGGATACCTATAACAATAGCTACTTTCCAAAAGTCTGGGAATGAACATCCTACTAAGAGGGCGTTAAAGATGTTCACGAGGAGTTGAATTAGTTCGGACGGTAACATTTTAAGTGTTTTGTTAGAAATACCGTCGAGGCCTGGGGCCTTTCTGGCATTTAAACACTTAATAATGTCTTGGACTTCCTCCGAGTCCACCGGCCTCACCCTGTCGTCATCAGGTGGCCTCGAAAGTCGTCTTTCGACCTCACTATTTACTAAGCTAAGGTGCGTGGGATCAATCGGGAGGGTACTCGGCCGGCACTGCTGTTCTAAGTTATCGGCTAGACATTCAGCCTTGTCGATATCTTCTAGAGCGGGAGGTCGATTTAATCTGTCTAATGGAGGCATGTCGCTCTCCGTATTACTTTTGAGGGCCCTCGCGAGCGGCCAGTAGGCCACGTGTGACGGCTCTAAATCACTGAGAAGTCGATCCCAACTCTCGGCTTTGTGTTGTTTTATTTTATATTTAACTTCCCTTTCGTAATGGCGGAGGGCTTTTCTCCACTCTTCCGACGGGTAGCGATCATAGGTGCGTTTGGCCGCATTTCTGAGTCTGATGGACTCCTTTATGTCCTCTGGGAGGGGCCAGCGAACTTTGGGGTTCGTTGACACATCCCTAGATGAATTTTCTATGGTCGCTACCAAGTGTTCGGTCAAGTGGGAGGCGGCCTCTATGGCGACCTCTTTACTATCTATTGTATCGGGAATCTTATCGAGGTGACTCGATTGAAGGACTTTAATGTTCTCCGCCAGGGATTTATAGTCGATGATCCTTCTAGTACTGGAATAATTTGGGTTAAAATTACCAAGTGTAATCATAACCGGTCTATGGTCCGAGTTAAGCTCGTGGAGAGTCTCAATAGAGATATTGAGAGAAACGTTTTTTATTAAAGCTATATCAATAGTACTAGGATCGTATATGACACCGTTGATGTGTTGGTTTGTGTCATAACGAGTGGGGTCATTGGGGGCTAGAATAGCAAAATTAAAAGAATCGATTAGCCTTTGTAGTATAAGGCCATTTGTATTGTTATAAACATTTCCCCACTCGCGGTGTTTACAATTTAAGTCGCCGGCAATTAGGACGGCATTTCCTAAGTCGAAAAGCGATTGTAAATCGCTAGAAAGTAATTTTTTAGTACCTGAAAGGTACGCGCTTACTATAACAATGGGCTCATGGCCGGACATACTTAAGTGACAAATGGAACCCTCCATTGTTTCTAGGGTCGGTACTTCTAAAGGAATACAATGGAGGGATTTTTTATAATAAATAATAGTACCTCCGAGTTGGGATCGAGTTCTATCATTTCTGATAATTTTGTAATTTGCTATTTTTGGGCTCCTCATACTAGGTTTTAAGAACGTCTCCTGCACTAGAAGAATATCTACATTATGCCTGATGACGAAATCGCGGATTTCGTCAATGTTATTACGGATGCCGTTCGTATTAAACGACACGACGCGTAATGAGTGCGGCTTAATCCTTCCCGAAGGATCCATTAATTACCGGCGGGGGATGCCTTGATCTTTTTGATCAAGTCAGCGTGATCAGACAGTGCCATAATGCGGTCTGTTTTTGAGCCTTTCAGCTTCGCGGTTAGAACGGAGAGCTCTACCGGGTCAATTGGCTCCATTTCATTTAGAAAATCGGTGACGAACGATAGTTCCTCAGCGAATTTCGAAGTCGGAGGGGGCGTGACCTTTGGCGCCTGTGGCGCGGAGGGCGAGGCCTTTCTAGGGAAAGCGGGGAAAGCCGCTTGAGAAGGGGGCTGGGTGGGTTTGGCCCACGCCGATTTAGTGGGTAGGGGAGCAGGGACGAATCTCTGCTTTGGCGGGGCACCTCTAGTTTGAGGTGCAATACGCCTCTTTACTTTGGGTGCTTTTTTGCACCCTCTGTAGTTGGCTGGGTGGCCCTGCGTCTTACAGAGGACACAGCTGGGAGGCTCGACCTCCTCAGCTGGGCTCTTGCGAGTGCAGTCAGAGGTGCCGTGGTCGCCCAGGCACTTGACACAGCGTGGCCGTGCTTGGCAGTTTCGCGCCGAGTGCCCGTAAAGTTGGCATCGGTGGCACTGGCCAGGGATGCCCCTTTTACGGGGAGGCTCGACGCGAATGCCGGTGATATGACAGACGGCTCGGATATTGAAAATATCCTTGCCCTCTGGTGTCAGGGGGAGCGTTACCAGTACCATATTGTACTGGTGTTTTTTAATAGGATGGTACATCCTGTGTACCTCCATGGCGGGGTACCCTTGGGACTGAATGTCCAAGAGTACTTCTGATGTAGACAGACACTTGTCTACACCGGTGATTACGACGCGCAACATGCGCTCGTCTTCTAATGCATAGGTGTGATAGCCTATGTTATGATTGCGTAGAAACGCAGTGAGGAGGCGGTGGTCCTCCGAAGTCTTAGTCTGGACTTTAATCCCGACTGGAGTTATAGTAACTGCGGAAGCAGGGCGAAGCTTGTGTTCGCTAAGCGCCGCACTTACTAGGCTCCATTTTTCTTTCTCCTGTACAATTACAGGAGGTGGAAGTTTGGGTGTCGGGGTGGCCAGAGGGGCCTGAGAGGCCGGGAGGGCCTGAGAGGTCGGGAGGGCCTGAGAGGCTGGGAGGGTCTGAGAGATGTTAGACACCTGAGATAGCGGCGGGGCCTGGGAGGCCGGAGGGGCCTGTGAAGGGCTATTAGCCTGCAGGGTTTTCCTGGCTTTACCGGCCTTTTTAGGGGCCGGCTTAGTGGGGGAGGAGACTGGTGGAGGAGACTTTTTAGTCTTTTTATATTTGACTGTAGTGAATTCACCTTCACTACGGTCAGAGTCTTGCTCCGAGCAAGACATGTCAGAATTGTCATTTCCAGAGACGGCTCCGGAAATGACGGGAATTTCTTCCGCTAAAGGGCGGGTATCTACATCCGGAGAGGCCGGAGAGTCAGCGTCGTGGTTGCGCAAAAAGCGGTCCCACTTAGTCGCGGCGTCGGGGAACTCGTGGCTCAGGAAAACCAGGAATTTCTTAATTAAAGCTTCCGCCATAATTAAGAAATGTATCCCGGTTGGGGGATTCTGCTCTCTAAAATCGAATAGTTGGGGGTACAGCCCCGCCCGGCATCCGGGAGGGGAGGTGTGTAGGGAGGAAACCCTCCTCGTGTAGTGTGCCTAACCGTGTCACGGTACTTACAGTTCCTCCGGGAGGCTGGAACGCAATCCAAAAAAGGGCACTAGCACTGGCACTAGCACTAACACTAGCGAGCACTAACACCTCGGAGCGTGAGCAGAAGGCTCACGCTAAAAACCGAAGGGACGATGCGACCGGTCGCACGCTCGTCCTGCGCGGCGGGCGCTACGCGACGGGGTGCGAGCAGAGGGCTCGCACCTAAAAAGAGACGGACGATGCGAGCGGTCGCAACGATCGTCCTACAGGGGGCGCGACGGTCGCGGCGCGGCGCGGGACACGGTACGGCACGGTAAGGGCGGTGCGGCCGTTATAGCAGGCCGGTATAGCCGATAAGGGCGGCTAGGTCTTCTTTCTTGAGCCTTGACTCTTGAGCCTTGATTCTTGAGGCTTCACCCTCTTGAATCTTGCACTTCAAGTCTTGACTCTTGAAAGCTTCTGTCTTCTTTCTTGAAAAAGATGTTGTCACTTTCGCGAGCGGTTAGCACTCGCGAGAGCGGAACGGGGGGCTGCCCGCGCGAGAGCGAGAGAGCACTATACGCGCGAGCGAGACGGAACAACCGGATAGCGCACTCACTGGGAGCGAGAAACACGTGCTCGTCGGACGGAGGCCGAGAGCAGAAAGGGGCGAAAGGGTCTATGCTAGCGGTCGGGTTATACATATCAGCGAGGTTTTCGATAGCGTGATACAGAATTTAAATCCAATAACACAGCGACATCTAGTATTATTTTTCAAAAACAATCCACGATTTAAACAGGAGACTAGCGCCATATACCTAGTTTTCGTAAAGTTACTAGCAAATTGAAGCTTTTAATATTAAAGGTAGGTATTAAATTATAATAAAAAACAATAATACTATGGTAATTGATAACATAATTATATTCATGTGTTTTTAGTTTTATTAAATTATTGTAATAATTGGTAAAAGAGGCACATATTCGTAAAATTAATTATTAATTAAAATTTTACGTGTTTCAAAACTTAGCTCTAATTCTGGTAAAGAAACGTAAATTCGCAATAATCATTATAAATACTGTAGCTCAGTTAATCATAGTGTTTGTCCTTGGATGTAGGTTCAAACCCGACAGCATGTTTTATTAATTTAAGTTATTTTAATTAATTGTTAATTTCAGTTTTTTTTTTTAATTTTGCAACCAGTTTTGAAACATTATTTTAAATGATAATTTCACATGATGTATAATTATTCTGATTTACTTTAATATGTTAATTTGTTTTTCTATAATTGCTCTAGAAATAGAAATTATGATGCGATTTCGTTCAAAATAGTTTTCCTAAAGAGTTTTTAGCACGATCTATCAGCATGGAAATTTGCAAGTTTCTATCTCCTATAGCTTAAAAATGCTAGGGGGGGGACCAACTTGCAAACTACTTTGGAGGCCGATTACTCGAAAATGGTCAACTTTATAAAAAAGTAACGTATGAAACCATGCCTTTATTTTAAAAGACCTATTCTACGATACCCCACACGATGGGGTAGAGTGAAAAAATATTTTTCATCCCCACTTCACATGTATGGAGAGCTACTCCTAAAATATAAAATTATTATTTTTTATGATCCCGAAACCGTGACCTATACACAATCTATAACTGCACCAAATTTCATAAATTTATATTCATAATTACAGGAGCTAGAGGCGCGGACAGACAGACAGACAGACAGACAGACAGACAGACAGACAGATAGACGGACAGAGTGAAACTATAAGGGTTCCTTAAGTATTACGGAACCCTAAAAATGACGCATTAGATAAAATTTAAGCGCTTAGCGGTAAGTTGCACGGATGGCCTATAGGTCAACTGTTTTCCTAAATTTTTTTCTTTAACGCTAGCAAGCGCTAACAAGCGTTTTTTTCCGCGGAACACAGCCAAATGTGATTGTAAGATTAGATTCCTAAATAGAAACAGTAACATGATAATATTAAGCATTATCATCCAAGCAGCAAGGTGTTGTAGATGCGTATTTCCCACGGACCTCTAAATACCTAAATAGTAATTTGTATCAACACTATTTCCCATGTCTTATAATATAAGGTTTGGTAAAATCAATTACGGATACTTCGGGCATATGATCTGCTGCTTATGTAAAGACATTTAAGAAGAAAAATAATTATCATACTCGAAAAAGTCCATAGTATGGACTATGGGTAACTCTCCTTATCAAAACAAAATCTTATTATGTATGGACTCCATACATAAGAAGATTTTTTACTTTGAGTATAACAATAATTTTTTGGCCCAAACGTCTTTTTCCAGTGTCGTCACATTACCAGTGGATCATGTGCCCGAAGTATCCGTAATTGATTTTCGGAGACCTTATATATTTGTCATAATTACTGTAATAAGTATTCCCTATTAGGAAAACGCTACATAATATAAACATTGAGGAATTATATTATTAATCTATGGTAAAACGCAGGTAAATCAAGGGCTTACAGGATAAATAACGTCAAATATACCTACTTACCTATTTCCTGTGGTTTTAGCACAAAGTGGTAAACAACTGATAACTGATATCGTAGTATTGCAGACTACAGAATTAGCTTATTAAATAAAATAAAATAAAAATAGCCTTTATTAAAATCAACTTACATAATTTGTTTACTTATTAAGTAGTTATTACTGCTTAGATTACCTAGGTACTTACTACATATAAAAAATGTGCATTGCAAAATGTTTATATTGGACACCGGTTTCTCGATTGTCTTGCTCTTCAGCATGGGCCTCTACAAAAATCTTTTTCTTACTAGACTCATCCAACATGGTCCTATCTTTTAAATATAATCTTCCCATCTTCGATATTGTCTGACTTTGCGTCTTTTTTAAATCTGGCACATAATATATTACCTATAGCTTATAATCAAATATCAAAAACATGAAATGAAAAACATTTTAACTTGGTAGCTACATGCTAAACGAACTTTGTTGTATGGACTATGGGTTGGTTTGATGCTCTACAGGGTTGCCAACCGTAAAAAAAATCCTCGAACATAGCTGCTAAAAATCTCATATTTTGATTTACAAACCTCGTACATTTTTTTTAGGACTTAGGACTTTTTACTCAGTGAAAAAAAAATATTGCAAGTCTCCATTGCTGTAACTTTTAAGTATGGGAGTCTCACTGTCTCACTGTCACTTTGTTGCTATAGCAGCAACAGATTACAGAAATACCATCCCGTTTGTAACCGACTCCAAAAAAGGAGGCGGTTATTACCCTTTGGGCATGGAACCCTAAAAATGTTAACATACATACATACATATAATCACGCCTTTTTCCCGTAGGGGTAGGCAGAGACCGCCTCTTTCCCGTAGGGGTAGGCAGAGACCACTTCTTTCCACTTGCTACGATTCTTACATATTTGTTTCGCTTCGTCCACTTTCATTCTTACCATCCATTCCTCCTCTTACACTCGACGTAGCGAAGCGGCTCTCCATGGGCCACTTTTCGCCTCCGCGAGAACGTGACGTGATGGGTGGCGAACCGCATCGCCGCCATTTTGGATAATTAAATTATAAAAATGTTAAAATAAGGAAAATATCTATCGCATAAAGAATTGATCTCTGTGGTTCAGTGGTTAGCGTGTTGGCGCTGACGCCGGAGGTCGCGGGTTCGAATCCCGCCAGGGTACAAAAAAATTTTGTGTTCCTGGGTCATGGCTCATGGATGTGTATTAAATATTATTATATAATTTTGTATTATAATAAAAATCTTAAATATAAGTATAGTATAATACTAATACCTACATATATATATATATATATATATATATATATATATATATATATATATATATATATATGTATTTCCGTTGTCTGGTACCCGTAACACAAGTTCTTAGAGAACTTACCACAGGATCAGATTGACGTAGTGTAATCGACGTCTATAGATATTATATTATTATTATATTAGAGAATATCTATCCAAAGAAAAGGAGGCTGTATTTTTTTGCCGTTTTATTTAATGAACGTCTGAGTGCTGCGAGAAGTATAGAATAAGTTAGCTAAAATTTATTTGCCTACTTAAAACCAAGAATTAATTAGAATTAAATAGAAACAGTTTACAAGTAGGTAAGTACATAATCTATACTAATATTATAAAGCTGAAGAGTTTGTTTGTTTGTTTGTTTGTTTGTTTGTTTGTTTGTTTGAACGCGCTAATCTCAGGAACTACTGGTACGAATTGAAAAATTCTTTTTGTGTTGGATAGTCCACTTATCGAGGAAGGCTTTAGGCTATATAGCATCATGCTAAACTCAATACGAGCGGAGTACCAATCAAGAATGTTACAAAATCGGGGGTCTTTTTTTCCTTTTGAGAGCTTTCGCTACGTACGCTGCGGAAACGGTTAAAGTTTCGCTAAAATGATGTATGGCAGAATTGTTCCCCTTTAAAAGTTCTAAAAAAAAGTCCGCGACAGTATATGTCTATCTTTTAAGGTTGGCTCACTATAACCTTTTTATACTTACCAAATTTGTTCTAAAAGTAAGCATTATTTGTGAAGGTGTTTTCATAAAGATTATATTAATCCTTATCAAAGTAAATACGTTATTCATTACAAGCATTTAATCTAGAAGAAATTTGCCGTTTACATCATTTGATTTCAATGAGTATTTTAGAAGATATCGCAGTAATAAAATAATCATGCGCGCTATAGTAAGGCGCGCGGAGCGGGCGGGCAGTCGTGAGGTGGAAGCGCTTCTTCTACGTAAATGAAGTCGCGGGTAAATTTTAGCGATATCCCAAAGTAACTATTCCACGCGGACGAAGTCGCGGGGAAAAGCTAGTAATTGATAATAGACATAATTGACAAAAAGTGTGATTCCGGCCAGGATCGAACTGGCGGCCTTCTGCGTGTAAAGCAGATGTGATAACCACTACACCACGGAACCAGATGACTTGTAGAATGAAATTGTCAAAAATATATGTAATATAATAGATATATATATTACATTACACATATTTTTGACAATCAGAGTCGTAAAACTTATAAAATATAATAGTTTATTTCCAATGTATTGTTTGCCTGATTTATTACGAACATAATCCTCCTTATTAATAAAAATATTTACACCACGGATTAGCTAATCCAGCATGGCTGTCTCTGTCAGATACTTTGGAACAGTCACTTGATAGACAAAGAGAGCGATTTGGATTTGCTAATCCATGGTGGAAATATTTTTATTAATAAGGAGGATTTATGTTTAAAAATAAAATCCTTTATACGAAACAGTTTTATACTCTATTTAAAAAAGATGACGCCTGTTAATTTTAAGTAGCAACCGTAAGTTTAAGTCTTGCTCACTAGCCGACCTCTGTGGCTCAGTACTAATAGTTTTCTATGTTCCTGGGTCTTGGATGTGTATTAAATATTACGTATATTAGTATAACAAAATATATCCTACTAATAGCAAAAAGTGTAAAACTTTATAAAAATAATTAATAATAGTCACAACTCGTGACAACAATTTTATTAAACTCGAAACTAAATATGGCTAAAAGTTATGAAATTAGAAACTTTACGATTTATAACAAATTAGACGCTATTGCATCAAATTATCACTTCACCAATTATCACTTTAAAATTAATACGATTCACTGGTTAGGTCCTCTCGCTTAGACCGTTCGATATTGACTGTGTAGAAATCGGCTGTGTTGAAATCGAAGAGACCTCCCTCCTCTATGAACCGAGAGTGGGGGAATTTGTCGTTCCCTGTTCAGATACCTGTTGTTGTTTATGATGTGCTTATCGACACCTGCAATGCAGGTGTTGTTATTCAGGAACACGTGCAATGATAATAACCACACTTGTTTAAAAACTCGTAAATATTGAGATCAATTTTAAATTAAACCTAATACGGCCTCTCCTGACGTGTGGCTGCCCTCAGCCACTCTCTTGTTTAAACGGTTGTCATGTTGCCTCTATCTTGGTAAATGGACTACAAGATTGCATTTACTTATCGATGTAATTGACTTCTAGACTCTTATTCGGTTGTGTATTTTTAATACATTTTAATCTGTTGAAAACAAAAAGAATGTTCACAAAAATTTGATACCAAAAATTATCTTTTGTAATGTTAGAACAAGAAAACTCATAAAACTATAAGCTACTACGACTCCCTTTCAATTTGAATGATCAGTAGGTAGATTCTGCCAATGAAATCTGACAGTAAAACAGTTTCAATGCAGTCTTGATATGCTAAAACATCAAAATGGTATTCTTGTAAACGTCAACCCGACGTCAAACGCGCCTTGATTGGTCCAAACTCCAAAAATCAGTTTATCATATCAAGACGATTCGTCCATAATTCACTGAAAGTAAATTGGAAGTCTTCAAGTTACATACTAGAATTTTAAACAGTTTTTATTTTTACTAGACTTTATAGTTACAGATTATTTTGTTGTTGCTTGCCTACTTTCCTCTTTAAAGTAAAGCTTTTGACTGCGCTTAACTAAATATAAGCGCAATATAAAAGTGATGTTCTTTTATTTGATCTATACTTCATGATCTGATGAGATTACCTGTAAGCAAATAATCACCCCAGAGCTAACATTTAATGCTCGAATAACAGTCGTAAATATGTCGCAGAAAATCAACGCTCAATATTAAATAGCAGAGCCAGTACTCAATGCTAAAAAGCAGAGCCATGCTAAATGCAAATGAGCAGAGCCAACGCTCAATGCTTAAGAGCATAGCCAACGCTCAATGCTAAAAGCAGAGCCAACGTTTGACGATAAACAGCAAAGCCAAAGCTCAATGCTAAACAGCAGAGCCAAAGCTCGATGCTTAACAGTAGAGTTAACGCACAATGCTAAGGAGCAGAGCCAACAATGCTTTAGAGCAGAGCCAACAATGCTAAATAACAAATCCAACGCTCAATGCTAAACAGCAGAGCCAACGTACAATACTAAAGAACACGAGACAACAATGTTAAAGAGCAGTGCAAATACTTGATACTAAACAGCAGAGCCAACGCTCGATACTGAAAAGTAGAGCCGACACTCAATGCATGAAATTTAACTATTGTCAATGTCTCTAATTCATAAGAATGGTACGTTACCATTCTTCAGGTTCATCTCGTAGTGTAGTCTTGCTTAAATATGACAACACGCAGTTCATTATTATACACGGAAAAGTATACCGCCAAATCAATAAAGCTTGTGTCATATGCAATTCAGTTTATATCATTGTGGGCCAATTATTGCCAAATACACTATTTCGCTTTAAGCCACTCAATTAAACAATGTCATAACTTTTCCTGTTACTTCCCCTTGTAATTTAACCGTATTTCGTAATGGGATAGCAACAGATGCTATTTTTGATGCATAGTCATAAATGTATAACGACGGAAATATCCGACCGAAACTCACAAATGTCAGACTCCTTTGATACATAATAGGTAGGTTACCTGAAAGTCATATTAAAACTTCTTATTTATTTATGCTGCTCGGCCTAACTTGACCCTTTAAAATAGTTCTCCCTCAATATTCAAGCTGTGGCTACAAACATATTTTTTTCATAATTTGATTGAAAAACCATCAGTTGCTGGAATTACCAAAACTTCATGTAAATTGATAACAGCTATGAAGCACAAATGACAGTGGACGCTAATATTAGTACTCGGTATGTTGTCAGTAGGTTTTTACCAAACCCAAAACTACAAGAGAACAATTTTGGTAAACCATTCTCATATGCTGTCAAAGTGTTGTAAAACGAAAGTAATTCTAAAAACTTTTATCCCAAAATAGCATAATATGTGTCATTCGAAAGTTTTATGCAATTACAATTGGATAAATGAATTGTCAACAATAGGTAGTTATCAAAATTACGAAATTTGTTTGTTTTCTTTGTATATAAAAATATTGCGACCCTCTTTATTGCTGCCTTTCGAATAAAGAGTCTCACAAACTCGACACTAAACTATAGTTGATGTTCGTACCGTTAGTTAAGAAATCTTTAAACTTATTTACAACAAACATTAATTAATCGCGATCAGAACCTACAAGTTCTGTCTTTACAAAAAACCGCTTACCAGTTTATGACACAATATTATTTTCGGTGTAAATATCTTTATTTCCCATTAAGAGACAATAGCCACTTACATGAGAAAAATAAACTTAAAAGAAAGTTTACAGTGCATTATCAGTCGTCGATTGCGGGTACATTTAAAAACTTATAGAAGTAAGTATCTTCGCTGCGTAATGTTATTTTTACCCTTATTGGTTCTTACATAAGGCATTACGATATGATTGTCTCGTCGAGTTGTGTATGTGTTTTAGTTTGAGTTTTATTTTGTATATGAGAACAGGTACATGTATGATATGTGTTAAATTGTAACAAATCTGCTGCAATTAACTTTCGGTTAATAATTTAGGCGTAGGAATGCACCACGCCACACTATACGCGATTCAACACGTCTGATTCGACTTGAAATGAACTTAATATCCAGTTGCCCTAGACCAAACACAAAATTTAATATTATGTCGTCATAGACCAAATAACACAGATTCAGTTACTAAAGAGACGCACAACAGTGCATGGATTGATACATCTACATAATATATTCCTCATTAAGACATAAGTAGTGTGTTGAAACTCAAAACGTTAACATCTTTGTCTCGCACATCTCGCGAAAGAAACATGATCTGTCCCGTCCGACCAGCTTTGGGCGAGAACACTGCACAATATGATCATGACTAATAATAACTCCCCACACCGATTTTGGTGATGGTGGTCGGTATCATTGAAACCAGGCCAGTTACGCAGGAGTAATTTTATAGCACTCAAGTGAGTGCGCAGTACATGAGAGCACTCTTTCTTTACTCTCGTAACCCATTACGACGGACGACCGACACGACTGGCAAGAGATCAGGCGTAGGACCAAACTTTTACATGCCCATCCGACGCATGGATCGTCTTTCTTGTCAGAAAATCAGGTTATGAGCCTGCTTTGTCCTAACCAAACTTGGAAACAACATTTAATATTTTAAATCATGACTAATGCCACACCCAAAGTAGGTGTTGATACTACCACTTGATAGTCTCTCGCGTATGCTACGATCAAACGGCGTACTCTGCGTTACCCTTCTGTATCTAAACTGCAATGGATTATATACCCCTTTAGTTTTAAATAAAATAGGAAACAGCAAAGTTATTTTATGAGAGACGGGTAACTAATAGTTGCATCTCGTAATTACTAGTATCGGTTATTGTTCGCGCCTTTAGCGCGCGTTTCGCCACTCCGTGTACCTCCGCGGTACTCGAGGGGCGTGCGGGGGCCCAACTGCAACGGAGCCGACCGGCATGCGGTCGACGGCAGCCACTAGCCACTACACATACAGACTCCTCGGCAGCTGAACGAGTACACTAATATTTGTAACGCAAGAATAAACGTCTAATTACAGTCCGCTTTTTATTGATGAATCCCATAGGAGCAAAACTTTGCGTCCTCAACAATTATGCTCAATTTTATAATTGCAATAATCAAATATTGCAAATATGATTTTTAAATTCAAAGAAACACGCAACATCATTTGCGTATGTAAATTTTAAGTAAGTAGTCATAACGTTACACTAAATTCCCGCAAAATGGAATCTCCGTAAACAAAACTTAAAATTTTCGTTTTTAGATAGACATGTATCCCATTTATAAATATTCCTTGTTCCCGCACCCAGTTCACTCAAAAATAGACATGAGTGTAAACTAGGAACAAAACGTGAAATATAATAATCATGGTTCGATCTTACCTTACTTTACACCTTACTGTTCAAAGCACCGATGAGGTGACCCGTAAAGTCGTAAGAACTCGCCGATGAGGCACAGGGTAGCTCACACACTCGGTAGCACGGACACTCAGAGTAGCTACTTTTACCACTGACCTGGTGGTCTTTAGGAACTCATAAACTCCTTTTTTTTTTTTGACTTCTTTTATTCCTTTTGGCCATATTTATTTTTCAGAACGTGATAGGCTGGAGCCGATCGCACTTCTGATAATAGCAAAAAGTGTAAAACTTTATAAAAATAATTAATAATAGTCACAACTCGTGACAACAATTTTATTAAACTCGAAACTAAATATGGCTAAAAGTTATGAAATTAGAAACTTTACGATTTATAACAAATTAGACGCTATTGCATCAAATTATCACTTCACCAATTATCACTTTAAAATTAATACGATTCACTGGTTAGGTCCTCTCGCTTAGACCGTTCGATATTGACTGTGTAGAAATCGGCTGTGTTGAAATCGAAGAGACCTCCCTCCTCTATGAACCGAGAGTGGGGGAATTTGTCGTTCCCTGTTCAGATACCTGTTGTTGTTTATGATGTGCTTATCGACACCTGCAATGCAGGTGTTGTTATTCAGGAACACGTGCAATGATAATAACCACACTTGTTTAAAAACTCGTAAATATTGAGATCAATTTTAAATTAAACCTAATACTACATAATATGTGTATAGTATAATAAATAACAAATATCTTACATAATACGAGTATGTCAGAGCGGCCAAAGATTTGTGTTTTTGTGATTTGTGATTATAAATGTTACTAGGCGTTTACAACAACATTAAATAATAAACGAAACACGAATATTTCTTAAGCATATATTTGTATATTCCATCATACACCTGCGCCAGGTACTCCGGCCAGCTGATGGTGTTGGGGTTGAAGGGGAACTGCACGCGGTCCGCCTCGTCCAGGGACTGCGAGAGGAGGAAGGTTCGGGAGCTCTTGAAAAACGTGGAGTTTACCATCACGGGATAGCAACAATGACGGATGAAGCGGGCGCGCAGGTGCATCTTCATGTATCTGCAGGAGATGAAGCGAAGTTCATAGTCTATAGATGAAGGAAGATGGATGCAAGCGGTTTTACACTTCTGATAAATGACGTACATAATATTATGGGTAACAATTTTAATTAGAGTGAAACCATGGCGATGATGAAAAGCGGCGTTGTTGGGAACCGGTAACAGTAGTAGAGAGTAGACATAAACCGTCCTAAAGCGTTCTCCATACTGCTCGCGATGTTGGCAGAGGTTGGCCGAATACGATAGTGGCGGCTTTTGCACCTGAGCCAAAGGACTTGAAGCGTTGTGAAGTTAGAACACGAAGTGTCTGGCTACACCACTCGGCTCACTTCACGTATGTAACCTTATTGACCAATTTATCCTACTCATTTACGGCTCAACAAACACCTGGGCCTCTTCCCCCGGATGACCAGCGCCAGGTCCCGCAGCAGCGCGGGCAGCGTGTCCCGAGCCAGGCAGAGCACTGACACGATGAGTGGGGAGGTGCTGAGCACCAGCTGCTTCGGCGGCAGGTCCCCTGAACAGATAAATTGAATACAATTGAAATCAAATTATAAGTATAAATTTTTATTGATAATTACAAAAGCTAGAAGAGCAGACAGACAGACAGACAGACAGACGGACGGACAGATCGTAACTATAAGGGTTCCTTGAGTACAAAGATACCCTAAAAATGACTGGGAATATTCATAAGCATCACTAAGTGACATAATATGCATCACTGTGCCAATTGGCTATGCTTTTGTCAAACTCTTGTTTTCGAACTTCGTCGTCCTAATTAGCAATGGTAACTTGGCTGAAGGCTTTGTGCTGCTTTCTAGTTTTAACAGAGTGATGTATGGTGGTGTACGTGCTTACATCGTCCGTTAGCCTCAGCTCGTTGCCGAAACAGATCCGCGCCCTCCTGCCACGACAGCGGGTGCGCGCCGCCCGAACAGCAGTTGAACACTTGCAGCGTCGGCGTCCTGTAATACCAGTTGACTGTAGGTATACAAATAACCACAGGGAGCGACCGGAGAGATTGTGATGAAATGCTATCCGTTTCCCATATGAAAAGTACCTACTTAGCCAGTAAAGAGTTTTGCATAAGTATACCTATTACCGTTAAAAGGCACGGGCCTCTTTGGCTTTGGGGTTTAATCCCTGCCACGTTTATTCACAGATACTACACAAACGTAACTATGTGTAGCACATGTCAACATAATTTACTTACACAACTAGCCTGAGTATTTGGTCAGGCCTATGAAACTGAAATAATAAATTCTTCTCGCTGTCATTTTCATTAGCACTCTTAGCATATCTAACCACCGCAGACATGGTTTCTTTCTACGAAAGAACAGAATAAATGACATATTGACAAAGGGAAGCTGTAATTTTATGCATATTATCTGTCCGTATGTCTATAATTGTGTACCTAGTGAACAGCTAATACTAAACCTGCATGTGAAAGTATAATTTTAATGCAGACAAAAAGCAAACGTTTCATACCTTATGCCTCTGGCGGCGGCGACGATGGCGAGGTTGGCGACGTAGTCGGCGGGGATCACGTCGGCCACCACGTCGCGGTGCCCCACGGCCGCGCTCACCAGCCCCCGGGAGTGCTCCATGAATAGGGGATCGAAGACCGGTCATATTTAAAAAAACCGGGTTTTTCGGTACAAGCCATCTTTAAAACCGGGTACCCGGGTTTTTTCGGGTACCTATTTCGGGTTTTTGTTGATTTTGTAGAATTTTGTTAGGAATATCCTAAAATTTACTTTTATCAGCTGCTTTCTGTTGTTACAACGTAATACTGGTAAAATGTGATCCCACCATAAACATTTTCATGTAAAGTAATTGATAACTTCACAAACTCTACACCTTAGTCAAAATACGTTGCCTGACGAATGGCCAAGCCACATAATTTGACTAAAGTGTATAGTTTGTAAAGTTAAGCTTGTAGAGTTAAGGCGTGTAGAAACAGAAGTGCTTTGCCGGCCTTTTAGGAGGGAATACGCTGCTTTCTTGAAGGTGTGCAGGTCCTAATGGTCCGGAAATACTGTTGGCGACAGTTCATTCCAGAGTTTTACAGTGCGCGGCAGAAAGCTTCGGGTAAAGTGCACGGTGGAGGACTGCCACTCATCAAGGTGATGAGTATGATAAATATTTTGTCCCTTGGAACGGTGGCGAAAAGTTGCAGCAGGTAGAAGTCCGAACAATTCCTCGGAGCACTCCCCGTAATATAACCGATATAGGATGCAAAGCGATGCTCATCTCTAGAAGTAAAGCCTGTTTGAAATACTATGGCAGTCGACAATTCGAGCGGCCCTTCGTTGGATACGATCCAGAGGGAGAAGCTGGTACTTTGGCGCTCCTGTCCAGAGATGAGAACAATATTCCATGTGAGGCCGAACCTGCGCCTTATAGAGTTGTAGGCGTGGGACCGGACTGAAATACTGCTTTGACCTGTTCAGAACACCAAGCTTCTTGCAGGCTAACTTGGCCTTGCCCTCCAGATGATATCGGAACTAGACCTCGCTCGATATGCTAACACCAATTATTCCAATTTTCAATGTTTGAGGAGACAGTTATGGGTATGCTTTTAAAACAGGACATACGACCATCGGTAACTTATTAGCGATGAACGCGCAAACATATATCTTAGAGGTGTTGAATTGGACTAAGTTAAGTCTACCCCATTCAGAGATCTTCTCCAATGAAATCTTAATTTGAGAGACAAGTTCGTTTCGACTCTCAATGACGTTTTGCCGAGAGATGTTCGGACGACCTGTGTATGGCATCACCCGTACTGTCGTCATCACATATTATCATTGATATGCAGTATGAACAGGGCAGGCGATAGCACACCAAAGCTGTCTACCAAGATGCCAGGACTGTGCCATAAGCAGGTGAGCCGAAAGAGATGCGTTAAGACCGGTGCCAACTCTGGAGCACACATTTTCAACACAATGGGACGGATTCCGTTAGGCCCACTCGACTTTTGGGTATCATGGGAACGGAGAGCAATTCGCGCTGAGCGCTGATGGAACAGAATATTATATTATACCAAGTTATTAAGGTGCAAAAAATCGACGAATCGCTTCGAGAAAAGGTAGTCTGCAGTGGCGAGGGGTTCCTATAACTCCCTTCCTATCGGCTTCCCTTACCGCTTACCTTATGAAGACCTTTATCCAAATCGCAACCTATTATACATGCTACGGCTTCCCTATGAAGTAGAACCAGCCTTTGCTACTGGTAGTCTGGTAGTGCCCCTGCTCTTCGCTCACTCGTCCTAGCGGGGCGGGGGCACTACCGTGCCCCCAAATGTACTACATACAACATGGAAACATTATAACTATTATTCTAAAATTCTACATTGACAATCACAAGCCACTATAACGTTCGGTTTGTGACTGTAAGGCTCACTTGCGCCAATCCGGGTTAAAGTTAACCTTGGGTTAAAATATCATGCTTTCTCTTTCACAAATACGAAGAACGAGAGAGATAACATGATTTTTAACCCAGGGTTAACTTTAACCCGGACTGGCGCAAGTGGGCCTAACTGTTATAAACTGTTGTAGAATTTCATAACGAAAAAAAGCTCGATAAAACCGAAAACCGGTTTTCAATATTTTGAAAACCGGGTTTTGTTGTAGGCCGGGTAAAAAAAAAAAAAAAAAATAAATAAATAAAAACCGGGTAAAACCGGTCTCGATGCCCTATCCATGAAGAACGACGGGTGCGCAATCCACGTGTCCATCCAGCCGGGGAGCGGGTCTCGCAGGCAGGCGGTTACTGCAACACGCAGTTAGGCCGGGACTATATAACAGAACCTACCTCCTTCCCCTGGCGGCGGCGACGATGGCGAGGTTGGCGACGTAGTCCGCGGGGATCACGTCGGCCACCACGTCGCGGTGCCCCACGGCCGCGCTCACCAGCCCCCGGGAGTGCTCCACGAAGAACGACGGGTGCGCGATCCACGTGTCCATCCAGCCGGGTAGCGGGTCTCGCAGGCAGGCGGTCACTGCAACACGCAGCTTAGCCTAAAGAGCCCCATAGCTGTTGCATAATGCATTGGTCGCATCTCAAAAAACGTGCACTGGAGAATTATGGTCTATATTCTACACTTAGGCCCAAAAATTTTCCAGTGTAACTGGTCGCTCGTGACCTGCATTCACCGACACTGCGACCTTTCTGTGCTCGTCTATCCACCTGACACTTGGTGGGAGGCCATCCTACGATTCGACGTTTGGTTCGTGGTCTCCACTCGAGAACCTTTCTGGCCCAACTGCCATCGCTTCTACGGGCTAAATGTCCAAGTATAACCCTCTGCCACTTCAACCACATATTCCTGAATAGTTACTGCTTCAACTTGCTAATCCAGATTTTTTTGTTTGTTTTTGACGTTACACAAAAGCCCAATCTACACTAATATTATAAAGAGGAAATCTTTGTTTGTATGTTTGTTTGTTTGTTTGTTTGTTTGTTTGTTTGTTTGTAATGAATAGGCTCAAAAAGTACTGGACCGATTTCAAAAATTCTTTCACCATTCGAAAGCTACATTATCCACGAGTAACATAGGCAAAATTTTATTTTGGAAAAAAATAGGGTTCCGTAAGATATTTGGGTTTTTCGGACACGAGGTGTAAAAAATCAACCAGAAAAGTTACTTATTTTGCGTATGCTGCCTAAACTATAAAATATAGAACAATAAAATGTTCCAATTAATTGTAGATCTTATAAATATCTACAAAAAAGTCCGCGACACACTATGCCTAACTATGTCGAGTGAGGCACAACAACCATTTTTTTTATTTAGAAATCTTGAATTTTTTTGGACTACATTTAAACGCGTTTATTTTACTCATGCTATTATTCCTTATCACAATAAATTATTTCATCACTAAGTACAGTTTATGTAGATAATATTTGGTCTTTGAATAATTAAAATTGGACGTTTGGTTTTGAAGTTATGGCGAAATTAAAATATTACGATTTCTGCTGCATGGCCCGTTGCGAAGTGGACGTCACCAAGGCGTGCGCGTGCGGGAGGGATAGATCTCAGTGGCGGACTAAGCCCGTCAGGGGCCCGGGGCGGCAAAGCCAAATGAGCCCCCCCCCGCTTAAAAAATCGGTCAAGTGCGAGTCGGACTCGCGCACCGAGGGTTTCGTACAAACTTGTAATAAAAAATAATGGTTCACGGTTTATGCATAAGGTTTATATATTTTATGAAATTAAATGTTTTTTTATATTTGAGTTAATTGAATGAAAGGTAAATTGCGGTTAACGATTTAATAATATATTTTTCCATGCTTTACATAGTCTTTTTTTAGTTTTTAAATTTTTACAAGCTAAGAAAATTTTATTTTAAAATTAGTCGGTACATATTGATTTATAAAATGTTTCTTATGTATTAGTTTTTTTTTTTTGGCATGGCTCCTCTTCGAATAAAGGCCTCCTCCAATTTTTCCCATTGTTTTCGGTCTGTTGTCTTTGTCATCCATTCCTCGCCCGTTATGTTTATGATTTCGTCGACCCATCTATCTTTAGGTCTTCCTTTGCTTCTCTTTCCACCTGCGCCTTTCCACTTGGTGACTCTCTTTGTCTGTCATACGGGCAACGTGGCCAGCCCATTTCCATTTAAGTTGTTGTGCATGTCGTTTTGCATCTATGAGTTTTGTCTTTTTACGAATAACATTGCTATTTTGTTTGTCGATAAGTTTGATACCCAGTATGCTTCTTTCTTTTGCGCGCTGACATGTCCGAATTTTCTTTTTTGTTTTTTCTTGAAATAGCCACGTTTGTGCTCCATATAACAGGCATGGCAATAAGCAGGAGTCCATTACCTTCTTTTTGAGTTTCATAGGGAATTTGGCTTTTAAAATTTATTTGAAACTCCAGTACTTTCTCCAAATCATATTAATACGGCGTTCTAATTCATCTTCGTGGCGCGTCTTCTCAAAGGATATTTTTTTTCCGGGGTATATATAGCTGTCCACATATTGAATTTGTGCATTGTTTACGTATATATCGTTTTTTACACTATTTTTTGTTTTTGAAGTGTTCATTCGTAAACCAATGTTCTGCTCTCATAATCTAACTCACTTATCATTATTTGTAGTTCTTTTGATGTTTTTGCAAAAATAATGATAACGTTAGCAAATTTTAAATTGTTAACAAACTCCGTGTCTACTTTTATTCTTTTTTTACGATTTTACGGTTTACGATTTATGACGTATTAAAAAAAACTACTTACTAGATCTCGTTCAAACCAATTTTTGGTGGAAGTTTGCATGGTAATGTACCTACATCATATATGTTTTTTAGTTTTATCATTCTCTTATTTTACTGGATACACATTTTACCACTTTGGAAGTGTCTCTCACGCAAACTATTCAGTTTAGAAAAAAATGATTTTAGAAACTTCAATATAATTTTTGAAGACCTATCATACTATACATACATACGTATGTATGGGTTTAATGAAAAAAAAATTTATTTGACTTTCAGTTCTAAGTATGGGGAACGCTCAAAATTTATTGCTTTTTTTCAATTTCTGTGACAGATAGACAGACAGACTGACATAACGAATCCATAAGGGTTCCGTTTTTTGACATTTGGCTACGGAACCCTAAAAATGTAGTTTTTTATGTTTATTTCGTTAAAATCTGGCAAGTGAAACATACATACCTACAATATGGAATGGATATGGGTGAGGAAAATAAAATACAAATCGATACATAAAATAAATAAAATAAAAGATAGTTTTTTTTTGTAGCGTGTTATATGTGTTTTCGTGCCTTTAATTTACTGAACTCTTCAATAACTTATGTGAAACCGATTTCTTTAGAAATTTTTCTTTCTATTGCCATTTGACTATTTTCCATAGGACTTGTAGTTTTGCCGGAAATTGAGATAAACCGTCTTCTACCCTTAAAAACTCACCCCTTACACTTCCCAACCTCAAATCGCCCGTAAATTACTTTTCATTTAATTTTTTAATATTATCATCCTTTTCAATGGTAAAAGCCCTAGTCTATAAGCTTCATGATTGATTTGACGATATAGATATACAAATGTACCATGGGCGTAGCCAGGTTTTAGTTTCGGGGGGGATTCAAGAAAATAAAACGACCACAAGTACATTAAATAACCAGGGCCGTCTTTAACCTACTAGAGGCCCTGGGCACATTAGAATTGTTTTTTTCGTTTTTACTTGTTTAAGCTTTAAACCCTGAAAAACTGTGTAATTCGGAAAAACACAAATATCTATATATAGTCTAAAACTTTTTTCCTACGTTCAATTCTGTTCAAACGTTAAACTAAAATATAAACTTCGGAAAAATACCATAAAATCAATCGGCTAAAACAGAACATCGGTAATAAATAATGTAATGGCCTTTATGTTAACCGCTAGCGAGCGAAGCGAGCGAGCAAATTATTTTCCTATTTAATAGGTTAAATCTGTTCAAACTTTAAGCCCTAAAATACTGTGGAAATTTATGATCATTT
This sequence comes from Glaucopsyche alexis, assembly GCA_905404095.1. Lineage (NCBI taxonomy): Eukaryota > Metazoa > Arthropoda > Insecta > Lepidoptera > Lycaenidae > Glaucopsyche > Glaucopsyche alexis. The sequence goes on along the minus strand of FR990061.1, from coordinate 1,103,854 downwards.
TATAATATCCATTAGTATAATAGGCGCCCATTTTTTTTCGTTTTTAACTGCTTTAAAGCAGTCTTTCATGGTTTCCCCTTAAACACTGAATAACGGTGAACCTCGGAAAAATATCATAAAATGAACCGGCTAAAACAGAACATTGCTACTAAATAATATAATACGTTCTTTATATTAAATGCGAGCGAGCGAAGCGAGCGAGCAAAATTTTTTTCCTATTTAATAGGTTAAATCTGCTCAAATTTTAAACTCTAAAAGACTGTGAAAATAGGATCATTTTGTAATTTAAATTAAAGTAAAATTAGTACAATTTTTGATGTTGTAAAATAGATGACAAATAACTTAATATGTTAGGTTTTTCATTTAATACCTATTTCACAATATTTTCGTAGTACATAATTACAAAATTTTGTGAAAATATTGTGTCGCATGCTATACGTTCGAGGATTCGATGGCACGCGTGCCATAGGTTCGCGATCCTTGTTTTAGGCTATTTATTTTATTGTTTTTTTCCAGGGTTTGAGGATATATATCAATGGATATATATCATGATATATATCCGATATATATCAAAGGACTTTTTATGATATATATCAATACAAAATTGGTTTTTAAAATTTTATATTATTAGGTAATTTTTGGTTTCTTAAACTTCCCAAATGTAAAACATATTCCCTAATAGTAAGTTCTAATCCATAAATAGCAATAGCAACACTTCTGCCGGCATTAATGGTGTCAGTCGTGTCAGAAAAACAAGTTTTTTTTGTGTTTATTCTATTAATTTTTACAAAGAAAGTAATTGATAAAGTGCAGTCTCAGTATGCCTAGACGGGTAGAAACTTTAATAAGAGCACGATGAGGAAATACGCGATATTAATCACCATTTTTAGGGTTCCGTAATACTTAAGGAACCCTTATAGTTTCGCTCTGTCCGTCTGTCGTCTGTCTGTCTGTCTGTCCGTCTGTCCGCGCCTCTAGCTCCTGTAATTATGAATATAAATTGATGAAATTTGGTGCATTTATAGATTGTGTACAGATCACGGTTTCGGTATCATAAAAAATATATAATTTTATATTTTAGAGGTGGCTCTCCATACATGTGAAGTGGGGATGAAAATTATTTTTTCACTCTACCCCATCATGTGGGGTATCGTAGAAAAGGTCTTTTAAAATAAAGGCAAGGTTTCATACGTTAATTTTTTATAAAGTTGACCATTTTCGAGTAATCGGCCTCCAAAGTAGTTTGTAAGTTGGTCCCCCCCCAGCATTTTTCAACTATAGGAGATAGAAACTTGCAAATTTCCATGCTGATAGATTTATTTATTTATTTATTCTTTATTAGACACACCAACAGCAAAACACACAAAAACATTATATATTAAACAAACATTTTATGTAATGCATGCACTTATGCGTATGCCACTTATAGGCGAGTACAACATTCATGAACAACAAACAGTTAGTATTTAATACATTAAGCGATCATAACATCACATTAATTACCACAGTCAAAAAAACAATTTATTAAAACTATCTATTAAAGTATTTTTATTATTTAATTGTTTATTTCTAATTTCTTATGTCGGACAGAATTTTGAGAGTAATTTTATTTTTTAAGCTGGTACAGGAATCCTTGAAAATATCAATATCATTTATAGATGCGCAAGTCTGGTTATAGTCGATGCAGATCTTTGATAAAGGAGAATATTTTAGGAGATCTGTCTTACATTTGGGAATGTGGAATATTTTGGTTATTGGGTGACGAGGATAATGGTATGGGACATTTATTTTTATGTGTTGTAGCAAGTTATCACAGTCTATGGCTCCAGACAGTATCTTCTTTAGGAATACTATGTTAATTAATAGTCGACGATTGCTAAGTGACATCATTTTAAAATGTTTTAGACGTAAATCATATGTAGCACGATGGGAAATTCCAGAAGAATAAAATGCGAGATGCCTTGTGAATGCACGTTGGACACTTTCTATGCGCATGGAGTGAGAGACATATCTAGAGCTCCAGACTACCGATGAAAACTCTAAATGGCTACGAACCAATGTATTATACAAAATGATTTTAGGCTTCATGCTTGAAAAACCCATAGTATTCCTCTTGATGAATCCCAACATTCTATAAGCTTTCTTGACACACATATCAATATGAGACTTAAAATTAAGTTTGCAGTCAAACATTACGCCCAAATCTCGAATTTCGGTAACCTGTTCAAGAATTTCAGAGTTAATTATGTATACGGTTTTCATCTGTGTACGTTTTCGTGAAAATTTAAGATGAAATGACTTTCTAATATTGAGAACCATACCGTTTTTGTAGCACCAGTTACTTATTCCATTCAAGTCACGCTGAAGAAGATCTGCATCCAAAACTGAAGTAACTGTTCGGTAAATTTTTAGATCGTCAGCAAATAGACACAACTGACTATTGTGTATGACATCGGTGACATCATTAATGAAAGCCAGGAAAAGTATGGGACCAAGGTGAGAGCCTTGTGGCACACCTGAAATAGCCATGTAGTCTTCTGATACAAAACCATTAACTACAACATATAGAAGTCTTTTTGCGAGGTATGAGCGAAACCATTCCAGAAGAGATCCACCGATATCATATTTACGTAATTTATTTATAAGCCGGGAATGACAGACCTTGTCGAAGGCGCTAGAGAAATCCATATAAATAGTGTCTACTTCTCGATTCTTATCCATCTCGGCACACAAATAATTTGTAAACGTTACTAAGTTAGTTTCCACCGAGAAACCTTTTCTAAATCCATGCTGGTGAATAGTAATGAACTTTTTGAGGTGATGTGTCACAAGAGGGCAAATTATTGATTCAAATAGTTTAGGAATACATGAGAGAACTGCAATGGGTCTGTAATTATCTACGTCATTGGTATTTCCCTTTTTAAACATTGGAATTATTTTGGTTTTTTTCCAGACCTCTGGGAATATCCCATCCTGTAGCGATCTATTGAATATAATCGTTAATGGAAGTGACAGGACCGGACCGCAACGCTTAACAAAGACAGGGGGAATTTCATCCGCGCCAGCTCCTTTATGCATGTCAAGTTTCTTGATTGCATTAAAAACTTGATATTCTGTAATATGGATATAATTTAACAATGACACACTATCATCAATATCGGCATCGTTATCTAAGGTAGAATCAGAAAATACGGACGAAAATTTATTAGCAAACATTTGGACAATTTCGTTACCACTAGTAGCAGTAATTTCTCCATGTTTCATGACAGACGGTATTGTGGTGTTCCCCTTCCGTCTGTCTTTAATGAAACCCCAAAAGCTTTTTGGATTAAGACAAATGTTAGCTTCGATTTTCTTTTTGTAATTGAGAAGACACTGCTTACTTAACCTGTGAGCACGTTCACGAAGAATTTCATATTCTAGACCATCACGCGGATTGTTATACTTTCGAAATCTTTTCCTCAGTTTATTTTTTTCAGAAAGCAATTTTATAAGGGAACTACTGAACCACGAAGAAAATTTTGCAGGCTTGGGCTTCATTAAAGGTACGTATAAATTAATAGCATTTTGGATCCGTTGGTAAAAAACATCAGTCATTTCATTGACACTCTGACAATCCTCCAATGAAGTGTTCCAATTTATATTTTTCAAGTACGATATAATATTATTGTAATCTGCCCTGAAGAAATTATAACGACGACTTAAAAGTGGTTTTAGGAATTTATGGACATTGCTTAAGTAGGATATATAAATTGGAGGATGCTTGGGATCGACTTTACTAAGTGTATTGACTGATTTGGTTACCTTTAGACCATCACAGTTCGATATAATGAGATCTAGAGTTCTATTGTCTGCATTAACCACACCATTGTACTGAAAAACATTATTCATCGATATGAAATCAACAAGTAACAAACCCAGTTTAGAGTTATAGTTTAAAGGACTACATGGACCGTCATCAGATTCCTTGGACCATCCGACAAACCCTAAGTTAAAATCTCCCAGTATTATAACTTGATCAGATTGATCTATTACAGAGGTCGTGTTTTCAAAAAATGTTGTCAGAAGTTCGTAAGAGACGGGAGGGGGTAAATACACGGCGCAAATAGATATTTTCTTAACTTCATTATGAGATTTCAGAGTTACTGATATCCATATATCTTCAGCACTGCTCTCCCAATTTGTATGCCTGGTAGAGGGAATATCTTTAGATACCGCGATTAAAACACCCCCTCCGTCCTTTTTGGAGGAAGCTATGCATGACCGGTCTTTTCTATATACAATGTACCTATCGTCTATGAGTTCAGCACTAGAAACATTACAATTTAACCACGTTTCAGTGAATACAATTAAGTCATAATTACCAATCGCGATATTCTTTAATACATTTTCTGTTTTGGTTCGCAGACCTCGAGTATTCTGATAATATATTTCTAGAGACATAATTGGATAATAATTAAATACAATAACATTGGTAAAGCAATTTCTGAGTAATTATTGAGCTAGACAATCAATTTTAAGCTAGCTTCATTTCTAATAAATATTACATTACTCTGTTCATTTTTCCTTACAAAAATCCTGCCATCTCTCACCCAAATATATTTATAACCTGCTTCTTTTGTTTTTATTCGAGTAGCTGCATGTAATTGTTTATTTATAGGAGTGAGATGCTCTGACACAAATATAGGAGATTTTCGTCCACCTATTCCAATATGCTCAGAGTTCAATTTGTTGTCTCGATTTTTTTTATTAAATTTTGAAACTGCGGCCAATATTTCGTCGCGGCAACGTTGACTGCGAAGTTTAACAATAACAGAGCGTGGACGGTCGGTATTCTTATTTTGTTTAGCAATACGCGTCACATGGAGAATTTCCTCGTCCTTAAGAGGATTTTCAACAATTCTGCCTAGTTGTTCTATTGTCTTGACGAGATTTTCTGATTTATGTTCAGGTATTCCGTTTATTTCAAGATTTGGCGATCGCATGATTTGTTCCATCTGGTTTACTTTATCTGTTAAGATATTGACCTGCTGAGACAAGCTTTCATTTTTAGTAACCAGTCCTGCAATAACTTTATTTCTTTCATTCACAGATTGAAGGAGATCATCATACTGCTTACTGAGAAATGTTAGTGACTCATGGAAACCAGTAATTTGTTGTGAAATGTTTGCAAGGTGTTCGGAGACTAAGTTTTGGATTGTATTTGTCATTTCCTGTTTGATAATACTGCGCAAACTATCTTCTGTAACTGAACCCGGATTCTTTTTTGTTCGTATCGTAACATTGTCCACCCCACAGTAAATGTCATCATCTGAGTTTATATTAAGACGGTTTGGCGCTCGTACAGGAGTGTTAGAGTTATCAGATTTAGGTATCTGACTGTGACATTCGATACATTTCCAATTGTTTTTATGCTCGGGAGTCATAAGAAAGAAAGTTCCAGGTGGTATATTGGCACAAAACAAATCATATAATTTATTACAAGAGGAGCATTTCATGAACTCCTTTTTAGGTATATTATTCTTACAACCGGAGCATTGTTTGTGAACGGATGCCATTTGCCAAAATTATTGTTATAAATGTTTAGGGGTATCCGTATATATAGTAATTTTCAATGTTTATAATCGGTAAGTGGTAAGAGCGTAACTCAGGTGACCCGACGATAGATGGCGCTATACTTCTTCTTCTTCTTAGCAGTGTTTTATATTTTGAGTTTTGGAGACCCGAACCATGAAGCATAGATACCAGGAGTCCGAACGGTATAGGCTTTTTAATAATAATTATGTACACAATAATAGGACCAGATCTTAGTTCTCTTTTCTGCCGCTAGGCGTGCGAGACCGACGAGTACCGAGTGTTGCCAATACTATTATACCGAGTATTGCCAACACTATTATTTATTACAATTATTTTTAAATTACCGTTAGGCAATTACCGTGTTCTACGGTATCTATTTATCGAGAACAGTTTCTAAGAATTTCCTAAAACTTTTATATAATAAGATTTCAATCTCTCCAGAGCTGTCAATAGCAACTTTAAACTTCCCGCGTAATTTCAAACGAGTGCATGTCGGACCGTCGCGCGCTCTACCGGCAAAAATCTGTCCCCGTAATTGAGACCATTATTTTAACATTACGTTCGGACTCCTTGTTATCTATACTTCGTGACCCGAACATTTACCATAGACAATAAGTGGACAATAACGTTCTGTTGGCGCCTGACAATTTGAAGTTGCGATGCACTTTTCTCTCACTACCTGCACTTTTGTAAAAATACACTGCTCAATTGAACTTGTTTTCGTTGGATATTTACGATAATAGGTAGTGAAAACCCAAATTTATTAATAATGTTTGATGTTTTTGGTGTCGTTTTGAACTTGAACACAAACTTTTGAGGAATTCGCGAAAGAAACACGTCACTTTTAATTTTAATATACGGAGCAAAAATTCTATGACTGTTTTTGGTAGCTGTCACTATACAAGCTCATGCTAAAAACTCTTTAGGATAATTATTGTGAACCAAATCGGACAGTAACTTTTGGAGTAATTAAAAAAAAAGCATATTACGCGTTTATATTTACGGAACCCTCCTTAGACATGTCCTGACATGCTCTTGGTTAGGTTATTCTAATTTAATTAATTGTTATTTTAATATTATTTTTCACTCTTCCCGGTTACATGAAAAGTTCAAAAATTCACAATTTTTCACAAATAGCATTTACTCGCAAAATCTATTCTTAATGTGATCTTATTTTAAGTAAAACAAATAAAACTTTAAATAACAAAAGAAGTGTAGTAAGTAAGTAGATTTTAAAATAAAACCATATCTTTTTAATTGTGGACCTTTTTTTGTGTTCCGCTAAATATTGTTCCGCTAATCCGCTTAAATCCGCTAAATAAGCCAGTGTGTTTAGTTTAAGTCATTTAAGTCTCGCTGACACAAACATTGCGCGAAAATAAAAAATAAAAAGGTTTTTTTTGTAATCTAACCTTAGATAAGTAAATACCTAAGTGTAAGTATCGGTGTAGGTAGTTATAGGTGTAGGTTGTAGGTGTATCTCGTAGGTGAATATTGTAGATGGTGGTTGTAGGTCTCTTTGCGTAACTTGCATGGTACTTGAGAACGTTTTTGTCGTAAACTCTTTTGTTATAACTTTCTGCCTCGTTTATTAATAAATTATTAACTTTTTCACCACGAAAAAAATATTCTCGTAGCGACCGCCATCTAGTGATGTAACGAATATTCGCATTCGCGAATATTCGCACATTTTTGTATATTCGCATTCGCATTCGCATTCGCAAAATTTTTGCGAATGTTTTGCGAATATGAATATCAGAAAACAAAAGCAAATGTGCGAGTTTCTTACGCCGGTTCTTCTAGCCGGGCTAGTTTCCGAACCGGTGGTAGGCATTATGTAGGACAATTCTTTAAGCGTTATATCATAACCTACATGGAAATAAAAATTTTGAGTTTAAGTTTGAGTGAGCGGAGCGGAATGAATGACGCTTTATTTAGATCATAGATGAGTTCGTATGAACTCGGCAATATTCGGAAGATACGAACGTAACGAACCTTGTCCGAACGCGACTGCCGCCAAGCCATAGACAAATTGGCGCCAAATATGAACAAAAACTGAATATTCGCATTCGCATTCGCATTCGCGAATGTCGGTAGCAGATATTCGCATTCGCATTCGCGAATGCTAAAAAAAAGACATTCGTTACATCACTACCGCCATCTAATACACATAATCAAAGCACTTGCAGCGCCTCTCTCTCCTTGCAGGTAATTAATGTAATTATTTTACGATATAATATCTCAAATTATCTGGACCATTTCATGAAGTAGCCACGAGTAGTTGGCCATATCGATAAACGATTTCTTATCATTGATCTGCCCAGGCGGCAGGCCACATCATGATGTGGCCAATAGACAGAGAAACTTTTCATGAAATGCGAACATTTCATGAAATTCTCGAGTATTTCATGAAGTGAGCAAATCTACGATATGGCCACGACATCTATACCAAATTTCATAAAAATCTGTTCAGCGGTTAAAGCGTGCAGAGGTAGGTAACAGACAGACACACTTTCGCATTTATAATATTAGTATAGACTATAGATAACAGTTTATTAAATGATGAATTTTTAGGCTGTCTTTACTTTAAACAAAATACGTTATTAGAGCCAGGCTATTTGTTGAAAAAGCCGGCCCTTTTATATGAAGATTCGAGACTGATAGATTTTATGTAAAATTTCGGTTTTTATTTCGGATGATTTTAAGTAGGTACCTAAATAAATAAAATAATAAAAACATTTTAGTTTTTTCGTTATGTTTATGTTTGTTTATTCATTATGTTTTGACGACCTCTGTGGCTCAGTGGTTCATTGCGTTGGTGCTGAAGCCGGGGGTTCGAATCCCGCCGAAGGAACAATAAGTTTTTCCGTGTTCCTGGGGCATGGATGTGTAAATATGTGTATAATATAATAAAAATCTTAAATATATGTATAGTATAAAAGTATTAAATATACTTCCTGTTGTCTGGTAACACAAGTTTTTCGGATACTTAGCATGGGGCCAGATTGACGTGGTGGTAAGCGTCTATAGATATTATTATTATTATGTAACACATAATATGCAAATAGTATACATAAATAATACAATAAAATAATAATATGGCTTTTCATACAAAATATATTTTCATACAAAATGGATATATATCCATTTTGTATGAAAATATATCAAAATGTTGATATATATATCGGATATATATCATAAATATCCGATATTTTGATATTTATAATAAATATCGGATATTTTCGAACCCTGTTTTTTTCTAAAGTACAATATTCTTTCAGTGTTTTAAGTATAAAACGATTTTAACATGTTACAGCGTAAAAACATTCGCTCGCTTTCTCAGTGTGAACGCATTTAACATAAACACATACAATATGTAGAACAAGACGTTAGTATTAAAGTTCTGTTTAGGCTGTTGTTTTTTTTTTTTCTAAAATAACTTTAAAAAATCATTTTTCAGATAGGGTTAATGGAGCGGCAAAATATATTAATTGGCCTAGGGCGCAAAATTTCTAAATACGACTCTGTATATGGGTCATCCACATGAACCAGCCGGCGGACCAGCCGGCCCATTTCGGGGGGGGGGGGGGGGGTTTGAACCCCCTAAACCCCCCCCCCTAGCTACGCCCATGAAATGTACAGATACTTTGCCATGTAGAGTCTTACGATGAGAACAAGTAGATACCTACGTCTCTAATAAACGTGCACTACAAATAATATAAGGACCACTCGCAAAATGCAATAACTGAAGCAATGTACTCGTAGGTGCATGTTGACTAGAAACTACGGATCATAAAATTATTCGTATAATTTAGCCTAGAAATTATTTCTAGGCTAAATTATACGAAGAATTAGTTACTTTTTCCAAATACTCGAAAATGCACTTACTCAACTCTGAACTCATTTACTTTTATTCCGCACCAAAAATCAAAAATACTATTACGCTTTTTAATGAAATTACTTTGAACGGAAAAGATCGCGTTTATTACTTTACAATAAAAAAAGGCTTATCTGTTCGCAAAAATATCGGAACACACTAATAAACTATTAAATATCAACGTAAATAAATTTAATACCTATATTTTAAATGAGGCCAATGTTTATTTTTCTACGTAAATAGAATGTAGTGAATGTAAATGTAGGCGTAAAAGAGGGAATTATTTGCACTCCATTCATTCAGGGATTCCTGAGGAACAGGGGCGTAGCTACCGCCGTATCTGCCGTATCAATTATACGGGGCCCCCAACGTGCAAAAATTAATAAAAACTTCCCAAATTTCATCTTCATTTCATCATCAACTATAAATGATTTAATAAATCAGTTTGCCGAAAAAAGGTAAGGAGGTATATTTAAATTGTAAAAATTTTGGAAAAAGTGACAGATAGCTAATAATTATGACGAATAAATATTTATTTTAATTTAATGCAATTTTTATTTTATTTTGTGAGCAATCTTTACCCCCAGTGAGCAAGGGGCCCCAAACAAATTTTTATACGGGGCCCCGCCAAGGCACGCTACGCTTCTGCTAAGGAAGTACCCGCTACAAAGACGGGAATTCCCCCAGCGTATTGGTCGCGTTCAGTAAAGTTAAATGAGTATTAGTACCGCGTAAAAAGTCTAGATAGCTGTAGTGTTTTGATCTTGATGAAATTATGTAGGTATCAAGCACATTTTTAAGTCTTGTTTAGGATTTCATCAGGGGAACGCGGAGGCATTTGGGGGCCCCCCAAGACCGGGGGCCCGGGGCGGACCGCCCCTTCCGCCCCCCGGTTAGTCCGCCACTGATAGATCTATGAGTAAGGTATGAGGGAGTTTAGATCTATGAGTAAGGTACCCGCAGTATTAGTATCAGTATTGTACCCGTGCGAAGCCGGGGCGGGTCGCTAGTTATATTATATTGTAACTCTCACACCGATCTTGGTAACGGTGGCCAGTTTCATTGAAACCAGGCCAGTTACGCAGGAGTAATTTTATAGTGCCCAAGCGTGTGCGCAGTACAAAGGAGCACTCTCTCTTCCTTTACTCTCAGCATCCAGTGAGACGGATAACCGACACGACTGACGAGAGATCAGACGCAGGACAACTCGTGATCAGTCTGTATTGTCCTAACCAAACTTGGAAAGAATATTTTTTTGTTGATCCAACGCGGGAATCGAACCCACGACCTCCGAGTCGAGAGCCAACGCTCTAACCACTAGACCACGGAGGCTGTTATATTATATACCTACATATGTGGCTAGTGAAGGAAATAATGTACAAGAAATGCCCTTTCCAATGACATAATATATGGGTTTAGTAGGTAGACCAACGTTATGAACGTTTTTGTCCATCCTCCTTTAGTAAGTAGCAATAGGGATTCCTAGTGTCGAATATCACATTTTTACAAATTAATTTTTTTTGTTGAATTAATCTAAAACAGTATTTTTCAATTTTCCTTTCCTTTTTCATGATGCGACCCCCCTTGTATGAAAAAATATTTCGCGACCCCCCGACCCTTCGCTTTTTACCCGACTGCGCAACGCAAAGGAGTGGTAATGTGTTTATTTATCATGTATGTATGTGTATGTTACAGTGTTACAAATGTTAATCATTCCATACGACGTTTTTATGCGTCTCCATAATTAGGATTCGGATAAAAGTACATAATATAGTACGTCAAACACATTATTTTACAATTGCATACATCAATGATATCGATATCCTTTTGTTAAAATTCTCTTACTTAATAAATCAATATTTTTAATCTTTATTGTTTTTTTTTTACTAAAGTTCTCTCGACCTCCGGCGACCCCCCTACAGAAGCTTCGTGACCCCCTAGGGGGTCGCGACCCACAGGTTGAAAAACACTGATCTAAAATAACGATAAGTATAAGAAAATTATAAGAAGGTAAGTACCTAAGTACATTGTATAATGATTAATGTATGCTCGTTGTGAATGTAAATTGTTTGTGTCTTCGTTATGTATTAACATTTACATATAACAATGGGTTCTACATGGTTTATTGTCATATTATCTAAACATTGCATACACGATTTTTTTTAGTCATCGTGCCTGTTACTAGAGACAAGAATAGGCCCACCGCTAGCTGTTTCGTCGCCCGCGTGCAATACCGATTATGCCGCCCTACGATTACTTAATTACTATGAGTTTTGTCAAAAAAAATGGTCAATTTGCCGCCCCCCGAGTGTGCCGCCCTTGTGCGGTGCACGCTTTGCACGCCCGCTAATACGGCGGCCCTGGACAAGAAGATACAATATATTTTGCTTTTCTTCACCCATAAAACAAAGTACCTTCATAAACATGGCACCTAATTATAATGTTAATGTCTTCTGGTATGAGTTTACATTAACTTACTCGTACATTAATGATAATAATAAATAATTAGGTATGTTTGTACTAAAATATGTTGTCCGCGACTTCGTACGCGCAAATAGAAATCCACCGGAAACTATAAATATTGTTGCGATATTGCGAAACATAGGTAGCTGATGTGTTAGGCCAGTCAATGCCTAAACTATTACCATACCTAATTCCATCAAAATATATAATAGCTAATAATAGCTATTGCGTGAAAGAGTAAATCTCCATACATCCACACATACTTTAATATCTTTCGCGTTTATAATATTAGTAAGTAAGTACCTATTATGAGGCAGGTTTAACTATGAAGCACTGCCTAGTATTATTACATATGTAGAATGTAGGTACGTACTAGTGATGTAACGAATGTCTTTTTTTTAGCATTCGCGAATGCGAATGCGAATATCTGCTACCGACATTCGCGAATGCGAATGCGAATATTCAGTTTTTGTTCATATTTGGTGCCAATTTGTCTATGCCCTATGGCTTGGCAGCGCGGCAGTCGCGTTCGGACAAGGTTCGTTATGGGTTCGTTACGTTCGTATCTTCCGAGTATTGCCGAGTTCATACGAACTCATCTATGATCTAAATAAAGCGTCATTCATTCCGCTCCGCTCACTCAAACTTAAACTCAAAATTTTTATTTCCATGTAGGTTATGATATAACGTTTATAGAATTGTCCTACATGATGCCTACCACCGGTTCGGAAACTAGCCCGGCGAGAAGAACCGGCGTAAGAAACTCGCACATTTGCTTTTGTTTTCTGATATTCATATTCGCAAAACATTCTCAAAAATTTTGCGAATGCGAATATACAAAAATGTGCGAATATTCGCGAATGCGAATGCGAATATTCGTTACATCACTAGTACGTACTATCACTGTTATCTGTTCATAAGCAATTTAATCCAAATCTAATCAAGACTATTGAATAAGACCAAATAAATACTGAAACAAAGAAAAAAAATCTATTGCAAACAACATTTATTACTTTTACAGTGTAACGTTTAATACATAGATATAATAGTAGATTATGCACCAAGGGGATAAAGCAGTGTCTTACGTCACGGGCAGCATATTGGACCCTGCGCGTAACGAGGGACTCTAGAGTTAACTCCCGAGCGTAGCGAGAGAGTTAAAACTTAACTCCCGAGTGAAGTTATGTAGAGTCCTGAGTGAAGCTAGGGGTTCAAGCTACCCAAGACGAAGACAGGCTTTATCCCAGGGGTGCATACTCTACTTTTCATACCACCTGCTCGACAATGTCCGATTATATATAATGCAATCTCAACGTAAAGCAAGTCATTGACTCCCAAGGGAGATAATGTTGTATGAAACTCCCAAGAGATTAAAGTGATTTGAATTTGGAACGTGAAAATTCGTATGAAAACTCCTAATAGATACGTATCTATCATAGAGTTTTTCAATAATAATATGGCATTGCAAAGAGAGTTTATTCGAAAATCGAACAGTACCCCAAGCAGGAACATTTTGCGTTATCGTTACGTGTACGTAAGCGAGAAATATTGTATGAAAACCATGAAAGCGCCTCTAGCGGACGTAAAAGTAACTAAAATTTGCATACAAAATTTCTCATATTTACCGTTTACGTACACGTAACGATACCGCAAAATGTTCCTGCTTGGGGTACTGGCCACCTATAATTTTAACATTCTCACGTGTCAAAATCGTCAGTCACAAGTTCCTGAATCTTTAAGTAAATAAACTCGAACAAATAAATAAACTCCACCACAACTTGCATAAATGTTCCTATATAATAAAAATATTACTCTGTTCCTCCATAACTGGACAAATGTGTCCAATATCAATATTAACTTTTAACAAAACAAATGTTTTATTTATGTAGCCCTGGGTTTTTATTGCCTCGCAGTAGGTATGAAAAGTAGAGTATGCACCTCTGGGATAAAGCCTGTCTTCGTCTTGGGCAGCTTGAACCCCTTGCTTCACTCAGGACTAGAGATGGCCGTTTAAACGTAAAGCGTTTAAAAAAGCGTGCTTTTATAAATAAGTTGAAAAGTCGTTTATAAATGTAAGCGTTTAACACTTATACTTATCGTTTATATCGTTTATAGTCATAAAGCCATAAGTGTGGTATGAGCAAAGAAAAATAGTTCTTATGACAGCGCAATAAGAGTGAAAATTCTTTAATGTAGCTCATCACTTATTTAAACAGCTTATTTTTTGTACTTATAACTAATATGCTTTTTCATGTTTGTAGTGTATGCTGGCATCCCAAGAGAAATTGTCTCATGCACTTACGTCACGGATGACTTTGACAGATAGAATTGTCAGTTAGTCATAATACAACCATTGGACTGGACGGACGCGTGGCGGGTGCTGGTGAGCCAATTTAGAGATATATCGTACGATTGGCCATATCGTACATCTGGCGACGAGGTCAAAAAGGTCAGTGGTTAAAATTACATAAATTTACAAAAGATTATCGTATCTTACCAATCCGCTTTGAAAATAACAAAGGAGGGAGGTAATGGAGGAACCAGTCAGTTGTAGCCTATAGGTGCAGTCAATCTTGTAGATTGTTTAAAATAAAGAATATCGTATTGCCCATGCAGGCATATAGCAAACTCCGTGGTCTAGTGGTTAGAGCTAGGCTCTCGACCCGAAGGTCGTGGGTTCGATTCCTGCATTGGAGCGACAAAGAATGTTGTTTCAAGTCTGGTTATGACAATGCGGGCTGATCACCTGAATGTCTGACAGGAAGGATGATTCATGCGTCGGATGAGCATGTAAAAGGTCGGACCTGCGCCTGATCTGTGTGCTCTTGTATACCGCGCACACACTTAGGCACTGTAAAATTGCCTGCGTAACTGGTTTGGTTTCAATAAGGCCGGTCATCGTCACCGAAATCGGTGTGGAAGTTATATCTTATATATAGCTGAATGTGCCAAGCAGGTGTCGCATCAGTTATTGTTTAAAATTTAATTACCTAATGTACACAGCCTCTTTGCTTATTCCTGTTACATTTTCTATGTGCGGGTCAAATGACAATGGTCAATTGTTGAGGTATGCTGCTAGTATACTAAAAAAATCCATGGCAATAATTTATTACTTATACAATCCTAATTTTATAAATTTATCATTATTTACAATGAAAACAAGTTGTTGATTATGTCAAGAGTTATAGGTATTTATAATAATTATTTTACGTTATTATGGTTTATTAAAAGCCAACGACATTAAATAGTGGTAAGTAAGCAGGACTTCAATCCAAAGGTCACTATGATTATTATCAGGTAAGTTAAAGGTTTCCAAATTATAAAACCAATTGCAAAACAATTGTTTCACTGAGTTAGTGTTACTGTTAAGTAGGCACATCTGTAGGGTTTGTGATCTGTAAGGATTGTGATATAGAAGCGACATGTTGCTGTACCTATATATATTATTAGATCTGGGGGCACGGCAGTGCCCCCGCCAAGTCGTGTGATTTATATACTACTAGGTATACTGAAATGGCAATGGAAATAACCTCAGTATTTGCTTACGTATTACTGCATAATAATTATGCAATCATCATGTATTGCTAAAAATAAAGAAAAAGTGAAAAAAAGTAAAGTAATATGTTGTTACCGATAACCAAGTAAGATAAGAGTATTCTGCTACTGCAGATGTTTACTATTTAACGTAACGTACCATAACAAATGAGATATCCAATAAATACGTTACAGCATAAATTTAGGGCATTTTTATCCATGGTTATTAATTCAATTTTGACAGGATGCAAGTAGAATATATACATGCACAAAATAAATTAAAACAAGGAAGGGATGTAGTGTATGCTGGCATCCCAAGAGAAATTGTCTCATGCACTTACGTCACGGATGACTTTGAGAGATAGAATTGTCAGTTAGTCATAATACAACCATTGGACTGGACGGACGCGTGGCGGGTGCCGGTGAGCCAATTTAGAGATATATCGTACGATTGGCCATATCGTACAATGTTTATTCACTTTTTGTTAGTTGCGCTTTGCGGGTTGACGAAAACACGTTATATTACGTTACGCAATAATTCGTATTAATATTATTCAGATTTCAGACAGTCCTAAGCCTGCAAAGTACGAAGGAAAATTCATTGAAATCAGATTTAGCGATCGAAAAACGTAACATAAGCGCAAAAAACATTATAAGTGGCAATAAGTAGATAAGCAAATAAGCAACTAAGCAGTTAACAAAAGTTGCTTTTGAATATTTAATAACGGATAAGTTAACTTTTAATTTTAAGCCGTTTATCACATCTCTACTCAGGACTCTACTGAATAACTCACGTAAGACACTGCTTTATCCCCTTGGTGCATAATCTACTATTTCATACCTACTGCGAGGCAATAAAAACCCAGGGCTCTAAGGATACGTTATACCCTTACAAAATAAAAATGAAAATATAAATTGTAAATGTCTTCCGCTGTATATATTATGTCTTCCTAGAAATTATTTATGAATTATTTAAAAAAGTACTAATATTGATTTCTTATTTTTACGCGCATATTGTTCATTGTTTTAAACACTTACGGATTGTTGTCAATCTGTAAGTATTATGAACAATAGAATACTAAGTTCGAAATTATTAAAGTGAAAATTATTAAGATATAGACTGTAGGGTATAGGCAATAGGTGTAGTTGTTGGTGTAAAAAAAAATAGTTTTATGTAGGAGGAATAATTATTTAAATTCATATTTCCATCAAACAACGTCTGCTAAGTACATACAGCTAATGTATAATAAATATATCTTTGTTGTAAACCGTTTCACTAAGCCATAAATGTGATGGGAATTTTTATATTAAGGATCTGTTTCACTATTCACAATCGCCTATTAAGTGACGAATAGCACATCCAATAGCGTAGTTCTGTCCCTGTCGCTCAATAAAAAGCAAAAAAAACTAATCTGTATCTCTTAAACTTTAAGATTGATAAACTTAAATCAAATAAAAGCAGCAGTTACTTTACTGTTACTGTTAGGCATCAGATCGTTCTAAGTTACTTCGTTAACATCTCACAACATTTTTTTTTGTAGTTCAACAATTTTAAAAAGTTAATGCCATTAATTTAATGATTGAACAATATAATTACATTATTTTCGTCAATCTTATCAAAATATCTTTCAAGCTAGATAAAATATAAAATAAGTGAACGGTCTGTAATTCTGTACCTACAACTAACGACATTCGCTTCTGTACTATTTACTCTATGCCAGAATGCATGCATCCTTATTAGATTCACAAAAAAAGTATATATTGACATTGCTTTCCATTTTTCTTATGACATAAACTGTCAAGTATTTTCATAAATTATTTATAAATAAAAATATATTTTTAACAAAATACTTCACTGATAGTAATAAATGTTGTCAAGTTCCATGGGGAATTAAATTTCTCGACTTTTATTCACTTTCTTGTCATGGTTTTTACAGCTTTTATAGACACACAATGGAATTTTGTGCAAGGCGCACGGGACGCGCAGTACGTGTTACGCGTCGACCAGCTGGTCGCATACTAACCAAAATTGGCCCGACTCGGGCCAATTCGAGTCTTCATTTTTACGCGTTTATAACATATCTACCTCTTATTAATATTATATATCTATGCCAGGGCTACATAAATAAAACATTTATTTTGGGACAGAGTAATATATAACGTAGTAGGCACCAAACATTGGCTTCTGTTTTGAATTTTTTCAATCGCGTTTTTCTTTTGTTATAGGTGGCCAGTTCGATTTTCGAATAAACTCTGCAATGCCATATTATTATTGAAAAACTCAATGATAGATACGTATCTATTAGGAGTTTTCATACGAATTTTATTGTTCCAAATTCAAATCATTTTAATCCCTTGGGAGTTTCATACAACATTGTCTCCCTTGGGAGTCAATGACTTGCTTTACGTTGAGAATGCGTGATATATAATCGGACATTGTCGAGCAGGTGGTATGAAAAACCATTTAAAATATAAAAAGCTTATTCGAAGTAGTCTCTATTGGCTGCAATACAGTCCTTTAAACGTAGAGGTCAGTTATCAATAGAAGCACACTCTCTTTCCATGGGAAAATTCTTTACTGCCAATCGTACGGATTGTTTTAGGGCGTTATCATGGCGTTTAGAGCAAGCCGTACTCTCTAAAACTGACCATAAATTATAATCCATTAATGGAGTAATTTATAGTGCCCAAGTGTGTGCGCAGTACACAAGAGCACTCTCTCTTCCTTTACTCTCGTAATCCAGTGGGACGGATAACCGTCACGACTGACGAGAGATGAGGCGCAGGTCCGACTTTTTACATGCCCATCCGACGCATGGATCATCTTTCTTATCAGACAATCAGGTGATCAGCCTGCATTGTCCTAACCCAGTGGTCCCCAACCTTTTTTTTACGCGGGCCACAAACCCGTTGTACTCCTGGTGTCGCGGGCCGCAACCAAAATTTTTAGGGACAAAAAATACGGTGTTTAAATTTAACGATTTAATAATAGAAAAACACAAGGTAGTTAAAAGAGTGAAACTTAACATTTAAGATGAGATAACGACACAAATTAAAATAAAATAACAAATATGTATTATAATAATTATGTTCACTCAGTGAGATTTTTGGAATTGTGAACGCTTTTTCACAACTTTATCTAGAGCTGACTTGTCGCTGCATGCTATCCTTATTACATCGTAGGCTGTATTTCAAGAACCACTTTAGCTAGAAAGCTGATATTTTCATAAGTCTTAATTCTGATGCCGCTATAACAATTAACAACATAATATCATATCTAAAAAACAATATAAGGAGAAGCCCTTTTTTTTTTTTTTTTTTAATGAAATATGGGGGCAAACGAGCAAACGGGTCACCTGATAGAAAGCAACTTCCGTCGCCCATGGACACTCGCAGCATCAGAAGAGCTGCAAGTGCGTTGCCGGCCTTTTAAGAGGGAATAGGGTAATAGGGAAGGGTAGGGAAGGGAATTTTAGGCTGGCTGGCTAGAATTTTAACTATTTCTCTACTTAATATTCATAATTTTGAAGTCGGTACCAACCCGAACAATATCCTGATAAAACAATATTTAAAATAGAACTCACTTTTAAGTTCACTGATACTGAAATCAAAATTAAGAAGATTAAGTAGAGAAATAGCAAAATTTAAAAGGGGAATTATTTAGAAAATAAGTTTTATTTCATACTTTTTTGTGTATTTTAACTTTGGAAGTCGGTTTAATTTTTTATTTAAAAATAATAATTAATATTCTTAATAAACATGTATTATTTGGTATTTTTTCACATAATATATCACTTTTCTATTCACCTGTTCCAAAAAATTATAGAATCCTAATATTCTGACACGAATATTTCAAAATGTGGTCCAAATCGACTTTTCTAAAAAATATCTGAGGTAATTCACACCAAATATTCGGTTCGAATCCTCGCGGTGTGAAACGACTAACGACCCTTTTCAGCTAACCATTAGATTTATTTAAATTAACTGTTGGAGAGACACGCTTCGGCATGAATGGGCCGGCTGGACCGGATAAATACCACGACCTCACAGAAAACTGGCGAAAACAACGCTTGTGTTGTGTTTCGCCGAGTGAGTGAGGTTACCGGAGGCCTAAGAGGGGGATTGGGGATTTGAAGGACTAGAAGCGCAAGTCGCAACACCAGAGGAGTTACAAGTTTAACTCATCTGGTGTTGCAAGTGTCCATGGGCGGCGGTAATCGCTTACCATCAGGCAATCTGTCTGCTCGTTTCCTGGATCATCACATAAGACCTTTTCATGATAGAAGTCCACTAGACGCGGCGCTGTGTGACAAAATGTCAGCATTACATTTTATGGGTATCAGAATACCTTGATTCTGCTGTTACGCTTCACAAAACTCCTTTACCTTGAGTACCATTTCTCGGGCAACACTTTTTCCAACATCAGGCATTGTGGACAAGTATTTAACAAATTTAGTTCCACTAATCGCCGCGGGACTTCTTTTGTGAAAAACACTTTATTGCACATTTAGTATGACCAATAAATGATTCCTCCATAGTATACAGAAACACACAGGCAGAGGATCACCTCTGCCTGTGTGAATGCGCAAAACATCAAGTAAAAAGAATGGACACGGAACAGAAGATGGAAAATGACATAAGGATAGAAAAAATGAAGGATATAATGAACAATGTAAAAGAAAGGAAAGTATTTATAGAAATGGCAAGAAAAATTGCATCAAGCGTAATACAAAGCAAGAAAACATAACAAGATACATCGGTGGAAACGGTTGGAAAAAAAAAGTTATATTCCTCTTAAGAAAATAAGAAAGTAACAAGGCTGTCGGAAAATAAACACCGACAGTTTGAAATAAATACATTAAAAAAAAAAGTATGACCACAATTATTACTCTGTGGGATGACCACCGATCTACGAAAGATTAATTATTATCTGTCTCTGTCTCTCCTCGGAACTCTCGTCTCACTCACCAGCTGAGGGTCGTATGATGGTGGTCGGCAGCTCCCCCCTCTCCTGCACCACCAGCGTCTCCGCCACACCCTTGGAGAATATGTACATTGGGGCATCTAGAAACCAAAGAAGTTTAGCATTCACTGTTTAGATACAAATTTAGACATGTCGTATGTATAGGATTTGACATAAGGCATGCGATGCCTTATGTCAAATCCCATACATTTTTGAGTTCGAAGTTCGCCGTCGAAATTATCGAATGCATCTTGATTAGAGGCCCTAATTTTTAGAGTTTGGAGTTTGAAGCACTTTGAAGTTTGAACCGATCAAAACGGGTTTGACATTTATGATAATAACATTTTTCAGTTGAAACATATCGGGACTGGATCGTAGCTGTGTTATTGCAAGATTTAATTAGCAGAATCGACCTGATCTACTCACCCAGAGCTTTTAGCAGGTCGCTGGTGTCGCCGGTGCGGAGGCAGCGCTCCACCTGTTCGGGGCTGACCAGGGGGTGCACCGGCGCCTCCTCCAGCACCCTTGAAGTGGTGTTCACGAACGCCGTGGAGAAGTACACGAACGACTGGAAACACATGAAAACATGCACACTTTACACTCGACTACATGGACGTAATAATAATTATTGTATATTACGTCCATAATGCCGTAAAAATGTTGCTAAATATCTGTTGCTTAGCATCTACATCAACCATTTTTATAGGTGCCACGGGCACTTTTCAGTCATAAATTGTGAACACTTTTTCAAAATTATATCAAAATTTGAAGTGTTCATAATTTTCGATTAGGGTAGTTTAAAATAGTTTACTGACATTTTTTACTTCAGTGGGCACGGTGACGGGCCACATGCGGTCCGCGGGCATCAGGTTCAGTAGAGTGGTATTCAACAGCCTCCGTGGTCTGGTAGTTAGAGCATTGGCTCTCGACTCAGAGGTCGTGGGTTCGATTCCCGCATTGGAACAACAAAAAATGTTGTTTCAAGTTTGGTTAGGACAATGCAGGCTGATCACCTGATTGTCTGACAAGAAAGATGATCCATGCGTCGGATGGGCATTTAAAAAGTCGGACCTGCGCCTCATCTCTCGTCAGTCGTGTAGGTTATCCGTCCCACTGGATTATGAGAGTAAAGGAAGAGAGAGTGCTCTTGTGTACTGCGCACACACTTCGGCACTATAAAATTACTCCTGCGTAACTGGCCTGGTTTCAATGAAACCGGCCACCGTCACCGAAAATAGGTGTGGGAGTTATTATTATTATAGCTGATCTAGAAACTAGATACTAGAGAATATTTCGAGGATGATATATAGCTGATATTTGGTATGAATAACCCCAAACTTCACCAGACATAATTTATGCCCCCATCGCTGTAAAAGTTGGTAGGAACTAGGAACCGGGTGACAAGCCCCAAAGGGAGATCTCCGACCGAGCGAGATGGTATGCCCGGTCAGGCCGAAGCCCACTTGTATACATTTCAGCTGTCGTATATATACTTTCGAACTCAGAAACTTCGATAGCGCGATTCAGGACTGTGCGCTGATTGGTCCGCCACATCACTCCCCCCCGAAGACCGGAGGTCGAACCATTTGATGACTCTTGTGCTTGAGTCGCCAGTGTCAGTGGAGGAAGTCCCAGTGAGTCGGAACTGTGCTGCTGCTGCACGGACTCCAGTGAGTCGGAGCGCTGCCGTGCGGGGCCGATGCTACATGCTGACCAGGAGAGATGTGCTCTGCTTACTGACCGGTCGTTGAGCGAGCGTTCGACCAGGCCGCGGTGCGTTGAGGCTGGTGGTCGAGGTACCCGATGAGGCTGAATGCTGGCTGGTGTGGTGCGGAGGGGTGGGGAGTGATGATGATGATGTCCTTCAGAAGGAGGCGTGTTCTGTCGAGGGTCACCAATGTGGGAATAGTGGCAGCCCCAAAGGGAGATCTCCGACCGAGCGAGGTGGTATGCCCGGTTAGGCCGAAGCCCACTTGTAATCATTTCAGCTGTCGTATCTGGGGGCACGGCAGTGCCCCCGCCAAGTCGAGCGCGAAGCAAACACTGCCGTACCATCCTTTACTGGAACCATTTCGCCGCATTTTCAGGCCCCTATTTGAGAACCTCTGGATAAGACCAGAACGCAGAAATTTTCGTCATCCAGTAAGCTATAATCACATACTTAAAATCCAAAATTTCAAGTCTGTAGGTCATTTAGTTCCGAAGTTAAGCGAAAGCAAAGTTTCGCATTTATGACACTCACTCACTCACTCACTCACTCACTCACTCACTTATACACTCACTCATGATCATCAAAATAGAACTAGTACTTCCCATAAACTCAGAGAGCTGAAATTTGGTACAGAGTTAGGGTTTAATGGCCACATAAAGGGAAAACTATAAAAACTAGGATAATCGATCTGGGGGCACGGCAGTGCCCCCGCCAAGTCGAGCGCGAAGCAAACACTGCCGTACCATTCTTTACTGGAACCATTTCGCCGCATTTTCAGGCCCCTATTTGAGAACCTCTGGATAAGACCAGAACGTCAATCTGGGGGCACGGCAGTGCCCCCGCCAAGTCGAGCGCGAAGCAAACACTGCCGAACCATTCTTTACTGGAACCATTTCGCCGCATTTTCAGGCCCCTATTTGAGAACCTCTGGATAAGACCAGAACGTCGATCTGGGGGCACTGCAGTGCCCCCGCCAAGTCGAGCGCGAAGCAAACACTGCCGTACCATTATTTACTGGAACCATTTCGCCGCATTTTCAGGCCCCTATTTGAGAACCTCTGGATAAGACCAGAACGTCGATCTGGGGGCACGGCAGTGCCCCCGCCAAGTCAAACGCGAAGCAAACACTGTCGTACCATTCTTTACTGGAACCATTTCGCCGCATTTTCAGGCCTCTATTTGAGAACCTCTGGATAAGACCAGAACGTTGATCTGGGGGCACAGCAGTGCCCCCGCCAAGTCAAGCGCGAAGCAAACACTGCCGTACCATTATTTACCGGAACCATTTCGCCGCAATTCAGGCCCCTATTTGAGAACCTCTGGATAAGACCAGAACGTCGATCTGGGGGCACGGCAGTGCCCCCGTCAAGTCGAGCGCGAAGCAAACACTGTCGTACCATCCTTTACTGGAAACATTTCGCCGCATTTTCAGGCCCCTATTTGAGGAGCTCTGGATAAGACCAGAACGTAGAAATTTTCGTCATCTAGTAAGCTATAATCACATACTTAAAATCCAAAATTTTAAGTCTGTAGGTCATTTAGTTCCGAAGTTAAGCGAAAGCAAAGTTTTGAATTTATGACACTCACTCACTCAGTCACTCACTCATGATCATCAGAATAGAACTAGTACTTCTCATGAACTCAAAGAGCTGAAATTTGGTACAGAATTAGGGTTTAATGGCCACATAAAGGGAAAACTATCTGGGGGCACGGCAGTGCCCCCGCCAAGTCGAGCGCGAAGCAAACACTGCCGTACCATCCTTTACTGGAACCATTTCGCCGCATTTTCAGGCCCCTATTTGAGAACCTCTGGATAAGACCAGAACGCAGAAATTTTCGTCATCCAGTAAGCTATAATCACATACTTAAAATCCAAAATTTCAAGTCTGTAGGTCATTTAGTTCCGAAGTTAAGCGAAAGCAAAGTTTCGCATTTATGACACTATTGACACTCACTCACTCAATCACTTATACACTCACTCATGATCATCAAAATAGAACTAGTACTTCCCATAAACTCAGAGAGCTGAAATTTGGTACAGAGTTAGGGTTTAATGGCCACATAAAGGGAAAACTATAAAAACTAGGATAATCGATCTGGGGGCACGGCAGTGCCCCCGCCAAGTCGAGCGCGAAGCAAACACTGCCGTACCATTCTTTACTGGAACCATTTCGCCGCATTTTCAGGCCCCTATTTGAGAACCTCTGGATAAGACCAGAACGTCAATCTGGGGGCACGGCAATGCCCCCGCCAAGTCGAGCGCGAAGCAAACACTGCCGAACCATTCTTTACTGGAACCATTTCGCCGCATTTTCAGGCCCCTATTTGAGAACCTCTGGATAAGACCAGAACGTCGATCTGGGGGCACTGCAGTGCTCCCGCCAAGTCGAGCGCGAAGCAAACACTGCCGTACCATTATTTACTGGAACCATTTCGCCGCATTTTCAGGCCCCTATTTGAGAACCTCTGGATAAGACCAGAACGTCGATCTGGGGGCACGGCAGTGCCCCCGCCAAGTCAAGCGCAAAGCAAACATTGTCGTACAATTCTTTACTGGAACCATTTCGCCGCATTTTCAGGCCTCTATTTGAGAACCTCTGGATAAGACCAGAACGTCGATCTGGGGGCACAGCAGTGCCCCCGCCAAGTCAAGCGCGAAGCAAACACTGCCGTACCATTATTTACCGGAACCATTTCGCCGCATTTCAGGCCCCTATTTGAGAACCTCTGGATAAGACCAGAACGTCGATCTGGGGGCACGGCAGTGCCCCCGTCAAGTCGAGCGCGAAGCAAACACTGTCGTACCATCCTTTACTAGAAACATTTCGCCGCATTTTCAGGCCCCTATTTGAGGAGCTCTGGATAAGACCAGAACGTAGAAATTTTCGTCATCTAGTAAGCTATAATCACATACTTAAAATCCAAAATTTTAAGTCTGTAGGTCATTTAGTTCCGAAGTTAAGCGAAAGCAAAGTTTTGAATTTATGACACTCACTCACTCACTCATGATCATCAGAATAGAACTAGTACTTCTCATGAACTCAGAGAGCTGAAATTTGGTACAGAATTAGGGTTTAATGGCCACATAAAGGGAAAACTATAAAAACTAGGATAATCGAACATCTGGAGTACCTGGTGACCCTGATTAGAAAACACAAGAGCCCAACCAAACTATTAGAGATCGACATACCGCCTTTACAAAAAATATTCAACTTGGTGGGCTGCTTCATTTGATGTCAAAAATCGAAGGTCTGAAGTATCTGATGAAGAATCCTCAGCTGGTTTCAGCTGATTAGAGATATGGTAATGCCCCCCTTCTACTATTGGTACATAAAAAAATCGACTGTCATTGCAAAAACCTAGCGAAGTGGGACACATCTTCTAATTTAATCTAGTCCGTAGCATTCCACTGCTGGGCGAATGCCTCCCTTTCTGATTTGATACGCATATAAATAAAATTAAAGGAAAACTCTGGATAAGACTAGACTGGCTTTTATACTTATATTTACAAGTTTACAAGAAGAAATAGTCGAACGATTAACTTTATTGTACTCGATCATTACACAAATTAAATAAACAAATTACACTGAAATCTAGTAAAATAAATCAATATGCCCAAGTTTCTACAAAAATAAGTGAAATCCCACCAAAAACAATCTGTAAAAAACTAGCCAAGTCTCGATAGAGCTGCTTGTTTATCTCTAAAAGTAGTGAAATCTAGACAAAGTCGTGCCAAGTCTAAGATTTCTTACTGCGATTTCTTTATTATTATAGTTAATGTTGTGTGACTTGGCCGTTGAACATTCTTTATACGTTACAAGTGGGTACAAGTCAATTTTGTTTACACGTAATGTATATCTGTTGTAACTACCTATGTTTGTTAAGCGAGATAATAGCCCATACTGGTATTGGTAATTGGACGCTAGTGAGTAGTGTCTCATTTTAGGCTGTTGTTGATTGTAGAACACATGTATTGGAGCAATGGTATCATGGAGCCCCTTTTGTACCATTGTGTACCCTTCAACGGCCAAGTCACACAACATTAACTATAATAATAAAGAAATCGCAGTAAGGAACCTTAGACTTGGCACGACTTTGTCTAGATTTCACTACTTTTAGAGATAAACAAGCAGCTCTATCGAGACTTGGCTAGTTTTTTACAGATTGTTTTTGGTGGGATATATTATACTTTCGAACTCAGAAACTTCGATAGCGCGATTCAGGACTGTGCGCTGATTGGTCCGCTACAACTACATTCAAGGTCCTTAGAAGTTAGAAGTTAGAAAAAGTAACATTAACAACATTAAAACGATAACGAAATTCGAAAAGAATAAATTAAATAAGATTGACATAATATAATATCTTCGCTGAATTAC
This sequence comes from Glaucopsyche alexis, assembly GCA_905404095.1. Classification (NCBI taxonomy): domain Eukaryota; kingdom Metazoa; phylum Arthropoda; class Insecta; order Lepidoptera; family Lycaenidae; genus Glaucopsyche; species Glaucopsyche alexis. The sequence continues at coordinate 1,077,353 of FR990061.1, read as the reverse complement.
ATGGTTACTCCCATGACCAATACATTTTGTTCTGAACCTTGCTATCGTTCCCATTTTGCATTTTGTTTAAGAACCAGAGCCATTAGCCAAGTTGCCATCGCTAATTACGAAGACGAAGCTCGAAAACAAAAACGTACTATGGGATTATTTCAAATCCAGCATCGCTAAATGAGATAATGTCGCTATGTCACACTTCGGCGTCGTATTTAGCGATGGCTACTTCGCTAAAGGCTCTATTTAAGTATCTACTTAAGTATAATAATATAAGGTCTCCAAAAATCAATTACGGATACTTTGGCCATAATATGATCTACTGCTTATTTATCGACGTTTAAGCAGAAAATTAATTGTTATGATAACTAATCTTGTATGGGTGACTCCCCGCAAACCGCAAACTCGCCCATATAAAGAAATATATATATATATATATATATAACAGGCTACTTTTTATCCCGAAAAACTATAGTGTTCCCGAGGTATACTATATTTACGCGGGTGGAGCCGCCGCGGGTAACAGCTAGTATTAATATAAAAAAATATTTTTCTGCTTAAACGTCTTTATATGCCCGAAGTATCCGTAATTGATTTTACCAAACCTTATTCGTGTCACCGACAACTGATAAGAGCATAGTTGAATTTGTATGGAAACGGGTGGCTTACCTCCAAGTTCTTCATCCTCCTCGTCAGCTCCATGACCCTCCGCGTGCCGGAGTAGTTGATGTCCATCACCTGCTTCAGCTGGGCTTTAAAACTCACTGACGCGGCCGTGTGGAACACCATGCTGACCTATAATATATGACGACTAATACTAATGGCTCAGCGGTTGAGCGGCGGCTCGAATCCCTCTAAAGGAACAAAAAAGTTTTCTATGTTCCAGGGTCATGGATTATATTATATGTAACAATAATCTTAAATATAGATAAGTATGTGTATAGTATAAATGTATTATGTATACATCCCGCTGTCCCCGTAACACAAGTTCTTCGGATACTTAGCACGGGGCCAGATTGACGTGGTGTGAAGCGTCCATAGATATTGATTGATATTATTTATTTATATTTTTCTTTCGTTAAATGATCTGTAGTATAATATGGAATATGGATAAGCTTGACATAGATGAGAGACATGTGCCATATTAAATGAGTAAATGCTAGAAGGCACTAGAGTTAGGACCAACTGATATGGAAATGGCTCTTGTAATGCATATAAACTAACGTAATATAATATTATTTATTTTATTTCGTTTTTGATTTATGAGTATAATCATAGACTAATCAAATTACTATAGACTGACAGATCCCATACAATAAAACGTACACGAAAAAAAGGTCCGGATTCTGGTTAGGTCTAGATGGCGTTAGTTACTAGCACGAAAATCAATAAATTGCACAAATTAGCGAAGTAAATCAATTATGTTCTCTTTTAAACAAGAAAAAATATTTTTCAGTCTCTTTCCAGTGTGATTTTAAAGTTCAAAGGCTGATATTTGATAATTGTCTCTAAATCCTAAAAATTAAACTCAGTAGCTTGTTTTAGACAATTATGGTAGATGGCGTAGTATTAAGGTACCAAATGTGATCACTAGATGGCGCGCAAAAGCATCGAATAAAATAGGTACCTACTTATATAAACAGGTACAATACAATGTTGTTTAATGTAGATATTGATCATAATAATTATTGTAGCTAGGGTGTTGTCCGCGACTTCGTTCGCGTGAATATGGGTTATCGCGGTTGGATAAAAAGACAACGTTAATTATTATGAAAACAAAACTAAATATGTACCTAGGTACCTACCTATCATAAAAAATAATACAACTCTTTAAAATACCAAGAAATCTTATTTTGCTTAAAATACCTACCTATTTAATAGAAAACTACACGAAATCAAAGTGTAACTTAATTAGAATATTGAATTAAACGATAAGTAACCGCAATGAAAATCAAAAATGTTTGAAATTACGGTTGACAAGTCATTTTGCAGTCGCGGACAGTTCAGGTGAACTTTATTTTGAACCTTATTGCTAAGGTATAAGGTTGAAAATGATACACCGTATCTGTCCGCACGCTCTATGCTTTGGCATAAGAGCGTTTCAAATTTTTCTAAAGTTTTTATCGTACTAGCAGCCTTAGCATGACGTGGCGACGCGAGCCGAAGAAATAAATTTAAAGAAGAAATATTCTGTATATAAAGACTGAAACTAAATGTCTAGGAGCGCCATGATGTGGAGTAGTTGACATTATTGTAAGACTAGATGTTGCACGCGACTTCGTACGCGCAAAAGGAAATCCTGCGGTAACCGTACATTTTGCCGCGATAAAAATTAGCCTATGTCCTTCCCCGTGGTCATTATAATCTATATTTGCACCAAATTTCATCAAAATCGATCCAGTAGTTTCGGAGCCTATTCAATGCAAAGAAACAAACATACCAACAAACAAACAAACAAACTTTTCCTCTTTATTATATTAGTATAGAGTATTTGACGTTAAATTAAGAAAAAGTTTCTACTTTAGCTGTGGAAAGATTCCATTTTTTGAGCTCATGCTCGGGAAGAAAAGAAATATTTTTTCTCATAACGACGAAGCATCAACCTTGCTGCCTTACAATAAGACCTATTCTGAATTCCGAATGGTATTAACGTTTCTTCGATCTCTCATTTTGTCGATTCTTCGGTATTTCTTGCAGGCTTAGCATGCACATCCAATGTGCATGCTAAGCCTGCTAGTCTGTGTAACAAAAGAGTTGAAAAAGGATTTCGTGTGTCATATTATATGACTAATGACACAGACATTTGACTCGATATGCGATGCATATAGTCCCAGCCGGTTTTAAGAACAAGAACAGCATATAATATTTAAAGTTGCAAAAAATATATTCAAATTTTGGAGCGTGCAAAAACCGAATATGGCATACTGAATTACTAAGTTGGCGAAAAAATGCAAGGCACTTATAATTCAAAATCTGGCGACTATATAATGCTAGTTTTCTTAACTGAATACGTCTTATTCCAAACCGACAGCGACAAGCACAGGTCAACAATAAGGCGATTAATCGGAGTCCAGGAGGCAAAATAGGTAGGTAGGTCACAGGTAGTAGGCAAATTATCAGTTCCGGTGGGCAAGCGCAATCTGGGGGCACGGCAGTGCCCCCGCCAAGTCGAGCGCGAAGCAAACACTGCCGTACCATCCTTTACTGGAACCATTTCGCCGCATTTTCAAGCCCCTAATTGAGAACCTCTGGATAAGATCAGAACGCAGAAATTTTCGTCATCCAATAAGCTATAATCACATCACAGAAATCCAAAATTTCAAGTCTGTAGGTCATTTAGTTCCGAAGTTAAGCGAAAGAAAAGTTTCGCATTTACGACACTCACTCACTCACTCACTCACTCACTCATGATCATCAAAATAGAACTAGTACTTCCCATAAACTTAGAGAGCTGAAATTTGGTACAGAGTTGGGGTTTAACGGCCACATAAAGGGAAAACTATAAAAACTAGGATAATCGATCTGGGGGCACGGTAGTGCCCCTGCCAAGTCGAGCGCGAAGCAAACACTGCCGTACCATTCTTTACTGGAACCATTTCGCCGCATTTTCAGGCCCCTATTTGAGAATCTCTAGATAAGACCAGAACGTCGATCTGGGGGCACGGCAGTGCCCCCGCCTAGTCGAGCGCGAAGCAAACACTGCCGTACCATTCTTTACTGGAACCATTTCGCCGCACTTTCATGCGCCTATTTGAGAACCTCTAGATAAGACCAGAACGTCGATTTGGGGGCACGGCAGTGCCCCCGCCAAGTCGAGCGCGAAGCAAAGACTGCCGTACCATTCTTTACTAGAACCATTTTGCCGCATTTTCAGGCCCCTTTATTCTACTCGAACATTACACAAATTAAAAAAACAAATTACACTAAAATCTAGGAAAATAAATCAATATGCCCACGTTTCTACAAAAAGAAGTGAAATCCCACCAAAAACATTCTGTAAAAAACTAGCCAAGTCTCGATGGAGCTGCTTGTTTATCTCTAAAAAGTAATGAAATCTAGACAAAATCGTGCCAAGTCTAAGGTTCCTTACTGCGGTTTCTTTATTATTATAGTTAATGTTGTGTGACTTGGCCGTTGAAGGGTACACAAGGGTACAAAAGGGGCTCCATGACACCATTGCTCCAATACGTGTGTTGTACAATCAAAAACAGCCTAAAATGAGACACTAGCGTCCAATTACCAATACCAGTATGGGCTATTATCTCGCTTAACAAACATAGGTAGTTACAAATGTAAACAAAATTTACTTGTACCCACTAAAGTATAAAGAATGTTCAACGGCCAAGTCACTCAACATTAACTATAATAATAAAGAAATCGCAGTAAGGAACCTTAGACTTGGCACGATTTTGTCTAGATTTCATTACTTTTTAGAGATAAACAAGCAGCTCCATCGAGACTTGGCTAGTTTTTTACAGAATGTTTTTGGTGGGATATCGTATTTGAAAGAAATCTAAAAGCAATTGAGAAAAATACAACAACACAACGAGGAACGCAATCAAAACAATCCGAACTCCGAAGTACGCAGTAGCTGCTGACAGCTGTACGGAGTACGGACCACAGAACACTATTACTCATCTACACTAATATTATAAAGAGGTAAACTTTGTTTGTATGTTTGTTTGTTTGTTTGTTTGTTTGTTTGTTTGTAATGAATAGGCTCAAAAAGTACTGGACCGATTTAAAAAATTCTCTCACCATTCGAAAGCTACATTATCCACGAGTAACATAGGCTAAATTTTATTTTGGAAAAAATAGGGTTCCGTAAGATATTTGGGTTTTTCGGACACAAGGTGTAAAAAATCAACCAGAAAAGTTACTTATTTTGCGTACGCTGCCTAAACTATAAAAGATAGAACCATAAAATGTTCTAATTAATTGTAGATCTTATAAATATCTACAAAAAAGTCCGCGACACACTATACCTATCTATGTCGAGTGAGGTACAACAACCATTTTTTTATTTAGAAATCTTGAATTTTTTTGGACTACATTTAAACGCGTTTATTTTACTCATGCTATTAATCCTTATCAAAATAAATTATTTCATCACTAAGTACAGTTTATGTAGATAATATTTGGTCTTTGAATGATTAAAATTGGACGTTTGGTTTTGAAGTTATGGCGAAATTAAAATATTACGATTTCTGCTGCACGGCACGGCCCATTGCGAAGTGGGCGTTACCAAGGCGGGGGTGCGCGTGCGGGGGGAGTTTCTATCTATGACTTCTATGAGTAAATTTTTTGTTTTGTGTTCGTTGTAACTATGATGGATAGATACTTGATTCTTGAATACCTATTTATTTAGTGTTTGTTGTATTGTTAGTCCTGAAGAGTATAGGTATTTCATACGATAAAAGTATACCCACCTACTTATTTCATTGAGTTTTAGTAGGTACCTATATTAATTTGTTTCTGTTTGTTTTGACTAAATTTCGCCCGTTTTGTTAGAGGTTTAAAGACATTCTGTAGTATCAGTATCAGTATTGTACCCGTGCGAATCCGGGGCGGGTCGCTAGTATTTCATAAAGAGGTACGGACGGCGGACCGGCAGATCATAGTGTTGCCACTTTCCGTTTTAAAAGTTTAACAATTAACTTTATTTTGAAACCTACAATTTTCTTTTGTTCTGAATTTTTTTTATTTAAATGAAATTAAGACGTTATAAACTTTAATTCAAAGTACAAAAATCGAGTTACAAGATTGTTGTTTAGGTTAAGGTATAAAGATAGAGGTGTTTCAAATTATTAAAACGCCGTAAATAAATACTGGTTATTACAGAACCAAAATAATATCTTGTCAAATAATTGTACACTTTATATAAACACTAATAAACAAAGCATATTTGAATATAATTCCAGAATGTTGGGTATCTATTTTATATGCATGGCAACATTAATTCATCCTCACACGCGCACGTAGAGAAATTTACAAATTAAAGAAAATTGAAGAAATTTTGTAGGATAGGTAGGTCTTTATTAGCGGCTCAACCATAACTTGTTTAGCGCCACCTATTGACGTTTTTTTAAATATAAGATAACTTATGACGTACTTCAAACATAGTCCTAGAGATGGCGTTTTTATTTTTAAATAAATATGGCTAATTTTGTAATTTGATACACTCAACGTCATCTAACGGTCAACAAGAAAATTAAAAAATGTCGTACGTTTTAATGTATGGGATCTGTCAGTCTATAGTAATTTGATTAGTCTATGGTATAATATTATATTCATGATGATGTGACTTATTTGGTTTGATGATTTTTAAATTTTACATTATGATTTTTATCGCAAATAAGATTTCCACGCCCTTCGGGCATCTTTCTCTTATAAATATTTGAGTAATTATAGCACTGACTTAGATATTGACATTGATGTTCCGTTATTTCCGAATACATTTGGCTTCCCAGGGCCTTTAGTCAAGATGCATTCGATAATTTTGAAGGCGAAGTTCGAAAACAAAATGTATCTACGGGATTTGACACAAGTCATCGTTAAGTGACATATCGCTTGCGATGCCTTATGTCAAATCCCATACATTTTGTTTTCGAATTTCGCCGTCAAAATTATCGAATGCATCTTGACTAAAGGCCATGACTTGGGGCGGTTCTAAATGCCGAAATTGTCATTACATTTTCCTCCAAGAGTTTTTGATCATTCGTTTTGATGCCCAAGCGATCTTCCAGCAGATCTCCGCCAATAGGAATCACCTTGTTTAAGTCGTGTGGTCTGGTTTCTTTGAGTTTCGCGAATATCTGTAAAACAGCATCTGTTATAAGGGTTGCAGAAAATTAAAAGCACGTAAATGCATTAGCACGTAAATGTTCCTAATAATCTTGCAGGTGTACATCAGCCTCTTTATCAGGATGTGAAATACTCACAGGCAAGCTGAACATTCCCTGCAGCCTCTTCTCTAGAGTGACATCTGTATTCTGTCGCATTAGCACGTAGATGTTCCTTATGTCCTTGCAGGTGTACATCAGCCTCTCTATCAGGATGTGAAATACTCACATGCAAGCTGAACATTCCCTGCAGCCTCTTCTCTAGAGTGACGTGTGTCTTCTGTTCCTGATGTCCTTACAGGTGTACAGCAGCTTGTCTATCAGGATCTGAAATACTCACAGGCAAGCTGAACATTCCCTGCAGCCTCTTCTCTAGAGTGACGTCTGTCTTCTGTCGTATTATGACGTAGATGTTTCTGATGTCCTTACAGGTGTACAACAGCCTCTCTATCAGGATCTGTAATGCGAAAGAGACAACTAACTTCTTGCTGGCCTGGTAGGTAGGCAGGTGATTCTTTTCGGTTCAGATTCAATTTACTCTTAACCTAAATAAAACGAACAATTAGAACACATAATGCTACCAGTTTAAATGTCACATGTTTGACATCAAAGTTGTTGGCGACACGGCAGCTCTGCGGGGCCGTGGTCGTCGGGTAGTGGACTGTAGCTTGAGGGTTGTGAAGTCCTGGAGAAGGAGCGGGAAGTCGAAGTAAAACACCAGGAGAATCTTGGAACTGCTATTTGGCAGAGTGTTGGTGCAGCAGAGTTTCCTCAGGCATCTGCGGTGTTGTGAATGTGAATGTTTTTGCACTGAGAAAGTGCGTATTAATATTGTGAAATTGCACTGATACAGCCTATGGGGTGTATCAGGTGTTGTCGTGTATGCGCAGTCCGTTTATTTAAGCAAAATACAAATTTGTTCAGATTACATTAGCTGACATTCTTATAAGATAATACAATAGTAAACAGGCATTCTTATAAGACTAATTACAGTAAAAACGTAAAATAAAGTTTAAAAATAAAAGAGACAACAATAACATTAACGTGAGACACACTGCGCGTAAGCGAGAAAGGGACAACAATATCAATTGTGTGAGACACAAGATAGGAACATTCTCTATACAAATTATCTTAAATCTACACATTAACAAAATATACTACAACTAAGTGAATTATGTATTATTTTACAGCATAGCATAATTCCAACAGGGATTATATTCATAAAATATCTAATACGACAAAAAATAAAACCTAAACTATATTTTACATAGTGCGAAAAGGACAGCAATAATTCAATATGGTAAAAAATGAGACAAAAGCGTAACTTAGTTTTCTAATAAGAAATAAACAGGAATAAAACTAAGCTATTATTTACAGTCTCCCCCTCGTGCGCAAGCACCAAAACGTTTTATTCCTGGCTGCTTAAGAGAATCAGACGAGAGGCTGGGCGACGAATCAGTCCGGCGGCTGTGCGGACTTCGGCTACTCTGACTCGCCCGTCTGGGCCTGGGAAAGTCTTTGCTATTTCTCCTCTAGGCCATATTCCTCGGGGCATCGTTCCGTCACAGATTAACACGATGTCTCCGGGTTTGAGATTGCTGTGCTGCGGGTTGCCGAGCCGAGGCATCAATTGGGGTTTGTATTCTGATACCCATCGAGCCCAGAACGCTTCGGCCAACTTCTGTGCAGCTTTCCACGAGCGACTGTCTGCTGTATAGTCTTTATACGAGCCGAAAGGTATCATCCCGCTTGACCTCCCAATCAGAAAGTGGTTTGGGGTCAGTGCTTCCTCATTTAGATCGGGATTTACTGGAGTTAACGGTCTCGTATTTACGACATGCTCTGCTTCCAGCAATAGAGTATGCAGCACTTCATCTGGAGGCGTCTTTTCATGCAGAGTGACTCGTAATGCTGCCTTCACAGATCTCACTAATCTCTCCCAGGCGCCGCCCATGCTTGGGGCCCCAGGGGGTATTCTCTTCCAGGTTATTTGTTTTCCAGAGGCGAAGACTTTCATCGCGTCATCATTTTGTCGAAGAGCTTCCGTTACTTCTTTCTCGGCGCCCACGAAGTTGGTTCCGTTGTCGCTATATATGACCGTCGGAGTGCCGCGGCGGGCCATCATTCGGCGCAGGCTCATAATCATGGAGGATGCAGAGAGGGAAGGCACCAGCTCCAGATGTACGGCCCGAGTGGTGAGGCACGTGTAAAGGGCACCCCACCGCTTCTCTTGTCTTCGCCCGACCGTGACATACATCGGCCCAAAGTAGTCGACCGCTGTGGCTGTGAAAGGCGGCTGATTGTGGGCTAGTCTTTCGGGAGGTAAGTCACCCAGGGGAATTTTAGAGGGAATTCCCCTGTAGGTTTTACACCATTGACATCTGTTGCATATATAGCGAAGCATGCTGCGTAGTCCAATTATGTGGTAGCGCTGTCGGAGCTCGTTCATCACGGTCTGGTGGTTACCATGATTAAAGACTGCGTGCGTATGATGCACTAGCAGCCGTGTAAATTCTTCCTTTGCATGTAAGACGGGCAGGTTGTATTCTTCCTTAACTCTGCTATCAAGGTACAATATCCCGTTGCGGTCGAGTTTAACAGCAAGCTTGTGAAAGGGGGACCTCTTCGGTGGTCGCTGCCCAGCCTCTATAGTCTTTAAGTCGTCCGTGAACGAGATGCTCTGACTCCTCTTGATGAGCAGCAGTTCTGCTAGTCTGATATGGTCAGGAGATATTTCTGTGTTTACTTTTCTCTTGAGCAATTTGGCTTTAAATGCCTCAGCTGAGAGCAAGACGGTGGCAGCAGCGCGTACCAGGCGCTTATAATTCGAGAACCTTTCGACTTTAGGTAAGTAATCGCTATTATTTCGGTCTACACAGACGTGAACCTGCTTAATGATTCTCTCCTCCCCTGAAGGGGGTAGGGGAGCCGCGGTCTGCTTTTCGCACGGCCATGTCGCGGGGTCGTCTAAAATAAAGCTAGGTCTCGTAAACCATCTATGTTTCGAATTAAAATTCGCCGGAATGCATTGCAATAAGTCGGGTCCGGTTAGTAGCGCGTCATTTAGGCATTTTCCCCCGTATTTAGCCGCAGCATCGAAAACTAATCGCACCTTACCTTTTTGAGGATGTACTACAGAAAAGTGAGGTAAGTACCAAGTGCGAGGTGATGTGGCCGGGGTGCTCACTAATTCCGCGTAACCCGAACTTAGCAAGTTATTTATTTGTTTAGAGTATTCTAATTTTAAGTTTACATCCTTATCTAACTTATTTTCCAAGTTATAAAGACGGCTGAGGGCCTGTTTCTTATTGTCCGGCATTACTTCATTGTCGGTTTTCCACAATAAGCCTGACTCATACCGATCGCAACCGTCAATTTTCTTACAAGTTTTATTTAAAACAGCTAACGCGCGCTCGTCCGGGTCCGACTTAGGTTTACGCGGCTCTATACCTAACGACTCTAAGCTAAAATAATTCCTAATCAATTCTAGCGCGGGATCCTCGGACTGCGAAGTTCTTACGTGACTTACAAACGGAATGTTATTTTTGCGCGAGCTTGCGTCCAGCCCGTGCAGGACCCATCCTAGCCGAGTTAGCGACGCTACTGGCTGGCCCTTATTTCCGACACGTAGTTGTCTGGATGTAATCAAGTGCCAGTTATCTTGGCCGATAAGTATTGTCGGTTTAGCCTGCTCGTAACAGAGTTCGTCCTCTAAGTCCGCTAGGTGGCTGCACTGTCGCACTAATTCCTTACTTATTGTCTGCGGCGTAAGGTTCAAATTTCCGATTGTGTTCGCGTTTATTTTTTCAATATTTCGACTACAAGCGCCGCGGATCGAAAATGCTATTTTACACGATTCGTGGTCGTCAATTTTATTACCCCCTACCCCTTCCAGCTTTAGGAGCTGGCTGCGACCCCTAGGTGCTACGATGTCCGCTACCGTACGCTCGACGAGGGTCAATGTAGAGCCTTCGTCCAGCAGGGCGTACGTGGCGGTGCTGCCCTCTGGGCCGCTTATTTCAACCGGCACAACTTTGAGGTAGGTGTTAGACGCGCGAACGTGATTAATTGAGCTTATATTTCCGCTAGCGGGCGGTGCTGCACTACCGGTGCCATGTAATAATTTATTATGCGATGCTTCACAACCGTTTACGCCACACGGAATGTATTTACATCTGAAAGTTCGCCCGTGCGAACTATTTAGGCATCTAAAACAGAGTTTACTATTCTTAGCCGTGTCCCATCGCTCCGACACGCTAAGTTTGTTAAAATCAGCACAATTAACAATCGTATGGGAGCCTGTACATACGGGACATCTATTAGAAAAGTTTGACGGCGCCTCCGTCACGGGGCGTGGCGCCACTGTCGTGGGACGCGGCGCCTCAGCCGCGGGGCGCGGCGTGCGATGCTTCGGCCTAACATACGATTCTTTTTTGAATTGAGGTCTACTCGCGGTTGCTACGGTTTTACGCGGCTCGTACACATTTTCGCAGTCCGATCTATCGCATGAACTATCGCTATCATAACGCGACGATTTCGGAGCTCGCGTGCGAGTCGTGTTTACCGCGCGCGGTCTTATTATCTTGCCTTTCTTTTCTTCCTTAGCCGTTTCGTATGCGAACATCGCGCCGCACTGATCCGCCATAATATTTAAAAATCGAGACATTAACTCGAGTTCCGGCGCCCCGGGGCGCTCCGACTTGAACTCGTACCACTTATATTTTAAAATAATGTTTAATTTATCGACTATGCGACCTACTAACTCGGGAGAATACAAATATTGCGGTTGATTAAGCGACTTTATCGCCGCTACCGTGTTCGATATTTTATTCGCGAAACTACTAACGTTGCGCCCGTCTTCCGTCATGCGGGGCAAACGTTTTATATTTTCAATTTCGGAAAGGATAAGTAGTTCGGGCCTGCCGTATCGCCGTTCTAACGTATCGATTATTTCGTACGGATCCGATACCGTGTATAGCAAGGCTCTAACTGTTTCGCGGGCCGCTCCTCTCAATGCTTTTCTCAGCCGAGCTACGTTTTGTACGTCTGAAAACATTTCCGCGGTGTCACTAAATACGGATTTAAATGCCATCCACTCTGTAATTGTACCGTCGAAGTGGGGCAACTCGTGGATGAATTTAGGCGTCGATTCCGACTTGCTAGAATTGACCGCCTGAACTATCGCGTTGGCTAGCATCGTCATGTCGTTTAGCGGCGCATTACCGGTGCGCGGTTCGTTTCTTTCGGTCGGACGCGCATCTCGTCCCGGGTTTTGAGCGTTTGTCGACGGCCTAACGTATTGCTCCGAGATCCAGCCTTCTATTCGGGTTTTATCTACTCTGGGTGGTTGGTCCGCGTCGGTGGACTCTTCTAGCTCTATCCTAGCTATTTCCAGCCGACTCATGGCAGCTGCGGACGCCGCCCTAGCCCGTGCTAGCTCGGAGTTATGGAACTCTAATTCGGCCTGCAACATCGATAATTTGCTGCTCGCTCTGTCCCCGGGGACGTTAACTACAGTGCCCGGCGCACTTCCTATATTTTCGACTGCGTTGTCGATTTGCGCGGGTTCTGTATTTTGCGTCGGTTTAGTGGCCCTAGCGTTGGTACGCGCGCTGCTTTCCGTCGTGTCTTCTACGCCGGTGCCTCTGCTCCATGTGTTGGTTTCCTGGGACGTGGTCTGCCCAGACGACGGCGTCTCGTCTTGCGAGGGCGTGGTCTTGCCCGAGCGCAACACACGCGCGTTCTCCATTGCGCACGAGGGGGCCCTAACCTTAAAACTAACACTTTTCACTTTCACTTTTCACTTAATGTCTTTAACGCGACCTACAATGCCTACCAAGCCTACTGCTATCAGCCCGGTCAGCTTACTACCGCGGTGACGCCGAACCGGGAATGGGAATGCAGGGGGATAGGAAGGTAGGAACCTCCCGGTAGAGGGCGCGGGCGCTCACGGGTGCATTAGAGTGCGGGAGGAATGTCCGCACTCGACGTTGCGTGCCAACCTGTGGCCCCAGAGCGTTACCGTACCGTGCCGGCGGGGTCTGACTGTGCACCTGGGTAGGTGTGTGGAGGCGTCAGGTCGACCACAATGCTTCTGTGCGCTCTGCAGGGGCCGTTTAACACCGCTAGGTGGCCACGCACGTATATGAGGATTGCTTCCAAGTAATTGGTGGAGGTAAGCAAAGCCAACCACCAACACTCGCGCGTACTTGTTTCTATTTTCACTCTTGCAGGTAGACGCTGGCCGTAGCTGCAGGGGCCTCGTCTCTTCTCCTGGGTTTCTTTCTTCAAGGGCTTCTATCTTCAAGGGCTTCTATCTTCCCGGACAGGTCGCAGTCTTCAGGCGAGCTTCTGTCTTCTCTTCAAGTCTTCTTCCAGGACTGGCTGCCGTCTTCAATGGCGAGCTTCTTCACGAGCTGGCGCAGTGATCCGGCGTCGATGGACCAGCTGTTGGCGACACGGCAGCTCTGCGGGGCCGTGGTCGTCGGGTAGTGGACTGTAGCTTGAGGGTTGTGAAGTCCTGGAGAAGGAGCGGGAAGTCGAAGTAAAACACCAGGAGAATCTTGGAACTGCTATTTGGCAGAGTGTTGGTGCAGCAGAGTTTCCTCAGGCATCTGCGGTGTTGTGAATGTGAATGTTTTTGCACTGAGAAAGTGCGTATTAATATTGTGAAATTGCACTGATACAGCCTATGGGGTGTATCAGGTGTTGTCGTGTATGCGCAGTCCGTTTATTTAAGCAAAATACAAATTTGTTCAGATTACATTAGCTGACATTCTTATAAGATAATACAATAGTAAACAGGCATTCTTATAAGACTAATTACAGTAAAAACGTAAAATAAAGTTTAAAAATAAAAGAGACAACAATAACATTAACGTGAGACACACTGCGCGTAAGCGAGAAAGGGACAACAATATCAATTGTGTGAGACACAAGATAGGAACATTCTCTATACAAATTATCTTAAATCTACACATTAACAAAATATACTACAACTAAGTGAATTATGTATTATTTTACAGCATAGCATAATTCCAACAGGGATTATATTCATAAAATATCTAATACGACAAAAAATAAAACCTAAACTATATTTTACATAGTGCGAAAAGGACAGCAATAATTCAATATGGTAAAAAATGAGACAAAAGCGTAACTTAGTTTTCTAATAAGAAATAAACAGGAATAAAACTAAGCTATTATTTACAAAAGTGGTGACCTGATGATGGCATCAATGAGGAATCGAGGGAACTCCTCGAAATTTATATGGACGCATATGGTGATTTAGACTTTTTCTTTTTTTTGGTAGCATGTGTCTCACATGCTACCAAAAAATAAGATTTTGCACCAAGGTTATACCCTGGTGTCCATATTATTAAGGAGTCTTTGGGTTAAGGACTTCAATTGGCAACGTCAAAATTTGACATTTTAATTTTTTAAATTGTGTTTAAAAAGTTCAAAAGTCAAAATAAAGACTATTCCCAGTTATCAGTTGAAGTCCATATTATTAGGTAATAAGCACAGAATACAGAAATAAGGCAGCTGGATCCAAAAGCACTGAACAGTACTCCCCAGTCTTTAAAGATACGCGTTTGGAAATTCCAAAATTGTTTAAAGAAATATAAGCATATGCCACTATGTCACTTACAGTAATCATCATTGTAGTGTATGTGATTTACTAATAAATAAATAATATATATACATAATACAACAATTACTACACACGTACATACATACATACAAACAGACATAACATTGTCTCGATCGCACCACGTCAGTCACACGAGAGTAGATGTGTAATAGTTATTGCTGCTAAGTGCGTGATCAAGCCTGTGAATTACAATACAAACACCGGGTATTACAAGTGGCGACGAGCAAAAAGGTACAATAATCAAATTACTTTCAAGATACGACTGTTAAAAGCATATAGGTTAAAAAAAGAAGGAAAAAGATTCAATACGTTATTATGAAAATGAATCATAACCCTGTTGTGGTTATTATTTGCTACATTTAAATTTTATTTATTGGTTAAAAACTATTATAATCTATTAATTGTTTCTTAGTAAGTTATTCATACCTACATTATTTATTGTTATATCAAACATGACTTGTGCGCGCGTGTCAGATTAGAGTATAGATTAAAAGAATAAAAGTGTATCCCGCCAAAAACATTCTGTAAAAAACTAGCCAAGTCTCGATGTAGCTGCTTGTTTATCTCTAAAAAGTAATGAAATCTAGACAAAGTCGTGCCAAGTCTAAGGTTCCTTACTGCGATTTCTTTATTATTATAGTTAACGCTATGTGACTTGGCCGTTGAACATTCTTTATACGTTAGTGGGTACAAGTCAAATTTGTTTTCCAAGTGTAAATTTTCCATCGTCAATGGTTAGCGGTTCTGGCGACAGATTGGTGCAATGGTGTCATGGAGCACCTGGTTTTGTACCCTTGTGTACACTTATACGGCCAAGTCACACAACATTAACTATAACAATAAAGAAATCGCAGTAAGGAACCTTAGACTTGGCACGACTTTGTCTAGATTTCATTACTTTTTAGAGATAAACAAGCAGCTCCATCGAGACTTGGCTAGTTTTTAACATAATGTTTTTGGTGGGATTTCACTTCTTTTTGTAGAAACGGGCATATTGATTTATTTTATTAGATTTTAGTGTAATTTGTTTATTTAATTTGTGTAATGTTCGAGTAGAATAAAGTTAATCGTTCGACTATTTCCTCTTGTAAACTTGTAAGTATAAGTATAAAAGTCAGTCTAGTATTATCCAGAGCTTTCCTTTAATTTTATTTATATGCGTATTAAAAGCAGAAGGGGAGGCATTCGCCCAGCAGTGGGACGCTACGGGCTAGATTAAATTAGAAGATGTGTCCCACTACGCTGGATTTTTGCAATGACAATCGATTTTTTTATGCACCAATAGTAGAAGGGGGCATTACTATATCTCTAATCAGCTGAGACCAGCTGAGGGTTCTTCATCAGATACTTCAGACCTTCGATTTTTGACATCAAATGAAGTAGCCCACCAAGTTGAATATTTTTTGTAAAGGCGGTATGTCGATCTCTAATAGTTTGGTTGGGCTCTTGTGTTTTCTAATCAGGGTCACCAGGTACTCCAGATCTTAGATTATTCTAGTTTTTATAGTTTTCCCTTTATGTGGCCATTAAATCTTAACTATGTACCAAATTTCAGCTCTCTAAGTTTATGGGAAGTACTAGTTCTATTCTGATGATCATGAGTGAGTGAGTGAGTGAGTGTCATAAATGCGAAACTTTGCTTTCGCTTAACTTCGGAACTAAATGACCTACAGACTTGAAATTTTGGATTTTAAGTATGTGATTATAGCTTACTGGATGACGAAAATTTCTGCGTTATGGTCTTATCCAGAGGTTCTCAAATAGGGGCCTAAAAATGCGGCGAAATGGTTTCAGTAAAGAATGGTACGGCAGTGTTTGCTTCGCATTCGACTTGGCGGGGGCACTGCCGTGCCCCCAGATAATATGGAATTTAAGGGATTGATTCTTGAATCAATCAACCTAATAAAACAATGTCCAAGTAAATTATTGTCAAGTCAAGACACCGCGCCGACATAATTTTAATAATTTAAAGTAAAGTAAAATTTAGATAATAACTGATATATTATATTATCTATTATCAGTAATCTATTTACTGATATTTCAATTTGAATATGTATAACGAATAGCAAATAAATTTATCTCAACCTACCCCAGAAATTAAAGGTAGGTTAGGTTAGGTTAGGTTAGGTTATAATATACCATTTTCTTGAGGATCTTCATCACAGTTTAAATTTATATAAAACAGAGATAAGCCAACATTGGAAGTAACAAAACATGTGGGTAGCTATGTTATTTACTAAAAGACTCGCTTTCTGTTAGCAAAGCACTATTATTCTAAGGTCACATTTACGAAATGTAATTTATAACTATTCAGATTCAAAAGTATGTGGTAGCAGCTACAAATAAACCATACATCAAGTAAGGGAGGTGATGTCGTGAACAATACTAACTTTTCACAATTATATTGTAGTAATGAATTATTAGATAGCAATGTGATGCCCAGGTTACGTTAGTAATATATATATTCTTTGCCCAGGTGCTGCAGCCATGGAATATCAAAATAATGGTATTAGACACAATATTTTTAGACAGGAGCGGTGACAAAACAATGGATAAGTAGCATCGCCTGAATGTTTCAGTTGCCCGTGTGGGAGACCGACTGGGCGCGGTTTGCTATTCTATAGACTAGTCTTGGGGTTGCCAGAGTGGCCGTGGACAAATACTTTTATGGTTGTAAATAGTTTGTAGATGGTTGACAAATACTTTTATACATTTCGTTTCTACAGTTACCTACATAGTTCTTTAGTGGTAATATTGTTATTCATTACATCAATGACACATAGACAACTAAGTTTTAATATTATACAGTAGATATTAGTATGCAACGGCATTAGACTATGTCCAGAAACTGCGTATTCTTACGCACGCAAGGTCTACGCACGTAGTCGAGGTACTAGGGCCCCATACATTGCGTCCAGAAGCTACGTGCGTATTATTTTAGCTATGCGCGTATCGTACAAAATTGACCTATTAAACCGCTTTGGTTGATTCAGGCACGGATCCAGCTCTCAAAAGAAGATGTGGCCCGAAAATTTTGATTTTATTATTTCCTTCATAACATGGTTATTAGAATTTTAAAAAAGAGTTGTATTATTTTCTTTATAATATTATGTTAATTAAAAGCTAACGCGCGGAGTGAGCGAGAAATTTTTTCGCTTATTTAGCAAAAAAATTATTTTGTTTGGTAAAAAAAAATAAGCTTTCAATACCTTAAACCTTAAACAAATTAACATCAACTAAGATTATAAATTAATTAAATAAAAAATATATGCATATATAGTATAGAAACATACACAAATTATAGATTATATAACATCGGCAGGAGTAATTCCTATCGGTTCAACGAAGTATTATTTTTTCTTAAATCTGTTGGTTAGTAAATAAAAAAGGGTCGAAAATTTATGGAGAGGTGACAAATTTTGCGCTTTCTTCAATCTACCTGACTAAAGGTCCGCTTAACACTAAATCCACTACTATAAATATGTATTTTAACAATAATGTAAGTATGACCAGCAGGTAAAAAGCACCAGATAAGACTCAAAAGGTTAACAATACCAATACAACTACCCACTGAACCTATTTTGATTATAAATTAATAGACCTTGAAAGTATGCACTCACAAGGCTGTTGGGATTGTGGGTATCCCATACTACACGTATAGGTGCTCCGCTCCTGGCTCAAATAGGAGCAGCAATTACGCAGTAATACGCAGCTACCTCGAGTACGCGCTAGACACAAAGTGAAAGAAAAATGTTTTTCTCGCTCCGATTGTATGATTCAGAGTGAGACAGAAGTATTCAGTTCATTCGTTACACAGCATTCAGATCGGTTGACACTGTTGGCATTTTGCTTTACAGAGTGTTCCGAAATTTTGTGCTGTCAATGTTTTGTCAAAACCAATTATTTTTGAAGACACTTTATATTAAAACCTTCAACACACAATTGATATCGATTTGAAATAGTCAAAAGTGTCATCCCCTGTATTTTGGAGTGCAATGAAAGCGTAGTAAGATCGAGTTGCCAAGTTTCAAAAAATATTTCTCCCTAAAACAAATAGTACGGTTCCCGTGGATTTTACCTAGCATGCGAATACTCTCAAATATAATTATTAAAGTACTTATGCCTCATCGAAACTTCATAAAGTTACATAATACGATAAAATATATAGGTGCCGTTAAAAATCAAAAAAGTTACATACCAAATATGTAAGTATTACCTTTTTAGAAAAACATACCTATAAAGATACTTTATACAGTAAAACTACTTATAAACTCTTTCGGAAGTCTCACACATGCTTTCCAACATCCGTCATTTCCGTAGAAAAAAAAACGATGATTGCCGAAGGCATTAGTTAGTTGCACTGTACGCAGCACATTGAATGACGCGGTCGCGTCCTATTCGTGTCATATAAAGTCTATACTTTAGCCTATTCACGTTATGAAGGCAGTGAATCATGCGTATCTACATACTATTGACGACCTCTGTGGCTCAGTTGGTTGAGCATGTTGGTGCTCAAGCCGGAGGTCGCGGGTTCAAATCCCGCCGAAGGAACAAAAAAGTTTTTCTGTGTTCCTGGGTCATGGATGTGTATTAAATATGTGTATAATATAATAAAAATCTTAAATATGTGTATAGTATAAAAGTATTAAATATATTTACGTTGTCTGGTACCCGTAACACAAGTTCTTCGAGAACTTACCACGGGATCAGATTGATGTAGTGTGAAGCGTCCATATATATTATATTATTATAATTATTATATATTTTATGTCAAAATGGCTTACTTTAATAGGTAAATTAATGTAATCACAGCTAATGCGTCAATTTTGACATTTGTATGCATAATTCACTGCTTTTTTAAACACTTACAGACTATAAGTTATTTCGTAGATATCTAGAGGGTAAAAACTGTATGTATGTCACCAGGCTATGTCTCATGAGATCATAATCCTTGATAGCTAGACAGTTAAAATTTTTAGATAACCTTTACTAAAAATAGTCGATTTCGTAATAAAAATGAACTCTTATAGTTTTGCTCTGTCCCTCTGTCTGTCTGTCCACGCCTCTAGCTTCTGTAATTATGAATATAAATGGATGAAATTTGGTATAGTTTTTTGTATATTATATTATTATCTCGGATTTAGCATCGTAAAATAATAATAATTTTATATTTTGAGGGTCCATACATGAGAAATGGGGATGAAAAATATTTTGTCATTGTACCCCGTTGTATTGCATAACGTTGAATAGCGCTTTAAAATAGAGTCAAGATTTCATACATGACATTTTTTCAAAATTTTCGAGTAGTTGTAAAGTAGTTTTCTAAATTATAGGTTAAACTTGTTAAAAATATTCTAAATACGCCTCTGTATATTGGTCAGATCTCTGTATTATATATACCAGCCGGCCCATTTCGGGGGGGGGGGGGGGTTGAACCCCCTAAACCACCCCCCTGGCAACGCCCATGCTGATATATGTATAATGCTTAAAACTAAGGGAAAATTATTTTGAACCAAACCGGACTGTGACTTTTGAAGTAATTTGAAAAACGTATTACGCGTTGATAGTAACGGAACCCTCCTTAGACACAACAAACGTGAATTTTTTGACGTTTTTGGCGTGATTCTTTAATGGCAAGTTGGCAACAGGTAGACGCTTGCAATAAGAATTTTGGTTTTTTATACAATACATTTTTTATACCAATAAGTGATAGGTCAGCCGTAATTAAATAATAATAGTATTTTATATAACTTATCGTCAAGCAAATCAATTGCATATTTAAATAAAACAAGCATAAAACCCCCCCTAATAACCCCTTCAGATACCTTTTCTCCCTAAATTTAGGGAACTTTTGGGACTTTCCCAAGTTGGCATCACAGATAGACCGGCAGAAATTTTGTTGTGATAAGATAAGAATCTCTACGTGCGTAGGTTTACGCAGGCTTACGCACTTTCTGGACAGAGTCTAAGTATTGGTATTGCAAAATGTTTAATATGGTATATATATAAGAATATCTAATACGCGCGTTATCTCGCAATAGGTATAGGTACGCATGAATAGTTCAAGCTTATTGAGTTTTTCTAATGTGCGAATTAAGTTACGATATGAATGATAAAAAACAAACTAGTCTTATTCTGAAACTACAGTAAGATGTAAATTTTCTTTTGAAGATTTGTAGCAAGTTATTTGAGATATTAAGTAGGTTCTTAAGTTTGATCTTTGTTTAATTCTATTTCTTAAACAATTAACGTTCTTTGGCGCATAACTTTTACAAAATATGTCGGTATTATGTTTATTTAAACAAAGTAAATTCTGATTCTTGTTGTTGTATGTTGAACTTGTAATTATTATAAGGTCAAAAGCAGTAAAATAAAGAATATAATTGCTTTATATGCATAATAATACAAAATTAATTTCGTTAAATTAATAAATATTATAAGTAATAATAAACAATGCTTTTAACTATACTGAATCATGTCACAGGGTACCTGAAAGTAGGTACCTACTGCCATTAAATTGGTTATCGGGTATGAAATAATACCTCCATTAAATTGATTATCGGGTATGAAATAATACCTCCATTAAATTGATTATAGAGTATGAAATAATACCTCCATTAAATTGATTATCGGGTATGAAATAATACCTCCATTAAAATGGTTATCGGGTATGAAATAATACCTCCATTAAATTGGTTATCGGGTATGAAATAATAACTCCATTAAATTGGTTATCGGGTATGAAATAATACCTCCATTAAATTGGTTATAGAGTATGAAATAATACCTCCATTAAATTGGTTATAGAGTATGAAATAATACCTCCATTAAATTGGTTATCGGGTATGAAATAATACCTCCATTAAATTGGTTGTTGGGTATAAACTAATACCTCCATTAAATTGGTTGTTGGATATGAAACAATACCTTCACTGATAGTATAAAGATGACTGGTAGTATAAAGGGTACAAATTGATACCATCATTAAATTGATAGTTTTTAGAATTATTGTCCCGCTTAGGGTAAAGAATGTCACCAGTGTGGTAAAATAGGACACTTTAAGTCTTATTGTAATTCGAGATTAAAAGTTTCAAACAATAAAAGGAAACGTGAAAGTTTTTCTATAGGAAATAATACACAGATTTGGAAAAAAGCTGGAATGGGAAATAGAAACGAAGTCGATTTAGTAGAAGATGATGAAGTTAACTACGTTTTTTAAGTTGACAAAGATGCTACAATAGGGGATCGGACTACATCTGAAATATTTGGTTTCATTAATATATTCAGAAATATTGAGGCATTACTACTTGGGAAATGAAAAAATATTTTATGCATGGGCGTAGCCAGGATTTAGTTTCGGGGGGGGGGGGGGGGTTCAAGAAAATAAAACGTACATTACTTTTGGGGGTTGTGTTTCAAGAAAGAAAAACTAAAAGTACATTCAATACTAGTCTTTAACGCCCTCATTTTCTTTCGTTTTTACCCCTTTCAGCTTTAAGCCCTCAAAGACTGTGTAATGCGAAAAAATACAAATATCAATAGCCTCAAGCTGAACGTCGGTACTGAATTTTATAATATGTTCTTTAAGCCAAACACGAGCGAGCGAAGCGAGCGACCAAATTTTTTTCCCATTTTACAGGTTACAATCTGTTCAAACGTGTAGCTAAAGCAGTAAATAACGGTGAAATTTAGGGAAATACCATACAGTCAACCAGTTAAACAGAACATCGGTTCTCAATAATTTAATATATTTTTCATATGAAACGCGAGCGAGCGAAGCGAGCGAGCAAATTTTTTTTCCTAGTTATTAGATTAAATCTGTTCAAACTTTAAGCCCTAAAAGAGTGTAAAAATAGGGTGATTTTGTAATTTCAATTTAAGTTAAATTTACGTAATTTATAGATGACAAAATTAAGTTAGGTTTGTCATATAATACTTATTTCATACTTTTTTCGTCGTACATAATTACAAAATTTTGTGACAGTGACGTGCCCAAATTATGTCAAAATTTTGTGTACCTATAGGTTCGAGGATTTGATGGCACGCGTGCCATAGGTTCACGATTCCTGTTTAGGCTATTGATTTTATGGTTTTTTTTAGTACAACAGTCTTTCAGGGTTTAAAGTTTAAAAAGATTTTACAGGCAAAGGAGTAAAAAACATTTTCTCGCATTCTCAGTTTGAACGCATTTAACATAAACACATACTTATAGTACAAATTAGTATCAAAGTTCTGTTTTAGGCTGTTGATTTTTTCTTAATTACCTTAAAAAATCATTTTTCAGATAGGGTTACTGGGGCGGAAAAATATGGGTCAGATCTCTGGTATATATATACCAGCCGGCCCATTTCGGGGGGGGGGGGGGGGGGGGGGTTTGAACCCCCTAATCCCCCCCCCCCCCTGGCTACGCCCATGATTTTATGTGTAGTTTACTAATTACCAATTTTTTTGCGAAATTGGTAAACAGGGCGGGCCTACATCATTGGTTTGCTTGCATTATATACGAGAACATTCATTATGGTAAGTATGAACTTAAACGCACAGGTATCGCCGTATACTTATTATCTACCTCATACACTTTAACCCAAGATTGACGTCATTTCTAGGTCGACTTTAGTATAGAGCGTTTTTACGATTTGACTGACTTTGTAAACTACCGCCATTGTAAACCACATTTCGTGAATAAAATATGATTATGATTATGATTATTAATAGACTTGCGAGGTTTTGTATACAAATCGCTGTACCTTTGAAAATATTGACTTTTGATATACGATTTCTTCTGAGAAGATACTCATATTTGGGGGTACTATTCATTTATGCAATAAAAATCAGTCTGCTTGCCTATAACTTGCAAATTAGGTGGAATTAAAATAAATATGCTAATTGACTCTTAATGTAAACCAAATCTAATCAGCGACAAAACATGGAAGGAATCGAAGGATAAGAAAGTTCAGATTAGGAATATAATTAAGGGGCCAAACAGAATATTAAATGTTGCTTCTCAATACATTTTGGACAATATGTTGTATGTTAGGAAAATTTAAGTATGTTCAATAATTATGAAGAGCAATAATCACTGTAGAAACACTAGAAATAAACACAAACTAGAGCTACCGGTGATCAAACTGAGTAAAGTTAGTAAATCTTTTATACGCCTATAGAATAGAATCCCAGAAAATGTTCGAAATCTGTCTATTACTAAATTTAAAAAAGTAGTTAAAGAGCGTTTACTAAAGCTTATTATAGGGTAAATGGTTTTATTCAGAATCGCACACCGTGGAAATAGAATGGCCGCCTTGAAGGCTACTTCTATTTACTATTGTAATCTTGTTATGTAGTTTTGGTCATGTCATTGTAATATGATATTTTATTTTAAAAGAAAACGTTCCATATTTTTGGTAAAAGATGACCCCGTGCGAGTTTCTTACGCCGGTTTTTCTTGCCGGGTTAGTTCCCGAACCGGTGGTAAGCATCATGTAAAATGACGTTAAAAAATACCAACTTTGAATAAAATTGTGTTTCTATGAGAGTATTTTGCTGAGAGGAAACCGAATTTTCTGGTGGCCACGCATTGACAAGGATGTAGAAAACTTAATCAGATCTTGTAAAGGTTACACGTTAGTAGGGTTGCCAATAGCACCAGTGCCTATGAAAAGACGTGACCTTTGGCTCCATGGCTAGACATTGCAATGGATCTTTTAGGTCCACTGCCGAACAATGACTATTTACTTATTCTTATTGACTACTACAGCCGTTATAAAGAAGTAAACATCACTAAGACAATCATAAGTTAACAATTAATAAAACTTTTGAAGGAAATTTTAAGCAAATTGGGTTACGCAATTTCTATGGTAGACAGTTAGTGAGTGAGGAGTTTCGAATATTTTGCAAAGAATGTAACATTCGTCTTTTTAATACAGTTCCATATTGGCCGCATATGAATGGAGAGGTTGAAAGACAGAATTAAGACATTTTAAAGCATTTGCGTATTACTTAGATTGAAAAAGAGACCTTAAAGATAGTATATTTATATATATAGTTAGATAATATATATATATATATATATATATATATATATATATATATATATATATATATATATATATATATATATATATAGTTTAAACAGCCTTTTGTACAGCGCTGTAAATAATAATTGCCTAGTTGTAAGTAATACCCAACAACAAAACTGTTATGTTGTTGATATTAATAATTTTAAATTTAGTAACTTGACTATAGATAAGCATAACTTACCTTACTTTTGTTTGTACTTACTTCTGCTTCTTTTGAGCAGAAAATTAGTATTATATCTTGGAACATGTTCCAAATAATTATTTAAATTAGATTGTAAGACGACATCCTTTAGGATGTCTCTTGCAAGAACTTAGTAAATAATTTACAAAATCCTACCAAAAAAGTTAATAATGAGAATTTATGTGGTAATAAGAATAAAAATGTAATTAACCTGGTGCATCAAAATTTACAAGGAATGGTAGCTAAAGAACTTGAAGTTGAGTTGTTTCTAAAGCAATTAAATATCGACATTATATGTATTTCAGAACATTGGTTTAGAAAACATGAACTCACTTTCAATTTCAATGGCCACCAGGTGCAAGTTCTTTAAAAAGTTCTTTAAAAAAGCCATTAGAGGAGGCTCTTTAATATTAATTAGAAAGTCTTTAAAATTCAAGGAACGTAAAGATATTGTGAGCCTTTCTACTGAACGAATAACTGAGGTAGCTTGTATCGAGTTGAGCCATCTTAGTATTGTAAGCGTATACAGGCCTCCATCTAGTTTATACGATTCATTTGAACAAATTATGGAACAAATACTAACAAAAATATGTGCTTCTAACATTAAAGTTATTTTAAGTGATGATTTTAACATTAATTTATTAGACTCAAACTCCACCACTGTTAGATTCACGTCATTGTTAAAATCGTATAATCTTTTTAACTTATTTAATGAACCGACAAGAGTAAGTAATTCAATTGCTACCTGCATTGATAATAT
This sequence comes from Glaucopsyche alexis, assembly GCA_905404095.1. Classification (NCBI taxonomy): domain Eukaryota; kingdom Metazoa; phylum Arthropoda; class Insecta; order Lepidoptera; family Lycaenidae; genus Glaucopsyche; species Glaucopsyche alexis. The sequence goes on along the minus strand of FR990061.1, from coordinate 1,051,849 downwards.
TTTTACTAATATTACTCCTTTTAAAAAAGAAATAATTAATATGCTTAGATCACTGTGGACAGTTAGCTTCATTTAATATTAATTGTGATAATAATCCGCAAGAAAAGATTGTGTTTATCCTTATAAATAAAAAACGTATAGAGCAATTTAGAAGTAAATTTTCTGAAAATATTCAATACTGGGATGAGTCCAGCAGTTCAGATGAAGCTTTTAATAATTTATTTAAGTTAATAAGAACGCCATTTAATTCAGTATTTATTCAGGGTACCAGACAACGGAAATATATTTAATACTTTTATACTATACACATATTCCAACGTGGTAGAGCCATGCTTCGGCACGAATGGGCCGGCTCGACCGGAGAAATACCACGGGCTCACAGAAAACCGGCGTGAAACAGCGTTTGCGCTGTGTTTCGCCGAGTGAGTGAGTTTACCGGAGGCCCAATCCCCTACCCTATTCCCTTCCCTACCCTCCCCTATTACCCTATTCCCTCTTAAAAGGCCGGCAACGCACTTGCAGCTCTTCTGATGCTGCGAGTGTCCATGGGCGACGGAAGTTGCTTTCCATCAGGTGACCCGTTTGCTCGTTTGCCCCCTTATTTCATAAAAAAAAAAAAAAAAAAAATATTTAAGATTTTTATTAATATTATACACATATTTAATACACATCCATGACCCAGGAACACAGAAAAACTTTTTTGTTCCTTCGGCGGGATTTGAACCTGCGACCTCCGGCTTGAGCACCAACATGCTCAACCAACTGAGCCACAGAGGTCGTCAATAGTATGTAGATACGCATGATTCACTGCCTTCATAACGTGAATAGGCTAAAGTATAGACTTTATATGACACGGATAGGACGCGACCGCGTCATTCAATGTGCTGCGTACAGTGCAACTAATTTGTTAATGCCTTCGGCAATCATCGTTTTTTTCTACGGAAAGGACGGATGTTGGAAAGCATGTGTGGGAAGATATTAGCAAAGTAGTTTTACTGTATAAAGTATCTATATAGGTATGTTTTTCTAAAAAGGTAATACTTACATAATATATTTGGTATGTAACTTTTTTGATTTTTAACGGTACCTATATATTTTATCGTATTATGTAACTTTATGAAGTTTCGATGAGGCATGAGTACTTTAATAATTATATTTGAGAGTATTCGCATGCTAGGTAAAATCCACGGGAACCGTACTATTTGTTTTAGGGAGAAATATTTTTTGAAACTTGGCAACTCGATCTTACTACGCTTTCATTGCACTCCAAAATACAGGGGATGACACTTTTGACTATTTCAAATCGATATCAATTGTGTGTTGAAGGTTTTAATATAAAGTGTCTTCAGAAATAATTGGTTTTGACAAAACATTGACAGCACAAAATTTCGGAACACTCTGTAAAGCAAAATGCCAACAGTGTCAACCGATCTGAATGCTGTGTAACGAATGAACTGAATACTTCTGTCTCACTCTGAATCATACAATCGGAGCGAGAAAAACATTTTTCTTTCACTTTGTGTCTAGCGCGTACTCGAGGTAGCTGCGTATTACTGCGTAATTGCTGCTCCTATTTGAGTCAGGAGCGGAGCACCTATACGTGTAGTATGGGCATACCCATAATCCCAACAGCCTTGTGAGTGCATACTTTCAAGGTCTATTAATTTATAATCAAAATAGGTTCAGTGGGTAGTTGTATTGGTATTGTTAACCTTTTGAGTCTTATCTGGTGCTTTTTACCTGCTGGTCATACTTACATTATTGTTAAAATATATATTTATAGTAGTGGATTTAGTGTTAAGCGGACCTTTAGTCAGGTAAATTGAAGAAAGCGCAAAATTTGTCACCTCTCCATAAATTTTCGAACCTTTTTTATTTACTAACCAACAGATTTAAGAAAAAATAATACTTTGTTTGAACCGATAGGAATTACTCCTGCCGATGTTATATAATCTATAATTTGTGTATGTTTCTATACTATATGTGCATATATTTTTTATTTAATTAATTTATAATCTTAGTTGATGTTAATTTGTTTAAGGTTTAAGGTATTGAAAGCTTATTTTTTTTTACCAAACAAAATATTTTTTTTGCTAAATAAGCGAAAAATTTTCTCGCTCACTCCGCGCGTTAGCTTTTAATTAACATAATATTATAAAGAAAATAATACAACTCTTTTTAAAAATTCTAATAACCATGTTATGAAGGAAATAATAAAATCAAAATTTTCGGGCCACATCTTCTTTTGAGAGCTGGATCCGTGCCTGAATCAACCAAAGCGGTTTAATAGGTCAATTTTGTACGATACGCGCATAGCTAAAATAATACGCACGTAGCTTCTGGACGCAATGTATGGGGCCCTAGTACCTCGACTACGTGCGTAGACCTTGCGTGCGTAAGAATACGCAGTTTCTGGACATAGTCTAAGAGATAACGTCAAGGAATGTCAATTTTAAATTTAGAGAAATTGATTCCCAAGACATTATTAATACATTTAAATTGTTAAATATAAAAAATACTGCCTGGGGTATGTCTACCAGAATTATCAAATCAATAATTGACATTGTAGCTCCTTACCTAGCCATAATATTTAACAATTGTGTAAAAAGTGGTGTTCCTGACTTAATGAAGCACAGTAAGGTTATGCCTCTTTTCAAGGCTGGAAATAAGTCTGACCCAGCAAATTATAGACCGATATCGATACTACCGACATTTAGTAAAATATTTGAGAAAATTATTCTAGTTGAATTAACTGTCGGATAAAAATAATCAGATACAGTTCCTTAAAAATATCTCAAGCAGTTCCATAGCCACAACGCCATCTAAAACCATATATGACAACAGAGCCAAAACACCAACACTCAAACGCCTAACTAATATTCATATGAAGTTATCACGCTTGTCGCCCATACTAAATGCAATACAATATAATAACAAGATTCTCGAAGTTGATAAAACTCCTAAAAGTAAGACACAATTAACATCAGTAACTCGATCTCGAAGTTTGGCCTCATCCCTCAGTGGCCTTGCTGCAATTTACGACCCTGATGCTACAGCATACAATCTCAAAACATCCCCTGAAAATTGTCTAATAGATGGCGCCACAAATAACATCAAGAAGAAAATATATATTATGGGTGATGAACAAGCTCGTGGGTTGGCTTCCCAAATATATTATGATCGACTTCATAAAAATGACAATACATACGAAGTATATGGCATAATCAAATCATCAGCTCAAAGCCAAGAATTTTTGATGTCCTGTAAAAAATTAATAACCACACTAAACAAAGAAGATGTTGTAATTTTAGCTTTCGGATCTAGTGATAAAAATCCATATAAACTACAATGTAACCTAAGCAATATGTTATATTTATTAAGATATCACAACGTTTTTGTTATTGAAGTACAATTTAACCGCTATCTAAATGAAATTATGTTAAATAGTTTTATAAAATCAATAACAAACAATTACTGTAATTGTAGTTACATAAAATTTAGAAATTCAGAAATATTTTACAGTAATAGAAAACGTTTCACAAAATTATTAAGTTTCAAATTACATATAGAAATTGATTTTCTGTCATACAAGAAAACACTTTTAAAAAATAATGTACATACAAATTACAACTATAACTTAACAAATTATATCCAACAATTAGAACCACTACAGCCATGTAATAATTTAATTGACATGAATATGAATACCCAATTAGTACATAAAAAGGGCACAATACCTTACTATTTTTCCAAAAACAAAACTGAAAAAATTACTAACGATCGTGAAAATAGAGCGTTTTTTCGACAGCAAAAATAATTATAAAGAGCTAACTATTTTTCACCAGAATATAGCTGGTGCCATAAACAAATCGGATGAAATAGCAGTCGCGTTATCGGAACTAACTCAAAATGGAAAAGAAGTAGATATCATATGTTTAACTGAAACGTTTATTAAAAAAGGTATGGAGCAATTATTAAAAATCTCTAACTTTAAATTAGTTGCTTCATACTCTAGAAATACAAAGCACGGCGGCTCATGTATACTAGTTAAAAATAATATCCAATGCAAAACTCTCGGTATTGTAAGCGACTTATCCTGCGATTTGAGCTTCGAAGGCGCTGGCATTGAGCTTACATTACATAAAATTATAATAATCTGTATATACAGAACACCTAATAGCAATCCCGCGATTTTCTTTGAAAAATTAGAGACAATTTTACTAAAAATATCAAACAGATAAAAAAAAAATTATACTTTGTGGGGACTGGAACATTGACACTCTAAAATCAAATAAAAATAGTACAATTGATCTAATCAGTTTGTTAAGAAATTTTGACATAACATTACATATTAAAATGCCGACCAGGAAAACTGCTTGTCTTGACCAATTTGCAAGCAATATAAAATTAACTAAAACGGATATCCTCCACTTAGGCCTGTCAGATCACGAGACAGCCCAAATTTTATGTGTTAAAATAAAAAAAGGCCGCGAAATAATCACTTGGTTTGAACGATCTCGGGATTATAGTAAGAACAATATACGAACATTTTGTAAACACATAGCTTCTCTAAGTTTTTCAGAAGTATACGAACAATCTAACGTAAATGATGCATTTAATAAGTTCCACGAATTATTCAAGCTTTTCTATAATTTATGTTTTCCGGAGATAATAATTAAAAAGAGTAATTTAAATAACAAAAATACATGGTTGACGAAAGGTATAAAAAAGGCATGTGTTATAAAAAGAAAATTATTTTTTAGTTACAAATATACCCCTTCAAATAAAAAATTAAACTTTAAAAAATATAGACAATACCACACGATTTTAAAAAAGTGCATTCGCAAATCATTGAAACTGCAGAATCAAAATTATATTCACAAGAAAAAAAAAACAAATGTAAGGCAGTTTGGGATGTTATTAACAAAAATATTGGTGACATTAATAAAAATATTGACATTGACACAATTGTATATAAAAATCAATTATTTTCGAATCCTCGTGACATTAGTGAAACATTTAATAACTTTTATATCAATTTGACGAATACTCATGACTTTAATTTTAATATCGACGACATAAAATCAACCTTGAGCGACAATTACGTGAATACAATTTTTCTAAAACCAACTGACAAAAATGAAATAACTAATATAATAAAAAATCTTAATAATACTAATTCCGTAGGGTATGACAATTTAAAGACAAGTGTAATTAAAGCGTGTGCTAATTATATTTTAGGACCATTAAGTGATATAATAAACCTATCGATTGAAGATGGTATTTTTCCGGATATTCTAAAAAAGTCTATCATAAAACCATTATTTAAAAAAGGAGACAGTAATGATGTGAATAATTATCGACCGATAGCATTAATACCGGTCCTGTCCAAAATATTTGAAAAGTTCATGCTAAAGAGACTCTACGATTTCGTCACTGGTAACGGCGTACTGAAAGCTGAGCAATTTGGGTTTAAAAAGAACAGCAATACGACCCTAGCATGCTTCGAACTAATAAAATATATCACAGAAGCCGTGAACAACAAATTACCAGTGGCGGCAATCTTTTTAGATATGACCAAGGCGTTTGACTTTGTTGACCACAAGCTATTGCTACACAAATTATACAAATACGGCATACGCGGAAAATCTTACGAGTGGATTAAGAGTTATCTCAGTAATCGAACTCAGTGTGTAGAGATCGCTAAGATTGAAAAAGGTTTTAAAATGATGCACAGATCTCTATTCCAACTTAATGAGTACGGAGTCCCGCAAGGAAGTATATTGGGACCATTTTTGTTTCTATTATACATAAATGACCTTCCTAACATCACTAATTACAAAACCATATTATTCGCAGATGACACTACTTTAATAATAACATGTAATGACCAAAAAACATACCAAAATGAAATTAATATAAATCTTGACAAAATTCTTAAATGGCTACATAATAATAATTTAAAAATAAACTTAAGTAAGACTAAAATGATACAATTTAAAAATCCTAGACGGCCAACTATTAATCTTGACATTTGTTACGGTGATACAAAAATTGAAGAAGTTGACTCTACAAAATTCTTAGGTTTAATGGTGGACAAACATTGTGACTGGAAAGCGCACGTAGAATATATATGTAATAAGCTCGACAAATTCGTATTTGCTATTAAAAAACTACGTTTGACGGTATCTACTGAAACTGCATTAAAGGCTTACCACGGGTACGTGGCCTCAACGCTATCATACGGTCTTATAATATGGGGCAATTTCGTGGACTTTAGCAAAGCTTTCCGTGTTCAAAAGAAATGCTTAAGAGCAGTTTATGGTGCTTGGTCGTTGGATAGTTGTAAACCACTCTTTAATAAATCTCATACTTTACCATTGATTTGTATGTACATCAGAGACATCTGTACTTTTGTCAAACAAAATCCTGAATATTTCGCACTAAACTCTAATGTAATCAATAGAAACGTCGCTCCACGAAATAAATTTAAATTATATTTACCTCAATGTAGAATCGACATATTCAAACGCAATGTTTATGTTAGTGCTATCAGAGTGTATAATAAACTGCCCAATCGATTTAAGGAATTACCTACCACTTCTTTTAAAAGAGAGATATCCAAATGGTTGCTAAAACACTGTTTTTATTGTTTAAATGAATACATGTCTCATAAAGAACCGACATATATTTTTTTTAAATGTTTGAGAAATATGGATATAAAATAGTTTAAACGTTTTAATATATATATTTTTTTTTGAATGTATTTGTAATGTCACCTTACTTTATATAACTTCTTAATAATATTTTCTTTTTTAATTGCACGCCATCTGTATGGCAGAATGTACAAGAACATGTTTTTATCTTAGTAAGATCTCTGTAACACTACATTCTTGCAATAAACATATTATTATTATTATTACACTTTAATACAAATAATTTATTGCATACTACACAATTCGGTTTTACTGAAGGTCGGTCTACTACAGACGCAGGCATCAAGCTTCTCTGTAGTATATTCGAGGCTTGGGAGGAGGCGCAGGATGCATTAGGAGTTTTTTGCGACCTTTCCAAAGCATTTGATTGTGTAGACCATGCTACACTAGTCAGAAAACTACACCACTATGGCATAAGGGACTCAGCTCTTAATCTTTTGAGTTCTTACCTTTACAGCAGGACTCAAAGGGTAGAGATTAATAGTAAAAGGTCCACCGGGACTAAAATAGGATTAGGTTTCCCATAGGGACCTATTTTAGGTCCATTTCTTTTTCTCATCTACATAAATGACTTGCCTTACCTAGTTCAAGATAGGCATGAGACAGTACTTTTTGCTGATGACACTTCACTTATATTTAAAGTGAAGCGACAACAATTAAATTACGACGAGGTAAACAGTGCTCTCTCAAGTATAGTAAACTAGTTTAGTGTTAATAATTTACTTTTAAATGCAAATAAAACAAAATGTTTAAAGTTTAGCTTGCCAAATGTTCGGCAAGTACAAACCAATTTACTACTCAATGATGAGAGAATGAACATGGTAGACTCCACTGTATTCCTAGGTATTACACTAGATTATAAATTACAGTGGGGTCCTCATATTGCTAACTTAGCGAATAGACTCAGTTCTGCAGCATATGCAGTCAGAAAAATTAGAGAAATGTCAGATGAAGAAACGGCGCGCCTGGTCTATTTCAGCTATTTTCATAGTAGAATGTCTTATGGTATACTTTTATGGGGAAATGCTGCCGATATAAATTCAATATTTGTGCTGCAGAAGCGAGCTATTCGTGCTATTTATAAAATGCCCCCTATTGAATCTCTGAGAGAATATCTATAATCTCTAATAGGTATATGCCTCTCAGTATATTTTGGATAATTTGTTATACGTTAGAAAAAACTTAAGCAATTTTAAGAAGAAAAGTGATAGTCATTGTATAAACACTAGAAATAAGAATAAGCTAGATGTACCAGTGATAAGACTTAGCAAAGTAAGTAAATCTTTTAAGAGCCAATGTATACGCCTATACAATAGGATCCCAGAAAACGTTCAAAACCTTTCTATTAATAGATTTAAAAAAGTAGTCAAAGAACTTAGTGGTAGCCTTTTTTTGTTGACTTTCCGAAAATAGCTTTTTAAGTTTTATTTGGAAAAAAAATTTTCATTTTCATTTTCATTTTCAACGTTTGTGTGCTAAAGCCTATTATAAAGTAAATGATTTTGTTAACGATTGCACACCTTGGGAATAAGATGCAACCCTGCAAGGCTGTCTTTATGTACTTGTGTACTGACTTTTGTTATATTTAACACTAGCTTTTGCCCGCGGCTCCGCCCGCGTAAATATATTATTCCGCGGGAACACTACTACTTTTTCGGGATAAAAAAAATCCTATGTCCTTTCCCGGGACCAAAAGAATGTCTATACCAAATTTCATAAAAATCGGTGTTGCGGTTAAAGCGTGAAGAGGTAACAGACAGACAGACAGACACACTTTCGCATTTATAATATTAAGTATAGAAGTATAATATATTAGTATAATAATAGTAGTATATTAGTATAGAAGTATAGATTTGGAATAAAAAGTAGACTACGCGTTTGTCCAAAGAATTAACCACTACCATACCAACTTTCATTCAAATCGGTTCAACCTTTTAGCAGTGAAAAACAGTCAAATATCCACAAAATAATATATTATCCCTCGGGAACACTGTATCTTTTTGGGAAAAAAGTGGACTGCGCGTTTGTCCAAAGCATAAACCACTACCATAACAACTTTCATTCAAATCGGATCAACCTTTTAGCAGTGAAAGACAGTCAAATATACACAGAATAATACATTATCCCTCAGAAGCTACGTACTTTTTCGGCATAAAAAGTAATAGGATACTTTTTATGCCGAAAAACTACGGTGTCCTTTCCCAGGACTCAAAGTATGTCTATACCAAATTTCATCAAAATCAGTTCAGCGGTTAAAGCGTGAAGAGGTAACAGACAGATAGACAGACACACTTTCGCATTTATAATATTAGTATAGGTATTGTAAAAACTTTTGCGGTTTTCTGCAGAGTAGGCATCTACAGAGACACGAATTTGGTACGGAGCGTACAGCGGACCATATCCGCAGACCGAATCCGGTGTCGCTACACACGCACGGATTTGGTACGATGCAGTGGACCGAAAAGCTCGACACTCGTGTGTTCGATTTTCAGTTCTATTGCATTAGCACAGAGTTCTATTTATAGTGCTGTTTTTCGACGACGCGATGATTCCCGAAATTCATTGATAACAGGCAGTGATATCAACTCTCAAAAATATTTCTCCCCAAACTTTACCCCTGATAATTATACCATTGACAGGTCTAAGAGATAACAAGCTAGAAAGAAAGGTTATGTGTTTAACATAAAGACTTACGCGTGAATAACATAAAACTAACTTATCTTAATCTGATTTCACTCCCAATATTATATTTTCATATCCCTGACTATATACACACATTTAAATAATTTTTATTATTACATACAAATTAATTCACAAGGAGTAAACTCTAAACATCCTGGCCCCTAGTAAACCCCCGTAGATATTTTCCCTAATTTTGGGTGGTAAATCCCTAAGTTGGCAACACTGACACCGTTGTACGGCCTAACCGTTGTACGGAGCGGACCAAATCCGATGCGGATAGCTGCGAACTCTTCGCCTTCTTCTTATGTTCGCCGGACTGCCCTACACACGCTCGGATTTGGTACGGAGCGTACCAGATCCGCTGTACGCTCCGTACCAAATTCGTCACCACCATTTCGTCAGTAGACACCATTATTCGTAATAAGATACCTACCAAGCTTCAAGTTCAACCTAATATACAATTACTTAGTACCTATAATATGGTAGGATACTATAACATCAATTTAAAGTTTATTTCACTAAAATTAAAGAAGACGAATGTTATAAAAGTTGAAAATATTTTTTCACAGAATAGAATAGTATTTGAAATTATTAAACAGTTATTCTTCTATTCTGCTCAGTCAATATCAATACGGTAAAAAGACTATGGCTGTGTTCCACCGAAAATAGAGCTTGTTAGCGCTTGCTAGTGCTAAAAAAAAACAGATTATCCGCCAGGGCACATATTTTGCTAACTTCAATACTGTTAACATAATCCGCCATTTTGCTTATTTTATACCAGCGGTTGCCATTTTGCCTACGTTTTATTTTCCGCGGAACACAGCCTATGCACTTATGCGGTTTAATTTTGAATTTCGAACGCAAATATTTCAAGAGCCTGAACGAAATGATATCAAGGTACATTTTTACCGGCTAAAAAAATAGTAGGTAACTTATTACAGATCACCAAATAAGTTGCTCGCTCAAATCAAATTCTTAGTTTAAGTAGATCTTGTACTATTGGTTTACTCCTTCGCTATTTATTATTTGTGTTGAGTAGGATAAAAATAGATTTATTTTTATAATTTTAATTTAATAGTTTTATTTCAAGAGAAAACATGCGAAAAATGATGATTTATTTCGGTTTGTGAAGCAAGTTCAAAAATACAGTTTTTTCATGATCCCGTGGGAACCGTTTTGGTTTCCAAGAAAAAAAAATACTGTTAGTTATTTCATGTTCCAATCTACCTTTGTGCCAAGTTTCATTTAAATAGGTCGAGTAGATTGCCTGAAATAACGTCAAACAGGTAGGTACAGTTTTTTGAAGATCCCATGGGAACCCTTTAATTTTGCGGGATAAAGAGTATCCTATTTTACCCTTCAGGTCCTAAGCTACCTACCTGCCAAATTTCATTTTATTCCATCCAGTGGTTTCGGCGTGATGTGATAACAAACACACAGACAGACAGACAGACAGACATTTTTTTCAAAAACGATATTTTTAGGTTCTGTGGCCTTTATAGACCCCCCATTTTGATTTTCACTTAGATAACTTTAATGTACAGACATGACCCCTCTACAGATTTATTATATGTATATATAGATAGATAGATTTAAGTTTACAATGTAAAATTTATATATTAGGTTGGGGAAAAAGTTTCTTCGCATTTTATATAAAAATTCTAAAGGTTTTTTTATAAAGTTTATTTACAAGTGACTAAAGTATATAGGTGCCATTTTGTTCGATAACTTTTTGCCATCTTGTTGGTAGGTACATGATCCCATTGCTATAAAATTTTTGGAGCTTCTGATGAAAAAACTGCGACAAGTGATTTTGGCAGTCCTCTTGTGATGTCAACCTGACACTGCCTAAGGAATTCTGCAGCGACCGAAACAGGTGGAAATCTGAAGGTGCAAGGTCAGGACTATACGGCGGATGCATTAACACCTCCCAGCCAAACTCCCGTAATTTTTTCTGAGTGGCTAAAGATGTGTGAGGTCTAGCGTTATCATGGTGAAAAACCACACCCCTTCTGTTGATTAATTCCGGCCGCTTTCTCTCAACTTCTTGCTTTAATCTCATCAGTTGTTCGCAGTACAGTTCAGAATTGATGGTCCTGCCTGGCGGTAACAGCTCATAATGAATAATGCCCTTCCAATCCCACCACACACACAGCATCACCTTGTTGCGAGTTAACCCGGGTTTCGCCACAGTCTGTGAAGCCTGACCGGCCTTTGACCACGATCTTTTTCGCACGTTCTTGTCGTACGTGATCCACTTTTCATCACCAGTTATCAGCTTCTTCGAAAATGGTTCGGTTTCATTACGTCGTAATAAAGAATCACAAATGAGTACACGGTTCATTAGGTTTCTTTCAGTGAGCTCATGAGGCACCCAAATATCGAGCTTTTTTGTGTACCCAGCTTTTTTCAAATGCGCCAAAACCGTTTTGTGGTCAATCCCCAGTTCTTCAGCTACATCGTAACTACTAATATGCCGATCTTGCTCCACTTTTTCAAAAATGGCAACAGTTTTGTCCGTAACAGGGCGACCAGAGCGACGTGCATCTTTGATATCAAAATTTCCGGATCGAAAACGCTTAAACCAAATTTGCGCTACTCTCACAGATACTGCATTAGGTCCATAAACATCACAAATTTTTTTCGCGGCTTGTGTTGCATTTTTACCTTTTTTGTAATAAAATTTTAAAATGTATCGAAATTCTTCATAAGAATCGCTCATTTTAACAATAAGAAAAACAAATGAAAATTTCAAATTTACCTAATTTGAATTTGGAATTGTCTTCTGTAAAATTAAAACTTTTTAATGATACCAAAATCAGCCAGATACAATTGGTATAGCCCAAGATATTTTATGACAAGTTCATACATACTATAATGCGAAAATACTTTTTCCCCAACCTATTATATTTTTTTTAAAGAACAATTTTCCATCTTTTCAGTAAAAGATGGGCCCGTGCGAGTTTATTATGCCGGTTCTTCTCGGCGGGCTAGGGTTGAACCGGTGGTAGCTTTTTTGTTGACTTTCTGAAAATAGCTTTTTAAGTTTTATTTGGAAATAAAAAATTTCATTTTCATTTTCATTTGAGTACCTCATATGTACAATAGAACACCACACAGTGCAACTGGTAAAACTCTATCTAAATTATTTTTCAATGGACTTAACCGAGATAAAATTATATCTCTAGAAACTAGGCAATCTAATGAAAATTATTCTGAAGTAAGGGATAGGGATAAGATACAAAAAATAAGAAAAAAGGAAAAGAGTATGGGGACGCTGCACGCAGAACTGAAGAACCAAAAATATTGGAAGGAGATAAAGTTTATTTAAAAACATTAGAAATAGCAAATTAACTAACACCGAATACTGTCTACAGTATTCGGTGTTAGTTAATTTGCTATTTCTAATGTTTTCTCTAGTTGTCTCTAGACAGCAAGAAGCGGAGATTGCACAGTCCGCAATGAAGAAACGGGACAAACTTTAAGAAGGAATATAATTGTACACCTAAAGAAGGTCCAAGGGGAGTAGAGGGCAGTTTCGGAAACAAACAATGAAAGTAACAATGAGGAAATGGAAACAGAAGAATCATAAATAAGATTACAATAGGATAGATTTAATTGTTAAATAAAAATCTTAATAAGGAAGGAATGTAGTGTATGTGATTTACTAATAAATAAATAATATATACATAATACAACAATTACTACACACGTACATACATACATACAAACAGACATATCACTGTCTTGATCGCACCACGTCAGTCACACGAGAGTTAAAATGTAGTGATTATATTCTCTTTGACGAGAGTCGTAGACGAGAGTGGACGTGTTATAGTTATTGCTGCTAAGTGCGTGATCAAGCCTATGAATTACAACACAAACACCGGGTATTACAATCATCATCATCATCATATTTACAATACCTAACGGAAGTTTGGCGCGTCTTTAATTATACATTCGATCATTTATTTTAAGCGTTCTTAAAATCTATACTAATATTATAAAGCTGAAGAGTTTGTTTGTTTCTTTGAACGCGCTAATCTCAGGAACTAGTGGTACGAATTGAAAAATTATTTTTGTGTTAGATAGTCCATTTATCGAGGAAGGCTTTAGAGTTTAGGCTATGTAACATCATGCTGCGATCAATAGGAGTGAAGAATCAGTGGAAAATATGGAAAAAACAAGGAAATTTATTCATCTTTAAGGGCTTCCGTTGTTGTTGTGGATGTGTGGAATAAATGTTTGAACGCCTTTGTTTTCTTTCCTTTTGAGAGCTTTCACTACGTACGCTGCGGAAACGGTTAAAGTTTTGCTAAAATGACGTATGATAGAATTGTTCCCCTTTAAAAGTCCTACAAAAAAGTCCGCGACTATATCTGGGGGCACGGCAGTGCCCAGTGCCCCCGCCAAGTCAAGCGCGAAGCAAACACTGCCGCGCCGTACCATTCTTTACTGGAACCATTTCGCCGCATTTTTAAGCCTCTATTTGAGAACCTCTGGATAAGACCAGAACGCAGAAATTTTCGTCATCCAGTAAGCTATAATCACATACTTAAAATCCAAAATTTCAAGTCTATAGGTCATTTAGTTCCGAAGTTAAGCGAAAGCAAAGTTTCGCATTTACGACACTCACTCACTCACTCACTCACTCATGATCATCAGAATAGAACTAGTACTTCCCATAAACTCAGAGAGCTGAAATTTGGTACAGAGTTAGGGTTTAATGGCCACATAAAGGGAAAACTATAAAAACTAGGATAATCGAAGATCTGGAGTACCTGGTGACCCTGATTAGAAAACACAAGAGCCCAACCAAACTATTAGAGATCGACATACCGACCTTAACAAAAAATATTGAACTTGGTGGGCCGCTTCATTTGATGTCAAAAATCGAAGGTCTGAAGTATCTGATGAAGAACCCTCAGCTGGTCTCAGCTGTATTAGGGGCCATCCATAAATTACGTCACACGAATTTAATGATTTTTGACCCCTACCCCGTCCTTGTCACAGTTGATCACATTTGTGAGACTCCCCCCTCCCTAGTATGACGTCACCTCTTACAATTTTACATCTAGAAATAATAAATTGAATAATTATAAAAAACAGCAGTTCCGAAATTTGTTTCATTTCAATTTTCAATTTAAATGATTCTTAATCAAATTAACATCAAATAAAATATTGCAAGAAATTGACAAAACAAAAAACTATTAATTTTTATTAATATAATTGTGAAAGTTTGTGAGGGTGGATGGATGGATGTTTGTTACTCTTTCACGCAAAAAATACTGAACTGAATTTGATGAAATTTGGTAAGGTAGTAGTTTACTTTTAACTAACATAGGCTACTTTTTATCCCGGAAAAGTGCATTGTTCCTTTGCGATACTGTATTTACGCAGGCGGAGCGGCGGGCAACAGCTAGGTAATAATAATAATAATAATAGCACCCCACACCGATTTCGGTGAAGGTGGTCGGTTTCATTGAAACCAGGCCAAATACGCAGAGTAATTTTTATAGTGCCCAAGTGTGTGCGCAGTACACAAGAACACTCTACTCTCGTAACCTAGTGGGATGGAGCGAGAGATCAGGCGCAGGACCGAATTTTTTAATGCCCATCCGACGCATGAATCATCTTTCTTGTCAGACAATCACACGATCAGCCTGTATGTAATGGGGGGATCCAACCCACGACCTCCGAGTGGAGAGCCAAGCTCTATATCATTAGACCACGGTGGCAGTCGAACTATACAGCATCATCGTCATAATCCAAATAAAGAATATTTCTAGCACTTCAAAGAATTGATGCTAGACCACCAATTCTTCGAGGACGAATCTTAACGATGGACAAAAATTCTTGTTGTTTCTTATGTAATTGCTTGTGTTGATTAATGGCCTTGTAAATGCAAAATATAGACAAGTGATGCAACATGATCGCTTAAACAAGTATGCCTCGACACTGGGCCAATAAATATATATCATAACATAGCTATTACTTAACACTTAGATCAAAATAGATTTTGAAATGTGACGTCACAAAAATTGAAGACCCTTCCCAACCCTTTGTCACATAATGTAACACTTCGTCGACCCCCTCCCTCCCCCTTTACGTGTGACGTAATTTATGGATGGCCCCTTAGAGATATGGTAATGCTACTATTGGTACATAAAAATTGACTGTCATTGCAAAAATCCAGCGTAGTGGGACACATCTTCTAATTTAATCTGGCCTATAGCGTCCCACTGCTGGGCGAATGGAAAAGGAAAAGGGCGTCCCCCTTCTGCTATACGCATATAAATAAAGTTAAAGGAAAACTCTGGATAAGATTAGACTGGCTTTTTATACTTATACTTACAAGTTTACAAGAGGAAATAGTCGAACGATTAACTTTATTCTACTCGAACATTACACAAATTAAATAAACAAATTACACTAAAATCTAATAAAATAAATCAATATCCCCGTTTCTACAAAAAGAAGTGAAATCCCACCAAAAACATTCTGTAAAAAACTAGCCAAGTCTCGATGGAGCTGCTTGTTTATCTCTAAAAAGTAATGAAACAGTATAAAAAATTATTTCCAGTACAGACGGACTTCTAATCATTGATAGATACGTACGTCTATTTTATGTTAGACCGGTGGTAGATTTGACGCTCCAAAAGGAAGACAGCAGAAGTCAGCATTGTCAATGCTGAATGCATGTGTTGCACAATCAATAACAGCCTAGAATGAGACACTAGCGTCCAATTACCAATATCAGTGTGGGCTATTATCTCGCTTAACAAACATAATATGTAGTTACAACAGATATAACATTACGTGTAAACAAAATTGACTTGTATCCACTAACGTATACAGAATGTTTAACGGCCAAGTCACACAACATTAACTATAACAATAAAGAAATCGCAGTAAGGAACTTTAGACTTGGCACGACTTTGTCTAGATTTCATTACTTTTTAGAGATAAACAAGCAGCTCCATCGAGACTTAGCTAGTTTTTTACAGAATGTTTTTGGTGGGATATGTCTGTCTTTTAAGATTAGCTCACTATAACTTTTTATGCTAACCAAATACTAAAAGTAAGCATTATTTGTGAAGGTGTTTTCATAAAGATGATATTAATCCTTATTCAAGTAAATACGTTATTTATTACAAACATTTAATCTAGAAGAAATTTGCCGTTTACATAATTTGATTTCAATCGCAGTAATAAAATAAACGCGCGTGTAAATAATAATGTACGACGCGCAGCGCGGGCTGGCAGTCGTGAGGTGGAAGCACTTCTCCTTCTACGTAAATGAAGTCGCGGGTAAATTTTAGTGATATCCCAAAGTAACTGTTCCACGCGGATGAAGTCAAAAGCTAGTGTATGAATAAAATTTAACAAAAATATGACTAAAAAAGGAAAAATTATTATTTTTTAACAAATTCGGTAGGTACCAGCCAACATAAATTACGTGAGTTCTATAAAATATTGTAGGATATTGTTTGGGCCGGTACCGACTTCAAAATTATGAAGATTGATAGTTAAAATTTTTGACGAATTTAAAAGGGGGAATTATTTAGAAAATAAGATTTATTTCATACTTTTTGTGTATTCTTACTTTGGGTTTAATTTTTGTTTAAAAATAATGTTGACGTCATTCATTCGAACGCTGATTTGCGTCACGGTACTCTTTAGAAGTTTGTGTCAAAACCCAAAAACCCAAAACTAAAACGAAACATTTTTACCCATTTCAAGTGTGCACATCTTTATAAAGATCTTCTTTACAAAGATCAATATTTATATTTTGCCCGCCGCTCCGTCCGCGTAAATACAGTATCCCACGGAAACTTTATACTTTTTGGGGAATAAAAGTAGCTTATGTGTTTATCCAGAGGCTATTTCCGTACCAAATTTCATCAAAATCCGTTCAGTAGTTTTTGTGTTAAAGAGTCACAAACATTCATCCATCCATAGTAGTAAGAAGTGATCTCTAGATGCCAACAGCCTGTGTTAAGAATGTCGTGAGTCGAGTGAAAGCTCGCCGGTCGCCCTTAGTAGTGAGCGTGTAGCAGTAGCAGGGTCCAGGTGGGTGGTAGCAGGTGGTGTTGCTGCTGGTGGTGGTGCTGGTGGTGGTGCTGGTGGTGGTGCTGGTGGTGGTGCTGGTGGTGGTAGTAGTGGTGGTGGTGCTGTTGGTGGTGGTGGTGCTGACCTTCCCCACGAAGCCGGTGCCGCCGGTGACCAGCACGGACCTGCCGCGGTAGACGTCGGCAATTCGTTCATACTCCCCGCATCTGCTTTGCGAAGCGCTGAAATCATTAGAAATTCAATTACAAAGAAAAAGAATGTTACTTAAATAATAAATTAATTAATGAGGTTTCTGCTTTTAAGATACAACAAATATTTGCAATAAAATATATTTACATATCCATTGTGATATTAAGTAACCCGCCGCCAGCCGGTTACCGGCCGTAAGTGTTAAGGTCAATAGGGTTAGTTCACACCAAAACTAAACGATACGAGACATAGCGCTGCATTTTTACTAAGATTGTAAACTGTAGCGCAGCGCGGTGTGAAACCAACCAACCAACCAAACCAACCAACCAAAACTAAACGATACGAGACATAGCGCTGCATTTTACTAAGATTGTAAACTGTAGCGCGGCGCGGTGTGAAACCAACCAACCAACCAAACCAACCAACCAAAACTAAACGATACGAGACATAGCGCTGCATTTTTACTAAGATTGTAAACTGTAGTGCAGCGCGGTGTGAAACCAACCAACCAACCAAACCAACCAACCAAAACTAAACGATACGAGACATAGCGCTGCATTTTTACTAAAATTGTAAACTGTATGGCAGCGCGGTGTGAAACCAACCAACCAACCAAACCAACCAACCAAAACTAAACGATACGAGACATAGCGCTGCATTTTTACTAAGATTGTAAACTGTAGCGCAGCGCGGTGTGAAACCAACCAACCAACCAAACCAACCAACCAAAACTAAACGATACGAAACATAGCGCTGCATTTTTACTAAGATTGTAAACTGTAGCGCGGCGCGGTGTGAACTAACCCATAGGCCATAAATCGTTTCCTATTAAAATATTAATTTTCTAGAAGAAGCCACTTATATTCCAAAATATTTTTGCATTTTTAAGCAGCTCGATAGGACAAAAAAACCTGAATATAATATGAAAGGTTTTATTGAGTATCAATGTCTGATGATATCAAAAACAAGATAAAAAACCTAATAAAGAGCATTTCAGGACGTAGAGTTTAAATAGGGTTTCGTAACTATCAATGTGCAATAGGTTTCGTTAATAACTTCAAAGGTAAAGGTAAGGTACGATTTCGATGAAAGAGTATATTTTAGTATAATATTTACTATCAGCATGTAAACTTACAAGTTCCTATCTGTAAGTTAATAAATGACGACCAACTTATAAACCATGCCGATTACTCAAAAATGGTTCACTTTATAAAAAATACATGTAGTCACTTTAATTTAAATATACCTACCTATTCGACGATACCTCACTCAATGGGGTAGTAAAGTAAAATCACCCCCTACACACGTTTACGAGAGCCAAGCTGGCTCTAAAATTATTTTATAATGGCAGAAATATAAGGATTCATTTTAGAAGCTTACCTACTACTTCCTACGGAACCCAAAAAAGAATGCAGCTCCAAAATAAATTCGTAATTGATATCGCTACCGTTTCCTGCCGGAGGTCGGACGAGGTCATTCACACAAACAAACAACTGCTGAACAACTGCTGTTAAATTGCACAGCATATGACACATCAGCAAAATGTCGATAACGTATCCAAAAGCTAGGTTCCGTGTGTTAAGGTTGCCAGGTCACCTAATCTGATAGCCGGATAGACCAGTTGGTCTATCCGGCTTTCAGATTTGGTGACCTAATATGTTATTAATTCTTTTTATATGTTATTTCTTTTTATACTTTCTGTTACACCATTTGATATATATCAATTAATATAATTATATCGGATATATATCATGATATAATCAATTTATATATTTTATGCTTGATATAATATATCAAAATTGATATTTATATTTAAAAATGTAAAATAATGTTTTAAATGTAAAAAGTCTTACATCAAGTCATAGTCTAAATACACATGTTTTATTTTCCAAGAGTTTCACAAGCCTAGGTCATCAAAAACTTGCTATTTGACACGACATTAACTAATCATAGCCGTCGACGTGGCTTGTAACTTAGGTTTATGACACCCACGTGACCCCCTGTTTTTCGGAAGAAAATTCTTTGTTTGTTATTATACTATTGTTATGAGTTTAATTTTATGCTATCTACAGACACACGAATTTGGTACGGAGCGTACAGCGAACCATATCCGGAGACCAAATTCGGTATCGCTACACACGCACGGATTTGGTACGGTGCAGTGGACCGTAAAGCTCGACACTCGTGTGTTCGATTTTATGCTCTATTACATTAGCACAGAGTTCTATTTACAGTGCGGTTTTTAAACGACGACGATGATTCCCGCTATTCATTGATAACGGGCAGCGATACCAACACTTAAAAAAATATTTCTCTCCAAATTTTACTCCTGATTACTTATACCATTGACAGGTCTAAGAGATAATAAGCTAGAATGAAAGGTTATGTGTTTAACATAAAGACTTACGCGTGAATAACATAAAACTAACTTGTCTTAATCTGATTTCACTCCCAATACATTTTCATATCCCTGGCTATATAGGTACACACATTAAAATAATTTTTATTATTACATACAAATTGATTCATAAGGAGGAGATCCTGTCCCCTAGTAAACCCCCGTAGATATTTTCCCTAATTTTGGGGGGTACATCCCTAAGTTGGCAACACTAATACCGTTGTACGGCCTAACCGCCGGACTGCTCTACACACGCACGGATATGGTACGGAGCGGACCAGATCCGATGCGGACAACGGCGAACTCTTCGCCTTCTTATGTTCGCCAGACTGCCCTACACACGCTCGGATCTGGTACGGAGCGTACCAGATCCGCTGTACGCTCCGTACCAAATTCGTGTGTCTGTAGACACCATTACTTCCCTATCTTCAAATTATCAGACATACAAATTATTTCGATTCAACTATTACGAAAAAAACATCATCAGAGTATGAAATTTGTATGTAATTTTGAAAATATCAAAAATATCGGATACATATCAAAAATATCTTATAATTTGATATTAATTATAAATATCGGATATTTACGAACCCTGCTACAATGCGAAACACTGTCGCAAACCACTTAAACCGGGCTGACGTGTCCCAAGCGAGTGTATGGCAGCTTGGGCTCGCTACTGTCCCTCTCTCACCCCGTACGCCCCGCACGATTGCAGATTGCTCTGTCTAGACGTGTCCGTTGGCCGACTGTAAGTTCCATAGACTGTGCGTGTACAGTGTAGTAGCTATGTTTCTCTCCAGGGCCTCTCGTCAAGATGCATTCGATAATTTCGACGGCGACGTTCGAAAACAAAAATGTGTGGAATTTGACATAAGACCTCGCAAGTGACATGCCACTTAGGATGACTTATGTCAAATACATTCTTGTTTTCGAACTTCGCCGTCGAAAATATCGAATGCATCTTGACTAGATGCCCAGCTGGCTCTACTCACCTCTGCGAGAGCGCGCGCGCGGGCGCGACACGGAGACTGCGCGCGCACACGATGCGTGCGGCCATGGTGCGGACTGCGCGCGCGCCGCTCGTGTGTGATATTATATCTGCTGACCTTCGTCACGATGAAGTCTATACCGACGTCCGACAGATACCTATGTAAACATTACTAGCTGACAGCTGCCGACCGCCTGCTTACTGCGACTGTATCGGCACCTCAGACCAAAAAAAGTGATGACAGCTCTGTCAAACAAAAATTGGGGCCCGTATGTAATGTACAATGTACGTAGTGTGCGTGTGCGACCTACATGCATAAAAAACCACATAGCGATATCTCATCTTACAAGGTAAGGCGTAGTTTCGTTACATGTGTGTGCGTGACACTGTGTAGTTCGTAAAAGAGCAGAAAATATATTATATTTTTAAGTTACAGAGAAACAGCTTTTACAGAATGATCTAAATCGATCCAACTACCTACTTGCGAGTTTTTTACGCTGCGCCGCTTCTTCTCGCCGCGCCGGGCTAGTTTCCGAACCGGTGGTAGGCATCATGTACGACAATAGGCAAGCGGACTGTTTTTTTACCCGACTGCGCGACGCAAAGGAGTGGTAATAATATAATATCTATGGACGCTTCACACCACGTCAATCTGATCCTTGTTGCTGATCCTTGTTGATGAACTTGTGTTACGGGTACCAGACAACGGAAATATATTTAACTAGCTTTTGCCCGCGGCTCCGCCCGCGTAAATATATTATTCCACGGGAACACTACTTTTTCGGGATAAAAAAAATCCTATATCCTTTCCCGGGACCCAAAGTATGTCTATACCAAATTTCATAAAAATCGGTTCAGCGGTTAAAGCGTGAAGAGACAGACAGATAGAAACACTTTCGCATTTATAATATTAAGTATAGAAGTATAATATATTAGTATATTAATAGTAGTATATTAGTATAGAAGTATAGATTTGGAATAAAAAGTAGACTACTTACGCGTTTGTCCAAAGAATTAACCACTACCATACCAACTTTCATTCAAATCGGTTCAACCTTTTAGCAGTGAAAAACAGTCAAATATCCACAAAATAATATATTATCCCTCGGGAACACTGTATCTTTTTGGGAAAAAAGTGGACTGCGCGTTTGTTTGGAATTAGGCCTATTTTAGTGGTCTTAAACAGAAAATAGTCGTTTATCACACTTTAGAATTTTTGCCGGTACTGTTTTCAAAATATGACCCTAAGTCTTTTTTTAACTGGACGAAAACGACGCAAATTAAGTCTCCATACTCTGGAAGCTGTCCCAGTTAAGATACCATTAATATTTTAAATTTTAAATCAATATTGCCACTTTTATAGCCATATAAAAAATCAACCACAAAAAATGGAATTGCTGATAACGCAGTGGGCAGAAATGGCACAAAACTTAATCATAAGCTCCCCAGGGACTACTTTATCAACACACAAAAATTCAGCGACTTTAGAATTTTTTCCACTTACCACCTCGAATACGCCTAGCGCGACCCGTCTAAAAGCATAAAACACTACCATACCAACTTTCATTCAAATCGGATCAACCTTTTAGCAGTGAAAGACAGTCAAATATACACAGAATAATACATTATCCCTCAGAAACACCGTACTTTTTCGGCATAAAAAGTAATAGGATACTTTTTATGCCGAAAAATTACGATGTCCTTTCCCAGGACTCAAAGTATGTCTATACCAAATTTCATCAAAATCAGTTCAGCGGTTAAAGCGTGAAGAGGTAACAGACAGATAGACAAACACACTCGCATTTTTAATATTAGTATAGGTATTGTAAAAACTTTTGCGGTTTTCTGCAGAGTAGGCATCTACAGACACACGAATTTGTTACGGAGCGTACAGCGGACCGAATCCGGTGTCGCTACACACGCACGGATTTGGTACGATGCAGTGGACCGAAAAGCTCGACACTCGTGTGTTCGATTTTCAGTTCTATTGCATTAGCACAGAGTTCTATTTACAGTGCTGTTTTTCGACGACGCGATGATTCCCGAAATTCATTGATAACAGGCAGTTATCAATGAATTTATATAATATCAACTCTCAAAAATATTTCTCTCCAAACTTTACCCCTGATAATTATACCATTGACAGGTCTAAGAGATAATAAGCTAGAAAGAAAGGTTATGTGTTTAACATAAAGACTTACGCGTGAATAACATAAAACTAACATTAATTTTTTTTTCAAAAACGTTATTTTTAGGTTCTGTGGCCTTTATAGACCCCCCATTTTGATTTTCACTTAGATAACTTTAATGTACAGACATGACCCCTCTACAGATTTATTATATGTATAGATACTTTTATACTATATACATATTTAAGATTTTTATTATATTATACACGTCATATTTCCATACATATGTACACATCCATGACCCAGGAACACAGAAAAACTTTTTGTTCCTTCGGCGGGTTTTGAACCCGCGACCCCCGGCTTGAGCACCAACACGCTCAACCAACTGAGCCACAGAGGTCGTCAAAGTTAATGTGTTTATCAGCCTATGTATGTATGTATGTATGTATGTTAAACAGCCTCCGTGGTCTAGTGGTTCGAGCATTGGCTCTCGACTCGGAGGTCGTGGGTTCGATTCCCACAAGGGAACAACAAAAAAAAATGTTGTTTCTAAGTTTGGTTAGGACAATGCAGGCTGATCACCTGATTGTCTGACAGGAAAGATGATCCATGCGTCGGATGGGCATGTAAAAAGTCGGTCCTGCGCCTGATCTCTCGCCAGTCGTGTCGGTCATCCGTCCTACTGGGTTACGAGAGTTTAGGAAGAGAGAGTGCTCTTGTGTACTGCGCACACACTTGGGCACTATAAAATCACTCCTGCGTTACTGGCCTGGTTTCAATGAAACCGGCCACCGTCACCGAGATCGGTGTGGGAGTTGGAGTTATTATTATTATTATGTATATTCGTTCCTTTGAAGCACTATACAGACCAAACGCCTGGGCCGATTTTTATGATTCGCATGTCAATCGATTCCTCTTAGTCCGGCGAGTGTCACTAAAGACATGACGTTAGTGAAAATTCAATATGGCGACTACTGGACGCCATATTGTGAAAATGAAAAAAATGAAAGTCAACAAACTATGTTAAGTGGGGTATCGTTGAATAGGTATTTAAAAATCATTTTTAGTTTTCTCTCAACATTTTTCGATTCGACTGACCGTTTAGGATCTATATCGATTTAAAGTTGCGTAACAACCATTCTCACATTAAGCCTATATGTTAGTGTTCGTATCATCGTATTTTTGCTTTAAATCGACCAACCTGCAAAAAAAGACATCTATAATAACACATCTATTGCAAATAAATAAATAAATAAAAAAAATTCGACTCCAAAAAAAAAAAAGACAGATACCTAAGCAACGCACTAATAAATAATAAATAAAATTAAAAAACCCGACTGCAAAAAAAAGACAGATACCTAAGCAACGCACTAAAAAGACCGAAACAAGATTGAGAAAACAGACTACACTATGATTTGAAAGCCTAAGTGAAATAATTGACGTTATGTATGGTAGCAGGCGGGACCCATTCGCAAATTATAAATCGTACAAAAATATATGGGCCCCGCCTGCTAACAAACGTAACATCAATTATTTCACTTAGGCTTTCAAATCAAAGTGTAGTCTGTTTTCTCAATCTTGTTTCGGTCTTTTTAGTGCGTTGCTTAGGTATCTGTCTTTTTTTTTGCAGTCGGGTTTTTTAATTTTATTTATTATTTATTCTATTTTAGATTTTTTAGTTTAACCAACACACGTTTGGTCGATTTAAAGCAAAAATACGATGATACGAACACTAACATATAGGCTTAATGTGAGAATGGTTGTTATACAAATTTAAATCGATATAGATCCTAAACGGTTAGTCGAATCGAAAAATGTTGAGAGAAAACTAAAAAACCCATATATTTTTGTACGATTTATAATTTACGAATGGGTCCCGCCTGCTACCAAACATAACATCAATTATTTGACTTAGGCTTTCAGCTCATAGTGTAGTCTGTTTTCTCAATCTTGTTTCGGTCTTTTTAGTGCGTTGCTTAGGTATCTGTCTTTTTTTTTGGAGTCGGGTTTTTTTAATTTTTTTTTTATTTATTTATTTGCAATAGGTGTGTTATTATAGATGTTATATTAGGTTAACAATAGATTCATCACATTTGCCCAATTGGGCATGCATATGTCTAATTTTATATTAATCTACACTAATATTATAAAGAGGAAAACTTTGTTTGTTTGTTTGTTTGTAATGAATAGGCTCAAAAAGTACTGGACCGATTTCAAAAATTCTTTCACCATTCGAAAGCTACATTATCCACGAGTAACATAGGCTAAATTTTATTTTGGAAAAAAATAGGGTTCCGTAAGATATTTGGGGTTTTCGGACACAAGGTGTAAAAAATCAACCAGAAAAGTTACTTATTTTGCGTACGCTGCCTAAACTATAAAAGATAGAACCATAAAATGTTCTAATTAATTGTAGATCTTATAAATATCCACAAAAAAGTCCGCGACACACTATACCTATCTATGTCGAGTGAAGCACAACAACAATTTTTTTATTTAGAAATCTTGATTTTTTTTGGACTACATTTAAACGCGTTTATTTTACTCATGCTATTAATCCTTATCAAAATAAATTATTTTATCACTAAGTACAGTTTATGCAGATAATATTTGGTCTTTGAATGATTAAAATTGGACGTATGGTTTTGAAGTTATGGCGAAATTAAAATATTACGATTTCTGCTCCACGGCCCGTTGCGAAGTAGGCGTCACCAAGGCGGGGGTGTGCGTGCGGGAGGGGAGTTTAGATCTATGAGGAGGATTAGTATCAGTATTGTACCCATAGATTATACATTGTACCCGTGCGAAGCCGGGGCGGGTCGCTATGCATACTAAGATATTTTAAGATTAATATTATTTTTCTTAAGATTATGGTATATTTTAATACCTAAGGTCAAATTTACATAAAGTAAATAATATTTAATATAGTCTAAGAATGTCATGTTACTTTTAATTTATACTTAAATTAGACATAACAAAATCCATTATTATTACTCTTTATTCGTCTTTAATTGTTAAAATTGTTTGTAATCATTATAATTATATTTAAAAGATTAATTTAATATGTCATTTTGTTATGTCTTATGAGTTATGACTATTCATTAAAGGCATGTATTTAAACTTGCGACAAAACAATTAAATTTTGGATGTGAAAATACCCAATATTGAATACTAAATTACCAAGTTGGCGAAAGAATGTAAGGAACAAAAAAATTACTAATCTGGTGACTAAATAATACCACTGAATTTTCCAAACTGGCAGACAGATTATGTTTTAGCGACTAAATAACCATCTTGGCGACAATTTGTGAGTACACATTTAATTTAAGAATAGGCACATATATTTTCCCTGATGTAGGTAACTCAAAAACCATACAAGCAGCGAAACGAGCGCATACAAAAAAACCATAAAGGAGCGTACAAAATTCCCAATTTTTTATTTTTATCGGTTATAGGAAGGTGTAGATTATTGTGTAGATTAATTTTGAAATTTAAAAATGGCGGATATTTATTTTTCGTAAAATTGATATGGGTGTCGTTTACCAGGTTTTTGGGAGTGCTGGATACGAAAATGACATTCGTTTTGAAATTCCAATATGGCGGACATACTTAATTTCATAAAAATAATATGGGTGTCATTTTATTGGTTCCTGGGGGTGCTGATTACAAAAAAGTCATCCATTTTAAATTTCCTTAGTAACCCAACAACCTCATATTTTCTTCATGATGGGAGAAAAAGAAATTTGAAAATCCTGAATTTTCCAACATTTCTATAGCTTTATACATCTAGGAATGTATCTCAATGTAGAGCATTTACTATGTTTTTATAAAGTTGATTCTATCTCGGAAACGGTGCATCCTATTGAAAAAATAATGAAAATTTCGCCACCTTTGGAACCCCTCAACATTCATGATGGGAGAAAAAAAATCGAAAATCCTGAATTTTCCAACATTTCTATAGCTATAAACATCCGTCGTATCTCAATGTACAGCATTTACTTCTTTTTTTATAAAATTGATTCTATCTCGGAAACGGTGCATCCTATTGAAAAAATAATGAAAATTTCGCCCCCCTTTGGAACCCCTCAACATCATATTTTCTTCATGATGGGACAAAAAAAATTTCGAAAATCCTGAATTTTCCAACATTTCTATAGCTATAAACATCCGTCGTATCTCAATGTACAGCATTTACTTCTTTTTTTATAAAATTGATTCTATCTCGGAAACGGTGCATCCTATTGAAAAAATAATGAAAATTTCGTCCCCCTTAGGAACCAAGCAACATCATATTTTCTTCATAATGGGTGAAAAATTTTTTCCAATTTCTTGAATTTTCCAACATTTCTATAGATTTATACATCCGTCGTATCTCAATGTACAGCATTACTTCTTTTTTTATAAAATTGATTCTATGTCGGAAACGGTGCATCCTATTGAAAAAATAAGGAACATTTCGTCCCCCTTAGAATCCCCACAACATCATATTTTCTTCACGATGGGAGAAAAATTCATAAATCCTGAATTTTTAAAAATGTCTATACCTACATAGCTGGTACTTTGAACTACATAACATACTGTAATAATAATCATCAATCCTAATTAGCATCCCAAAGATCTTTTAATTTAGTATTCATATTCATTTTCCGAAGATTGAATATTCTCCATTTTGGGGAAATGAAATTGGAAGACAATTTTGTAATCAGAACCCCCAGAAACCGGGAAAAGGACAACCTTGTTAATTTTAATAACAAAAATTTACGCCATTGTGGAATTACGAAACATATTTTATTTTCATATTATTCTGCACCCCCAGAAACCTAGAAAATGACACCCATGACAAAGAAAAACATACTCCAACAGTATCCAAAAATAGGATTTTCCGTAGCCTGCAAATTGAATTTTTAGCAGCCATTAATTTATCAACCAAATCTGGTTTTATAGCTGCTTATATGGTATAATGGTCACCAACTTGGAAATTAAGTCACCAACTTATAAATGTCGGTGCTAATTTGGATTAAATTTCGCCTCTTTTTATCTGCCGACTTTATAATTTTTTGTCACCCGAGTGTTTTCGCCAGTTTAGTAATTTAGTCGCCAACATATTATTTCGCTGCCAAATTCAGTAATACAGTATGCTCACGTGCAGCCGCCAACTTATTTTTTGTTCGCTCGATTAATTATATCCCTTCATTAAATTAAGTTATATTTTTATACCTACTGTGTTGGAAAGTCATCAAAATGTAGTTTATGCTTTAGAACTGTAACACCATCTATTTGTCTATGTGTAAGTTTTAAATGTGTAATCTGTTGTACCATAGAGAATATAAAATAAATGTGTAACAGTCTGTCCGATTGGAACAACCAACGTGTTTTACAAAATTTTAGGTGTAGCCCACACCTAAAATTTTCCAGTAAATGTACAGTTATTGTTCGTTTAGTTTGCTACACGTGTGCTATCAAGATGATGAATTGAAGCTTATGGTGTTAGGGGCCTTAAAATGGTTCACCAGCTATCAGTATCAGATAGACATCAAAGTGTTAAAATAGGAGAGAACATGAGTGACCTAAGAGCCATTTCCTATGGTGTCCCACAGGGCAGCATATTAGGGCCAACTCTAACTCAGATTGCCTCTTTGCCCTTAGCCGATGCGGACATTTTCTGCTACTGCACTCATTTACCACGGATGTTCTGAAAGTGCTGCCCGTCGCGTGGCTGAAGAAGGCATGTCGCTAGTCTCGAACTGGCTTTGCGCCAACTTGTTAACGTTAAATACCTCAAAAACAAAATTAGAATTTTCATGTATTAAGCATTAGAAAACTTTACATAATGAGGGTAGGTGTAGCTGTACCCAAACCGATTCTTAGTTCTTCACAATACAAAATGTTATTCACAAAAAGGTCATTCAGAGTCCTCCTATCGCCGTCTAAACCTCATACGCTCAACGCTTTGGCTCGTTTCTCTTCCCTCACATATACAATAACCTTACTAAATTATGACATATTGAAAAATGGCCCCTTCCAAAGTCAAAGCTAATTCTTACTGACACTCTTTTCTGTTGCTCGTACGAAGAAACCGAAATCGAATATCTGATAACTAATAGTCACACACACTCACACACGCATACACACACACACTCACACACGCATACACACACACACACACGCACACACACACACTCATTCATACACACATACAGTAAATATGTAGTAAATAAGTATAATATTGTGTTCTTTTCTTTTCCTTTATTTCTGTCTGAGTCACAATTCTTTGACAAATTGTATCCTCGATGTCCCCACAGGACAGGCATTGCCTAGTGTGGGGATCCAGTATCAATTTTTGTAAATGACTTTAAATGACTAAAAAAATCAAAATTTTGTGTTTGAGCTAATGAGAATTTCATACAGGCTAGTGATAAAAAAGAAAAAACTTGATGTAAATAACATCAGTTTTATGTATTCTCACAACAATAATCTGTTTTAATGAAAATGGTTTACAATACTAATTTCACTAAAAAATCAGTTATGTAACTAGTCAGTCAGATTTATTATTGACTTAGCTTATAAATTTTGTAAATAAAAATAGGTAATTAATGCTGCTCCCGATAATTAAAAAGACGCATCTTACAAAAAGTAAAACCCGAGAAGAACGCATCCTATCAAAAACATAAATGTGAAACGAGGGCCAAGTTCAATATTATGATATACCTAATTATGCCTTGGTTGTTGACTTCAACGACAAAAGAAGTGAAATCTAAATGGGTGCCAAGTTATATGGTCAGTCCTGAAATTTATTTATAACAACATAAAATATCATTTCTTCTTATAACTTAGGATAATATAATTATAGAAGAAAGGGCGCTAATGGTAGATATAGACGTGCTTTTTTAGTAAAGGATTGGTTTCCAATTACGAGTAGAGCATGAAGGCACAAATGGTTACTTGCGCCTTATTAATTTCGTATAAAAAATACAATATAACATGCAACTTTTAAATTACCGAACTCATAAACGAATCACAACGTGACTGGACATATTTACGTAAATGCGATTATTCAATTATGTTTTAGACAAAAACGTCTTTTTATCTTCAATCAGATATAAAAGAGTATACAGAAGCGACTTATTTCTTAAGCTAAAATCGCAATGATACGAGATAGAAAAAAAGGTAAAAATACAGAAAAATGCGCCTTTTCTTTCTAGTTCCAACAACTCAATTTTGAAAAAATATTAGATGCGCCTTTCTAACTATCGGGGGCAGAATGGTAGTTTTCGGTTAGAAATTAGTTAATACTAATTTCTAACCGCTAATAATACTAGCTAATGCTTAGCCTTGATTACTAATTAGATTATGACTATCACTTACAATAAATTTGTATGAAGGAACTTTAATTAAATGTAAGTTTTGTCATAAATATTTCTTAATGACTATAATAACAGCCTACTGTAGGTACATAAAAATGTGTAATAACTGTAATTTAAAATAATCTAATGTTATTTGGGTGTGAAACAACTCAACAACTGAGGGTCAATTCTACTAAATAAAACCTGCATTAATACAATAACAATCTAGTCCTGACACGCTAAAACTGTCAAACGGTATTCTCGTAAAAGTTAAATCAACGTGAAACGCGCTCTGATTGGTCCAAACTTCACAAAATCAGTTTATGAAAACATGTCGCTCCACTTGTAAGTTATAATACAGTTCACACACACACTTACAGTAAATATGTAGTAAATAAGTATAATATTGTGTTCTTTTCTTTTCTTTTTTTCTGCCTGAGTCACAATTCTTTGACAAATAATTGTATCCTCGGTGTCCCCACAGGACAGGCATTGCCTAGTGTGGGGATCCGGTATAACTTTTTGTAAATGACGTTTTGGACACAAATTTTTGTATTGTAATTTGTATTTGTATTTATTTTGTTGGTTGGAACTTGGAATTAAAATTCCAATTTTCTGTCGAATGTGCCGAAACTTAAGGGTCGTGAAAACTACGACGATTGGGCATTCGCAGTAGAAAATTTGCTGATATTTGAAGGCGCGGATAAATTCTTGAAACAAGAAGACGCTGAGGCAGCACATCATTGCAGATGCCAAAGCACGAACTAAGTTGATTCTGACAATAGATTCGTCATTATTTGTACACATAAAGAGGCAAAGACTACGAAAGAATTGTGGACAAAATTAAAAACTTTGTTCGATGATTCAGGATTTTCAAGAAATATTACTTTGCTTCATCATCTTATTTCTATCAGATTAGAAAGCTGTGAAAATATGACAAACTATGTGACGCAAATAGTAGAAACTTCACAAAGATTAAACAGCACCGGATTCATAATTAACGATGAATGGGTTAGTTCCTTGCTTTTAGCCGGTTTACCCAGGGCCGTGCCGCCCCACAGTGGGTCGAAACAGGATTTGGCGGACTTAGGGACCGATTTTTATTTTTCGCATTTTTCTTTATGCCAATGGATAGAGCTAATTAATCTTAACAAAAGTTGTTCTGTGCAATTTTTTCTTAGTTTTATAATTTAGGTAGAAAAAATATATTTTTGATTTTTTTGTATGAAACAAATTAAATAATCCTAAATTTTTGCCAAGTCATGATAGATCCCACGTCCAAACCTTTTTTTTCTTATATTTTGGCTACATTGCTATTATTATGTACTATATACGTTTGCCTAAAGTTGCAAGTTTGCCAGAAAAAGAGGTAAGAAAATTACAATAAATGTACCTAATTATTAACTAATGACTTTTCTAATTCATAAAGTTATTCTAGGGGTATTTCATGCGAAATAATTATTCCGATAATAGAATAAGATCAGTGTTTTCGACATGTCATGGGATACTCATCCCAACTTACCTGTCCGGTAGTTGTGGTATAGTATACGGGTATGCGACCCCGGCTCCCTAGCTATTACTGTCCTATCCCGTGCCCTCCTGGGCGGTAATATCCTACATTTCCTATTTCCCACTCTAACTTACCAATCTTCCTTTCCACACCGCCTATCCTTCCCTTTCCCTATTCCTACCCTCTCCACCAATCCGTGGGAACGCAATGGATAATCGTAAAAAATAATTTTATTATCCAAAATGGCGGCGATGTGGCTCGCCACCCATCACGTCTCGTTTCTCGCGGAGGCGAAAAGTGGCCCATGGAGAGCCGCTTTGCTACGTTGAATGTAAGAGGAGGAATGGATGGTAAGAATGAAAGTAGACGAAGCGAAACAAGTATGTAAGGATCGTAGCAAGTGGAAAGAAGTGGTCTCTGCCTACCCCTACGGGAAAGAGGCGTGATTATATGTATGTATGTATGTATGTTTTCGACAAAATTTATCTAAACATCAAAAATATCTAGATTTCGTGAAGATATAATCAATAATAACCTTAACTTACTAATACCCGTTTTAACCATAATAAAGGTTAGTGGCGTTAGAATTTCGGGAAATCTTTGTTACGAGCTTCTGCTGCTTCTTCTGACAGTTTTTCGATAGGTATGGCACCAGAATGCTGAATAATATCAGTGCCATATATCAACAGCTTGTGCAAACTGGAAGGCATATAATACCGGGGATATAGATTAACGTACAGTTCTGCAGTCTCTCTACAGAATAAAGAGAACTTAGAAGTGCACGCACTCTCCAGACGCTACAGTCCGTAGAATCACATGCAACCTTTCTATTAACTCTTTACTTATGCCAGTGATACGGGCTGTAGTGTCTGCATCCCTAAAAAATCTTCGGGCAGTATTTCCGTTATTGGTTGTACCGTCTCCTTGTTTCACCTGGTCTATTAGTAAGCTGCAGTCTTCTCTAAATGCTTGCTATGTTGCGGATTTTCTAAGCTTCATTTTTTCTTACCCTCACCCCTGCTACTCTATTTTTTGAAATCCACACGATAGGCTGCATAAGAAAAACGGGACATTACCAATAATGAAAATTAATCATTATATAAAAAAAAACAACGATTCACAGTTGTGATAGTTGACGTAAAATAAAATAAGAATTATTAATTATGGTTACTTAGTCACAAACACCTGATCCAGCAGCGTAAAAATGACAGTCCGTACTAGTAAATCTCTTTATCCTTGCTTTTTTGGTCAAGCAGTTCAATATTACTCATTTTCGATGGCTTTGCTTACAAATATCGTAAACGGCTGTCGACATCTCTGATAAATAT
The DNA here is from genome assembly GCA_905404095.1 of Glaucopsyche alexis. Taxonomy (NCBI): domain Eukaryota; kingdom Metazoa; phylum Arthropoda; class Insecta; order Lepidoptera; family Lycaenidae; genus Glaucopsyche; species Glaucopsyche alexis. Next base: position 1,018,493 of record FR990061.1, on the reverse strand, counting down.
GCTGTTATCTTTCCGTCAATCATCTTCAAAAGCAAGTGGTGAGACACCTCAACTTGATTTAATTTTGATGGCTGGAGCGATTCTCTCTTCTGTGATTCTGGTCTTTATTGTCATTATAGTGGACTGGGTTTCCTTTGTAAATTGTAACATAATCGGATGACAGTAAAACGTGGATGAGGGTTTTTCGTTTTCCCAAACAACAGTTCCATCCGATTGTTGAAGACTATATAATCTTCAAATTCCTTATTTATTTTTTGCTTGTACATACATAATAGGTTGGGGAAAAAGTCTTTTCGCATTATAGTATGTATGAACTTGTCATAAAATATCTTGGGCTATACCAATTGTATCTGGCTGATTTTGGTATCATTAAAAAGTTTTACTTTTACAGAAGACAATTCCAAATTCAAAGTAGGTAAATTTGAGATTTTCATTTGTTTTTCTTATTGTTAAAATGAGTGATTCTTATGAAGAATTTCGATACATTTTAAAATTTTATTACAAAAAAGGTAAAAATGCAACACAAGCCGCGAAAAAAATTTGTGATGTTTATGGACCTAATGCAGTATCTGTGAGAGTAGCGCAAATTTGGTTTAAGCGTTTTCAATCCGGAAATTTTGATATCAAAGATGCACGTCGCTCTGGTCGCCCTGTTACGGACAAAACTGTTGCCATTTTTGAAAAAGTGGAGCAAGATCGGCATATTAATAGTTACGATGTAGCTGAAGAACTGGGGATTGACCACAAAACGGTTTTGGCGCAATTGAAAAAAGCTGGGTACACAAAAAAGCTCGATATTTGGGTGCCTCATGAGCTCACTGAAAGAAACCTAATGAACCGTGTACTCATTTGTGATTCTTTATTACGACGTAATGAAACCGAACCATTTTTGAAGAAGCTGATAACTGGTGATGAAAAGTGGATCACGTACGACAAGAACGTGCAAAAAAGATCGTGGTCAAAGGCCGGTCAGGCTTCACAGACTGTGGCGAAACCCGGGTTAACTCGCAACAAGGTGATGCTGTGTGTGCGGTGGGATTGGAAGGTCATTATTCATTATGAGCTGTTACCGCCAGGCAGGACCATCAATTCTGAACTGTACTGCGAACAACTGATGAGATTAAAGCAAGAAGTTGAGAGAAAGCGGCCGGAATTAATCAACAGAAGGGGTGTGGTTTTTCACCATGATAACGCTAGACCTCACACATCTTTAGCCACTCAGAAAAAATTACGGGAGTTTGGCTGGGAGGTGTTAATAAATCCGCCGTATAGTCCTGACCTTGCACCTTCAGATTTCCACCTGTTTCGGTCACTGCAGAATTCCTTAGGCAGTGTCAGGTTGACATCACAAGAGGACTGCCAAAACCACTTGTCGCAGTTTTTTCATCAGAAGCCCCAAAAATTATATAGCAATGGGATCATGTACCTACCAACAAGATGGCAAAAAGTTATCGAACAAAATGGCACCTATATACTTTAGTCATTTGTAAATAAACTTTATAAAAAAACCTTTTGAATTTTTATATAAAATGCGAAGAAACTTTTTCCCCAACCTAATACTTTGACCAGAAGCTCCGTCAAAACCCCATTAACATACAAGCTCTAATTTTTTTTGTTGCGTCCATATCCATAGATATTGCATCCAAGTCTTGAGTAAAGCTTGCAGTTTAATTGAAGCCCCATCTTCAGTATTAGTTATATCCCTTTTATCTGGTGCAATAAGATGGATATAACTCGAAACCATTTTCACTCGCAGACTCTCCATAAGTTTATATATTGCCACTTTGACAACATTTAACGAAACTAATAAAGCCAGTGCTTTATTAGGTGAATACATATGACTCTTTACATTATCTTTGCTTAAGCATGCCTTGACTTCATTTAAAGGTTATGGGTGATTGAGTAAATGGTTCATTATTTTTTAAACATCTTCGTTTCCACTATTTATTAAACTTCTCATTGAAATGGCAGACACTTTTTTCGGAGAAAATGGAAGAGATTTGTTTATTTCATCTAAACGTCTCCGTTTTTTTTTCGATCACAAAAATCCTCAAAAGGTTTCCTAGAAGTAAATAGTAGACGTGGAAGCTTCTGAAGTGGATAGTGCAGGTGATAAATTCTCAACATTATCATAAACCTTGAGTTCTACTTATTCGGTATTGACAACATCAAATTTGATTTCTTCGGGCAAATTTATTGCGGATAATAAGTCACGGGAAGCTCGCGGGAGGCTTCCTGTGACCTCAGAAGTGGCCACAGGAAGCCTTCCGCGAGGGTGTCACTATGTCTGTATGTATGCATGTGTATGTGTGTGTAAGTATGTAAACCTCTTATAACTTTAGAAACTTTAGAGTTTGACCGATTTTATTGCGGCTGGCACCATTCGAAAGGGCTTGGCCAAACTTAGATTTTGAATATAATTTGGACTGATTCAGACAGATAAATTTCAAGAAATCTCGAAAAAAAAACTGTGAGAATTTTTTTCAAGTTTTTTTTTTTTGGATTTACTTTTAAACGGCTTTATCGATCAACTCCAATAACTATTTAGCCTTAACCGTGAAAAATCACGTCGATCACCGCTAATCTAGTCAAATTCGGTTGATTCGTTCGAGAGATATCGTGAAGAAAAGAAAACTGAAAAAGTGTTTTTTGGAAATACTCCGAAATTTTTCTTCTTAAAAAAATTTTTGTTGTCGATTTTAAAGGATATGAAAAACTTCATCGATTGCCGTAAATCGCGTGAAAATCGGTTGATTCAATTCAAAGTTATGACAGTTTGAAATTTAAAAAAATAGTGTTTTATTAAACTTTTGAGCTCGGAGTGGTCAAAAGTCTGATGAAAGAAAATTAATAGTGAAAATTTTTAAAAGCACTTTTGTTTTTGTGCTCGGTAAGCACAAAAATGACGCATTAGATAAAATTTACTCGCTTAGCGGGAAGTTGCACGGATGGCCTTTAGATCAACTGTTTTCCTATTTCTTTTTTGAATTTTAAGTAATTACAAGTCTTATTCTATTACTGTAATTATTATTTTGCATGTAATATCCCTAGAATAACTTAATGAATTAGAAAAGTCATAAAATAATAATAACATTTATTGTAATTTTCTTACCTCTTTTTCTGGCAGACTTGCAACTTTAGGCAAACGTTTGTAGTACATAATAATAGCAATATAGCCAACATATATAAAAAAAAGGTTTGAACGCGGTATCTACAATGACTTGGCAAAAATTTAGGATTATTTAATTTGTTTCATACAAAAAAATTAAAAATGTATTTTTTCTACCTAAATTATAAAGCTCAGAAAAAATTGCACAGAACAACTTTTGTTAAGATTAATTAGTTCTATCCATTGGCATAAATAAAAATGCGAAAAATAAAAATCGGTCCCTAAGTCCGCCAAATCCACGTTTTGACCCACTGTGCGTCCCTGTGTGCGATGTGTGCGGCGCACAAAGGCGCCAAGACGATGAGGGCGCCGCGGGCCGCCACCGAAAAGTTAAAACATAAAGATTTGTAAAAATAAGAGGCGCTCCATGGGTTTCGCACACAGGCGCTGCCGGGGGTCGGCGCGGTCCTGGGTTTACCAGAAAAGTTTATGCCTATGATCATGGCCATAGAGCATTCAGGCATGCATATCACTGCAGCTCCGCCGATCCTTCTTGAGGGACTGCATCCCTCGGCAAGCGGTGTCGGTCGGGCGGGCGGGCGTGCCACGGCGCCAGGTCTGTCAGTTCGACCAGGCGCGAGGCATCCGCACGTGCGAAGAGATTTTGGGAGAGCCGGGCTGCGAAAGCCTCCACGCTCTCCACTCGCAGATCCCTTGCACTGGTGTTATTTCTCACGTACCAGGGGGCACCCGCGATTCGGCGGGCGGGATGCAGAGAGCAGATGGTGTCACGCAGGTGCCGCGTACGTGAGGCGCGATCGGACGTAAGTTTTATAGAGGGCGATGCGCATGATAAGGGGGATCTGCGGGGATGAGTAGGCTGGGCGCAGCTGGGCTGCTGCTGCTCTGGCCTTGGCCACTGCTGACCTGCATTGGGCGTTCATTGACAGTGACCTGTCTATAATGACACCCAGGTACTTGGCCGTCTTACCCCACGGTATTTCGGCGTCGCTGATCTTGAGAGGCGCTGGGAAACCTCTCCTCCTAGTGACGGCGAGCGCCTGGGACTTGCCTGGGTTGACAGACAGGCGCCACTTGCTCAGCCAGTCAGGGAGGAGGTCCAGAGTCCTCTGGATTTTGATGGCAGCGTGGTCCGGGTTGAGGAAGGAGGCGAAGAACGCCGTGTCATCGGCGTAAAGAGCCGTAGTGGTGCCCAGGTACGTCGCTAGCGTAAAAATTGTACAGACCTGGGGAAAGTACGCTTCCTTGAGGGACGCCAGCGGTTATAGGACGCTCCGAGGAGAGTATCCCGTCGACTCGAACCCTAAACGTTCGACCGGAAAGGTAGGATGCCACTAGCCTTACCAAAAAAGGGGGGACTTCAGCACGGATGAGCTTAAAGAGGAGACCCTCGTGCCACACACTGTCGAACGCCTTCTCCATGTCCAGGAAGACGGCCGCCGAGTGGTTCTTCTTATTGGCCGCAACGGAAAGGTGGTGAATCACGCGTACCAGCTGGAGGGTGGTACTTAGTTGGGACCTAAAACCGAACTATTCCTCTCGAGGAGGGAGGTACGGGGAGAGGTGTTTGAGGAACAGGATCTCAAAGGATTTGGAGAGGGTAGAAAGTAGGGTTATGGGCCGGTAGCCCTCGGCTCGTTTGAGGTCTTTATGGGGCTTGGGGATGGTGATTATAAGCCCCATCTTCCAGGGAGTGGGAAAGTGGCCGGTCCTGACTATTCCATTGTAGAGACGGGTGAGGGCGGCCACAATCCTGAAGGGGAGATGGCGCAAGGCTGCGTTAGGGATACCGTCCGCCCCAGGGGCTTTCCGGGGCTTGAGGCGGGAGAAGACCTTTTTGACCTCTCTAGGGGAAAAAAAGAAGTCAGGAGGAGAGGGAGTAGAGAGAAGGAATACCTTTAACTTCTCGGAGACTGTTCGGGCGTGATCCGTTGCGGTGGTTGGCAGCGGTGAGAATTGGCGTTCTAGGTGTGCGGCGTGGATCTCCGCTCTATCTTCTGCGCGGTATCTCGGGTGTCCGTCTGGGTCACCACCACACATACCACAGCCCCCATCAGACCCCTTCTGATGGGGGCTGTGGTATTGGTAAGGCTGCGGCAAGAGTGGTGAAGGGATGACCAGTCCTCACCTGCTGTCTGGATGCGCTGGGTCCAGTCTGCGGCATTGAGGTCCTGCAGCTGCTGCTTTACCTCTGCATTGAGGCGGTTGAGCTGATTTTTCAGCATAGGGCATCTGGTGTACTGCCACTCTCGACGTAGTCGCTTCTTCTCTGCAATGATATTGACTACGGAGCGCGGCAGTGTGGGCCTTTTGTAGTGACGGCGGGTGGGCGGCCGCGTGGCCGCCTCCAACGCTGAGGAGATCGCCTCGGTGATCTGGTGGGTCATCTCTTCGACGGCCTCCGCAGAATCAACCGGGAAATTGGGCGTGTGCTCGTGCAGCTGCAGGGAGAAGGCCTCCCAATCTCGGACAGGGTGTGGGGGGAGGGTGGGAACGCTCGCAGGAGTGGCTCGGATGATGGCCAGCACCGGGAGGTGGTCCGAGCCGTGGGCCTCATCAAGGACCTCTTGATGTAGGTCACCCGAAAGGTTGCGGGTAATGGCCACATCCAAAACGTCGGGTGACTGGAGCGGGTTTTCTGGGTAGTGGGTGGGGGCATATGTGCCCACCACTGAGTAGCCGACTCTCTCTGCGTCCTCGAACAGGCGGTTCCCGTCCGCATTGGGCGCGCCTTGAACCCCACCCGGGATGCTTGCATTTCAGATCTCCGGCAATCACAGTCGGCTCCTCTGATAGGAGCTTGTGGATGTCGGAGATATCTAAACGCGATCCCGGGGGCTTATAACATGCGAAAAGGTGGGTGCGGTAGGCACCTAGTTGGAGCTGGCGGAGAGAAGAAACGGAGGGGGCTGGGAGGAGTTGGTGCAGGAGCCTCCTGCCGACCAGAAGGGCGAGGCCTCGGCACACTCGCTCTCTCCCCAGGAAATCCTGGCGGTACATGTGGTACCCAGGAGCACTGAAACGGTCCTTAGGGGACAGGAGGGTTTCGCTAAGCAAGGCGACATCCACCTCGTACTCTCGAAGGAGGTGGCGAATCGAGGTCACCTTGTCGCGGACCCCCCGGACATTCCAGTGAACGATCTTCAGTTGGACTGGGGCGTTGGGAGCCATAGGGAAATGAGCAAAGAGGGTGGCCCCCTCAGGGAGGGCCCTTAAGAGGGTTGAGAGAATTTCTTCCCCGGCCTGGATTTTATTATAGGCATCCATGGCCAGGGAGAACAGTGCTTGGAGAAGCTGGGCAGTGTTCATGGGGGCTTCTCGTGGGGCCCTCCGTTGAGAGGGAGGGGGGCAATAGCAGGAAGTGAGGCAGATACAATTGCCGGGTTGGCGGGCTCAGTGATGACCTTGGTCACTTCGGTAGTGATAGTGGTCGTCGGGACAGTGCGTGAGGCGCGAGGAGGACGAGGGGGGCGCGGGGTGCGCTGGGGTAGGGGGGGGGGCGACAGAATAGCTTCTGCAGGGGGCAGTAGAAGCGCTAGAGGCTCAAACTCTGAGTCGGTGGCAGCGGTGGAGGTTGCGCCTTCTTGTTCTTCCTCTTTTTCGGCTTCCGAGTGGGAGGCGCGGGGGGAACCTCTTGTGCGAGGATGGGGGGATCATTCGAACGTGGGGGGGCAGTGCGGCTGTTGCGGGTGGTACGTGCAATGGGACCCGCATGTCGTTTCCGGGCCTCCCTTCGGTAGACCGGGCAGTCCCTACTATTAGCCGGGTGGGCCCCCTTGCAGTTGACGCAGGTGGGCTCGTCGGTGGGAGGGCGGGGGCATTCGCTTGCAGCGTGCTCCCCAGCGCACCTTATGCACGCAAGAACTGCCACCGGAAGATGTTCCGGTGGCAGTTCTTGCTGGAGTGCCAGAATTGCTGGCAACGGTGACATTGGACGGGGCCACCCTTACCTCGCCAGGCTTCGATTTTGATGCCCGGCATGTTGAGCAGCACTGTGATCTGGTATATGCCGGGCACCAGGTTCGGAGTACGCTTCAGTAGCGCGAAGTAGGCACATCCAGGTCGGTCTTTCCTGGCCAGAATCCGGGATACGTGCTCCACCTCGTATCCCAGACTATTTAAACCGGTGGCAATTTCCTCCGTCGGGGTGTTCACGGGTAGGCCGTAGATGCCTACCTTTAGTCCGCGTTCCTGGGGGAGGTAATAGGAAAACCAGCTTACCTGAGTAGACTGGCTCAGGTCGACCAGGTACTTTTGGATGCACCTGTATTCCCTCTCTCCTTGGGGGGAGAAAATATGATGTTCAAATTTTTTTCAATAGGATGCACCGTTTCCGAGATAGAATCAATTTAAAAAAAAAATGTAAATGCTGTACATTGAGATACGAGGAATGTATAAATCTATAGAAATGTTGGAAAATTCCGGATTTTCAATTTTTTTTCTTCCATCATGAAGAAAATATGATGTTGCGGGATTCCTAAGGGGGAGGAAATTTTCATTATTTTTTTCAGTAGGATGCACTGTTTCTGAGACAGAAGCCATTATAGGAAAAAATATGGCAATGCTCTACTTTGAGACATGAATGGTGTATAAAGCTATAGAAAATTTGGAAAATTCCGAATGTTCAATTTTTTTTTCTTTCATCATGAAGAAAATATGATGTTGCGGGGCTCCGAAGGGGGAGGAAATTTTCATTACTTTTTTTCAATAGGATGCACCGTTTCCGAGATAGAATCATTAGATTATAAAAAAAGTAGCTGATGCCCGCAACTTCGTTTGCATAGAACTAACGAAAACGGAACCCTATTTTTTTAAACGGAACCCTAAAATAAAAGTAGCCTATGTTAGACCTTATAACATCAGCTATCTGCCAGTGAAAGTCCCATGAAAATCGGTTCAGCCGTTTCGGAGATTAACCGGAACAAACAGACAGACAGACGGACAAACAAAAATTTAAAAAATTGGTATTTTATTGTGAGTACCGGATATACTTTCATATACATTAAGTGAAAAGCTGTTAATTTTAAATTACAAACAGACACTTCAATTTTATTTATCTGTATAGATGTATAGATATCTGTAGGTATAGATGTATAGATATCGTTTGGGCTGGTAGCGGGGCGCGGTAATCGCACGCGCGCGTGTGGTCCGCTTGCATCAGGGGGGTGAAACTCTCATACATGCACAAATTAACAGAGAACAGAGACAACTAAAAATGACTATCCGGTACTAACAGTTTGAAAGTTTTCGGATAGTCACAACAGATGACACTAAGCGACTTCTACATCCGCTATCGAAAACACCAGGCGTATGTATAAGGGCTCGCGAACATTTTACTATGCAGTAACCATATTCCACTATCAAAGAGAAACTTGGTCGTTGTTGTGTCTACGACTTTCGATAAAACTTAATTTCTGTCCATAATTCAGTTCAATAAAAATTATCAGGCGGTACTACTTCCATCTAGCGGGTTTGATAGTCACTAAAACGGTACAACGCCATCTAAAAACGACATTCCGAAACTTTGGCAAGACTCAGTTTCAATTTTAGAGTTGCGCATCTATACTAGTATATATCTGTATAATCTATGGCTTGCATTTTGCCGTGCGACTGGCCGACAAAGTTGGATAGTCTGCGGGCTTGCATAAGCAGGTGGCCGACAGTTGGACGACTTTTTAGTTGGATGCGATCGAAAGGGAATCTCGGTTTTGATACGATCGGTGTCCAATTATTTAGTTGGACGACTTAGTTTGATATGATGTGCGTGCTCCCATTTCAAAGTCAAAGTCAAAAATTTTTATTCAAAATTGGTATTTTTATACACTTTTTGAACGTCGGTAATTCGGTATACATGATGCCTACCACCGGTTCGGGAACTAGCCCGGCGTAAGAAACTCGCGCGGGGCCATCTTTTACCAAAAAGATGGAAAATTGTTCTTTTAAAATAAAAAATAAATGTATAACAATGTTATGACTAAAACTATATAACTAGAGTACAATAGTATATGGAAGTAGCCTTGCAGTGGGCCACCTCATGAAATCATTAAGTTTATAATAAGCTTTACTACACAAACGTTCTTTGATCACTTTTTTAAATTTATTGATTGAAAAATGTTGAACGTTTTCTGGAATCCTATTGTATATGCGTATACATTGGCCTTTAAACGAATTCTTTACGAATTCTTTATTTTTAATAATACTTTACTAAGTCTAGTCACTGGTACATCAAGCTTATTCTTATTTCGAATATTTCTATTGTGGTTGTCACTTTTCTTTTTGAATAGGCTTACATTTTTTTTAACATAATATAGTAAATTTGATAGAATATACTGAGAAGCTACAGTTAAGATCCCAGTTTCCTTAAACTTATCTCTTAATGAAGTATTGGGGGCCAGCTTATAGATTGCCCGAAGTTTAGCATACTGTCCAACTTAGTTGGCAGATTTGAAATTGGAAGTGTGCGGGAGCACTAAAGGTTTACCAAGTGTTAAACATTATCCTCATTACTAATAAACGCTGTATAAGCTTTGAATATTTACACAGTGTTGTGCCTCATTCTATCGAATTAAACATGTCACTTGTGTGATGTGAACAAAACACTGTATAACTATTCAAAGCTTATACAGCGTTTATTAGTAGGGCGGTATAAATTCATGAAAGATCTTGGTATTGTAAGTAAATTAAATTAGTTTTAAACATGTGTGCAAAGCAGTTTTGTTTTTCTTTTTTGTTCATCATATTGTATAGTAAGAAAATTCAATATTTTGATGAAGTTGGGGTGTTGGAAATTCATCAAAATGTAGTTTATGCTTTATAACTGTAACACCATCTATTTGTCTATGTGTAAGTTTTAAATGTGTAATCTGTTGTACCATAGAGAATATAAAATAAATGTGTGACAGTCTGTCCGATTCGAACAACCAACGTGTTTTACTAAAATACTGGGTCAAAGGGTCAAAGTTACATAAAATAATAATATTTAATATAGTGAATGTCATGTTAGTTATAATTTATTCTTAAATTAGACATAACAAAAAAAAAAACTTAGCCCTTTACATCGTTAATGAATGATTTATACAGTATTCTCCGAGCGAAGTAACCACTCTTGAAATACTGTAATGCCTGGGACAGTTAGTTTTTTAAATGTCGTATGGTTGCTCGAGCACGTACGGCATTCTCACAACATAGTAGCCTAGTCCAGAGGAATGAACTGGTCAATACGTCTGGGGCCAACTATATGCGGGTTTCCTCACGATGTTTTCCTTCACCGTTAGAGCGTCCGTATGATGTACTTGAGATCTGAAAAAGTGTCATTGGTACACGCCACAACCTGGGAATTGAACCTGCACTCTCATGAGTGAGAACCAAACGATCTACCCACTAGGCCACGGAGGAGGCTAGACCTAACAAAATCCATTATTATTACTCTTTAATCGTCTTTAATTTTTAAAATTGGTTGTAATCATTATAATTATATTCAATAGATTAAATTAATATGTCGATTTTATTATGTCTTATGACTACTTATTACTTACAGATTCATTACATTTCCTTGAGAAAATCGTTTGTACTGTAGTAGCATTTACATAATTATTAAAAAATCCTTAAGCTTTCTCTGAAACAAAATAACACTTTCAATATTTTTTATGCCAATGGGTAATTTAATATAAATTGATGTAACCATACCTAGTACTCCTTTTTGCATAAATGTAGTGTTACGTGCTATAGTCCCAACTCTTTTAAGTCTGTTGCTTTTGAGTTTTGGGAACATATTAATGTTTGTTTTAACTAATAAGGCACTTTCAAGTAGAGTATATTATATGGAAGAGGGAGTATATTATATTTTTTGAAATATGGCTCACAACTTTCATCCTGTTTCAAATGAAATACAGCTCTAAGACACTTTTTTGTGCTTTAAAAACAAGTTCTCTATTGGATGATTTACCCCAAAAAACAACTCCGTATCTTAATGAAGACATAACATAGGTATGTGTTATAGGCAATTATAACAGATGATGTATGTGAAATACTTTTCAGCATATAAAGAACGTAAGCATATTGATGTAGTTTTTTACACAATAAGTCACAATGAGCTTTCCAATTAAGTTTATCATCTATCGTAATAGCCAAAAATTTTGCGATTTGAGTATCTTTTATAGGTTTATCGTAATATTCTATTTTTGGTTTAATTTGATTAGTGCGTTGATGAAATTGTATAATTTTAGTTTTTTCCAAATTAATTACTAGATCGTTGCTTATATTAATGTGGTTTTCAAAGTTATTATCAATTTGTTTAAAAATAACTGTACTACGAGGGCGGCACTGAAAATTTGGGGAATCAAGGAAGTGACACAAAATTACTATTTAAAAATGTATTTATTGCTTTTCGAAGTATTCTCCGCGAAATTTGACACATTTTTCCATACGATGGAACCAATCATTGAAGCAACCATTCCATTCGGAAGTTGGGGTCTCCAAAATGGCCGTTTTGTAGGCGTCCACAGCTTCTTCGGGTGATAAAAATCTCTGACCACGCAATTTATTCTTTATTTTAGGGAAAGTATAGAAAACATTAGGGCTTAGGTTGGGGCTGTATGGCGGATGGTCTAATAATTCTATGATTTCTTGCTCTAAAAACTCTTTTGTTCTGTGCGCGGTGTGAGAACTCGCATTGTCGTGATGGAGAATGATGCAGCGGTTGCAGTTCTCTTTACGGAGTTCAGAAACGACCTGTGGCAAACAAATGTTAGCATATCATTCTGCATTAACCGTTCTTTGTCCCTCAAGAGGAATAGTCGCAACATGGCCGGTTTCGGAGACAAACGTGGCCACCATTTTTTTTTGCAACACTCCGTGAACGAACAATTTTTGTTGGCTTTAACTCATTTTCGAACACCCAAACTCGTGACTGGTTTTTTGTTTTGGGTTCGTACGCGTATATCCAGGATTCGTCATCTGATACAATGTTGTATACAGCATTTGAGGATCCTGCGTGGAATCTTTCGAGAGTTCTGACGCACCAAGTAACGCGAGCTGCTTTTTGCTCTTCACAGAGCAAATGCGGTATCCATCGGGAAACAACTTTTTTACACCTAATTGTTCATGCAAGATTATTTATATTCGACTCATGCCAATGTCTAAAGTTGCCTGAATTTCGCGGTATGTCACATGTCGATCTTCCTCAATCAGCTTATGCACAGCATCAACGTTTTCTTGGGTGACTGCAGTTTTTGGACGACCTTGACGGGGATCATCACTGAGCTTGATACGTCCACGTTGAAATTCAGCAAACCAGCGATAAATTGTGGTTTTGGATGGGGCTTCATCACCAAATGCAGAAATCATCCGGTCAACACACTGTTTTTGTGTTAAACCACTTCGAAAGTCATAATTAATCATCGCTATAGAATTTTCTCGAGTCAATTCCATTTTCTCAACGACTATACAAGTTTGACAAGACCATGTGACAAGACCGAGAATATTTTTTTAAATAAATAAACGGTATTCGATTTTTAAAACCAAGGAGTTTTAAATTAAAAATATTTTAATATGACAGGAATAGTAGAAATATTCCATTCCCGATACTTTTAGTGCAGCCTATGTATCATCGGCAAAAAGAATCATCGGATCACTAGTAACTCTAGGTAAATCAATAATATATATTAAGAATAGAAGTGGGCCTAGGACACTGCCTTGAGGGACTCCGCATGTAACAGTTCTGTATTAAGATCACAGAATTACAGAAAAAACCAGAATGAGTGTTCGATCACATTTGTACGCAGCGGACTGTGTCCAAAACCATGACGAAACACCGCCCCGCCCGTACTTCACCTCCCCGCGTAGGGTTACCAGCGCAACACAACATTACCTCTTTATGGGGTAAATTAAAATTTTATGTATGACTGCAAATAGTGAAATAGAAATTTTAAGCCATAGATTTCGCGTGGAATGTAATAAAGCAATTGTTTATAAAACCAACAAATTTTCCAAATTTTCTAAAACTGCTTATTTAAGGTTTGGGAGGAACGATTTAATTGAAAAATAAAAATAAATAAATGAATGTCGGTTGTTCTCCAATAAACCAATTATTAGAGTCGAATTTATTTTTAACCCCCGACGCAAAAATTTGACGTGTCTGTCTGTTATAAGTTTGACGTGTCTGTCGGTCTGTCTGTCTGTCTGTGCCATCATAGCTCCCGAACCGATGAAGCGATTTCAATTTAGTTTTTTTTTTGTATTAAAGGTGACTTATCTGCGAGTGTTCTTAGACATGTTTGATGAAAATCGGTTAAGCCGTTTAAAAGTTGTGGGGGGTGAAAGTGGGGAAGAATAACTGAATGTCTGCAAATATACTCGAGTGGGGTCTCAAATGAAAGCGCACTGTAAGAGAATATTGATGACTTAATCGAGAGTGTTCTTAGCTTCGTTTGATGAGAAAATTGGTGGTGGGAAGATCAGCCCTCTTCTGCTCTTTTCTAGTTGATGAGGGGATCTGACTAATTTTCTATGAACGATCGATTCGAAATTTGGTACCGTGTTACTTCAACGATATTTAAAGAACATGGTAAGGTAACCATGACCTGATTAGCCGTTTGAAGATTATCAGTTCTTTAATAGCTGATGAGGGAATCTGACTATCTTTCATATGTTCTATCGATTCGAAATTTGGTACCGTGTTACTTCAATGATATTGAAAGTATATGGTTAAGGTAACCATATACTTATTACTGTAAGTTACATAGTTGCAGTTCTTTGAACATTGCCGAAATTTCCAAACGCGCATCTTTAAAGACAGAGGAGTACTGTTCAGTACTTTTGGATGCAAAACCTTAACCGCCTCTTTTTTGGAAGTCGGTTAATATATAATTCGCATATAGTCGTTATTTAACTGCCACAAAACGACTTTAAGTATGTGTGAGTATGTAATTATAAAGAAGAATTTCCCATCAAAATCATGAAGAAAGTATTCTCCGTGTTATTAAAATTTCGCTTATGCGCAATAAAGTATATTGTATTTTATTGTAAAATCTAATATTAACTAATTACGAAAATTTGGAGAAAATGTTCCATTATTTTGTGGCAACACTTACAAAACAATAGCGTTAATATGTTTCGACAATTATTTATTCAATAAAAAATAATTGTAAAAAAAAAGTTGGGTAAAATATCCTGTTTTTCTGTGGCAACACTTACAAAAAGAAACCATGATTTTCTATGACAATTACGACATGGATTTAAATTCAATAATTTATTCAACTGAATTGGAAATGTACTACTTACAGATGAAATGTGATCCCATGTAATTTCTTCACAGTCCCAGCAGCATTTTTACATGTGGGAACGACACAAGTCGGCATAATTAATTAAAAACTGTCAGTTTCAAACGAAGTTTACAAGGCGCGCGTCGGCCATTGACTGACAGACTAAATATCTAACCATTCCAATTTGGAATGGTCGTGACGGCTTCACTTTCAAGCGCGTTGACGGTTTCTGGTTTTTTCTGTAATTCTGTGATTAAGATATAAATTTAGTCTGAGTGTGGTTTCTTAAGCATATGTTCACTATCTCAGTTTGTTGTTTTCGGCCTGTTAAGTAAGACCTCATGAGTTCTAGGGCTACACCGCGGATGCCACTAATTTCTAATTTATTTACCAATTTTTCACGATGTCCACGGTCAAAAGCCTTGGACATGTCCATAAAAATAGCCACAATTGGGGTTTTCTTGTATATGCTAGGTATTATATGATACTGGACTTATAATACCTGCTACCTTTTTAGGGTTCCGTAATACTTAAGGAACCCTTATAGTTTCGCTCTGTCCGTCTGTCTGTCTGTCTGTCTGTCTGTCTGTCTGTCCGCGCCTCTAGCTCCTGTAATTATGAATATAAGTTGATGAGATTTGGTGTAGTTATAGATTGTGTATAGATCACGGTTTCGGGATCATAAAAAAATAATAATTTTATATTTTAGGGGTGGCTCTCCATATATAAGCGGGGATGAAAAATATTTTTTCACTCTAACCCATCGTGTGGGGTATCGTAGAATAGGTCTTTAAAAATAAAGGCAAGGTTTCATACGTTACTTTTTTATAAAGTTGACCATTTTCGAGAAATCGGCCTCCAAAGTAGTTTGTAAGTTGGTCCCCCCCCTAGCATTTTTAAACTATAGGAGATAGAAACTTGCAAATTTCCATGCTGATAGATCATGCTAAAAACTCTTTAGGAAAACTATTTTGAACAAAATCGCATCATAATTTCTATTTCTAGAGCAATTATAGAAAAACAAATTAACATAAAGCAAAATAAGAATAATTATACATAATGTGAAATGATTATTTAAAATAATGTTTCAATATTGGTTGCATAATTAAAAAAAAACTGAAATTAATAATTAATAAAAAAAAACGAATTAATAATAACTAAAACACGCTGTCGGGTTTGAACCTACATTCAAGGAAAAACACTGTGATTAACTGAGCTGCAGTAATCGTATAGATTGTTACGAATTTATGTTTCTTTACCAGAATTAGAGCTAAGTTTTGAAACACATGTAAAATTTTAATTAATAATTAATTTTACGAATATGTGCCTCTTTTACCAATAATTATTTCAATAATTTAATAACACTGAAAACACATTATTATGTATTATTAATTACCATAGTATTATTGTTTTTTATTATAATTTAATACCTACTTTAATATTAAAAGCATCAATTTGCTAGTAACTTTACGAAAACAATATGGCGCTACTGGCTAGTCTGTTTAAATCAGGGATGGTCGACTCTGTATGAATAACCTTGGACCAAAAAGGGGGCAGTTCGGTGCGACAAGAATGGTTATATTTCAATATATCGCTCTCTGTCTTACATGGTTAATATGACATAAAAGTTACTTAAAAACCACAACAGATGACACTATCCCGCTTCTAGATCGCGCTATCGAAAACACTAGACGTATGTATATAAGGGCTCACGAACGTTTTATTAACGTAGTAGTTAAGAATTGTTCGTGGAGGTGGTTGCTCGGTTTTGTTGGAATGTAAAATTTAACTTCAATTACGTATCTTCAATTTCCCGCTATATTCATATAATCAAATATTATATAGTCCTCCTTTGTTTGAAGGCGGTTAAAAGTTTGAGGGGGCAGCTCACTAGAGGCGCTATTTGGTCCCAATTTTTTTGTATGAAGTCGACCTTCTTCTCCGCGAGTATTATGTGTTCTGTGGTTTAAATCGTCGATTGTTTTTGAAAAATAATACTAGATGTCGCTTTCTTGACGAGTGAGCCACGCGTACGGCGTAACCGGTTCTAATATACCGCCGCGCCGTGCGCGCCGCTGCACCTATGCTACGACTGTCCAGTCTGTTTACGCTCATGACTACCTACATATTATATTATTGTAGTTACACGAATTTACGTTCGTTTTTTTTTTTTTTAATATTATCTTTTGATGTTTTTACATTAATTATTATGCAATAAATTTGTTGTTCTTAAAATAACATTTATAATAATATTTTACTAACTATAATAATTATTGTTACATGTTAAAAAATACTTAACTTAAATATGTCATAAAGTTGATATAGATATCTTATATCTGCCAACTGTTAAATAGGTCTATTACTTTTAGGAATCTTATGTACACTAAAATGTAATATTTGTAATCTCTTATGTTTAATAAAGATTTTCAAAAACAAACTAGATGTCGCTATGTTATTGGATTTAAATTCTGTATCACGCTATCGAAAACCTCACTGATATATTGTATAAGTAATAAGTATCTGATTGTATTATTTATAGGTACATTGAGATAGGTGATGTCGTCTTAGATTTAAATATGCTCTAATATTAATCAAATATTAAGTGAATTAGCTAATATTAAAATTAATAAAAACTCTTTAAAATATTTAATATCATCGAAATCGAATAAAAATTAATCTTAAAGAACATCTGGTAGTATATTCAGTATTCACTATTAGGGATGGGATATACTTGCAAAATTCAATACCAGGGCTTCCAAGTATGAGTACGTAAAAATACCAGGGTCGAAAACCAGGTATTAATTAAAATACTTGCAAGTATTTGTTACGGAACGGGCATGGCGAGTGGCAACCCGCTCCTCGGGTGCCGGGCGTAGCAAGTTGGGACTCGCAAATAGAGATGTGATAAACGGCTTAAAATTAAAAGTTAACTTATCCGTTATTAAATATTCAAAAGCAACTTTTTTTAACTGCTTAGTTGCTTAGTTGCTTATTTGCTTATCTACTTATTGCCACTTATAAGTTATAATGTTTTTTGCGCTTATGTTACGTTTTTCGATCGCTTAAACTGATTTAAATTAACTTTCCTTCGTACTTATTATTATATATTAATATAATAATATGAACTCATAAAAATGTTTTTTTCTTTTCTTTCAAAGTAGTTCCATAAATTACTGTTCCAATT
Organism: Glaucopsyche alexis; assembly: GCA_905404095.1. NCBI lineage: Eukaryota > Metazoa > Arthropoda > Insecta > Lepidoptera > Lycaenidae > Glaucopsyche > Glaucopsyche alexis. The sequence continues at coordinate 1,000,918 of FR990061.1, read as the reverse complement.
CACGTCGTTTAGTCGTCATCTTACGACAAAAACTTAATACTAAAACACTACACGAAAAGTTTATATTACGTCCATATCGACCATTATTATATTTATTATTTGGGCGTTTCTCTGTAAACTGGGCAACTCATTGTCTCAGGCAAATATTGTATAGTAAAATGACAAATAATAGCTCTTTTCTAGGTAACTAAGAAAGATAATAACCTAATCTATCTCTACTCACCCTTTAATAGTCTTTAAAATAAACTTTATCAATAAAAAATGTTTCAATAGACCCGGAAAAACAGTTCTCTGGTGTGTCACCAAACCAATTTACTTACTACAGATTAAATTAATTAAATACATAACTAGTGGATAGAATAAAATTACATGATTTAATTAATAATATTATTTGATTATTTATGAGGCCTGTTTATTTTCAAAAAATAATTATTGTAGAATATTAAAAAAGTTAGTTAAAAAGTATCTCCACATTTTGAGAACAGTCCCCCTGTCCATATTTTAAATTACGCGGAATGTAGTCTAAAAGTGAAACAACAGCATTACTGCGTGTAACGGAACGCACCCGACCTGAAGTTTGGCGCGGTTGCTGCCATTTCGCTCGTACGCCATTTTTTTTACTGCTATACGAGCGTCTCTCGGTGGAAGTCACGTCGTAACCTGTCGGCCACCAGTCCTCTGGTAAGCATTATTTTTGTTTCTTATTATGTTATCAATATATATCGTAGAAACTTTATTTTGTTGTAATAGATAAACATAACATGTGAACAGTAAAATAACCCCGCTTGAATACATTTTGTGCTACCATTCAATTTAATCCAAATAAACAGCCCCCTGGCGACATTCCCCTGTCCCTCAACAGAGCAAGGGACTGTTTCTGCATCCAGGGGACTGTTTTTATTTTATGTTTGTCGTTGTTTTAGGTAAACACGCCAGTTTTGAGTATGGCGCCGAAGGAAGAAAAAGCTCTCTAGGGAAGAGATTTTACAACGGAAAAGAGAAGCCGGGCGAAAAAGATATGAGCGTATAAAAAACAACCCGCAGAAAATGGAAGAGCTTAGGGAGAAAGAACGCCTTTAATACCTCAAAAAGAAAGAAAAGGGAACAATAAAGCTCGTTGAAAACATGACTCGACGCGAACATCGGGAGGCAAAGAAGAAGTAGCGAGAGCACTGTACGAAATATCGCAATAAAAAAAAAAGTATTAGCAAATATTACTAATTCGTTTATAAGAGAAAATACTCCAGATTCTGATGCATCTCAATGATCTCAAATGCCAGTACCTTAAGTTTCTGAAGTAGTTAGAAAAAAATAAATAAAAGAGACAAGTTACAAATATATAAAATCAAAAAGAAACAAGCTGAAGAAGTTAAAGCTCTGAAGAAGACTGTACTTAAGTACAAGAAACGCCTATCGCAACTAAACTAAGTTTCAGAAAATGGCAGATACTCCAGAGTGTAGGAAAGCGTAGATATGTTAGTGTTAATCTTGTCAAAGATTGATAAAGAAGATGGCAAAATTCGTGTCACGTTTTTAAAGCTTCTGCTGATAATAAAGGCCAAATGTTTAAAATTGATCAAGACGATGTCACAGATGTAACAATAGACCAAGTAGTACAGAAACTTCCTAATACAAATATATATTTAAAAGGAAATAGGTTATTTTATACATTTGGCACGTCAGTATATGTTTTTGAAAAACCGTAATAGGTACTTACTTTTCTTCACACTTTATGCGATATTTTTATGATTATCTTTTATTATAATGAGGCTGATTTTATAGTGCAAGCTTAAAAGTAGTTCCTAAAAAACTTAAATGAATGTGATTGTACTTGGTACTCAATAGATATTAAGACTAATGTAAGAAGATTTAAGTCTGATTTAAAATTTGATATTAGTAGAATGTTATAAGAAGAATGTTGATTTTATATGTTTATTTATTGTTTAAATACTAAATTAGTGTCTTACAAAGTTTAAAGAAAGTAAAAATATTTAATTATGGTATTAAAATGGTATTTTTCATTTAAACACACAGTCCCCTGATATAGACAACAGTCCCCTGTAACGATTTTTCAGAAAAAGCTTAATAAATCCTAAAGTAATGCAAATATTATTGGTTCCTTTGCCGTGTGACGTTAGAAAGATGGATATTTAACGCCTGAATAACATTTATTGAATATATGAGCAATAAAGTTGCCAAGACAGCTTTCTTAGAGCAAGTTGCCCAGTTTACAGAGAAACGCCCATTTATATTAAAAGTTCAAGGTAAGCCACCAAAACACCACTATTACGATTAAAATACGAATTATTGCGTAACGTAATATAACGTGTTTTCGTCAACCCGCAAAGCGCAACTAACAAAAAGTGAATGAACACGAAAAAGCATATTAGTTATAAGTACAAAAAAATAAGCCGTTTAAATAACATTAAAGAATTTTCACTCTTATTGCGCTGTTATAAGAACTATTTTTCTTTACTCATACCACACTTATGGCTTTATGACTATAAACGATATAAACGATAAGTATAAGTGACAAACGCTTAAATTTTTAAACGACTTTTCAACTTATTTTTAAATGCTTTACGTTTAAACGGCCATCTCTACTCGCAAATGCAAACGCACCGAGCCCCGCAAGGCGCCCTGAAAATACTTGCATAGGAATTCAATCTGTATCTTATGGGGAATAAGGAACAAAATCGTGTAAATAAATAAAAATACTTTAAAGCATAAAGTATTTTTTCTCATAAATGCGATTTTGTGTCTTATTCATATTACGATGTAGATTGTTTTCCTATGAAAGTATTTTCATGTTTTGTGTTTTTAGTTCTCGCCTAAGCACGTACTTTTATACTTGCAAGTGTTTTCTGCGCGTACCAGGGCGCCGTACTTTAAAGTGAAAACCTGGTATTAAAACCTGGTAACGTAAATACGTCTCATCCCTATTCACTATATATTTTGATTATTAATCAACATTCAAAATAATAAAGAAATAATACATAATATTACATAATAATAATATTATTATTAATTTATCATACGTTTAAAAATTTATAGTGTACTATTAGTGTACTATAGTAAACTTAATAGTTTACGGAACCCTCCTTAGACATGTCCTGACATGCTCTTGGTTAGGTTAGGTTAGGTTATTTATAATGTTTGTTGATATTACATGTTTGCTGTGTATCAGATAGTCCTAAGTCTATAACCATCGGAGCCTCATTATATTTTATATTATGAATTATATTATCTATACATGTTCCGCTTACACGCAATTATGGGATACTTGGGATAAAATTAGAACGCAATCGGATTAGCTTTTTTTTTTAATACGTTGTACGATTGGCAACACTGTTTTATTCTCTGTGGCACTGTTCTTTTTTCCCTTGTGATCGTTCATGTACGTACCTATTGTGAATATTGAATAAAACTAATAACTGTATTCAAGTCTTTATTTGTTAAAAACCCTACAAGACGAGTAGGTTTTTTTACTGAAAACAACATATCATAACTAGACAATATATCTACTCTCAAATTTATGTACATCCGGTGTTTTTTTTTTTTAATATATCCAAATTAATGTCATTACAAACTACAATTTCACTAAAAAGCGTAAAATTATTATTTTTAAACAAAAAATTAAACCGACTTCCAAAGTAAAAATACACAAAAAAGTATGAAATAAAACTTGTTCTCTAAATAGGCTAAAATTTTTACTATTTCTCTACTCAATCTGCTTAATTTTGAAGTCGTTACCAGCAAATATGAACGTGAGTTCTATAAAATATTGTAGGATATTGTTTGGGCTGGTACCGATTACAAAATTAAGGAGATTGAGTAGAGAAATAGTAAAAATTTTAGCCGAATTTGAAAGGGGAATTATTTAAAGAATAAGTTTTATTTCATACTTTTTTGTGTGTTTTTACTTTGGAAGTCGGTTTAATTTTTTATTTAAAAATTGTTAAAGTTGTTATGTAAAGACTAAAGTTAAATCAGTTTTATGAGATTCATATGTATTTTTAGATTGTTTCAAAGAAATTAATAAAATAAATTATTTAACAATGTAAAAATATATTAGGAATAAAATGAGATAGTTTTTTATTTAATTTTATGAATGTTAGATGTATGTATACTTATCTTATTTAATGATTTTCTTTTTAAATAATTTGTGTTGTGTAAAATGTATTAATTATAATTATATAAAATTCAATTATATTCTTAAAAAAAAACTTGAGAGGTGTCAAGGGACACCCGGATGGAACAAAGTTCCGGATGAAAATATCTGGCTTGCTTTCTATAAGAGAGAGAGAGAGACAGACAGAGAAACATGCGACGCCATACAGCTTACAATAGCTTACTATAGCAAAAAAAAAAAAGACATACAGACAGACAATTGTACATGTATATATAAAATAAACAATAATACAATATCCAAACCGATATTATCCATACATACATTACATACATACATACATACATACACACATACATATATACATACATCAATATAATAAATGTATACGCGTAAATATTTAATTTTTATAAAAAATAAAATTATCTTTTGTAATAAAAAAAGTGTCGTGACAACTTTTCGTAAGAATTTTTTCCGTCTAGCCCCCTTTCACAACGCGCGATAAGGAACTTCGTTCCAATAAGAAAAAAACATTGTAATATTCCCACGCCCTAAAAGCAGAAATTGTGACCTGTGTGAATTTGTGTGAGAAATTGTGATATTTTATAATACTTGTAACATCCATGTAATACCAATTTCTTGGAAATAAATAATTCTATTCTATTCTATTCTTTTGATTCGTGTAGGTCATAAATAAAATTATTTATTTAGTTTTATTTAACGTAAGGTAAGCAAAACATAAAATTTTCAGTTGCTTGTAGCTTGCGATCACCAAAAGTGGGGTGTTTTGTCGATAAAATAAAACCTTATTATCTGCTGTCAAAATCTCAAGACCTCGAGACGACACAAACGGTATTGGTATTTGGTACAGACATTGGCTGTGTTCCGCGGTAATTAGCGCTAGCAAAAAAGCTTAAGCAAAATGACGACTGCAGGCGTTGAATAAGCAAAACGGCGGATTATATTAGCAGTATTGAAGACAGCAAACGTATCCTGGCCGATAATCTATTTTTTTTTCTTTAGCGCTAACAAACGGGCTGAGATGAGTCAATCATGCTCATGAGTCATACAAAGACGTAGGGATATCCTCTAAGTCAAAATAATATTATTTTTAATAATTACCTATACATTTATTTTTAGAGAGACAAAATCTTTGATTAATTATTACATAGATACGTTATATCCTTACAAAACTGACAATATTTCTGTGCCACGACACACATTGTTGTGGATAGAATTAAGTCATGTATATAGGCTTAGTTTTAGTGTAATTATTGTTTGTAAATAGTACATTTTAAGTAGGTTAGATAGCCCTTAAATGTATTAGAATAAGCTAGGATAAGTTATTTCATGTTATATTTAATGTAATTGCATAGACCAATCATAGATGGCAGCACCTGCATGATAAAAATTATACTGACATAACAATATTAAGAAATATGAATTAAAATTATGAATTAAATACTAATTTGACAAGGAATAAATAATATTAATTAAAAGATCTTATTATTATTACAATCAAGACATTATTAATAATCACCTAAGTATTTTATACAAAAAAAATGGACAGTCCGAACTATGTTACAATTAGACCTAAGAAACTATTTAGATCTAAATCATATGAATCCCTTGGTCAAAACAATGAATATATAAGTATCACGGACTTATCAACTGACTCTGAGCATGAACACAGAAGCTTTGATTTATCCACACTGGAACCAGAAAATATTATTGAAATGAAGAAAAAACTTGATGACATGTCATTTGTAGCGAACTACACTTAGATGATAGAGATGATAGATGCTGCTGATAGTAGAGATGATAGATGCTGCTGATGCTGTATGCTGATGTAGGGTATAAATGATAAACCCCGTTTGGTGCGTAGTAACGAACTGCGTTTATTGTAAATAATTATGAAATTTATATGCTACAAAAATGCTTATCTAAGATGCACGCGCGGATATACGCGAGGCATACGAGTGCAATGACACATTGACCCGTACATCTTGCCAGTCTAAAAAGAAACAAAAAACAAGGAACAATTGTTATGATTATAAAATTATAAAATAATTGTATAAAATTGTAAAATATTAAATTAAATAGTATGATATAAGTATGTAAAATGTAAATGATTATTTTTAACGAATAAATATAAAACTATAAAAGAATCTATTATGTTAGTCTATGCGCGGTATTCTATTAAATGTAACCGGCGGTGGTGGCGGCTGATTGCCGACTCGGCGCATAGGCAGGCTGGTGCCGCCGGTGGGTGCGCGCTCCTCGCTCCGACTCGGGCGCGCAGGCAACGCGTAGGTGGGGGGCGCATGTCCTGGACCGGCCCGCTTCTCTTCTCTGATAGTCCGTACTGGGGTTTGTGGTGGCTGTGTCTCACGACTGTTGTTTAATGCTCTCTTTCCTTTGATATAGTAAAACAGACAAGACACCGAAACTGTTAAGGCTATAACAGTTAAAACAAGGAAGTATATCAAAGCGTAGTGGTGTTTGTCGTGAACTGAGACGTCATTGATGCTTGCTTCTTTCAGAGAATGAATCTGTTTCTTGATGGTCTCGTACAATCCGTCGTCTTCTTCTTTTGTTATAGGTACGGAGACTGATGTATTTATAAAGTTATTTAAAGGTGATATTGTAGGGAATAACATTCCTTGCATAAGTTGACTGTGAATATTAATATTACTTCTGTAGTCATGATGTCCAAGTAACATAAAAGTGTCCCCTTTCACAGTGCAGTCCTGACCTAGCACAATGATGCCGCTTCCACTAAGCGTGTGTGACGTCAGGCTGGCCGGACACATGACGCGCACGTGACGTAGCCCACAGCTGATGTATAGCCTTGCTCGTACGGACACCCTTTCCTTTGTTTAGCTTCACGTCTACATGTCCAGTGAAGTCCACGCCCACGTTGATAAATGGTCGTGCGGGTGTTACTCGGGAAGGGGGTAGGTCCGCCATGATCTGATGCTTGGTCGTCTGACTGAAGCGTCGACACTTGATGCAGTTACGTAATTGCTTTTTTACAGCGCGTACACCGCTAACGACCCAGTAGGTATCTCTGATGTATGATAAGGTAAGTTTTGGGCCCCCGTGCAGAGTCGTGCGGTGCGCTTGATCTATGATGAGCTCCGTGAGTCTGCTTGAAGTAGGTAAGATGATAGGATGCTTTGCCGAGTAGCGTAAGATAGTGTTCCCAAGTCGTCCGCCCACTCTCAAGATGCCATTATTATCCAGATATGGATTCAAGTTCAAAAGTTTGCTGTTAGATTTTAATATTCCGTTTTTATTTAAAGATGATATTTCTTCAAAAAATTCAAAATTTTGCACTGTTTTTATAATCAAATTAAATGCATTTTCGATGTCGCTTGTTGTTAAATTATTTGCTTGACAAGCGTTCTTGCGCGCTCGATAAATGAAACGTGATATCCATGCAATTGTTTTAGCGATCCGAGTGATAGAGCTCATTTCATTGAGCAGTTTATAAATAATAGAGTCGGAACTTGATTGTAAGGCTGTTTGCACATTGTAGCTTTTCCTTTTTTCAAGTGTTGGTTCTTGATATGTCTCACTGCTTGCATGTTGATGATTTTGTTGAATGAATTTGGGCCCTTCCCACCATAGTGAGTGATTGGAAAGGCAAATGCTGCTCATGCCCCTCGTCGCACAGTCTGCGGCGTTATCCTCTGACTTTACATGCTGCCAACACTTAGCGGGAATGATATGTGTGATTTTTCGTACTCTGTTTGCGACGAATTGCTTCCATTTTGAAATATCTCCATGAAGCCACCCTAATACTATCATGGAGTCAGTCCAAGTATGTAGGTGAATTTCCTTTGATAAAAACATAGTGTCCAAAACCTTCTTCATGAGTTGAGATAGTAATAATGCTCCTAGTAACTCCAGTCTGGGTAACGATATCTGTTTCTTTGTTGGAACGACTTTTGTTTTCGCAGTGATGAGCCTCGATGTGTATGCGCCTTTATTATTTTGTGCCACTAAGTATATTGTGCATGCATACGCCTTTTCGGATGCGTCACAGAACCCGTGTATATGAAGTGACTGACCGCTATGACCCACATAACGTGGGATTTGAAATAAATCTATTTTTGTTAGATCTTTTCTCAATTCATTCCACTCATTTTGTATAGAATCTGATAAGGTGTCATCCCAGGATAATTTTGATAGCCATGTCTGTTGAAATAGGATTTTTCCTCTGATTGTGAGCGGTGAGAGCCAGCCGAGAGGGTCATATATTTTTGATACTTCTGATAAAAGTTCTCTTTTGGTGATGTTATTTTTAAGGCTTTTTGTTAGGTTGTATTGGTAAGAAAATGTGTCAGAGGCAGGATTCCATCTCAAGCCCAGAGTTTTTCTATTTTCAGCGTCCTTGAACTCAAAGGCAGTGTTCAGTTGCTCAGATGATAAATCTTTTGTCAGTTCAGGTGTGTTGCTGGACCATTTTCTCAGATTCATTCCCGCATTCTTCAGGACTTCTATTATCTCCCTTTGTAACCTTTTTGCCTCAATGATATCGTCACTTCCACACATTAAATCATCCGTATAGAATGAGTTAATTAATGCTTGCGCAGCAAGTGGATATTTTCCTTGGTTATCGAGTGCTATCTGACGTAACGTGCGCATGGCTAGGAATGGAGCGGCCTTGGTACCATACGTCACAGTGGTAAGATGATATGTTTTAATGACGTTGTTATGTGAGTTCCTCCATATGATAGATTGTAAGGGTTGATCGGAAGGTCGGGCCTTAATTTGTCTAAACATTTTCTCTACATCGGACGTCATGACATATTGGTGTTCCCGCCATTTAAGAATCAGTCCTTGAAGGTCCTGTTGTAGGTTAGGTCCACTTTCCATAAGGTCATTGAGGCTGTATCCCGATGACGTTTTCGCGGATGCGTTGAAAACTACACGTAGTTTTGTTGTTGTAGAGTCGGGTTTCACGACGCCGTGGTGAGGTAGGTAACATGTTGTTTCGCTCACACTTGTAGTGTTGTCTACTTTTCGCATGTGCCCCAGTGACTCATATTCATGCATAAATTGTTTGTAGCTCTCTGAATACATTTTATTTTTTGCCATTTTCCTTTCAATGTGTGAAAATCTGGCTAAAGCGATTGATTTTGAATGGCCTAATTTTTGCTCAAAATTCTGCTTCATAGGGATGGCTACCTCGTATCTACCATCCTCAAGACATCTGGTTGTTGATTGATACAGGTCTTCACAATATTGTTCAGATTCTGATAAGGCCGAGTTTACACATGACTCTTGGATATCTTCAATTTCCCAGTACTTAGACAAATCTTCCACTTGATTTAAAATAACATTGCAGCTGAATGTTTTCACGTTGCCTGATAGTATCCATCCTAACTTTGTATGTTGGGCGATTGGTGCGTGTGGGGGCCCCCTTATGAGGCCTTCCATGATTATATCTGAGTATACACTGGCGTCCAGTAGTAAATCAATTGGTTTTGAAATATTATACTCTGGGTCAGCGAGGTTGAGATGTTGAATATGAGGCCAGGATTTGATTTTAAATGATGTGTTAGGCAGGTTGTTGATAACGCGTGACATCACAAGTGCTTGGGTAGTAAATTGATAATCTTCGTATATTGATTGGCAGACAAGTGTAACCATGCCTTTACTTTGTTTTGTACTGGGTCCAATGCCGGACACCGATGCATGATAACGTTGGCGCTGCAATCCTAGGAGCTGAGCTGCATTTTCTGATATAAGAGTAACTTGGGACCCTTGATCTAGGAGCGCTGTTAAGGTGATATATATTCCGTCCGCCGACTGTACCTTGATAGCCACTGTTGTGAGCAATATTTCTTCGTCATCGGTTGCGACATAGTTTGTATAATGATGTTTAGGTAGTTTGCTCGAATTTGGAGCGCTTGTTGCTGAGAGCGAATTTGCGCTCGTAGCGGGTGACGGCGCATCTACGTTGCACGTAGCTTGCAGTTTGCTGTTCGTGGACTTTGGTTTTGACTGCATAATTGAGTCATGAATTTTTGTGTTATGCGGTTCATTGCACTCTTTGCAACGCCGCGTTGAATAGCACGGTTTATCTTGATGCGTGTAGAGACAATTAGGGCAGATTTTATGTTTCAGTAAAGTTTCCATTTGCTCTTTGCCTGATAAATTGAAAAATGCTTGACACATGTCGCACATAAGATGCTACATCGACGTAACTAACATTTTGTAATTTTGCAGGAAATGCAATCTAAGAATTATTTTACTCTCTTGACATCATTGGCTGGAAAGGAAATGGGCTAGAATATTCCGACAACTTGGTTTAAATAGCTCATAATATATCCTTCTATGAAGAAAAAAATATCACAATAAAAAAATCGGATCACGCTCACTAACTAGCTTTTTTTTAAATTATTCCCTCAGTTGCGTTTCTGTTTCTCCAAGGGGAAGTAGTACACTTGGAAATAATACATCTTTTTAATTGAGTCTAAATTAATATATTGAAATCATTTAACTCTTTTATCGGTATTACCTTAAAGTACACGTCTTCAAAAGACAAAAGTATGAAAAAACATAATATAAAATTATTAAATTTAAAAGTTACCACAAGATGCGTCTTTGTAGTTCTTAAAATACGTTTTTTTTTGCACTTAATACGTATAACAATAGTAATTAAAAATAATATAACCTGGAATGATCACTAGTTTAAAGGATAAATCCTTGACAAATACGCTTATTATGAATACGTTAAACTATTATCTATCCTATATATTATAGGTAATATCAAGACAATTACTGTAAGCTGTCTGTTGTTTGTCTAATAGGATTTGTCACTAACGTTAAAAGTATTCACTTCAATAATTCTCCATACAAAAGTGACGAATAAACAGTTACAATTAATGATTAAATTAATAAGTAGGTCTTGTACCTATTTATTGGTTCGCAATAAATTTAAATAAATCGGTGGTGACACTAAGTATAAACGCCTTAGTAATTAGTAGGTTTTAAATGTTATTGAATCAGCATACTTAATCAAAATATCAAAGAATCAAATAATTTAACATCAAGGAAAGAAGAGATATGTTGTGCACTGTCACTGTACTGTCATAAAAAGTCTTTCGTATTTAGAGTTTTGTTCAACAAAAACAGCTTAAACCCTACATAATTGTCACCTATCGCGTTTGCTAATAATTAATGTGAATATTATTTATCAGGTACATTCAGCATGAAGTAACAAATGGGTTTGGCAAAATATCTTATTGCTTGACTTATTCTAAGCAGTATTTTAGTTGACTAATAATAAGTGATTAAATCAGTCGCTAGGAACTAATTTTAAATATAAGTACGAGGGGAGGTCCAAAAGTTCGCGGAATGAAAGGGTTGTTAATAAATTATAACAATACATTTATTTTTCCTTTTCAATATAATCACCCTTAAGTGTAATACATTTATTTGATCTATGGATTAATTTTTATAAACCATCGAAAAAATATTTTTTGTCTTTGGCCTCAAAATGCGCCGAAATTGCCTTCTTCACTTCGTTATCGTCGGAAAATTTCCTTCCCCTTAGCTCTTTTTTTAAATTTGGAAACAAATAAAAATCGCTAGGGGCCAGGTCTGGACTGTAACAAGTGGTTCGAATCCATGCGTGTGAAGAGCAGCCATGGCAACTCGGCTCTTGTGAACCGGCGTGTTGTCTTGCAAAAGCAACACACCCTTGGCCAATTTTCCACGACGTTTTTCTTTAATTGCCTCCTTTAACTTTTCCAATATTGTGGCGTAGTATTCTCCGGTTATAGTGGTACCTTTTTCTTTATAATCAATCAGTAATATTCCCTCACAATCCCAAAAAACAGTGGCCATCAACTTTCCAGCCGATTCTGACACTTTGAATTTCTTGGGAGGTGGTGTACCCTTTTTGTGCCATTGCATGGACTCCTGTTTTGATTCAGGTTCAAAGTGATGAACCCATGTTTCATCTCCAGTAACAATCCGCTCCAAAATCTGCACAGGGTTGTCTCCACACACCTCCAAAAAGTTTTTGAAACCTGGTGCCACAATGACCTAACATACAGTTGCGGCACTGTTTCTCCAATAAACAAATACAACAAATGGCATAACTTACAGTTACGACGAACTATGACCAAGATGCGTCCACACTTGACGGGGCCCCCCGCGCAACTGGCTGATCGGATGTTGTCGCACCAATTATAGTGAAATTTCACGGCAAAGCTACAAAGACAACTCACGCCATCTACCGAAAAACTAAGGAAATGATTATGTGTCTTTGTTTCCTCTTAAAATATCGCACTTTTTAAATAAGATGGCGCTCTTAAGTCATTTTCGTCATTTTTGTAGTTACGTCTATGTAGTATCTTATGAGCGATGTATAGATCGTGGAATGCTTTACATACAACACAGGTCTTGCGTGTGTATGTCGGTGCGGCTTGATAAATTCCATTGCGGAAAGGTTTGTTTTGATATTGCGGCGACATAGCGGTTTTGTTAAGATTTGACCATCTCGGTGCTTGATAAGCCTGTCTACTAGTGCTTTGATTTTCCTTTTCTCTGCGCTGAATAGGCTCTAAGGCCGTAAACTTGCTCTCGATGAACGACATAAATTCTTCAAGGGTAGGTAGAGAGCGCGGCTCCTTGCGAGACTCCTTGTAGTCGCTGTATGTGTCCATATCCAACTTCTTCGAAAGGATGTGTACCAATAAAGGATCCCAGCTGTTAGTGTTCACTCCCAAATTATGTATGGCGTAAATACATTCGGTAGTTGTGTCGTAGAACTTCTTCAATTCATATGATGATTGTTTATGAATGTTTGATTGATTGAGGAGTATTTCGACTTGTTTAGTGAAGAGTAGCTGAGGATTGTTATAGCGGTGATTTAAGATTTCCCAAGCAGTCTCGTAGTTTTCTGCAGTGATGTGAAGATGTTGAATCAGGCGCTCTGCCTCTCCCTTGACCTTACATTTTAAATGTTGCATTTTTTGAGCGTTCGTGATATATTTGTTATTATGTATAGCTTCAGTGTACAAATCGTGGAATGTTGGCCATTGGGTATATTTTCCTGTAAATATTGGTATCTCTATTTGGGGTAGAGATTGTTGTAGATGTGCGTTTGAATATAATTTTTGATTTAAATTTCGTTTCATGTTGATGTATTTCTTTTCAATGTCGGCGAATGATTCCTCATACTGTCTGTCGGTTCCGGATGATAAAATGTCTACTTGCAAATGGAGTTCGTCGATGTTACGCCAGCGCTGCTGTAGGTTACGTAACTCGTCTTCAATCTCCCATTTTTCTTCTAGGTTTTGTTCATTGATGCGTTTTATTTGTCGTTCCAGTGCCCGAAAATTAGCGTATTGCTGTACTAAAGTCTCTTGATAGTCTTGGCGGGATTCGACTTTTTCAACGTGAATTTTTGGGAGTTGAAATTGCGTTCTGGTGTTGACCTTCGAGGTTGAAGGTGTGGATCCATCCACGGGTGTAGTATGTCCACCTTTTGGGGTTGATAATTGCGAGATTGTTGGAGTCGGAGGCCTTTCGGAGTCCGATGTCATGATTGCTCGTAGCGTAGTATAAAAGTTCTTCACTTCAGAATAAATATCCTTTTTAAAATAGTCTGATGTTTTGTCTTCGGCGGCTTGCAATGTCTTGTTATTGAGCTCAAACTCTCCCCACAGATTGTCAATGGCTGCAATGCGTTTGCTAAAGTATTCCTGCGTTTTTCTGTCCGCGGAGTCCTTTTTATAATTAATATGGATCTTTTCGATCTCCTTGATGATGGCGCTCTGACGTTCCAGAAGTTCTTGCATGATGATAAATGATATATTTAGCGTAGTTAAAGTCCCTTTACAGTATGTGCGTCCTGTTCTCAACTCTTCCGGGGCGACCCGCTGGTGGGAGACCGGTCGAGCCGATTCGCTACTGTATCGAGACAATTAAATACACTAAATATTTAGGTATTTTTTTTCTAGTAGAGACACGATGATGCGTAGAGCGTCTTGATAATGATCTTGAGCCGATATGATGTCTTGATAAGATGATGTTCTTAAAATTTCTTCTCAAGGTGTCTTGCTGATGATAATGATGATATGCTTCTGATAATCCAAAGATGCGTTGATTCTCGTTACGAAGGACCAAAAAAAATGTAGCGAACTACACTTAGATGATAGAGATGATAGATGCTGCTGATAGTAGAGATGATAGATGCTGCTGATGCTGTATGCTGATGTAGGGTATAAATGATAAACCCCGTTTGGTGCGTAGTAACGAACTGCGTTTATTGTAAATAATTATGAAATTTATATGCTACAAAAATGCTTATCTAAGATGCACGCGCGGATATACGCGAGGCATACGAGTGCAATGACACATTGACCCGTACATCATTATTACTACAAAGCACTCAAAATGAATTAGACAATATAATAATTGAAAATAATGCACTTAAGAAGGAAATATTAAATCTAAGACAGCAATTGGATACCTTAAAATTAGTATGTGCTAGTCCATTAACAAAAACGCCTGCAACTAGATCTACAAAAAAGTCAAAAATACAAAACAAAAATAAAATAATATATACAAATTCCACCTTATGCAACGAAAAAGCTGTACAAACAGAAAGTATAAAATCGACTTCACAAAAAGAAAACTTAAATACTAATTATGACAACTGCAACATGGATAAAAAAAAGGAAAATAAATCAAAAAAAACTTTATATATATTTGGAGCAAGTCAATGTACTGGTTTAGCTAACTTGATAAGAAAACAAAGACAAAATAACCCTTACGAAAAATTTGAAATAATATCCTTCATCAAGCCTGGCGCGATCACCGAAGAAATTTTGAAAACACCGTATTTATTTAATATTACAAATAAAGATAAAATAATATTAAGCGTAGGACAACATGACCAAAATCCCATGAAAATTGTTTCAGAGTTATGTGGTTTTCTTAAGGCATCTAAAATAACCTGTCCTATTTTAATTCTAAGTGTTCTAAAAAATGTACACCTTAATGAATGGAAATTAAATAACTTGATTAGGATGACATGTAAAAACTATGCTAACTGTCATTTTTTAAATCTTAACAATATTCATGTATTAAACTCATTTAACATCTGTAATAAAATTAACTATACAATTGATCAAATATATTATGAAACTAATTTCTTAAAATGGACTTAACTCTAGGAATACAAAAAAGACAGTACAACAAACATTTATAAAAAAATTAAGGGTAAATACACACACTACTATCAGTGGTCAAAAACAACACTCACAATATTATGCTAAGAATAAAAATCAATTTTACAAACGATATTATAATAAGAATAAAAATCAAAATAACTCGGATTTAAATAAATTAATTAACAATGACAAAAAAATACAAAAATATATTACTGACTATTTTAAGCCACAGGTACTTTTTCGTGAATAACCAAAAACAACAAATTAAAATATTGCATCAGAATATTGCAAGTTTTCATGCTAAAAGATGTCAATTTGAAATTGCACTTAAAGAACTTAAATCTAATAATAAAGAGCCTGATATAATTTGCTTAACTGAAACATTTATTAAAAAAGGAACAGAAACAAATATACACTTAAATAACTATACTTTAGCAGCATTTTATACTAGGACAAAAAAACAAAAAAGGGGTGGGACTTGTATACTTGTTAAAAAAAATACGTTCTTATATTACACTAACATTGACTTTACCTTTTCAAGTGATAATGATTTCGAATGTTGTGGAATAGAAATTTTAGATCTAAACATGATTATCATCTGCTTATACAGAACTCCAAGCTCTGTAATCAGTACATTTTTTCAAAAGTTCGACACATTGTTACATAACTTATGCAAAAAATCTAATAAAAATATAATAATTGCAGGGGATTTTAATGTAAATTTACTAAAAAGAACTAAAGACTCAGATACCTTACGAGACATTTCAAATAATTTTAATTTAAAAATACACTTTAATCAACCGACAAGAAATTTGACATGCATAGATAACATATTAAGTAATTTGACACATGCAAATAGCGAACTTTTACACTTGGGTCTTTCTGACCATAACACGGCACAACTAATTTCAGCAACAATAGAAGGATTTAAAAATAGTATAAAAAAATGTCAGTATATTTATAAAAGAGCTTATAACAATGACAATATAAAAAAATTTAAAAACTATCTATCCAGTATTTCCTTTAATGAATGTTATAATTTAAATGATTTTAATGATGCTTTTAACCATTTTATGACATATTCGTACTGCTATATAAACTCTGCTTCCCTGTAGTCCGCTTCAAGATTACAAAAAAACATATATTGCCACACTGGATTACCAAAGGCTTAAAAATAAGCTGCAAAACAAAACGCAAATTGCAATTTAGTGCCTACCGGGAGAAAAATATAGCAACAAAAATAAATATAAAAAATATAGCCGAACATTAAGAAAGTGTTTTAGATATGCTCAAATAAATTCTCATAATAAATATGTTGCAACAGCAAAAAATAAGTGCAAAGCTTCATGGAACATTGTTAAAAACTACTCGAACAACTGTGAGGAAAAAATATATGTTTCAGAAATAATTAATTTAAATAATAACAGAATTGACACACCTTTAGACATAGCAAACACATTTAACGAATATTTTATTAAAACTACCAACATTCATATAAACTCTAAATCTAAACTAACAAACTCTATAGACGACAATGCTATGAGTATATTTTTGAACCCATGCACATATGATGAAATAACACAAATTATCTCTTCCTTAAAAAATACTAGTACAGTTGGCTACGATGAAGTTTCCACAAAAATAATAAAAAGATGTAAACATATAATAGCCCCAATTTTAACAGTACTTATAAATAAATCTTTTACGGATGGTGCTTTTCCCGATAAATTAAAAACTTCAATTATTAAACCCTTACATAAAAAAGGCGATCGAAGACAGTTACACAATTACAGACCTATTACTTTAGTTCCCATTATATCCAAAATATTTGAAAAGGCAATGCATAAAAGATTAACTTCGTTCATAAGTAAATTCAACATATTAAAAAATGAACAGTACGGATTTCAGAAGAATAAATCTACACAACAAGCTTGTTTTAATATTACTAATCAAATTGTTTACAGTATTGATGACAAAGACCATTGTATAGTTATATTTATAGATATGACGAAGGCATTTGACTTTGTGTCTCATAAACTGTTACTAGACAAATTAAGCAGAATGGGAATAAGGGGACCTGTACTTAACTGGATTAAATCATTTATTGAAAATAGGACACAATACACAGTTATAGAGCACATCAACGTAAGTAAAGAATTAGTTAACAGTAAATCCAAAAGCCTATTAAATGAATTTGGGGTCCCACAAGGCTCGGTTTTAGGACCTTTGTTATTTTTACTATATATTAATGACATTCCAATAAAGGCTAATTATAAATTGACATTATTTGCAGATGACATATCAATCCCATTTAAATATAATAATAAAACAGACGTGAATAAAATCGAAACTGACATTAATTTAATACTTGAACATATAATTCAATGGCTTACTTCTAATAATCTGAAAATCAATCTTAATAAAACCAGATATATACAATTTAGAAACTATAATAAAAAACCTTTACAACTTAAATTAGGATATAAAGATGAAATTATAGACCAAGTAGATGAGAATTTATTTTTAGGTATACAAATTGATAAACATTGTAACTGGCATGCACACATAGAAAAAATATGTTCTAAACTAAACAGATTCGTATTTGTCTTACGTAGATTAGCGTGGACTGTAAGTGTTCAGACTGCAATTATGGCCTATCATGGCTACGTTTCGTCAGTCCTGCGCTATGGACTAGTAATATGGGGAAATTCCACACATATAGATAAAGCATTTATTGTACAAAAAAAATGTATCCGTGCCATAGCTAAAGTTCCACCATATGAATCGTGTAAGCCTATATTTAAACAATATGGTATATTGACTTTAACAAGTATGTACATTTTGGAAATTTTTAAATTTGTTATTGATAACAATCACATTTTCACACAATTAGTTGATAAGATACCTACAAAATATTTCAGAAACTCAAATAGACTAATCATAGACAAAACACCAAAAACATCTTTATTCTTAAATAATGCATATGCAATGTGTGTAAAAATTTATAACAAGGTACCTGCACATATAAAATCACTATCAAAAAAACACTCCATAAGAGAATTAAAAAAAATGTTAATAGAGAAATCCTACTATAATGTTAAAGACTTTTTAAATGACTAATATTATGCTGTAAAATTAAGTATTTTTTGTATGACATAATATGATTTTGCTGAATTTTCATCTGAAATTTGTTTGAATAAGTATATGAAAGTTCCGGACATTATTGAAATTATTGAATAAAAATTGTATAAACATTTTATCATAAAGTTTTATATCTCTCGACCTGAGACGCATAAGGTCGAATGTCGAGATCGGATAAAATAACTTTATTAGTCAGCTGAAACCAGTATCTCGCGCTCTTTCTAAGCATATAAGAATCATAATTCTATCTCTTTTAGTTTTTATAATTATAGGAATGCATAAGGTCGTATGTGTCGAATTTTTAAATTTATATCGTGGAATAAGGCTTTATAGCAACTACAACATTTATGCTTAAAATTTTGGTTTAATTAAGAGGTCGAACGTTGACTTCAGCTTTTATGCTTGTAAATTATTTTACGCGTAATAAAGGGACTATTTTGTCATTCGACTTTATTCTACAAGGATTGTTGGTAAAAGTAAAATGTATATGTCGTATCTTGAGATATAGTGTTATGCCTCGAAAAATTTATTTGTTTGGTTAAGGTCTACAAACACAATTAGTCCTTATGCCTTTAAAAAGTGCTACTTTATCGTTGTACAGAAATGCCTATGTGAAGAAGAAACAGTATTCCATTGACTTTGTGACCGCACACCAGCGCGATAAAATTACATCGGACATTATCGCCGGTCACTCGACCGTTTTCGGCGCGACGGTGGCTTGACCTATCAACGGTCGTGAGCTGAAACCTTCATATACGTGTAAAGAAGAAGAGGCATTTTTGTATGGAGCCTGTCCCTACTACTGTAGTACTATCTTACTAATATTATAAAAGTGAAAGTTTGTGAGGATATTGTATGGATAGATGGATGGATATTTGTTCCTCTTTCACGCTACTACGCAAAACTACTGAACGGATTTCGATGAAATTTGGTACGGTAGTAGTTTAGGCTTTGGATTAAAACATAAGCTTCTTTTTATCCCGGAAAAGTACAGTGTTCCCGCGGGATACCCGATATTATATTTACGTGGGCGGAGCCGCGGGAAACAGCTAGAAAGACATAATATAATATCAAATGAAAGGGCTTAAAAGGTGTGTAATTTTATTGTATGACGAAAAATCTCTAAATCTGAGGAGAAAAAGTTAGTAAGGGTTAAAGGATAAAAAAGGTGTAAAAAAATAATTCTGTATTATTGCACCATTTTATAGTGTTTATATAATAAGGAACAATTTTTGGGAAGTAATGGTATACAGCAATCTATTGAAGTGTATGTAAGTGTGTATATAACACAGAAAAATGTTATATTTTGATAAACTGCCTCATATTTTGAAGAAATTTATGGAATAATAATAAAATGCTAAAAATAAGCTCTTTCCTTAAATTTTTCGCACATAATAATTTTTTCTGGAAATTTGTTTCTTACTTGCATGGTGTGGTTTTTGATAATTTCTTACTTACTCATTTCTTACTTCATATCGAATGGTGCAATAATACAAAATGTACCTATTTGTTTCCTAATTTGCGGGTGCGAATCCTGACCTGGAAAATTGGTTTATGTAAAATCTAATGATGCTGATAAAACTATTACAATAAAATACATATAATTAAATAGCAAAAATAATTTTAAAATGATTATGTACAGAAAAAAAAGTAAAAAATACATATACATGGTGAAAATACATATACAAATACTTCCGGGCTTTCAAACGTTTTTGTCATAAGTACTATTGGAAACAATGCTACACTATTTTGTCATTATAAATGCATTGTAATTAATTGTCATATTATAAATTAAAACATTTAATTACATTCTGTCTTGTAGTCATAAAAAAACATGTTATTCCCGTGGTGCTTCCCCTTTAATTCTGACTTTTTTGTCATCACAATTTTTGCTGTCTCCCGCTTTGCTTGGGGAGGGAAACTTTTTTTTTTTTTTTTATGAAATAAGGGGGCAATCGAGCAAACGGGTCACCTGATGGAAAGCAACTTCCGTCGCCCATGGACACTCGCAGCATCAGAAGAGCTGCAAGTACGTTGCCGGCCTTTTAAGAGGGAATAGGGTAATGGGGGAGGGTAGGGAAGGGAATAGGGTAGGGGATTGGGCCTCCGGTAAACTCACTCACTCGGCGAAACACAGCGCAAACGCTGTTTCACGCCGGTTTTCTGTGAGCCCGTGGTATTTCTCCGGTCGAGCCGGCCCAATTCGTGCCGAAGCATGGCTCTACCACGTAAACTGAAATACTTCCTACTCCTCCTACAATCTTCTGATTAATTTCGTTGCGGGTTCCAAGACAGATTTAGCATGTCCCCGGGCACCCCTGAGATCATATCAAAGGGTTTTTGCGGTTGGTTACCTCTGTCGATCCTGGCTACACAGGAGTTGCAGTGGTGGGTAAGTGTGGTGGGCCAATTGCCCGTTAAAAATATACATGGTGAAACAAATAAGAAATAGCAATTTAGGCCTACGAAGTGTCGAGTCCGACTTGATGAAAACTTAAACTGCATCATTAGATTTCTGATAACTCAATATTTTCCTAGCCAGGATTCGAACCCATAGATAGTGAAAAAAAAATACATTTTGTATTATTGCACCATTCGATAGTATGAAGTATCGCAATTCGAGATAAGAAAAAATTTCCAGAAAGTAATTATGTGCGAAAGAATTAAGGAAAGAGCTTATTTTTAGCATTTTATTATTACTCCATACATTTCTTCAAAATATGAGGCAGTTTATGAAAATGTAACACTTTTATGAAGTTTGCTGTATACCATTACTTCCCAATAATAATTGTTTCTTATTAGCAACACTATGAAATTATGCAATAATAAAAGATTATTTTTTAAACTTTTTTTTAACCTTTTACCCTCATTAACTTTTTTCTCCAATGGCTTACAGATTTTTCGTCATACAATAAAATGACACACTTTTTAAGACTTTTTATTTGATATTTGTCTTGTAGTGCTACAGTAGTGGGGACGGGCTCCATATAAAAATGCCCCTTATTATTTTAATGCTTATTGACACTGAACCAAATGGAAAAACAAAATTAAACAAATTAAGTTACACAATTAACTAAAACCGTACATTTTTCCGCGATAAACAGTAGCCTATATCCTTCCTCATGGTCTACTTTACATCAGTGCCAACTTTCATCAAAATCGGTCCAGTAGTTTCGGAGCCTATTCAATGCAAACAAACAAACTTTTCTTGTTTATTATATTAGTATAGATAGTATAGATTAATTTTAATAATGTTTCCATTCTTTTAGTTTAAAACATAAGTTTGAAAGTCATAATGTTTGAGTTTTTATTATTTTTTAAATTTTATTTTATTAACTACGACCTTATATTATGTACTTAATAATAATTAATTTAAATGCCTCATAAATAGATCGGACGTAACAAAATTTCTAGTTTTGGTCAAACATAATGTTACATGTTTTAAAAAAGTTTACAATACGCATTGAATTTACCAAAAAATTGCAGGCATAAAGTTGGATCAGTAAATAGAATTAAAAACATTCGTCGTTTAATAACTCTGTACAAGCATAAGGTTGGATGTCACCAAAAAAGTAGTTTTTTATTAATAAAATATTATTATTTAACTGTGACTGGTTTTATTACTGTACTGATACAAAGGTACACGACTTATCTAAAACATTATACTATTTTTGTTAGCCTATTCGATAATAAACAAAAGTTTTGACCCGATTTTGACAATATCTTTCTTTTGGCTCTCCTCTAAACTTGTGATATTCCACATCAGACCTAATGCGTCTCAGGTCGAGATCTTTATAGTGGTATAGTGGTATTTATTATCTTTGACATTCTATTAGATCATTTATTTTCTTGACATATAATATGTAGAAAAATATGTAGTTTGACATTCTTCTAATATAAAAATTAAGTTTTGACTAATGAATGATGATAATAATAAATTGTTTATGGTTAAAATGTACCTTTAAGTAATAATAAACTAATTGTGAACTAGTTAATATAAGTATTTGGACGTCGTTAATGCGACAAAATATGCGGTCTACTATAAAATATTGTAACACCTATTGTAACCATATTTTTACCAAATAAACATCATTTCATTTCATTTCATTTCATTTCATATATCGACAGAATATGTTCGATACACTTTGTAAATATTGTACATAATTTGCATTGTATCGAGTCGATAGGTCCTAGGTTACTTTTTTGTACTGTTAAGGATCAAAGGGGCTTATCCGGTCACTGCGGGCGAATATGTGTGCGCGGAAAAGAGACGCACCTCGCGGTGAGGGATAGCATGATCCGCGGCGCGGGGGTCAAGAGGGTTCGCAAGTGAACCCTGCGGGGCCTCTTTGATTCTGGCTATAAATATAGAGCCGAATTCCGGGTTCTTCACTGTGTCGGAGAAGCAGTCAAGAAGTCTGAAAGAAGACTCCCGAAGAAACCCAGGAAGAAAATAGTGAATAGTAATAAGTGAAAGTAGTGCCAGTATAGTGTATTGTGAATACTGTGCTACGGGAATTATTGTATGGGGGAATAAACGAACGGGTTTCAATCGTGTAATGGTCGTTTCAATCACCCCAGAGCTATCGAAGCGAAATTATACAGTCCAACCACGAACGTAATATACGGCGCACCAGGAACGTGGAGTGTGCTGTATTAGGCCAGATAGTGGCCCACCGACATTGTCTGGCAGCCGAGCCGGATAGTGTGTGCAGTGTGTGTGTGAATAAGAGTAAGGACCAGCAATAATAACACACATTGACATGGGACGCTGTCAATGTGTCAACGTCGCATAGTAACACAAACACGCTATTACTCGCGAAGCACACTAACCAAAATTGGCCCGACTCGGGCCAATTCGAGTCTTCATTTTTACGCGTTTATAACATATCTACCTCTTTTTAATATTGTATATCTATGGACAAAATATACAGGTAAATAATAAATTAATAACATAAAGTATAAACCTAAAAATTCACTTTAGATAAGAAGTTCTCGCAATTAAATTGTAAGGCCGTCGCGCTCACGGCTCATCGCAACACTAAGATAAAAAACTTTCACAATCTTTCTTTTTATTGTCAAATTTATAAAACCTACCAAGTAATTACCTCCACGACGCTCAAGTTAGTGCATAATTAGCATCATGGGCGCTGTAGCTATGGAGAGTTATTCCTAGACTAAGTACCTTACTATACAATTATAATTGTTTTATAATACCAAAAATAAAGTTCATGTGCAATTTATGATAATTATTGTAACTACAAAAAATCAACTATTTTTTATTTATTAGATATTTACGGAAGTTAGCAAGGGATGACAGACGGAAGGACAAAGCGAAACTGGGTTCGTTATAGTTACGACGGAAACCTAGAAAGAGAAGAAAGAGCAATTTTTCATAAACTTTCTTTATATAATAAAATTTGTAATAAGTATCCCACCAAAAACATTCTGAAAAAAACTAGCCAAGTCTCGATGAAGCTGCTTGTTTTTCTCTAAAAAGTAATGAAATCTAGACAAAATCGTGCCAAGTCTAAGGTTCCTTACTGCGGTTTCTTTATTATTATAGTTAATGTTGTGTGACTTGGCCGTTGAAGAGTACACAAGGGTACAAAAGGGGCTCCATGACACCATTGCTCCAATACATGTGTTATACACTAAAATAAGACACTAGCGTCCAATTACCAATACCAGTATGGGCTATTATCTCGCTTAACTAACATAGGTAGTTACAACAGAATCTGATATAACATTACGTGTAAACAAAATTGACTTGTAACGTATAAAGAATTTTCAACGGCCAAGTCACACAACATTAACTATAATAATAAAGAAACCGCAGTAAGGAACCTTAGACTTGGCACGATTTTGTCTAGATTTCATTACTTTTTAGAGAAAAACAAGCAGCTTCATCGAGACTTGGCTAGTTTTTTTCAGAATGTTTTTGGTGGGATTTCACTTCTTTTTGTAGAAACGTGGGCATATTGATTTATTTTCCTAGATTTTAGTGTAATTTGTTTATTTAATTTGTGTAATGTTCGAGTAGAATAAAGTTCGAGTAGAATAAAGGGGTCTGAAAATGCGGCAAAATGGTTCTAGTAAAGAATGGTACGGCAGTGTTTGCTTCGCGCTCGACTTGGCGGGGGCACTGCCGTGCCCCCAGATCGACGTTCTGGTCTTATCTAGAGGTTCTCAAATAGGGGCCTGAAAATGCGGCGAAATGGTTCCAGTAAAGAATGGTGCGGCAGTGTTTGCTTCGCGCTCGACTTGGCGGGGGCACTGCCGTGCTCCCAGATCGACGTTCTGGTCTTATCTAGAGGTTCTCAAATAGGGGCCTGAAAATGCGGCGAAATGGTTCCAGTAAAGAATGGTACGGCAGTGTTTGCTTCGCGCTCGACTTGGCAGGGGCACTGCCGTGCCCCCAGATCGATTATCCTAGTTTTTATAGTTTTCCCTTTATGTGGCCATTAAACCCCAACTCTGTACCAAATTTCAGCTCTCTAAGTTTATGGGAAGTACTAGTTCTATTTTGATGATCATGAGTGAGTGAGTGAGTGAGTGAGTGAGTGAGTGTCGAAAATGCGAAACTTTGCTTTCGCTTAACTTCGGAACTAAATGACCTACAGACTTGAAATTTTGGATTTTAAGTACGTGATTATAGCTTATTGGATGACGAAAATTTCTGCGTTCTGATCTTATCCAGAGGTTCTCAAATAGGGGCCTGAAAATGCGGCGAAATGGTTCCAGTAAAGGATGGTACGGCAGTGTTTGCTTCGCGCTCGACTTGGCAGGGGCACTGCCATGCCGTGCAGATTATATGTTAGTACTCAGATTGTAAAACAATAGGGTTTTTTTAAATTTAATCTGAGGGTTAGTAAATAAAACCACAAGCCGTTACGCGGTGTTGCCTGTTACTGTT
Organism: Glaucopsyche alexis; assembly: GCA_905404095.1. NCBI lineage: Eukaryota > Metazoa > Arthropoda > Insecta > Lepidoptera > Lycaenidae > Glaucopsyche > Glaucopsyche alexis. The sequence continues at coordinate 975,531 of FR990061.1, read as the reverse complement.
GAGTGTGGATGTTGTAGCTTGTAGGTTATGTAACAAACAGAAACAGGTACCTAGGCGATGTAAATAATTTAAATAGTAGTAATAATAATAATAAAAATAGTTTTCAGTCATTAATTTAAAAAATATCAATCGTAAATATTAATAAGCAGTAAATATTTTTTTTATTACTCTGAGGGAGAACTATGTCGGTTGTGATTAGGGTTGCCACCTAGGGTAGGGTTTTTTTGCACATAAAGTACACTGGTTATTAAAGGTAGGAAAAAAGTACATAGTACTGAAATAAAGTACAATTATTTTTTATTAATATGTTTAAATACATAAATCATTTTTGTTGCTATTTGCACTTTATATCAAATTAGTATATTTACTAAATAGTTGCACAGCATATTTACAGCATTTTTATTTAAATTAAAATAAATAAGTAATTAATTTTAATATAATTCATAAAAGTACATTTTAAAATACATTGTGCATTTATTATAGACCGATTGCAAAGGGCCATTTGCAGTATGTACATAATTTGAATCGACTGACTTGACTCATTGACTACCCTGACTATTTATTTGGGTTTTGACTAGACTTTGGATTCACGATTAAGAAATATGGTATTAAAATAAGCTATTTGAATGAATATAATTATTTCCCACCTTTTTAACTTGACACTAGCAAATGGTTATAAGCCGATGCCATTTATAAAAAAGAAAAAAGAAATTGACCATTAATGACAGTGACATTGTTAATATTTGAGGATAGGTTGCATTCAGAAATAATTGTATATGGAAACGAGTGCTTATATGATGTGGCGTTGGCGAGTGGCGACATCGAGTGAGCAATCAATGTGTTTCGCTTAACAAAAAATATATTTATGACGATAAATAAGGACGACCTCTGTGGCTCAGTTGCTTGAGCGTGTTGGTGCTCAAGCCGGGGGTCGCGGGTTCAAATCCCGCCGAAGGAACAAAAAGTTTTTCTGTATTCCTGGGTGATGGATGTGTATTAAATATGTGTATAATATAATAAAAATCTTAAATATATGTATAGTATAAAAGTATTAAATATATTTCAGTTGTCTGGTACCCGTAACACAAGTTCTTTGAGAAATTACCATGGGACCAGATTGACGTGGTGTGAAGCGTCCATAGATATTATTATCATTATTATAAAGTATTTTCATGTACTTTAATATTCTCATAAAGTATAGAGTACCCTGAAATAACGTACAATACTTTATTATAAAGCACGGGTGGCAACCCTAGTTGTGATTCTGCTATTTTTAGAATGTGACGTTTATTCACGTCACCTTTTGCTCAAGTAAGTATGGGACTATACTACCTCTCTCTCGGAGTCTCTCCGGTCGGAAATAATCTTGAGATAGTACAGTTTTTCGGCACGCTATCGGTTGACGCGTAACTTTTATAATTTATTTAGAGCTGGATTACCCTTTGGTAACGTTGGACATTGTTACCAACTCTTGAAAAATATTTCTCCCCGAACTACTTACAAAAACCTCCGAAGTACCTAGCTACAAATTACAATTACTTTGAAATCCCACAAAAGTTTGCATGATTTATGAATAATATAAATACTGAATAAAACAATTAATAATCATAAGCAATTAATAAAAAATAATACTATTGAAATAATTCTGCATTCAGCATTAATATATTTTAAATTGCAAAACATATTAAAAAAATATATTCGTCATTCAAAATGGATGACTTTTTTGTAACCAGCACCCCCAGAAACCTAGAAAAGGACACCCATATTAATTTTAATAAAGCAAATGTCGGCCATCTTACAGTTTATTCAAATGGATGTCATTTTCATATTTTAATTTTACCTAAAATCTTGAAAACGACACCTACTATCAACTTTTACAAAAAAAAAAAAAAAAATGAATATCCTCAACCTCGAAAAACTCAAAATGGATGAATTCTTAGCTTTTTGTAATCAACACCACAGAAACCTAAATTAATTATAGGGACACATAAATTAATTTTAATAAAATTAAATTCCGCCATCTTGGAATTTTTTAATCGCCGTATTTTTTGAGGCCGCGGTGTCTCTCCGTTTGAGCCGTTGCACGAAATCGTGGCGTTACTCACAATTAGAAGAATGTAATATAATATTGGCGATTAACAATAATCTAATCAGCGCGATCAGGTGTGCTCACACACCTGACCACGCTATAGAACTAAGAAGATTTAGACATCACCTTTACATTTCTTACATATTATACATGTTATATTTAAGATTTTTATTATATTTAACACATATTTAATACACATCCATGACCCAGGAATACAGGAAAACTTTTTGACCTTTCGGCGGGATTCGATCCCGCGACCCACAGCTTAAGCACTTAACGCTCAACCATTGAGCCACAGAGGTATTATAGAAGGAATATTAGTTATTTATTTTCCATTAGGCACAAATACAGACATCAGAACCTCAATTCTCGTATTTAAGTAGACTTTCATTTTACTTCATTAGTTTTGTAAATGTAGTGACATGTTACCGTGAACGGATTTTATGACGTTTCGACCAATCAGAGCGCGTTTCACGTTGGTTTAACGTTATTAAAAACACTGTTTGGGAGTATAAGTGTATCGGGACTTGATTGTAATTGTATTAATGCAGGTTTTATTTAGCAGAATTGCCCCTCAGATCAGAACGTTATTAAGATTATACCTAAGCTTAGAGCTGACATGGGTACAAAATTCTGTTATTAATTATTATCATAACAGAATATTTAAGTAAATCTTTATGTTATTACTTATTGTACAGTCGCGACTCGCGGAAAATAATCACTAATCACAAAAATAAGTTCCGTAGTACTATAGGAAGCTCTATGGCTTATAGTTTCGCCCTGTCCGTCCGTCTGTCTGTCCGTCCCTGCTAACTTCTGTTATTATGAATGAAATGGTTTGCATAAAGATTGCATACCTATAGAGTTGACTGTTGGCAATAAAATATTATAAAAATATATTTAAGGGAATCTTTTATACATGAAAGGCAAAATTGTCAATTTTTAAATAGTGAACCATTTTTAAGAAATCGACCTCTAAAGTGGTTTACAAGTTGGTCATCCTTACCCCGTGGCATTTTTAAACTATAAGAAGTAGAAACTCGTAAGTTGCCAAGCTGATAGTCCATACTAAATAAGTACTTTTTTGGAAAGTTACTTTAAACGAAATCGGACAATAACTTTTGAAAATAACTTATTCCGCTTTGATAGATACCTCTCCTTAGACATGTGTGCTCACTCAAACAGTTGTGATATGTGATACATATTATTTTAATCATTAATCATGCGTCATATAAATATATGTGCTGGCACACAGTTATTACCAGAAGTTAGTAGTAAACATGCTGCTACATGTATCAAACTTGCTGCTACGCGTAGCAAAGCGCTGCTACAAGTAGCAAATGCGTAGTAAACGCGCTGCTATACGTAGTAAATGTGCTTCTACACGTAGCAAACGTGCTGCTGCACGTAGCAAACATACTGCAACACGTAGTAAACGTCCTGCTACATGTAGCAAATGCGCTGCTACATGGAGCAAACGTGGTGCTACACGTATTAAACGCGTTGCTACACGTAGCAAATGCATAGAAAATACGTAGCAAAGCTGCTACGCGTAGCAAACGTGGTGCCACACGGCCCGCCACACGTAGTAAATGTATAACAAACGTGATTTTTTTTTAGTTTTGACCGAGCTTCAGTACCTACTTACCTACTACGCACTGAACACATGTCGATAATCGCGTCGCAACAATACAACATAGGTCACACAGTAATATACTTCAAATCTATTTAAATATAAATGTTATGTTGGTTTGTGTACGCTTCAAAAACTCAAAAAGTTCTGCACCGATCGAGCTGAAATTTTAGCATGATATATTATCCGCATCAAGGATTGTTTTTATCTATTTTTTTGCATCAGTCACATATCCGCAACCGCGAAAATACTATATTTGAGCCGTGGGCAACAGCTATATAAAATAATTTTGTTTTCATACACCCAGCGAAGTCCCAAACAAAACAGTCTGCGATGGTTCAAATGTCACAAAGACAGTTCTATACTGGACAAGGCAGTAAGTAGCCACTTCTAAAGATACACATGTCTATGCAATTTACATTAATCACCAAAATGTGTGATAAAATAATAAGGGCGGTATATTGACTCTTTCGCGGCAGTGCGTGTCTCCTGTGCAGTAGTCCAGTGCTAGTACTCGGTTGTGTAGAATGCACGCGCACATCGTCTTATTGTTAGGTAAGTGAGTGTTAGGGTCAGTTCATAGCGAGACGCCGCGGTGCAGCTCGCAATTCGAACTCCGGCAATGAAATATTTATGTATTAATGAAGTTCAATTTTGAATCGCTATAAAGTGCACGTCTCGGTGTGAACTGACGCTAAATAATCATCTTAGAATAGTTTCTGGGGATAGTCATAAGGGCAGTGTAATTTACAGTCTGTTCAGAGTTATATTACAGACATTACAGTCCGTCAGAATTATATTACAGACATTACAGTCCGTCAGAGTTATAATAAAGACATTACAGCCTGTTAGAGTTATATTACACATATTACAGTCCGTCAGAGTTATATTACAGAGAATACAGTCAGTCAGACTTATATTACAGACATTACAGTTCGTGACAGTTATATTACAGACATTACAGTCCGTCAGAATTATATTACAGACATTACAGTCCGTCGGAGTTATATTACTGACACTACAGTCTGTTCAGAGTTATATTATTACAGAGAATACAGACCATCAGAGTTATATTACTGACACTACAGTATGTTCAGAGTTATTTTACTGACACTACAGTCTGTTATGTTTTAACTTTTAAGTCTTATTTTAGTTTGTTTTTATCTACATTTTGTGGTCTCATCAAATTCGAGTAAATATTTTGGAATTTATTTGTCCACTATTTCAGTAGTTTTTTATGACTGCAAAAATAGTTTTAGCTGCTATGTTTTTACTTTAGATTGGTTCATAAAAACCATAAGTTGCGAATCCAAACACACTCACCACACTATTAAATTTTACATCTACTCACAAGATAGTGTGACAATTTTTAGGGTGTATTTCAATATCGTACCTATTCTGAAATCTGAACATACGAATTACGAGTCCTAGATAGCAACAATGTAATATCGATATGAAAACAAAACGATCGTCTATAAAATAATGACTAATGAGCTAAGCTGTTATAAATGTCACCGTAAAATTGTAAAAACCGTTAGATTGTAAAATAACTAACGAGATTGTAAAAATATGTGGAAAGATTAAAAACTATATGTTTATAATCTAACGAAAAATAATGTATTAAATTAAAGGCAGCATATTCGCGTCGGAAGTCTATCAACATTTTACAATTTCACTAAACTAGTGAAATTGTAAAATGTTGATAGACTTTACAATCTTTTTTTACAATTTTTTACAAAACGGTTTTTACAATTTTACGGTGACATATACAGCTTTGATAGACTTCCGACGCGAATATGCTGCCTATAATGTAACACATTATTTTTCGTTAGATTATAAACATATTTTTTAACCTTTCCACTGTATATTTTTACAATCTCGTTAGTTATTTTACAATCTAACGGTTTTTACAATTTTACGGTGACATATACATAAATACTACCCAGTGGCCAGTGGTGAGTGGTGATACAGAATCAGAGAGCCAAGCTCTAAGCAACTAGACCACGGAGGCATCATCTAGAATATGAAGCTATTAAGAGAAAGGCTGTAGATTATCATGTTAGCCTGCAGTACCTAGCTATGAATATTTTATTTGGTACCCAAAAACGGGACCCTATTACATTATGGGGCTGTCCATTCGACATTTTCTACAAAAATGTTATTTATTTCCACAAAAATGTTATTTACTGTGTTAAAATGATTTATTTAGAAGTGACCATTGAAAGGGGTGGAGGGTTGATAACTTGAGACACAGGAAACTCCTAGTTCAGGTATTAACCCACCAAAATACTTACTTTTACTACTTTATAGTCTTGTGTTTACTGTATTATTGGTGAGAAATAAACTTTACTTTACTTAACGTAGCTTAATACCGTTTTGTACGGAAACCTTTGCGAACGAGTCCGACTCGCGCTTCGCTGGTTTCATTAGAAGTGATGTTCTTTAGAGTTTAGGAATGATGAGAGTATTTTTGGAGTTCAAATGTCAAATGAAGTTTTGCTTTCTCCACGTGTGTACACTGTCATGTGTTTTTAAACCACTGTGCGGTGTAAAGGTGATTGTTTTGTTTGGACCGCGACACCGCGACGTAATCCGTATCCGCGATAACACAGACAGGTGCGATGTATCGGCGATAGTGTTATCAAGGGCACAGATTACTAAATTGTTACTAAATAGTCAACAATCAAGGTGCATTCGATAAATTTCGACGGCGAACTTCGACGGCGAAAATGTATGGGATTTGACATAAGTCATCGTTACGTAACATGTCGCTTGCGATGCGTTATGTCAAATCCCATACATTTTATTTTCGAACTTCGCCGCGAAATTATCGAATGCATCTTGACTAAAGGGCAAAGGCCCAGGACGGAGTACCATTATAATTGTTGCTGCTACTGTCTCATATGAACTCATATCCATTGTTTATTGTTAAGTCTCTTGGTAATGAACTGCTTGGAAGTGGTTAAATGGAGAACAGTGCTATCTACACAAATAAATAATCTATACAAACAAATAAAATTGAAGCGTCAGTTTGTAATTTTTATTTAACATCTTTTCACTAGATGTAATTTTCATATTTTATTTCAGATTTTTGTTTGTCCGCCTGTCTGTTTTGTAACGGCAGTTTTGTAATTTTTGTAACGGCTGGACTGATTTTCACGGGATTTTCACTGGCAGTTTGCTGATGTTAAAAAAAGGGTTCAGTCTCCGTTAGTTCTATGCAAAAAAAGTCGCGGTCACCGGTTAGTTCCTAAATAAAAGCGTCGTTGGTATCGTAGGACCGTGCGTAATCCGCTTGTCTAATGGTTTACAGGAGCGGTGCTGGTGCGGGGGACGGCCGCAGTGTGGAGCTGCGGGGGAGACGCAGAGTGCGCGGCACTGAGCGGCGGGGTATGCGCGGGGGGCGCGTGCGTCTGCCCCCCCGGACAGGAGGCGGTGCTGGGGGGGACGCTGTGTGTGGACCGTGAGTACTCTGTATGTCTATAATAACTATAACTTGAGTCACTGCCCATTGGACAGCAATAGTCTACGGAAAAAAACATTAGGTATGCTTGGCCGTGACCAGTGGAGTATTTTAAACTATTGAACTAAAAGAGTGATACCAACAGCGCGACTTGGTTTGCTTAGAATATAGGGTGACTTTAACAGCCTCTGTGGTCTAGTGGTTAGAGCATTGGCTCTCGACTCGGAGGTCGTGGGTTCGATTCCCGCATTGGAACAACAAAAAATGTTGTTTCCAAGTTTTTTAGGACAATGTAGGCTGATCACCTGATTGTCTGACAAGAGAGATGATCCATGCGTCGGATGGGCGTGTAAAAAGTCGGACCTGCGCCTGATCTCTCGCCAGTCGTCTTCAATGAAACTGGCAACCGTCACCGAGATCGGTGTGGGAGTTATTAGGGACTAGGGTGACTTTAAATAAGCGTCTTTTACTGTGAGGGATGATAGTTCCAATTAATGCGAACAACTTACTATGGGGATCCATGTGAAACCCCAAAAAAATTAGCTATTGTACCAATGAGGTTTTAGTTTGTTTTCGAATAAACCAAGAAATTAATGTAGGTACTTACCTACATTAATTTCATGGTAGAGCAGTAAGGGGGTCTATCTATCTACCTACTACCTAGCATTCATGTCAATAAAGTAACTATGACATTTTTATCGTCAAAGATCCATGCCACTATGTCATTCAACGGACATGTCTTAGATCAGTATGGCATTTTTAAATCTAGTCTATTTGCGAACAATAAACTATACAGGTTAATATTAATCTATAGCTAGCTATTAAAATATTTTCAAAGTATAAAAGTAATACTAAAAAAAAATAATTAATAACTACTCCAAAACTTAAAAGGCTACAAAAAAAGAAATCTCCCAGGTCGTCCCCACCAGGCAGAGTACCTAGAAGGCTCAGAGAGTTTCCTCGCTGGATTGCGATACTCACTCTCTGGGCCAGGTAGGTGCCAGCTCTGGGGTCTCGGGTGGCCTCAATGAGTTTTTTGGAGATTTCTCTGAAAAGTTTGTCCGCACCCGGACCCCATGTGCCTAAGGTTTCAATCCCAAAAGGTTCAAATATGAGATCCCCACTAAGGTTCTCATATTTGCGCCGCTTGAGGTTCTCCGCCTGATTGGCGGCCGCACCTGCAGTGCTCGAGGTGCCCTGGACATGGGACGGAGCAAGTGTATCGACGCAAGTAGCGTCCCATACAAGAGCCCGTCCCACTCTCCAAGAGACCAGGGTCATACCGTCTGGTCTCTTGTCATCGTCGCGCGCCAAACCAGAGGGTTCCAGCACAGCTGGCACTCCGGCGGTGACAAGAGCCCGTCGGATGAGGTCATTCAGGCAGTGATGTCGGGAGGTGCGGCCGGCGCTTCGTTGACAGGACAGCCCATAGTGTCCGAGGCTGTCCACGTTTGCGCCACAAACACAGCGATGAGGGACGACGTGGGGGGTGCCAAGACGCAGGGATGTGTATTTATTTGCTAAAGTGTTTAGAATTCAGACATTTCACTATCCAGACGTTTTGCTTCTAGGATATTTTGCGTCGCCATTGTTAGTTAATAGACATAAGTGATAAGTCTATTAACTAACTATGGCGTTCAATTATGCAGATGTTGAAGTAACATAGACATTTTGCAAAGTGGACATTCAAATGGTGAACCCTGAGAATCAGTCGTAATCTATTTTTTTATGGCACAAAAAACCATTGCCGGGGGCAGCTAGTTATCTGATATATTTTCAATGTCTCACCTAAACTTGATAACAGCTGGACCGACCTATTTGAATATCTTGAAATAATTTTGAAGTTCAGGGAAGGCTTAAAGAACAATGTGTGTCGGGACAGCTAACAATATCATAGAATCTGTTCGTATATTTATAATTTAATAAGCGGAGACTAAAGTACTTGTACTATATTTATTGTGTGTGTGACTAAAGTAAAGGACCATTATGTCTGTTATTGCAAGTAAAATTGTCCATCCGTGTGTGTCAGTGGCGTATCGTAGTAGGGGCGGGGGGCGGCCCGCCCCGGGCGGCACTTTTAAGGGGCCGGCAAAACCTAAGTAAGGGGGCGGCAAAACCCAAGTAAGGGGGCGGCAAAATTGACGTCCGCCCCGGGCGGCAGACACCCACGCTACGCCACTGGTGTATGTTATAGTTATAAGAGGCGCACGGCGCGAGTCGAACGCCTATTTCCTAATGTTTTGTCTCTACTCTCTAGTCTCCGTGGTTTGAAGGACACAACGCAGTAAGACACTAAATTCTGTACCTAGTGATATTTCAAACTACAAGTAATTAATTTAATTAATGAATCAACTTCACGTCGAGATAATTATCCTAATGAAGTACGCAAGCGTCAATTGTAATATGTATTGTTATAATAATTATAACTCTACGACAACCTTTAATTTATTGCTTCTATTGTTTACTAAGTATTGTTTGTATCTGCTTAGTTTTATTAAAAAAAAAATAAGCAAGTTATTTTATTTGTTAAAACGTTGGTTAAATTACTAATTGCGAATAAATGACCTTAAACTAGGTGCAGATTTCTATCCATAGCATAAATTAAATTAATTTATTTATTAAAAAAGAGTTGATTTTTGTCAGTTTGTATGTTTGTAGCTACTGGACCGATCTAGATGAAATTTGGCACAGATATAGAGTAGAGTGTAGACCGAGAAGAAGAATTTTTTTATCGAGGTATAATGTACAGTTCCCGCGAGTGTTTTTGTGCTGTTATATTAAATATTCTACAGGCTACAGGAAAATAATTTTCACGGAAATCAGATCGTAACTTTTAAGAAATTAAAGAAAAAACTATTTCAAGCGATTACAAAATACCTAGTTGTTTAAATACCTACTCGCTAAAATATGAAAAATGTACATAAACACGTGGCAGGCATGGCTTACATGGATATAAAACGCTTAAATAAAGTTTTAAATGTAACCAATATACAAGATACCCGATATACCTTGGCCAGTACCTAGTTACATACATACCACGTTGTGCCTTGGATACATTAAAAAATCCCGTTAAAAATGTAAATACTTAAGTAAAATTATGAAGACTATTATTTTTTTATCTTTTAATATATCATAGTTATACATTTATCGAATTAATAAGTAGCATTCGTTCATAAGTAGATAATAAAGTACTTCTTTGCATGTTTAAAACACAAAAAAACTAAATTTTCTATCTGCTAATTAGACAGAACGCATGTTTAATAATAGTTTATTTCAAAGTTTATTTACAAACATTTGAACCTGAAAATATAAAATATTATGTACAGTAGCGGACTAAGCCCGTCAGAGGCCCGGGGCGGTAAAGTTGAACGAGGCCCCCAGCTTTAAAAAAATATTATAGTTTTTTATTTCGTTAAAATCTGGCAAGTGAAATTTAAACTCGAATTAAATTATTTCGGCTAAATAAACATACATATTCCTAGAATATGGAATGGATATGGGCGAGGAAAATAAAATACGAATCGATCGACAAGAAAAAAATTAAATAAGTAAATCAAAGATAGTTTTATTATTTTTTGTAGCGTGTTAAATGTATTTTCGTGCCTTCAATTTACTGAACTCTAACCCCCTTACTAATCTTTGAATAGTAACACAGTGTTTTGTCTCCTTCTATCGAATTCAAAATGTCACTTGTGTGATGTGAACAAAACACTGTATAACTTTTCAATTCAAAGCTTATACAGTGTTTATTAGTAAGGGGGCTATAGTATAGTATAATAGCTTCTGTGAAATCGATTTCTTGGGAAATTTTTCTTTCTATTGATATTTGATTTTTTCCATAGGATTCGTAGTTTTGCTGGAAATCGAGATAAACCGTTTTCTACCCTTAAAACCTCACCTCCTTACACTTACTGACCTCAAATCGCCCGTATATTATTTTTTATTTTATTTTTGAAATATTCTCTTCATTTTCATTGGAAAATAATAGAGTAGAGCTTTTAACAGAGTTTTTTTTTTTTAAATATAGTAGGATGAATAGAGACATTGTCATGTTGAGTCTCACAATGAGAACAAGTTTTCGCTGATTTTACATTGGCAGTTTTACAGACCTCGAATTCCCCTCGCGTATTGGACGCGTTCAGCAAAGTTAAAAGAATATTAGTACCACGTGGAATTTTTACATTTATACATGGCTGTAATGTTTTGATCTTGATGAAATTATGTAGGTACCTCCGAATCACATTTTTTAAAGTCTTATTCAGTATTTCATCAGTGGAACGAGCAGGCATTTGGGGGCCCCCCAATACCGGCGGAAGGGGCGAGCCGCCCCTTCCGCCCCCCTGTTAGTCTGCCACTGATTATGTACCTACTAATAATTTTTAGGTTTCCATACCCGAAAAGGAAGAAACGGAATCTTTATAAGATCACTTTTTTGTCCGTCCGTTTGTCTATCGAACGCTTTATTTTGGGACCGCGTAGAGGTATCGACTCGAAATTAAAGCCCTATTAGGTATAGGGTTTTAATTTCCTAAGATACCTCGAAGCTGACAAAAAAATTAAACCTTCAAGTTAACGTTTTTTTCTTTTTCTTCAAGCGGCCGTTTTTCACAAAATACGCATATTTTGACACTCAAGAGGAGCTCAAGAGAGTCGAAATATAAAAGTCGAAATCCCGTTCACCTCGAATTATACAATGTGACAAGTAGTACCTATCCCTAAACAAAAGTACCAGAAAAAAGCTTAAGAGTTGGAGCTTCGTAAATAAATCATAAAAATAGGAGGTCTATACTTTAAGAGGCAGTCGAAATTTCATGTAGAGGCTTGATGTAGCGAATTGAAGCGGTGTTTGTGAATAGATGAATAGATCAATATGTGGAACTGAATTTGGTCGACGATTAATCGATGAGTATTAACAACAATTAATAAACAGATGAGGTATTTTAACACTAATCTAATTTCAAAGATAACTGCACAACTTTGATTGTGTAAGTGTAACGCCCGCGCCGGCTTGTGTGTGGCTTGTAATATTGTGATTATTGTAACCAATTTGTTTATTATTATTTTATTCGATTTTATTTCTATACAGGGCCTCTAGTCAAGATGCATTCGTTAATTTCGACGGCAAAGTTCGAAATTAAAATGTATGGGATTTGACATAAGGCATTGCAGTGACATGTCACATAACGATGACTTATAATATGTCAAATCCCATACATTTTTGATTTCGAAGTTCGGCATCGAAATTATCGAATGCATCTTGACTAGAAGCTCAGGGTATAAACGAAGAATAGGTATATTATTATAGACGGCTAAGCATGTCGAGGCAAAAAGTGTCCACACTTAAACTGCCCCACTTTTGGAGTTGTTTGGGGCAGTCGAGATTTGACTTATTGTCATCTTGACATTTGCTTTCCCCAGTATCAATCCGCATTTCTGACAAAATCTTAGTTTTTAATAGGGATATAATTAATCGAGCGAACAAAAAATAAGTTGGCGACTGCACGTGAGCATACTGTATTACTGAATTTTGCATATAATTAATATGTTGGCGACTAAATTACTAAACTGGCGAAATCACTGAGTTGACAAAAAATACAAAAATCGGCAGATAAAAAATGGCGAAATTTAATCCAAATTAGCACCGAAATTTATAAGTTGGTGACTTAATTTCCGAGTTGGTGATCATTATACCGTATAAGCAGCTATAAAACCAGATTTGGTTGACAAATTAGTGGCTACTAAAAATTCAATTTGCAGGCTACGGAAATTCCCATTTTTGGATACTATTGGAGTATGTTTTTCTTTGACATGGGTGTCGTTTTCTACGTTTTTAGGGGTGCAAAATAATATGAAAATAAAATCTGTTTTGAAATATTCCAAAATGACGTACACTTTTTTTTTCAATTAAAATAAATATGGATGTTCTTTTCCAGGTTTCTGGGGATGCTGAGTACAAAATTGTCTTCCAATTTCATTTTCCAAAATAGAGAATTTTCAATCTTCGTAAAATTAACATGAGTACCAATTTAAAAGATCTTGGGGATGCTGATTAGGATTGATGATTATTATTACAATATACTAATAACTACATAATAGTTCGAGGTACCAGCTATGTAAGGTATAGAAATTTTTCGAAATTCAGGATTTTCTAATTTCTTATTCTGCCATTCATGAAGAAAATATGTGATTTCCAGGTTATTAAGGGGGAGGAATTTTTCATTATTTTTCCAGCAGGATGCACCGTTTCTGAGATAGAAGCGATTATAGAAAAAAATATGGCAATGTTTTACTTTGAGACACGAACGGCGTATAAAGCTATAGATATTCTGGAAAATTCAGGATTTTCGAATTTCTTTTTCTCTAACTAAGGAAATTTAAAATAGATAACATTTTTGTAATCAGCACCCCCAGAAACCAACAAAAGGACACCCATATTATTTTTATAAAATTAAGTATGTCCGCCATATTGGAATTTCAAAATGAATGTCATTTTCGAATCCAGCACCCCCAAAAACCTGGTAAATGACTCCTATATCAATTTTACGAAAAATAATATCCGCCATTTTTCAATTTCAAAATGAATCTACACAATATCTACACCCCCCTAAAACCGAGAAATATTAAAAATTGGGAATTTTGTACGCCCCTTTACGGTTTTTTTATGTGCGCTCGTTTCGCTGCTTGTATGGTTTTTGAGTTACCCATATCAGGGAAAATATATGTGCCTAATCTTTAATTAAATGTGTACACACAAATTGTCGCCAAGATGGTTATTTGTTCGCTAAAATAATATCTGTCTGCCAGTTTGGAATATTCAGTGGTATTATTTAGTCACCAGATTAGTAATTTTTTGTTCCTTACATTCTTTCGCCAACTTGGTTATTTAGTATTCAATGTTCGGTATTTTCACATCCAAATTTTAATTGTTTTGTCGCAAGTTTAAATACATGCCTTCTTAATATAATACATCTGCAAAATGTTAAGTCGAGACGGCGCGCGGCGCGGCGCGGACGTAACTTTTTCTTGTAAGTATGTACATAAATATTTTTCTGTAAAAATATTTATGTACAATTATGTCATCCTAGTCTTCGCTTTAAAACGTTTTAAGAATAATGCAAATAATACAATGGTGTTTTGTATCTTGAGTTTCTTATACACTTTTCACATAATTTTTGAACTGAAATTAAATGAATTTTTGATTTCTGTATAGGGCTCTTGAATATCGCTAGTGGCGCGGCGCGTGGCAGAGTCAGGCAACATCCGGTCGTCTGAGTGCGATCAGCTATAATGCGATTCAAATGAGAATAGGAACGTCAATGACCTTTATCTGTCAAATGTCACTTGAAAAGTACGGTTAGCAGAAAAACTGATTTGCCAATAATAATAGTCGAAATAATTCTTTATATAAGTACTCGACACTAGCAAAATGTTGCAAAACCTTTGCAACCGCGATTGCCATAAATAACAGAAGAGGAATAATAGTCTTACATCGATTTTAAATAATAACGTTAAATTATCTAAACATTTAATTATTAATTCATATTCATAATTCGTTTTTAAAATCATAAATTAACATTGTTTTTCATTGTTGGTGCAAGGCAACTTGCCAAAATTATATTGTTTTTGTTATTGTCATACTCATTTTGCTCGAAAATTAGTAAACGAGGCGCTGTGTTACATAGACGACGATGACTACGCGGACAGTATTTAATACAGAGAAGAGCGAAATTGAAGAGCTAGATTCACATTACAGTTTTTCACTCAATTTTGTAAATAAATTATATTAAAAGAAAAACAACTTTTTTTGCTCACCCTACCTAATTAGGTACCCAATTGGGAAAAATTGACAGGTATGACGTCACAATATGGCGCCGACTCGATCCTATTCTCATTTGAATAGCACTATATATGGTTTACGTTATTCCATCCGTTGAAAACGTTTAAAATTCCTCTCAAAAAAGAAAAAATAGGTGGTACGAGGTTACGTTAGTACCTAATATATAATATTATATTCTTTGACGAGGTGCTGTTGTGTTGTAGGGTGTAAATATTCCCAATCTCAGAAACATGAATTAACGTTTTATTCGTTTCCGAGACGGAATTGTTAGATTAAAAAAAGAAATGAGTGGAAAATGATGTCAGAAGAATGTAAGTATATTATGAAAATACAAACTCCAAATTTTCTGTTTGTGTACATATAGTTACATCAATGTTTTATTTTTATATTTTTTTAGAACATCAGATATTAACAAGCCGTGTCAGCCGAGTAAGAACACTAGAATCTACAGTATTTATTTTGTTGGAGTTTATCCCAATAATTTTCCCCCTGTGTACAAAAAAAGAGATTTCACAATTGGACTTAGCTAAAATGGGTAGGTACGTCAACAGCTGCAAAACAAAAGAACAGGAAAATATTTTAAATAGGTACATCTGTTAAAATGTGTTTAAAATATTTTCCTGTCTGTAAATCTATGGCGATTTTATAACCGCCATAAAATTTAGTTTTGGAAATTTACGGTCTTATTCATAAAAAAAGCTTATAAAACGTTTATAACGGATAATAGTTAAAATGCTCGATAGGCTTATATAACGTTCGATAAAATTGTCTATTCATAACAGTTCTATAAACCTTCTTTAACTAACAAATGTCTTTGAGCAAAAATATTGCCATTATTAGGAAGTTGGCTAATAAGTTGGACGAACATATTGAATCGATCATAGATAATATGTATAAAACTACAATTTGTTGGTGGTCTACGCAATACGGAACGTCAAAATATACTTTCAAGTTGTCAACTGTTGTCAACGATCAATTTATCGTACCTGTTTGAATTTATTATTGTTGTACCTAACATTATTATAAAAGTAGTTTTAATGGCATTGCAATTGACCTCGACTGTTAAAAGGCAGAGAAGTGAAAACTGGTTGGAGGAAGATAAGGTTAGTACTGATACACCTAAAATTGGACCATAGTAAGGACGGACGTCCAAAGAAAACGGATCAACCCTACTTCTGTACACTTTTCTTCGACGCGTACTGTTTTCTAGTTGTTCAATGACATCAAAGATGTGTAAAGCTTGCATTATTTTATAAAATCAGAAATAATTATTTTGTTTACAAAATAACATTGACAAAATATTTGTGTCAAATGTCAGTTTTTTAGTAATCAGCTGTTATGAGTTCGGCCATCTTGTATCTTATAGTACTGTTAAAGTAGGGTCCTGGCCTCTATAACTTTATGATAGGTTTATAGAACTCTTTGTTGATATAATGCTGTTATGAATACAATTTTTTGCCAATCTTCTTATAGTGATCTTATAGAACACTTTAGGTGTTCTATAAGTTTTTATGAATAAGACCATTAGACTTTATGTTACGTTATCTATACTTTTATAGGTACTTATCTATACTAATATAATTAAACCGACTTCCAATGTAAAAATACACAAAAAAGTATGAAATACAACTTATTTTCTAAATAAGTCCCCTTTTAAATTCTGCTAAAATTTTCTTAATTTTGAAGTCGATACCAGTAGACTAGTCAACAAGTTCAAAAACGTGTTAAATAGAAATAAAGCTCTTAAAAATATATTTTTTTATTAGCACATAAAAAATTGCGATTGTTATTAACAAAATAAGATTTAAAAAAAAGGTATTTAGTTTTTCGTTAATAACTTCTAAAATAATGATATTTAAGGAATTTTGAAAAAAGATTCTGAAAGAGGAGGAAATTTCCAATAAAAAAGTCCCAACTCCCGGAACTCTATCTCTATTATTTATAAATTTTTTTAACGCTGAAAATAGGGCTCCGCGCGGGCGTTATGGCATAGGCGCGCCGTCTAAAAAACCGGTATATCACCTAAAATATTTTTTTTTTAGTATTAAATAACAATTTAAAAATTTGTTTAAATTATGGTGTAATGTAGACACTTGAACGAAAAAAACCTCGGTGAAAAAAAATTTTTTTATCGATTTTTCCAAAAGTTACACCATTGTTAATTAACTAATTTTTTTCCAATCTCTATTTTTATAAATTACGGCATAAAAGTATAAATAATTGGTCTAAAAATATTTCGCTTCGTGGAGCTCTTTTTATTTAGGTACTTAATAAAGTTATGAAAAAAAAATTTATTAAAGTTTATTATTTTGTTAATTATATTTTTTTGTAAATTAACAAAAGATGAAATTTCAAAAAAAAGTAATCAAAAAAAAATTTTTTAGTAATATCTTATTATTGCTGTTTTTGCATCTAATATAGGTATTAATTAACATTATAAAAAAAATTTAACGTCATTTGTTAAGAAATTGTTTATAAACAAATAGACTATTTTGAGATTTTTTCAAAAATTTTTTTACCATCTTATTGCATAGGTGAAATAATGATTCAAAAAAAAATTTTTTTCTTAAATAATTTTTTCTATTGTTTATAATCGTTTTTTTTATATTTTAATTGTTTAAATAATTATTAAGAAATTATTTTGTTGTTAAAAATCATCATCGACCCTTTTCAATGGATTAACAGAATAATACATTATAATACATGATTTTTAAATGCTCTTTTCGACAACAACAGGCGGAATTTTACATACTTGTGCGATTAGGACGTTCTAAATAATTACACTTGTTAATTTTTCAGTTTATATTATATATTTATTAAAGCAAATTTAATGAGGATTCCGAATATACTAATATAAGCTAGTGCATTCATACAAATTTCCGTCGAAATCGGCATTTTAGCGCTGACCGGCAGATTATTTTTGACGCGGGGGGGGGGGGGGGGGGTAGGGGCGCTAAAGTACTATATAACATAATACGATTGGGACGCTCCAGAGGTTAAGTAAACAATATTGACAACATGACTATATTTGCATTTATGTCAATTCTATTTAATTAGTTCTATGTAAGATAGTACAGCAGGCCTACTATCAACTTTTAAAAGTCGACTCAAATTCAGAGCAGTTTAATTTGGGTTCCTAAACAAAATCGCTAACATTCGTACCATCACCTTATTAAAACCGCGCCTCAATTGAAACGTTACGGAGCCGAAAAGAACGAATGAAGTCGTAAAAAAAAACACATTTGTCTCTGAACCGCAATCCCGGTCGAAGTGGGAAAGAGACAACGCTATACGAATCTTTGAGTGACATACTAATTGTGTGACATACATTATTATTGCCAAATAATATTTTAGTCTTACCTTTGTTTCTACAGATATATCTGTGGACCTCCTTGGCGCTTTCATCGCCGGTCTTATCTCGTCGCACAATCCGACTACCAATTCTTTGGAAAGACGATAACGTTTTATAAATTCATTATCTTCCAAATCGGATGAGTCAAATTGTGCTTGAACATCCAGTCTCCTTCTCCTTAAGGAATTTTCCTCACTATCGGCTTCTAAGAACTCAAAAAGCATCAATTCGTCGTCACACATCCTACGAATAAAACTGCACTTTAAACTTTTTGTAGAACTATCGAAATCAATGCTATTTGATACCAATTTATGTTTTTACATCGCGACACTTAAATTCACTGCTTTTTTCTGATTTTAAACGTGTAAAAATTAAAAACTAACAACAAAAGAATCAAAATCAGCATCAAATTTACTAACTTGTTTTGAATCGCAAGTTTTGACAGTTGAGCGATTTTGTTTAGGCTCGAACGTCAGTTAAAGTAAGGTGATGGTACGAATTTACCTTTAAAAAAAATATTTAAAAAAATATAGAAACCGACTTCCAAAGTGTAAGCAATAACATTCTTAAAATCACTAAAAATTATGAAATAATTCTTAATGTCGAAATAGTTCCATTTTAAATTCTGCTAAAATGTTACTATTTTTCTACTCAATCTTCTTAATTTTGAAGTCGGTACCAGCCAATTTGAACGTGAGAAAATATTATTTGTACTTATATAATTATAAGGACGTAGTTGTGTTAAAATTAATGATATTTTTTATTGCAGGATTTATACAATTATTTGGGCTGGTACCGACTTCAAAAATAAGAAGATTGAGTAGAAAAATAGTAACATTTTAGCAGAATTTAAAATGGAACTATTTCGACATTAAGAATTATTTCATAATTTTTAGTGATTTTAAGAATGTTATTGCTTACACTTTGGAAGTCGGTTTCTATATTTTTTTAAATATTTTTTATTTTGGTCTTTTCAGTGATATTATAATAATATTAACTAGTATCTGGGAGACCGAGCTTTGTTCGGAGTTGTAGTAGGACGATAAATTATTTAAAAATAAATAAAATTGAGAAAAGAAATAAAAAGAATCACAAACATATTTATCTGACCGGGTTCGAACCCGAGGCCAATTCGTAAACAACGAATAAATTACCATTCTACCATCCAGCTGAAGCTACATTTTATGGCGGCAAAATGTACGGTTCCCGCAAGATTACCTTTTGCGCGCATGAAGTAGCGAGTAACGTCTACTATAGTTTAATCATGTGTTTTCAATGTCAATTTTAAGCACTTATGCATATAACACCTCCATGAAGTTATAGTGACACCCTCTCGGGGGTAGTCAGGGAAGCTTCCTGTGACCTCAGAACGTCGAGATCTGATGGGAATTCGATTTTTGCAAAACGGGGTAAAACCAATATCTTCCTGATTTTTGAAAATCTTAGATTTTCTTAGCGGGAAGTTAAAAATAATCCCATTTTGTGTTGGTCATTCATTGCATGAAATGCTAGACAAATTTTCATAAATCTTGTGTATTGTGTTGACAAAAAAAGTTGCGGGGAAATTTTAAAAATTGTTTAGAAATCTTAATGATCATAAACATTGCTTTTAAGAGTTTCCTCGATTCCTCGTAGATCCCATAATTATCACTATCCTTATTATCATTATCCCAATGTAACACTTTTAGTAGGAAGGTATACAAGCTTGGCACAAACAACATTTTACTTTTGAGTAGCTCTGAATGTTCAAAGAAATCGATATCACTTTAAAATACTATGAGAAATACCTATATCACCATAATATCATGATGTATGATGTGATGATGATTGTGGTGATGATGATTATTCAATAGTGACCTATGCTTGCAGTTCTTTTAACAATACGGAAATTTTCTAAACGTGTACCTTTAAGGACTGTGGAGTGCTGTTAAGCCTTTTTGGATCCAGGATATACCTTGGCACAATATTTAACTTTTTGGTAGCTATGAATGTTCAAAGGAATCGATATCGGTGTAAAATACTATAAAAATATCTATATCGTCATAATGTTTTCATTTTGTATGCTATGATGATGATGATGGTGGTGGTGGTTATGGTGATTATTATTTAATAGTGACATATGCTTGCAGTTCTTTAAACAGCGTTGAAATTTCCAAACGTGTATCTTTAAAGACTGAGAAATGCCGTTCAGTGCTTTTGGATCCAGGGTATACCTTGGCACAATATTTCACTTTTGGTAGCTGTGAATGTTCAAAGAGATCGATATCGGTGTAAAAAAACTATGAGAAACACCTAGATATCAACAAAATATCAAGGTGTATGGTGTGATGATGGTGGTGGTGGTGATGATGATTATTTAATAGTGACATTTGCTTGCAGTTTTATTAACAATACTTAAATTTTCAAACGTGTATATTTAAAGACTGAGGAGTGCTGTTCAGCCCTTTTGGATCCAGGGTATAACCTTGGCACAACATTTCACTTTTTGGTAGCTGTGAAAGTTCAAAGAAATCGATATCGATGTAAATTCTATGAAAAATACCTATATTATCATAATTTATCATGATGTATGGTGTGATTATGATGGTGGTGGTGATGATAATTATTATTTAATACTGACATTTGCTTGCAGTTTTATAAACAATGCTGAAATTTCCAAACGTATATCTTCAAAGACTGAGAAATGCCGTTCAGTGATTTTGGATCCAGGGTATACCTTGGCACAACATTTCACTTTTTGGTAGCATTTGCTCGAGTTACTTCAAAAAAAGTCAAAATCACTATCGGTGTCCCTATAAATTTTGAGGACTTCTCTCAATTCCTCATGGACCCCATCACCAGATCTACCATTTGATGACAATGGGACCAATCCAGGAGTCAAACCTTTACAACAAAAAAATAATTTTGAAAATCGGTCCACAAACGGCGGAGTAATCGTGTAACATACACACAAAAAAAAAAAACATACACACGAATTGTAAACCTCCTCCTGTGTTTTGGAAGTCGGTTGAAAAGAGTGAATGATATTGGAATGCGGTTTAGTTTAGGTGTCGACCTAAATTGGTTCGCAAAACGAAGTTGATGGTACGAAATATCAAATGCCATTCAGTTTAAGTCCTAAATTAAATCGTATTAAGCGTTGATAGTAAGCCCCCTGTACATTGTAAAACTATGACAGTACAGTTTGAAACTTTGTAATTTGTAGCCTATGAATTATACATACCTTTCATTGTAAAGGTACAGATACAATCGGCATGTAAGCCCGTGAGAGCAACATCTATGCGACAAGCCGCCCGCGCCGCTACTCAAATATTGTATATCACATGGGCTTTTTCGAAGTCAAAACATCCTAGAGGCCTATAACAGAATTCTCATTTATAGGAATTTCGTATTGTTAGGAATATAGTTGAAATTGAAATAATGGGCCAGCCGGGCTGGCCGCATTTAATTAGGCATTTATATACGGTTAAAATTATGAAAATCCTAACTTAGTATCGAAGCGTTCGACGCGGGTGGCACGCCCAGGAGGTTACAAAGCGAGCGAAGTATCATGTAAAGTCAAGTCATTGTAATACCAAGTACCCGGGTGGGTACTTTATCTTAAGAATAAGAAATGTCATCGCATGGACAAAATCCGACCAAAAAACTAAATAAATAAATTTTAACGGGTAAAATAGAAAAAAAAATTATCGGGCTCAATTCGTTTTCGTTTAACATACAGAACATATTATCAAATTATATGGTATTATAACTTAGAAGGTTTTCGTTGATTTTCCGAAGTTCACTGTCTCTCAGGATTTAAAAATATATGAACAGATTTGTTAAACTAGAAAAAACTTTCACACGTAGAGCATAGATAATAGTATCTAATTTGTTTCCTGTATCAAAATTTAAGATATTGTATTATTTTCAAGTTAACAGTCATTCAAGCTTTATAGTTTGAAACAATTGTAAACTTATTGTAATGTAAATAACACATTATATTATATTGTGCCAGTGTTATATTTTAGTTTTTTAATCTTATCGTATTTTTTCAAAGTTCATAACTTTCTGGGTTTAAAGTATAAACAGATTTTTACTCGTAAAATAGATTTTTTTTTGGAGAAGGGAGGTGCGTTACGCATGCTTATGCGTGCACTCACACATTTGCTTGCAGGTTGTGCCTTGTGGGTATTATTTGGCGGAAAACTGCTTTAAATCATAATATTAATTAATTTTAGAGGACTAATACCTTCAGAACTGTCCTCCTTGACGACCTACCGTTGGTTCGGGAACCAACCCGGCGAGACCGGCGCAACAAACTCGCGCGAGCCAGAGTTTCTTGCAAAAAATGGGAAAATTGTTCTTTTTAGAAATTCTACTACTATTATACTCGTAAATCATAAATGTGAAAGTTTGTGAGAATAGACGGATGGATGTATGGATGTATGGATGTCTGTTTCTATTTCATTTGATAAATTTATTAGTGAAATTTGGTATAGTAGTAGCAGTTTTAATATATCTATGGGTAGTAGGTAGTTTTGGCTCTGGATTAAAACATAGGCTACTTTTTATCCCGAAAAAGTACAGTGTTCCCGTGGGATACTGTATGTACACGGGCGGAGGGAAAAGCTAGAAGTTGTTTCAAATTACAATTAAAAGTATATTATTTGTTACAATGGCAATTTTGTGGCTAGCGAGTCACAGCTAATATTATAATAATATGTTTGCAGGGGCGCCGTACCACCAGTCCACCTGCGCGGAGGACCACCAGTGCGCGCGGATGGTCACCAGCTACCGATGTGCCGCCCAGGAGACTGGGGAAGGTAAGGGCTTCTTCGTATATTCCTCTTGCAGTTGTGAAACATCTAACTATAATATTATGAAGGTTTAAATGCGTGTGTCGACTGACGTGGCGATCGATATTATATCCTTATCCTTACCACAGAATAAATAATAGTACAAGTATCCTTACTATAATATTATATCTAAACGTGAAAGTTTGTAAGTATGGCAGAGTCGATGTTTGATACTCTTTTACGAAATAGCTACTGAACGGATTTTGATGAATCTGGATTAGTACTTAAGCTATTTTTATCGCAGCAAAATGTACAGTTCCTGGGGGATTTCATTTTGTACGTACGAGGTCGCCGGCAACATCTAGTTGTTGAATATAAAATAATTAACATGTTTTACGTTTATAAGGATGGCTCCAGTTTTCTATGCCTCTATAAAATCGTTTGTCGATTCAAAATGACGTATCCACAAACGATCAGCCTTTTTATGAAATAAGAGCAAACGATCTAGTGGATCGCCTGGTTGTAAGCGACTATCGTCGCCGATGAGTACCCGTCAAACCAGAGCAGTTAAGAGCTAAATTGCTGGTTTTTAAAGTTTTCACGGTATGAACAGTATTTCCAGGTGTTTGCCTCTGTCAGCCCGGCCACCACTACTTCAGCGGGCGCTGCTGGCAGACGGCTGACTTCGGGGAGCCCTGCACCGCGGACGAGCAGTGCCTGGGCACCCCCCGCGACCCCTACAGCCTGAGGTGCGAGGGGACCTGCGCCTGCGCTGACGGGTACTACCAGCGCCAGCGGGGCGAGTGCAGGAAGATCGCTTCAGGTGAGCACTGGGACAGGTCCCAAATAAGATGAAATCTATATATATATAAATGTTATGTTGGTTTGTGTATGCTTCAAAAACTCAAAAAGTTCTGCACGGATCGAGCTGAAATTGTAGCATGATATTATAGTCCGCATCAAGGATTGTTTATATCTACTATTTATTGCGAGGAAATGTACGGTTTCCGTGGGATACTTTATTTACAGTTTCACGTAAAAACTACTAGGTAAGTCATGAAATTTGGCACAGATATAAAGTATACCACGGGAAAGGACATAGGCTACTTTTTATCGCGGGACATATACGGTTCCCGTGGGTTACTGTACTTAACATGGGCGGAGCCGCGGGCTAGTATTTTATATAATTTGTAGACCTTGCAAACAATACATAATACAACTCAAATAAAATATAAACACAGGAACTGAGACTAATGAAGTCTACATACCTAATAATTATGATAAAATTGACCAATCGTAAATAGATTTGCTGATGCACGTAGCAAAAGCTGCAAACGCGATCCTACATGCACTATGTACCAATGCGCTGCTACACGTAGCAATCGCGGTGCTATACGTAGAAAATGTGAAATGAAATGAAATGAAATTTTTATTTCCAATAAATTTACATACAGAGAAGTTTATGCTATGCCCCTGCACTAGGCAGAGCCTGTCCCGCAGGTGGCATAAGACACAATTCACACAGATTTTTCCAAGTTTACAAAAAAGAGGTGAAAGGCAACATTGCTTTACTTTTACATTTGTTTGTATCTTGGGTGAAGTTTACAGTAAATGGCAAACTAACAGTTATCCCTCAAAATAAGGCTAGTGCGTCCCCACCTAAAGAAAATGGGCTCCTACACTTAGCAAAAACAAAGCAAAATAAAAACGACAAATAAAATAAATTTTATTTTGCTTTAGTTCCTCTCTTTATACTTTAACACCCTTACTAATAAACGCTGTATAAGCTTTGAATAGTTACACAGTGTTTTGTCTCCTTCTATCGAATTAAAAATGTCACTTGTGTGATGTGAACAAAACACTGTATAACTATTCAAAGCTTATACAGTGTTTATTAGTAAGGGGGATAATAACAGGAATATCGAAATTAATTAGTTGACAAATGTTTGGGTAAAAACGCACAGATCCATGTAATGAATCGGCCAATTACTCTAAAGTCACTGCATGGTAGTTTTGTTCTTCATCTTCAGCTGTCGGCGAGCGCTGCGTGCTGGACCAGGACTGTCAGTTCGCCGACGGAGCCTGCGATCCCGCCACCTTCTCGTGCTACAACGTCAATGGTATGTAGCTATATTATTGTTTGTAACAATAGATGTCACATCATAGATCTATAATATTAAAAAGAGGTGTTACATAATATTATACTACTATGTATAATTGTACTATGTATTGCAGTAAGTCGCAAACATTCTGGTATTTTAGGTAGATAGGTAGATGAAATTATATTATAGGTACCTAGTGACCCGGATCGGAGATCAGTTCATGATGTATTGATCTACATTCTTTAAAATAATCTGTGCTTATAACGTTTCCAGATGCAAGCACCAGGACAGTTCACCACGCGGCAAACGTCACCGAGCACGCCGCCATCTTGTCGACATCGCACAAGATGGCGCGCCAACATGGCGTCGCGTGTGACGTCAGCAGCCCCTGCCCGAGCCCGTTCGAGTGCTCATCGGGCGCTTGTATTTGCCCCTGGGGGTACTACGTCAGCGATAATGGTGCTAACTGCTTAGCCGGTAAGTCTTAGAACTGTCGCAGTCATCTAGTTACGTCATTAATTATACCTACACCGGCATCCAATGAAATGAGTGGAACGATAGTTATTTGAACTTCAATCACTCAACGTTTAACGATTTGATCACTTAGCATATTGAAAGTTAGAATCAGTATATACACACCGCTGCAATACGCGACATGGCGTTGTATTTCTAAGATAGCTGTTCAAAATTGAACCTTATACATTAATACAAGACGATACACGTTTCATATGACATCAGTGCTGCGCGGTGCAAGCTGACATTCGAACTCATAGAATGAAATGTGCAGGTATTTCTTGTGTAACGAATCAAGTTAGTAAGAATTATCCCAAATAGTACCTTAGACTTACATCAAGAATACCGGTATTCTTGATGTAACACAATGGTCAATTGATACATGAATTCGTGGTCGAATTTATTTTGTTTACACGTAGATTACATTGACTCGGAACAGAACAGTGTGTAAACAAGTTTTAATTGTTCATTAAAATAATTTATTCATCATTTGCATTTTCATCTCTTTTTCATTTCCATTTTTGGAAACAATTTAAGGTTAGGTGGTAATGAGATGTCAAGATAATGATTTGGTGATGGAAATAAATTTTAAATGAGTTGGTATGTGATATAAATAAGTATACTTATTATTATTTTTTCCTTAACCTTGTCTACTGTACATCTGTGCCAAATTTCATCAAAATCGGTCCAGTAGTTTCGGAGCCCATTCGAGGAAAATAGCAAACAAAATTTTCCTATTTATTATATTAGTATAGATAAACTACTAGATTATTTCTAGGTACAGTAGATATTAAGAATTGGTAAATCATTTGTAACTTTTCCAGAGCTCGGCTCTCCGTCTACTGCGGAGCAGTGCGGCGGTCTGCTGGCGGAGGTGGTGGGGGGCCGCTGCGTGTGCCCCGCCAACTTCTTCTACGAGGAGAACATGAGGGACTGCGTCAAAGGTGCGTGATGTTGCAGTGGGGAGGAAAACTCCTGGCCAGATAGAGTACTTCAGCTAGTGTTGCCAGGTGCGACCTGATTTAAATCGAGGAGGCAAAAAAAATGTGACTTGGGTCTATAAATGTAAAAAGGCGGAGATCGGGATAGTACTACGTGTTTGATGTTCCGGCCAGGATCTCTACGTTGAATATCTTGGGGATTCTTCTTATAAGTTACATGGAGATACAAATGATACAAATCATAGCATCACAATATGTTGATTTATTACTACACGTACAACAGATACATTTAATATATAACTCATATAACAGAGGAGCATACTAATACATGTCTATACTATACATAGCCTTTCGGCTAACTGAATAAACAATCATAGGCATCAAAGTGACAGTACGAAGTTTGGCATTGACATAACATGCTCTTAAATAATTATCATGTTATGTAACACCTCCCTTTTCAAGAAGAATACAACTTAATATTTTGAACTATACAACTAGAAACTTACTACTATACATAACTAATCAAATTTTTCATGCATATACATTTTAGGACGTTTTATATTTCTACCAGATCTGGTTACATAATTATTATTGGCTGGACTCTCCATAGGAACACAGTTATCATCATTAACACAATTTTGAACAGGACCGTTTCCGAGGTATGCCGAACTCATGGGGTCAACAATATCCATTAGGGGAACCACACTGTTATTTTTGCCAGCGCTCAGTTCACTACCAGAAAAAGAAGGAGAAGAATTTTTGTTTGAATTTTTGTCACTTTTTCTAGGTCTAATGTGTCCTCTATTCCTCCTATAAACAGTACCATTTAAATCTACTACATAATAAGATCTACCGCATTTCAATTTCTCTTTAATAATTCCCGGCGTCCAGCAGGATTTGGGATTTCTTTTAAAAAAAATGTCATCTCCTGGCTGAAAGAAATATGACGTTTGCCTAGCCTTCCTGTCAAAATAAAAAGACATTCTGTCTCTGCTTTGTTTATAACATCTCTCGTATGTTGAAAATTTTACAATTTCAGGTTTTAATCTATTTTCTAGAATAGGTAAGTTTATTCTCAAATTCCTTGACATTAGTAACTTCGCAGGACTATGAAAATTTCCTTTAGCCGTGTTGCGATAATGTAATAAAGCCAAATATATATCAGAATTATCTTGTTTGCATTTTCTTAAAATATTTTTTACTATCTTTACAGCGCTCTCAGCTTGCCCATTGGATCTGGACCAATAAGGACTAGTAGTTATGTGCTCAACATCCCAATCAACAAGGAAAGATCTGAATTTACATGAGTTGAACGGTGGACCGTTGTCGGATATCAATGATTTTGGGATTCCATGTCTAGCAAAGAAAGACTTTAGGTGTTTGACAACATTGTCTACAGTGTAATTTTTGTGCAACGAAGCAAGCTCAATATACTTGGAATAATAATCCATACAAACAAGGAAATTTTCACCGTCAAAATATAATAAATCTACACCGACTTGTTGCCACGGCAGGTAACTCATCTCGTAGCACTGCAACGGTTCATTAGTTGTGTTTGGCTTAAACTTAGCACATACTAAACATTGATCAATTAAATTTTTAATATCTACATTTATATTAGGCCAATAAACTGTTTCTCTAGCAACATTTAGCGTTTTATTTATACCCAAATGACCACAGTGAATCTTATCCAATATCTGTTTTTGCAAAGATTTAGGAATAATAAGTCTATTTCCCTTAAATAGTAAGTTATTCATTATATGTATTTCATTTTGAAAATTCCAATATGGTTTCACCGAACAGCATACTTTGTTTTTGCTGGGAGGCCAACCATTTTGAATGTAAGATTTAAGCAAATTTAATGATTCATCTTTATTACTTTCTGTTAATATTAAATTCAAATATGGCTTGCTCACAGATATGTTAGAAAAAATTGAATTTACATGAAATTCTAAATCTTGTTCATATTCAGGTATATAGATATCACTAAGTGATGCTCGTGATAATGTATCAGCTATGTACATATATTTACCAGGTACATGTATCACATCTAAGTTATAGCCTTGCAATGAGAGCATCATTCTTTGTAGCCTAGCAGGTACTTCATGAAGAGGTTTTTTAAATAAATAAATAAGCGGTTTATGGTCAGTTTGTACAGTTATTCTACTGCCATAAATATATTGGTGAAATTTATTACATCCAAACTGTATAGCAAACAACTCCTTTTCAATTTGAGAATAATTTTGTTGTGAGCTTGTAAGCGTTCTTGAACTGTACGCAATGGGACGTTTGTTTTGCATAATGACGGCACCGACAGCATTCTTTGATGAATCTACCGACAAAGTCAAAGGTGAGTTACAATCATAATTAGCTAACACGGGCGCTTTGGATATGACCTCTTTTAATGAATTAAAGCATTCCTGACAATTATCATCCCATAGCCATACTACATCTTTTTTAAGCAAATTTCTCAAGATACTAGTTTTATCCGCTAAATTTTCTATAAAGGATCCTAAAAAATTTACCATGCCCAAAAATCTTTGTAAATCTTTTATATTTTTAGGAATGGGCATGTCTTTTATAGCTTTAACTTTCTCTGGATCAACTTTTATACCTTGTTTACTAAAAATATAACCCAAATATGCTATTTCTTCTAAAAGAAATTTGCATTTTGACTTATTTAACTTCAAGTTCATCTGTCTGGCTCTGTCAAGAAACATTTCTAATCTTTTATTGTGTATTTCAATTGTTTCCCCATATACTAAAATGTCATCACACCAGATAATAATACCTTCAATATCTCCAAATAAATCTATCATGGTTTTATAAAAGATTTCTGTAGCGGTGTTTATTCCAAATGGTAACCTTAAAAATTTATATCTGCCAAAGGGAGTTTGAAACGTACAGAGGTCACTACTCTCTTCAGTTAATTTTATATTATAAAATCCAGAAAATGCATCTAAATGTGAAAAATATCGGGCTTTGGACAATTTAGACCTAACTTCATCTATGTTTTTAATCGGATAGTGACATCTTAATAAATTTTTATTTAAATTTCTAGGATCTAAACAAATTCTCAAGCCTCCATTCTTTTTAATGGTACACACTAAGCTACTCACCCACAGTGTCGGTTTGCTGACTTTCTGTATAATTTGCATCTTTTCCATGAGATCTAGTTCCCTCCTCAACGGTTCCATCAGGCTAAACGGCACCTTCCTAGGTGGGTCTATACAGGGAACAGCATCCTTTCTTAGCACTATTCTGTGTTCGTATGGGAGACAGCCTAGACCCTGAAACACATCATTATACTTGATTACAATTTTGTCACAAGTTTTTTGATCTATTTTTAAGTTGAAATTTTTTAATATTAAATTTAGCTTTATACAAGTGGGCAAGCCTATCACAGTAGGACAATCTAAACTAGTTATCACAAAATTAATACATTCAGGTTCTGTTTTGTTTTCAAAAACACACCATATGTTTGACACTGACAATATGGGAACTCTACTTCCACCATAAGCATAGACATTATATTTTTTACATTGCTCTTTGCTTTGCTTATCAAATTTAAGATTTAATTCTTTAAAAACTTTATAAGACATCATATTTATGTCTGCCCCAGTGTCAATTAAACAATCTACATTCTTATTGTTTATTTTTAAAAAATAATGCCAGGAATTTTCTTTAATCAAATTTGTACTGGTATTTTGAGAATTTATGTTTTTAATATTGAATAACGCCCCAATAGTGAATCTCTCAGTATGAGTATTTTTTTGAGCAACACTCGATTCATCATCGAGACCCATTTTCCCTATTTCAGAAGCTATATTCCTGACACTATTCTTCTTTTTAAAACACAAATTGGTAAAATGTCCATATTTAAAACATGACCTGCATCTGTGCTTCCAAGCTGGACAATTGCGCGGACCATGGGCTGTGTTGCACTTCACACATTTTGCTCTGGATCCAGGTGTGGCTGATCTCGGTTGACCTTGGCGCGACGGAGACCTTGATTTTCTTCTTTTCTGATATGAAGTGGCCCGACGACTTCTGTGTATCTTGTATACTGTGGCTTCTTCTTCTTTCTTGTCTGTTGAATTCATTGATTCCTCGCTTTTTTGTGCCATGGTGAGGGTTCTACACAAAAGTTTGGCTTTTTCTAGGGTCAAATCTTGCTCTAGTAGGAGTTTCTGACGAAATTGCGAGAAGTTTGTGGCCATATTCGCAATAAGGATGTCCCTCACTAGGGAATCGCGGAGCGAACCAAACTCACAGGCATGACTTGCATTTTCCAATTCCATAAGAAAGTTGTCCAGAGACTCGTTCATGCGTTGTTTCAACGTAAAAAATTTGTGTCTCGCTACCGTCAGATTCTTCTTGGGTTCAAAATACTCGACGAATTTTGTCTTGACCTCTTGAAATGTAGCTTTATCTAGGTCCAAATTGAAGGAATTGTAGATATTTAGACCTTTTTCTCCCATGGAATGTAGCATTAACGCTATTTTTCTTCTGTCTTCAGTTTTCTCTGTACCCGATGCCAGTAGATATATTTCGAATGATTGCGCCCATTTCTTGAAATTCTCAGCATTATTGTTGATAATTTCGGTAGATATTTCAAGTTTTTGTACACCGTTTCCAGCCATTGTAAGGTCTTCACTTTTCTTTTTTTTTTTTTTACCACCGTTTCTTTTCGAAAATGCCACACCCGCAGAAGTTGTTGTTGAAGTACCCACTCTTCGGTTAATATTTTGTTTTTCTTTTTTATTATATTTTAGCTTCAGGTTCTGATTCTGACACCATGTTTGATGTTCCGGCCAGGATCTCTACGTTGAATATCTTGGGGATTCTTCTTATAAGTTACATGGAGATACAAATGATACAAATCATAGCATCACAATATGTTGATTTATTACTACACGTACAACAGATACATTTAATATATAACTCATATAACAGAGGAGCATACTAATACATGTCTATACTATACATAGCCTTTCGGCTAACTGAATAAACAATCACAGGCATCAAAGTGACAGTACGAAGTTTGGCATTGACATAACATGCTCTTAAATAATTATCATGTTATGTAACACTACGTAGTTGATGTGGTTCAGGTTTCGATTAAACAACTGTTTAACTCAAAACGGTACTTTGCCCGTAGCCAAAATACGTCTCTTTTGATCGCTTGCTATATTTTTTTACACGTAGAAAACCATTTGGTTAAAATCTAGCGACCGGAACGAAATAGTAAATTATTTTTTCCAATTTTACTGGTAAAATTTTGTTAAGTAGGTAAATCCCTATTTAAGACTAGAAAAAACTCTAAAAGCAACAGCAAAAAACAAAACATTGTATAGTTACTATACTATATTGCGATAATATTATGATTTTTCGAGACATTGAGCGATCAGGTGCAAATCGGGACGCGCTCACAGACCTCTTAAAATCGGGACATTCCGCTTATATCGGGCCACCTGGCAACCATAACTAGAGCTGTTATTTATCACATTTTTGCTGTTCGGGCTACTATAGAAGTTACAGATCGACGAACTAAGAAAGAATGTGAGAGCCATTCTTCGTTGTCAATGGCCTGGCTCGACCGAGACCTAAGTAAGAGCTATCGTCCGAGACCTAAAGTAGCGTGCTATAGTGGTTGCATTCAGTTCGCGGAGAATAAGGGAGGGAGTCCAAGGTTCTTATTTTGTCGCATCCTCACATTCCAGTGACGCGTCGCATCGAAGAGTCGTGTGTGTCAGACGTGAACTGCCACACGTTCGGAGCGGCCAGCCGCTGCGGGCCGGCGCAGGAGCCCTGGGGCTTCCGCTACTGCGAGTGCGTGACGGAGGACGCCGTGTGGGACGACACACAGTACATGTGCAGGCTGTTCGCTGGTGTGTTACTAATTGAATGGTTGCTAATTCATAAGAGCTTGCGTTTTCAGAATGTTTTATGAGATTTTCTGATCTTCACACTGCTATTAAATCCATTTACGGTTCAAAATTCGATCCATTTCCACATTGCAGACATTTTTGAACATAGAAAACATTAATTAACACATGCCTAGACTTAGATTTTCATGCCAAATGAACTATCCTGACGAAAACTTAATTTGTTGTATAAAAGCATCATTGCTATTGTAATACTTTAGGTTTAAATCGCTCCACGATCTATACATGGACGATGGATCTCTGTTCGCAGGCGTGGGCGAGGCGTGTGAGGTGGACAGCGACTGTCTGGCGGGCGAGCTGGAAGTGCAGTGCCGGCGTGACGACCAGGGCCAGGGCTACTGCGCCTGCCCCGACCACCTCACCGAGATCAACGGCCTGTGCCTCACCACCGGCCTGGGTAACCCACTCACTACCTCTTAAGAATGGCCCTGGCTTCTACATCATCATTCATCGGAGGCCTAAGGTTGGGGATTTTAAGTACCAGGAACGCAAGTGCGTAACACTAGAGCAGTTACGAGTGTAACTCCTCTAGTGTTGCGAGTGTCTATGGGCGGCGGTTACCGTTTACCATCCTTCCTGGTCCATTTCATTAAAAAAGCATTAACCTACGGGTTTGGGTAACATATCTCAACTGATTGATTTGACATTTTACATAGCATTCCCATGAGAAATAGAAACACGGTTTATAGTCACCGTTGTGACCTTTCATCCTTCCATATTCTTCTTCTAATGAAAGGAATTGATTGAACAGTACTCAACACCGACTGTTAATATTGCTCCGTGGGTATTGCTCGACCACAAATTTTATTTTTGGCACTTATAGAAACTTCACCTTGTTCAGGAGATTTACTGAAAATGATTTGTTCCAGAGCTGGGCGAGTCCTGCCAGGACACGCTCGAGTGCACGGGTACAGACAACACGGTGTGCGCGGGCGGCGCCTGCGCCTGCGCAGAGGGATACGCCGCGGACAGTGAAAATAGCTTCTGCGCGCCCAGTGAGTATTGTTGTTATAGTTTATCGCCGAAGATCTAAGTCACAGCCAAATTATTCCTCGCTTCTTAAATTCTGTGCTTGGTAGATTGACAAGGGCAGCAAGTTACATAAGAGTCTCTTTATTTAAGAAGTGTTTGAGACTTTGAGTTTGTATAGTCTTGTTGGAGGCCGAAACCTTCTAAATATTTTCTCCATTAATGACCTTCTTTACTTGTTCTATTAACGTCATTTTAATGTTCTTGTCTCTAGTAATCGGTGGTGCCTGTACCCTGGACTCGGACTGCGTGATCGAGCACACGGTGTGTAGCAACAGCACCGGAGCTCTGACCTGCCAGTGCGACGACCTGTTCGTACAGTACGAGGATGCGTGCTGGCCTGGTAAGTAGTTTTATAATTGCAGTCTGTTGTAATATATCTCGTGTTACAGACGTGAACATTTATACAAATTATTGTTGACAATTAGGCCATTTCTATAAAGTACATATGGTAACGGCCCAAATACGAATCCCTGGGTTACTCTCATTTTTGTGCCGTTTTTTATACCGTTTCCGTATTGCCTTAAAAGATGCTACATAATGATGTTTCTCAGCTCTCTCGGAGGAGACCAGGGCGTGCACGGTGTCGGCGCAGTGCGCGGCGGCGCTGGGTGAGAACAGCGCGTGCGCAGATGGCGTGTGTGTCTGCAGCGACAACCATCACGAGCGAGACGGCCGCTGCTGGCCCATGACGGGTGAGAGTGAGATAGTAGAGTTGTACAGGAGTTACACCTCTGTCCTTATAAATCTTGAGTGTTAGTGCTTCGATTGTACCCTGTGTAATTCTTAACTCCCATAAAACAATCGACAAGAAAGGCACCTATGTTTAAACTTACTAACAGGGCTATTTGGCATCGTATATTTAACCACCAATATGATACCAGGAGCCTCGTAACCAGATCCAAAACTATAAAGTATAGTGAAAAATGCTGAAAGGAGATAAGAGCCCGATTGTGAGA
Source organism: Glaucopsyche alexis (assembly GCA_905404095.1). Classification (NCBI taxonomy): domain Eukaryota; kingdom Metazoa; phylum Arthropoda; class Insecta; order Lepidoptera; family Lycaenidae; genus Glaucopsyche; species Glaucopsyche alexis. The sequence goes on along the minus strand of FR990061.1, from coordinate 940,887 downwards.
GTTTCGGATATCGTTCGTAGCAAAATACTTCTTATTGTAAGGCAGCAAGCTCGAAGCATTGTCGACAAGAGAATATAACATTTATTTTCTTCCATCGACGATCAAGCATGACCTCGCAGCTCACTCGACAGCCATTTACTTACTCAACTTACTGTCTACTTTTGACAGCTCGAAGCATCGTCGACAAGAGAATATAACATTTATTTTCTTCCATCGACGATCAAGCATGACCTCGCAGCTCACTCGACAGCCATTTACTTACTGTCTACTTTTGACAGCTCGAAGCATCGTCGACAAGAGAATATAACATTTATTTTCTTCCATCGACGATCAAGCATGACCTCGCAGCTCACTCGACAGCCATTTACTTACTGTCTACTTTTGACAGCTACGTTTAGAAATGTTTATCTTTAAAAAAAAATCATTAAAGTCTTCATCATGGCGCGGGTAGTCCAAAAAATAGTTTCTATTTTGTTCTGCGGCCTGCGGGACTACTCACAAGGGCCGTACGACACGGATTTGATGACTTTCTCCGAACGGGAACTGTGTAGATAATACTTAGGCCTTTTCATCCATATTGGACAATTTACACAGTATTCTCCGAGCGAAGTAACCACTCTTGAAATACTGTAGTACCTGAGACAGTCGGTTTTTAAATGTCGTATAGTTGCCCAAGCACATACGGCATTCTCACAACACAGTCAGCCTAGTCCAGAGGAATGAACTAGTCAATACGTCTGGGGCCAACCATGTGCGGGTTTCCTCACGATGTTTTCCTTCACCGTTAGAGCGTCCGTATAATGTACTTGAGATCTGAAAAAGTCTCATTGATACACGCCACAACCTGGGATTCGAACCTGCACCCTCTCGAGTGCGAATCAAACGGTCTACCCACTAGGCCACGGAGGTCTGTAGCTCTATAGAGATAATATAGTCCCGCTAAAACTGTAATGTCAAAATTTGTTACTTTCTGTCAAAAGAAGACAATAAAATATGGCTGACAAGACATGCTGACTTCTCTTGATGACTTTGCTGCCTTGGATTAAAAACTATTTTGCTACGAAATATATTTTTCTATTCTTCCCTAGAAGAAATTAATCTCTACGCGGTGGTCATGTTAGGCCCGCAGTTGAAGAATTCACCATATAGTGTATATTATCTACATAATAATTGTAGTTGTAGGTTTTTGCAAAACTCCATAGTAGCAAAACGGCATACACTCTAAAGGACGTATTCTCAAAACGACGTATTCTTAAAAAGACAGAAGTACAGTCGTCAAAATATTAAGTTTACTAGCTTTTGCACGCGACTTTGCAGGTACCCCTATCGGTTTACAGCAAGTGATTGTTTACCTACATATAACATAATCCTCCTTGTCTGGCGTTTCCAGAGCTGTTCGCGTTCTGCTCCCGCAGCAGCGAGTGCTACCTGCGTGAGGGCTCGGAGCTGGTGGTGTGCAGGAATGGTCTTTGCCAGTGTGACTTCCTCCACCCCTACTCCGAGGAGACCGGCACCTGCAGTGAGTATCCAGAGTATAGCGGAGCTTTTAGTGAGGTGGAGCACTGAGGAGAACCGGCGGAATTGCTTAACGCCAATTCATCTCAGTACTAGGGCTTATTTTTCCTAAAGAGGTAGTTGTAAAAAGATGGCAAAACACAAACAAACAGTGAAATTGTTTGGAGTAAATTCCTATTGCCTAGATTTAAAAAGAGCGTAGTATGTAGATGTAGTGAAATGTTTTCAAACTACTTTGTTTTGTTTTCAGCGTCCGGGGCGACGACTATCACCGGCAGCGTCTTGTTGATGTTGGCAGCATTGTATGTAACGAGACATTGATGTGATATTATTGAAACGGTTATTTATATTTTGTACTTTTACCCCCTTACTAATAAACGCTGTATAAGCTTTGAATAGTTATACAGTGTTTTATTCACGTCACACAAGTGATATTTTTATTTCGATAGAAGGAGACAAAACACTGTATAACTATTCAAAGCTTATACGGCGATTATTAGTAAGGGGTTTATATATATTTGTAGTGTAAATAATATTTGAGTCCACATTCATTGACTTTTTCTTTACCCATATTTTAAATGATGGCCATTGGTCATTCGACGAAGCGAAAACTTGTGAAAAATGTCTTCTAAAATGTAATAAAATCTCAAATTATTATTAGCATCTTAAGGAGATGAAGGTTTTTTTTTTATTTTACTGCTCAAATCAGGTAGTAAAATTATTATGATAGGTAGATTATTATGATAGATTATGATAGGAGATATAACGTAGAGGTAAGCCTACTGTGACAAACAATGAACATAATATACCAACTGTGACTACCTATCTATATCATTGGTATGGGATATTTGTAATATTTATATTGCTCAAGAAGAAGAAGAAGAGCTCCGTGGCCTAGTGGGTAGACCATTTGGTAACCACTCGATAGGAGTGCAGGTTCGAATCCTAGGTTGTGGCGTGTACCAATGAGACTTTTTCAGATCTCAAGTACATTATACGGACGCTCTAGCGGTGAAGGAAAACATCGTGAGGAAACCCGCACATGGTTGGCCCCAGACGTATTGACCAGTCATTCCTATGGACTAGGCTGACTGTGTTGTGAGAATGCCGTATGGCGTATGTGCTTGGGCAACCATACGACATTTAAAACCGACTGTCCCAGTCACTACAGTATTTCAAGAGTGGTTACTTCGCTCGGAGAATACTGTATAAATCATCCATTAACGGATGAAAAAGACCTAAGTTATAGTGCTCAAGCATTGTGTAAACAAGTTATTCTATTTTGGCATAGCTAACTACTTATTTATCTAAGCTAATTAAAATTGTCTATTAATCATCATTAATATTTTATTTATTAATAATTATAAGGGAAACTGGTGACACTTGATTCCCGTTAAATTTTTTAACCGTAATTTCCTTCATGCAGGTCATATTTGAAAAAAAAATCGGTACCTACTGGAATGCGTGAAATTTATCTGGCTACAAGAATATGTGACCCACCAATTTTCATGTTAAAATAGTGCCAAGACGACACCATATGACTCGCACTGTCAAAAAGCTATCAGATCTCATGTAAAACCAGCTTGTGACTCTACACGTCCTAAGTCCACACGACTAACTTCACAAATACTCTACACCTTATTCAAAATAAGTGGCCTGGACATTTCGATACATTCTCTAGGGAGTTGGGCGTAAGGTGAAAAATTTACTGTTTTTCTATCATACATTCATACTATTCTTGTTAGGGACGAAACGGTTTCGGAAACGGACGACCCCAAGCCGGAAGCGGCCTCCGGCGACGGGTATTATGTCGCGGCCGGCCCTGCCGATGCCGTGGTCGGCCTCGTCGCGCCGCGCCGCTGCCATTTCTGTGTGAACCGGCCCTAACGCCGTGTCCATGTTACCGTAAAATTGTAAAAACTGTTAGATTGTAAAATAACCAACGAGATTGTAAAAATATGGCAAAAGATTAAATACTGTATATTTATAATCTAACGAAAAATAATGTGTTAAATTATAGGTAGCATATTCGCATCGAAAGTCTATCAACATTTTACAATTTCACTAGTTTTATTACAATCTAACGGTTTTTACAATTTTACGGTGACATTCACACTGTCAGACTCCGGTGTGATCCGTAGGGCTGGGATTAGTCACTATGTAAATGATCCGGAGTTCGGAAGGCCGGGGGAAATTTAAAGCATGGAAAATAGAATACTGCGCTAAAACAATAGAGCTGAAAATCGAACTCACACGTGTCTAGTCTAGTAGTAATGTTTTGGCAGCTCGTCACTTTGGTTTTCAAATTGTATTAGTGCAGTCCATTTCAGTGCTCTGAATTTGCCCGTGACCGCCAGATTCAGGACCATTTAGTTCCAGACAGTTGTTGCCGAGAATTCACGACAGTTGAGAACCGTCATTACATCACAAGTAGCCGTGTACCGTGAAATAATTAGTGCCGTACGTTACCTACGTCTAGGGTTGCCATCTCTTACATATGACTCCCCGGACAAGATGCATGAAAACCCCGGATTTTGGAGTACGAAACCCGGACATAGAACAGTTTTTACCCGACTACGGCAATGTCAAAAAGAAAGGAAGATTTATTATTGCTGCAAATAAAAAAAAACTTAGGCCTTCCTAATTCTGCCTACAAAAACCCGGATAGCAAATAAAATCCGGCCCGGACGCTCCCCGGACGCCCTTTAAACTAGGACAAATCCGGGGAAACCCGGACGGATGGCAACCCTACCTACGTCTCCTGCATCGCTCTTTCACCGTCGGGCGTCACCAAACTTTCAATTACAATGCCCACGCCATGCAATACCGTCGTTACCTTACTTAATCGATTCTTAATTGTTCCGTTTCTTGCCTTGTAATCCAATATTCGTAATATGGTAAGGAACAAGGTAATCAACTATAATATACGCTCAAATAAAGGCATTGCTATTTAAAAAAATAAGGCGTTACAAAATAATATATTCAAGATGTAATCCTACAAGCCAAGCACAATTCACAAAGCATATCGATATTTCTGCTGAATAAAGGAAGATCTTTATCAATAAAGGCATACCAACGTATTGACTGTAAAACTGTAAGGCCGTGCGTTGCCATTACCGAAAACTCAGCAAAAGGGCACACGCACGCTCGCGTGGGGCCAATTCCACTGCTCTCGTGCTAAACAGTCCTATACACCCACATATCCACTCAAAAGTGATTCCACAGTGTTCGTGATAGAGTTAATTTCACCTTGCACAGAAGGTCGTTTAATTTTTTAAATTGTATCGCAAACGATCGTTCGTGTAATGCCAAAGTTGAAGTGGCAACACGCGGCTGAAAAACTCAAGAATTTATTATATTAAGATATTTAGCTACGATTCGTGTTGTTGCTTGTATGCCCGCGCTTTCGTAGAAAATGCCAGCAGGTAGCATGAGCTAGGAATTACAGCTAATTAGTTTACATCTAATTATTATTATATGTACTTAGATTTCGTTGATACGAATGATTAGGTATGTAATATAAATGTACGGCGGATTCGATGAATAAATTCCTAAAGATTATCGTCACATTCTAAATAGGTAAATATCCCAATTATGGATTGCTAGAAATGAATGTTTTATGACAAGTACTTATACTTATTGGGGTAGGTTTACTATACATGAACCTACTTACCAAATTCTACGCAACCCAATTACTCTACTTTCTTCAAGAAATAAACTTACTTCTTTATAAAAGCCGTCAAAGTACAGTAAAACCACGTTGCTAAGTCTTCAGCAGTATTCGTTTTTTATGGGTAAATGAAGAATGATGTATGGAAAACGATGATTGCCGAAAGCCATTGAGATCCTGGTCGTACCTTAGTCCAAATAAAAAAGTAAGGACAGAGTTAAACAAAAACTGAGGTTTTTTTATGTATGTACCTAGTACGCGTGTAGCTACGTACTACATACATACATAAAACATACACCGCGACGACTTACCTTCCAAGATAAGGCGTAGTTAGATGTGTTTGCGTGACACTGTGTACTTACGCGGCGAGGAGTAGTTTAGACCGGCCGGGCCTGACTGTGTGGTTTGTAGAACTCTGTCTTCCCTTTTTACCCGACTGACGGTCGGGTTATGTTTTTCTCACTTATCTTGTATGTAAGCTTGTATGTATGTATGTAAATTCCTTTATTCCCACATATCTTCCAAACGGCTGGATGGATTTCGATCAATCAAGGTATCGTTTGATTTGTCTAAATAACCCAAGTGTCCTTAGATATCTAGTTCAAAGAAAAAATACAAAATAGTGGATTGTCGCGCCAAATTGTAATTTGTAAGTAAGTACCTAGTTAAAAAAATTTTTTAGCCAAACTTATTGAGTAGGGAATCAAAATAAAGGTACTTAATTAAAAGGAGATTTCAAAAATATACATAATATTATGTCATGAATTTAAATATAATCAGGAAAAATTACAACCATTTTAATTAAATCATTCGAATAAATTTATAATCAATGCATTCAAAAAGACTTAAACTAAAAAATCTAAAATAAATAATAAAAAACCCGACTACAAAAAACGACAAATACCCAAGGAACGCACTAAAAAGACCGAAACAAGATTGAGAAAACAGACTACACTATGACCTGAAAGCCTATGTGAAATAATTGACGATATGTTTGTTAGCAGGCGGGGCCCGGTTATTCTTGTACAATTTATAATGCAAATGGGTCCCGCCGTCTTTTCTAATGCTGCGGATTTTTTTTAATAGCCTAAACTATCCCACTACTGGGCAAAGGCCTCCCCAAATGTCTTCCAGGTATCTCTGTTTTGAACCACCGCTGGCCAACCTGGCTGATGACTGGTGCGCATCCAGCTCGTTGCGCCATCTTGTTCTCGGCCGGCCACGGCGACGTCGTCCATCCTCAGGTAGGGGTAGGTACCCAATCGGTGCATATTGCCCAGCAGTCGGGATATTTGTTTGGTAGGGTTTTATTGTAATCGCTTTTTTTGGAACTAGGTACTTAGCCGCATAAAATAGAGAACCAAAAAACTAATAACTGAAAACTACTTTCCTTTAAAATAGCCAGCATGTTTACCGCGCGCTGACAGGTGACAGCCGTCCGCCATTTTGTTTACACTCACAACATGGAGGCGCGCGGCAATTTGCTGTAATCGGTGTTGTTCGCGGCGCCTTGACCCAGAAACTTACGGTGTTGGGCAGAGAACAGCGGGGGTGCTCTGGTGTATTGAGTAATTATTACTTCCTAACTATATTATTACACTTGCTTACTTAACGTACGTACAGAACTAGTGATAAAACAAGACAGGCATATTTTTATGACAGGAGATGTCGGGTTCCCTTATGTCCGGGAAACCCTTAGCGAAGGAAGATACCGAAGTCACCGTCATCTATAATCAGATGATGCCCGATGAGGCAAAATGTCAGCGGGGTTGTGGTAGTCAAAATAGTTTCCATGGCCCCGCCATAAAGCGTGAAGAAGGACATTGGAGGGTTTTAGTTGGTAAACTGGTGCAAAGCACTGCGGAGTCCAACATAACCCTCCTACACTCCCCGGGTCGTGTGGAATCCATAATTGCCCTCGAAAAAAAAGGCATATTTTTATGAGGTAAACGCGTGACAGATCATTTGGTTGGTAGGCTTAGTTGAGAATATGAATATTTTATTTGCAAAGATTAATTAAATAAAATAAAAAAATATTTCATTAATAATTCTTAAATACTAAGTAGCTGTCCCTAGCTGTCCCGAAAAATGTTGTTCTGCCTTAACTATGAACTGAAATGTCTCACCGTTTAAACCTTCCCTGAAGTGATACGATTATTTAAAGTTTAAAATTAGCCAAATCGGTCCGAGTTTCGTTTCGGCCGTTCTCGAGTTTTAGCGAAACTAACGAACAGCAATTAATTTTTACATATAAAAAGAAGAAGAATAAAGAAGAAGATAAAGTCAGTATCCGTCAAAATTTTGATAATTTGTAAGATTGTAAGGTCGGTTTGCCTTTTAAAAGTCCGCCTAAACCAGGTCCAGTCCAAGCGCCTATAATAATATTCAAAAAATTACCTATTATGTATTTTCTATGATTTATAATAGCGCTTGCGGCATCTAAAACCCTGCTCTGGGGTAGGGCAGGGCAGCCGAATAGCTACGGAAATAGTCGAACGAAACCGATGATTCACGAAGCACTAAGTACATTTCCATTTTCTTCATATATTAATATTGACTGTGTTATGCACTGATTTAGACATTGACATTAATATTCGGCTATTCCCTAACCCCCTTAGGGTCCATCCACATATTACGTCACACCTGATAGGGGAGGGGGGGTCATACAAAGTGTGACAGTACATGTTAAATACAGGTACAGGGATACTAAAAAGCGTGATAGGGGGGGGGGGGGGGGGGTAGGGGTTCAAAAAGTCGAAATTTTGTGTGACGTAATATGTAGATGGCCCCTTATTAATAAACTATGATTAACGTCAGAACAACTTTACTCCAAGACTTACGCAAAGATTAGGCAATTATGAATTAATAAACTAGGAGTAAGGACGGAGTTAACTAATCAAAATTTACTCCCGGAGTAAATTATGGTGGAAAATGAATAGAGATTATTTTATTGACGATTTGAGAATGATAGATGGAATTGAAGAAATATTACCATTAATAAGGCATGTGAAATTGTATAAACCTCGCAATAACCCTTTTTATATAAATATATAACATTTTATATAAAATAGCACAAATTCTAAAACGAATTTAGGTTCGCTTGTGATAGTTATGATTGTCAATTAAAAGTGTCAAATTTCAACATTTTGCTAACTGTCAGTGTCTTTTTAATCGACATTTCATTCATTTTAGTTCATTTTGTTCATTCTTTTCATGTGTGTTGCCATAACATACACCTTAATCTTTATTCTTCTCTTACTTTTCTTACTCCAAAGTTACACCGGGAGTAGTTAATTCTAGATTAGTCAGCTACGTGTTAATAACGGTATTAATTAGCTACGTGTTAATAATGGTATTAATAATTACGAAGTAGGTTCGGAGTAACTTACCAATGAGCATCTTAACCAAGTATCTTACCAATGAGTATCTTAACGGAGTATCTTAACCAATTCCTGTTTATTTCTATTATTCAAAATATTATTAATAATTTTGATATTATTAAAAGAGGGGTGCAGTCTCTCATAATTCGTCACCCTCCTGGCTAAGTGTAGTATCTAACAAACTTTCGTAACTACACTGATACTACCTTCGAAATCGTAGCTTCTTTTTGCATAAGTTCTCTCTAACAATCGTATCCGTATCTTCTACCGTTAAAGAGATATCACATTATTTTAAAACGCTTATCTGTCAAAGTATCAGAAAAAAGTAATGCTAACTGTAGTATGTATATACGACAGTTAGTCCGAATGGATTTTCTATTAAATAATAAAACTTGCTGTCGTATGTACATTCGACACTTAGCCAGACATCTTATTTGCATTGTTGAAAGTTACGCCGCATTGACTCAAGCCAAAATTTTAATTTGTATGTTATTGTGACTGACATATAAATACTACAATCGAATGTCCAAAATAATGTGGACTGAGGTGGGGGCGGGTGAGCGTCGCGTGATCATTCCAACCGCCGACGGCGAATCAAATCTATTCAGTCGTCACATTTACTTCGTCACAAGAGGTCGCGTCTAGGTGTGCTGAAGCGGGATTGACGACTGCCTTATTAACGGCTTAAAAAGTTAGTACATATTTAGGTACTTTTGGTTCATTTCTGTTTCGATATGAGGAGTGAAGACATCTTGTGGCGAGAGTTCCCAAAGGTCTCCAATCCATAATACGTATCTACACGTCTTGTGTTCTAATTAATACCTACGATTACTAATTATTATTATTAAAAGAAAATATTTTTTTATCTTTGTATTTAACCTCAAAAACAACTGATCACATTTTAAAAATTCATGCACCAGTGGAGTACTGTGTTATCACTGATTGTAACATAGACTATATCTTAAAAGTGGTGTCTTTCCTGACTTAATGAAGCACAGTAAGGTTATGCCTCTTTTCAAAGCTGGAAATAAGTCTGACCCAGCAAATTATAGACCGATATCGATACTACCGACATTTAGTAAAATATTTGAAAAAGATATTCTAGTTCAATTAACAGTACACTTTAATACAAATAATTTATTGCATACTACACAATTCGGTTTTACTAAAGGTCGGTCTACTACAGATGCAGGCATCAAGCTTCTCTGTAGTATATTCGAGGCTTGGGAGGAGGTGCAGGATGCATTAGGAGTTTTTTGCGACCTTTCCAAAGCATTTGATTGTGTAGACCATGCTACACTAGTCAGAAAAGTACACCACTATGGCATAAGGGACTCTGCTCTTAATCTTTTGAGTTCTTATCTTTACAATAGGACTCAAAGGGTAGAGATTAATAGTAAAAGGTCCACTGGGACTAAAATAGAATTAGGTGTCCCACAGGGATCTATTTTAGGTCCATTTCTTTTTCTCATCTACATAAATGACTTGCCTTATCTAGTTCAAGATAGGCATGAGAAACTAAAAGTAGGTACTTTTTGCTGATGACACTTCACTTATATTTAAAGTGAAGCGACAACAATTAAATTACGACGAGGTAAACAGTGCTCTCTCAAGTATAGTAAACTGGTTTAGTGTTAATAATTTACTATTAAATGCAAATAAAACAAAATGTTTAAAGTTTAGCTTGCCAAATGTTAGGCAAGTACAAACCAATTTACTACTCAATGATGAGAGAATGAACATGGTAGACTCCACTGTATTCCTAGGTATTACACTAGATTGTAAATTACAGTGGGGTCCTCATATTGCTAACTTAGCGAATAGACTCAGTTCTGCAGCATATGCAGTCAGAAAAATTAGAGAAATGTCAGATGAAGAAACAGCGCGCCTGGTCTATTTCACCTATTTTCATAGTAGAATGTCTTATGGCATACTTTTATGGGGAAATGCTGCCGACATAAATTCAATATTTGTGCTGCAGAAGCGAGCTATTCGTGCTATTTATAAAATATCCCCTATTGAGTCTCTGAGAGAAAAGTTTAAAGAAATAGGTATACTGACAGTCGCCTCTCAGTATATTTTGGATAATTTGTTATACGTTAGAAAAAACTTAAGAAATTTCAAGAAGAAAAGTGATAGTCATTGTATAAACACTAGAAATAAGAATAAGCTAGATGTACCAGTGATAAGACTTAGTAAAGTAAGTAAATCTTTTAAGGGCCAATGTATACGCCTTTACAATAGGATCCCAGAAAACGTTCAAAACCTTTCTATTAATAAATTTAAAAAAGTAGTCAAAGAACGTTTGTGTGCTAAAGCTTATTATAAAGTAAATGATTTTGTTAATAATTGCACACCTTGGGAATAAGATGCAACCCTGCAAGGCTTTCTCTATGTACTTGTGTACTGACTTTTGTTATATTTTACATAGATTTAAGTTTACAATGTAAAATATATATTTCTTTTAAAAGAACAATTTCTTTTTACTAAAAGATGGGCCCGTGCGAGTTTCTTACGCCGGTACTTCTCGGCGGGTTAGGGTTGAACCGGTGGTAGCTTTTTTGTTGACTTTCCGAAAATAGCTTTTTAAGTTTTATTTGGAAATAAAAATTTTCATTTTCATTTTTCATTTTCATTTTCTTATTCTCACGGGAATAATAAAGATACTTATAAGAATAATTACATTATTATTTCGACTGACTATTAATTAGTGATTGTACTAATTACTTTAATAAAAGAAATAGAGATATTTTCAATTCAAGACTGATCGTTTCATGGTTGTGATAATCATATTAAACAAGACGTGCTAAGTTTCTAGTAGTTCATTGATTTTATTAAGACTGTTCATTTCATTGTTATAATTAATATGTTTCTAAGTTAAAAATGTTACTTTAATTAAAGAAATAGAGATATTTTCAATTCGAGACTGATCGTTTCATGGTTGTGATAATTATATTAAACAAGACGTGCTAAGTTTCTAGTAGTTCATTGATTTTATTAAGACTGTTCATTTCATTGTTATAATTAATATGTTTCTAAGTTAAAAATGTTACTTTAATTAAAGAAATAGAGATGTTTTCAATTCGAGACTGAGCGTTTCATGGCTGCGATAATTATACTGCTCACACAGAAATGTAAAACAAAGTTCTCACAAAGTGACGTATCTGCTTTGTTCGAGCTTAACTAATTACCAAAGTTTTTAAAGCCTTTGCGATTCATATTAAAGCATAAAGATAGCCCAAAGGATCTGAAATCAGTAAATAGTTTGTTGATAAACCTAAAAATAAGAAATCCATAAGGCAAAGTACATAACACTCAACCGAAAAACAGTTGCCCTGCAAAAGTAATATTTTCCAGTTACGACACTTAGCCAGGAGGGCGACGAATTGTGCACTGTCCATAGATATATAATATTAAAAAGAGGTACATATGTTATACATACATACATACATACATACATATAATCACGCCTCTTTCCCGTAGGGGTAGGCAGAGACCACTTTTTTCCACTTGCTACGATCCTTACTCACTTGTTTAGCTTCGTCCACTTTCATTCTTACCATCCATTCCTCCTCTTACATTCAACGTAGCGAAGCGGCTCTCCATGGGCCACTTTTCGCCTCCGCGAGAACGAGACGTGATGGGTGGCGAACTACATCGCCACCATTTTGGATAATTAAATTATTTCTATGATTATCCATTGCGTTCCCACGGATTTGCGGAGAGGGTAGGAATAGGGAAAGGGAAGGATAGGTGGTGTGGAAAGGAACATTGGTAAGTGTTAAGTATGAGGGCGGGCAAATCGGAACGACGTAATCAAACAAGTGGTCAATTTCACACTCATCGTTTATTGCAATTAAAACGACCTTGCATTCCGGGGTGCGCGGGCGCAGGGGGAAGCGGGCACGCTTCCCGCGAATATTACAAGTATCGGAACGACACAAAGCGCGCCAAATGTGAACATACTGATATTATTATGTACATCTTAATATCTAACAGTAAGTTAGAGTGGGGAAAAAGGAAAAGGGGAAGGGGTAGGACAGTAATAGCTAGGGAAGCCGGGGTCGCGTACCCGTATACTATACCACAACTACCGGACAGGTAAGTTGGGATGAGTATCCCATAACATGACATGATGAGTATGTTATAAACGCGTAAAAATGAAGACTCGAATTGGCCCGAGTCGGGCCAATTTTGGTTAGTGTGCTCCGCGAGTAATAGCGTGTTTTGTGTTACTATGCGACGTTGACACATTGACACGCGTCCCATGTCAATGTGTGTCGTGGCACAGAAATATTGCCAGTTTTGTAAGGATATAACGTATTTAGTAATAATTAATCAAAGGCACTGTCTCAATATTGTGAGGTGTGTCAATACTAAAATTTCCAGCCACCGAATAATATTGAGAGGCCGTCTGCCTCTCAATATTGTTCGGTGGCTGGAAATTTATGTCAGCATCTGTTACATTTTCTGGATTATCATCAACGATGTCAATATTTTTAATTATACCTAACCCACAACAATTAAAATTTGACCAAGCTAATAATACATAATATCTCTGGATGCGTCCAGTCGCACGTCATTCTGGCCCTGTGGTAAGTATATGAAGAAATTGTGTTACGGGTACCAGACAAAATATATTATTATTACTAGCTATTGCCCGCCGCTCCGCCCGCGTAAATACAGTATCCCTCGGGAACGCTGTATTTTTTCGGGATAAAAAGTAGCCTATGTTTTAATCCAGAGCCTAAACTACAAAGAAACCAAATTTCATCGAAATCATTTCAGTAGTTTATGCGTGAAAGAGTAACAAACATCCATCCATCCAAACTACCTCATAAACTTTCACATATTTTATAATATTAGTAGGATTAGTAGGATATTATTACAATATTATAACAAAAATCTACACACACACATCATTGACCCAGGAACACAGAAAACTTTTTGTTCCCTGGCGGGATTCGAACCCACAACCTCCGGCTTGAGCGCCAATGCGCTAACCACTGAGCCAAAGGGGTCGTCTAATGAGACTACGAGAAGATTTTCGACGAAACACCCATAATTACAAAGGTATATTTTCTTTAATAGACCTGCAAACGAGCAGACGTTACATGGAAAGCGATAAGGCAGAAGCCCTGAACCTCAATTGTCGTATTTAAAGTACACTTAATTTTAATTTGTTTGGATTGAAAGTGTAGCGACATGTTACCATGAACGGATTTTATGACGTTACGACCAATCAGAGCGCGTTTCACGTTGGTTTAACGTTCATAAAAACACCTATTGAGAGTGTAAGCGTGTCGGGTCTTGATTGTAATTGTACTATAGTGCGCGCCAGATAATTCTGCGCACAGTCAAAATCCCCGGGCCGCACTACCAAAATTTATGTATACTCGTAGTGCGCGCCAGATAAGTCTGCGCACGGTCAAAATCGGATACTAATTTTTCCTATTAGAACTTAGAGCTTAGAACAAAAAAATGTACTGTAATAAGCAAAGAAAACACCCATCACGCGCAGAGTTAACTGACATGCACTATAATGCAGGTATTATTTAGCAGAATTGCCCCTCAGAACCCTCGCAACACCAGGGGAGTAACGAGTGTTACCGTACTACAAGTTACAACTGCAATGTTACAACTGCAATGTTACCGCAAACATCTAGCAGCTGATAATCACTGAGCACAGTCTGTATAAAATACAATGACTCAACGTCAGCTGTGGCAGTATCAGCCGGGAGCGCGGCACGATGACTTCACGCGGTTACGTGCGCGCGCGCAGCCTCTACGCGCACGCGCGGGGACTGTCGCAGGGGTGAGGATTATAATAATTATTATTATACCTACATTTATCATTTAGTACTTACACCCCTTATTAATAAAAAACATTGGCTGTGAAAAGCGTAAGCAAAATGGCGACGTGCTAGCGTTAAATAAGCAAAATGGCGGATTATGTTTATGGCATTGAAGTTAGTAAACGTTACCCTGGCCGATAATCATTTTTTCTTCAGCGCTAGTAAGCGGTAACAAGCGCTTTTTTCCGCGGAACACGCCATTGTTTATCAATATCAATCAATATTAATTGTCTTATACGTTGTAAAAGTCACTTGAGAGACAGCAACATGGATGTATCTGTCACCGTAAAATGCAAAAACCGATAGATTGTAATATTACTAGAGATATTGTAATAAGTCGACAGATTGTCAAATAAAAATTTCTCCTTACAATTATTGTACGCCTTATTTTTCGTTATAATTAGTAATATGAAAAAGAAAACAAATATAGCGCTGCGGCGCACTTGCCGTTTAACCAGTCGGCACGGTAAATATTACAATATAACGCAAAATAACGTGTAAATTGTAAGAAGAAATTTTTATTTGACAATCTGTCGACTTATTACAATATCTCTAGTAATAGTAATAAGTACAATCTATCGGTTTTTGCAATTTTACGGTGACATATCCCATATATAAAAATAAATTGCTGTTCGTTAGTCTCGCTAAAACTTGAGAACGGCTGGACCGATTTGGCTAATTTTGATCTTAAAATAATCATATCAGTTCAGGGAAGGTTTAAACGATAAGCAGTTCTTATTTAAGGCAGAACGTTTGTCGGGACTGCTAGTTTTTAATAATAAGGTGGACAGACATGGGCGTAGCCAGGGGGGTGGTTTAGGGGGTTCAAACCCCCCCCGAAATGGGCCGACTGGTATATATAATACAGAGATCTGACCAATATACAGAGGCGTATTTAGAAATTTTTTGCCCGAGGCCAATTAACATATTTTGCCGCCCCATTAACCCTATCTGAAAGATGATTTTTGAAGTTATTTTATAGAAAAATAATCAACAGCCTAAATCAGAACTTTGATACTACCCCCCCCCCCCCGTAGTCGTTTTATTTCCTTGAACCCCCCCCGAAACTAAAACCTGGCTACGCCCGTGTGGACAGAGTTTACATAATTATACTAGAATACTGTATACATAAATGTAAAGAATGTCGAAGAGTATTTTCACATTAGGCAATAACAATATCCGATATCGCGGCCGGTAAATAAAAAATTAAATCACTAACAGGTTTTACAAAAAATATGACCTCAATTCGTCTAAAATATAATGTACATACGTTAAATATAAACTCTAGAGTTTATATTTAACGTATGTACATTATATTTCTGTGACATCTCAATGATAACAAGAGAAAATGGCTGTGTTTGGCGGAAAAAAGCGCTTGACGACGCTCGCTAGCGCTGAAAAAAATACAGCTATCGGCCAGGGTCTTTAGTCAAGATGCTTTCGATAATTTCGACTGCAAAGTACGAAATCAAAAATGTATGGGATTTGACATCAGTCATCGCTAAGTGACGTGTCGCTTGCGTTGCCTTATGTCAAATTCCATACATTTTGTTTTCGAACTTCGCCGTTTCAGGCCTCAGCACCAGAGTGCAGAGTATGAGCGGGTGGCGGACGCCTACCGCGGCAGCTCCGTGCTGGTCACCGGCGGCACTGGGTTCCTGGGGAAGGTCAGTAGCGGTGGTGGTGGTGGTGACGGTGGTGGTGGTGGTCGCATTACAGGTACCTACATAGTACATACACAGGTCGTAGTACTAAAGGGGAAACACCCTAGTGCGAAACTGAGACGACGTTGACTCTGTAAAGCTTTTTGTTGTATACTAGCTTTTGCCCGCAGCTTCACTCGCGTCAGAGGGAATGCTTGTTCGGGAAAATACTAATACCAAAATTGAATACATAATGGTGTAGGCACTGCACAGCCGTATCAGTTGTATTTTATTTGAATGTTTCCTGCGACTTCGTAGGTACACTCAAGAAATCTACCGAGAACTGTACCATAAATAAAATTTAATAAGCTGCAAAAAGTATTCTGTGTTAATTCTGCTTAACTTACTACCATACCAAATTTCATCAACATTCTTTACGTGTTTTCTTTAGAATTTGAATGCAAAACTAAACATATTATTATGTACATACAAACTTTCGCGTTTAGGTACCTATAATATTAAGTAAAGATTTCTTTGTAGCCGATAATTAGTATTTTAACGATTTCGAAAATCTTTTGAATGGGAACACGTTGTGGACTTTGAACTTAATAAAAATAATTTGGATTGTGATCGCCCATCCTAGTTGGGACCTGAGTCATTTAAGCTTAAATTAGGTAAGAATCTCGGAATTCAAGATACCCAGCTGTAAGTCTGTAAATACTTGTATATTGACACCCTAAAAGTTGTCTCAAAACCTACATATGGTAGGGTGTACGCAACTATTAAATTTCAAGGTCAAAGGTCACAAAAATCGGATTTTTGCGCTTTTTTTGTAAATATCTCATTTCCTATGGGTTTTTTGCTATTTGTATTTATTAGCAATATTGTAGAATACAAAATTCTCTACAAATTTTGTTCAAAAAATTTTTCATACGGTGAACCGTTTTCGAGATAGAGAGCGGAGAGCGCGCGGTCACAGCATCACTTCAGGTCAACCGGTGCCTCCGGTCGAAAACGCGCCATATATATGTAGTTGATGAACTATCGATAAATCAATCGATTATAAATATTTTTCAATTTTTATTAACTATTATAATATATTTTATCATTAATTTCTTCATGCATTAAATCTATATCTATTCAATAATACTGATAACCGTTTCCTAAAATGAAAAAATAATTAAGGGAAAAACTTAAATCATAATATATTCCTATTTACACTAATGACATTTTACATAGAAAATAATTGAGTGCATCTTCTCTCAAATCTGTAAATTTTAAAATCCTTCCACTAGGAAGAAAATTGTTCGGTCCAGAGCTTATTAGAGAGTGGAACTCAAACCTTATTGGCAATCTATGTATAATGCTCCGGAATCTGTGAAAAGTCTCGATAATCTTCGTTATATACATTACGTTAAGTCTACAAAACTTAATAAACCTGTGCAGCTTTCAAATATTCCACCAACAAGTGCAGCTGCTCATAAACATTTCAAACGTGTATATTATCAAGTTCAAACTTGGTTAGGCTATGATTTGGAACCCCAGGTATGGGGTTGGGCAATGCGAAACGATTTTCTGGAGCCTATCATGACAATTTTACCACCTGCTCCAGAAGATTTGCTAAATACAATTTTCTGCAACTGCAAGAGTGGTTGTGGTTCGCGATGCAGATGCAGGAAAGCGGGCTTGCAATGCTTTTTAGCTTGTGACCAATGTAAGCTTGTCTCAATGCTCTACCATATCATTAACGAAGATGGAACCTTTGACCCCGAAATCATGGAAGAACTTGAGACAAATGTCGTTGAAGGCTATAATGAAGACCAGTTTGAAATTTACCAGCAGCAAAATCTTAAGTCATTGTTTTGGGTTAAAAACTAAAAACCTATGTATTAAACACTGATAAAGCACAAATAAATTAAATATTAGATATAACAACAAAAGAGAAAGAAATTTAATTATCCCTACACTCAAAATATTCTACTGAAATCAGTGATATTATACATCTATGGCTGAAATAGTATGTAATATAATAAGTATTATGAATATAATTTTAATGCAGCAATCGCAAATCTTTAGGTGCCTAGTTTTTCAAAGAAATTTTCATCAACTTTCACATTCTTGTCAGATTTATTTTTCAACATGATGACAATATAATTATTATGTCAAAATAAAAATAAAGCTCCCCACTCACGGTCTATCGATTGTTTCGATCAAATTGGAAATTAATTAGTATATTTTGAAAGTAAATTGCTAACGACAAACTATTACACAAAATGATTAGTTTAAGACCTACCAGCTAGTTTTTGCGGTGGGGGTCAAAAGTTGGAACAAAATTTACGCGTATATATACGAGTTTCATATGAAAAGTGTAGTAAGGTCTAATCTGAATCTGTAGTAATAAGTGTAGTAAGTCCTAGGATCTCAGACTATATTTAATTTTTATCTCAACCGATTTACTTGCAACTACGAATCCAGTAAATGTTTAAATTGTAAAGACTAAATCGATCGATCGCTTGTGAGTGGGAGCTTTAAATCAAAAGCACTAAGGAGTATTTATATCAACTTTAAAGCAAATCAAACCAAACAACTTTCTTTCCCTTTTTATTCCCGTTAGGGGACGAATTTCAATAAACTATGATACACGAATTCCATCAATTCTGTTACATAATGTTTGTGCAAAATATGAAGTAGATTAGACCAAGGAATCCCGTTGCCCCATACAAACTGTTTTCCCACTTTTCACCCCGTTAGGAGTCGAATTTCGAAAAATTCCTTTTTATCGGATCCCTACGCATTACAAAGAGCAAGTTCTGCAAGTTTCAGGTCTCTACGATCAGCGGTTTAGGCTGTGCGTTGATCCGTCAGTCATTCAGGACAAAGGATTTTATATGTATAGATTGGCAAGGGAAAATATAACACTTTAAAGATAACAGCAGCACGGTCAGCATGACCACTATAGAAATTCGTTTGGTCCACACAAGTACAGATATACTGACAGATAACATGGACATAATTACAGCCATTCCTACGGTGGTTATTATACGAAGGAGCTCCGTGGCCTAGTTGGTAGATCGTTTGGTTCGCACTCGAAAGAGTGCAGGTTCGAATCCCAGATTGTGTACCAATGAGACTTTTTCAGATCTCTAGTATATTATATGGATGCTCTTACGGTGAAGGAAAACATCGTGAGGAAACCCGCACATGGTTGGCCCCAGACGTATTCCTCTGGACTGGGCTGACTGCGTTGTGAGAATGCCGTATGTGCTTGAGCAACCATACGACATTTAAAAACCGACTGTCCCAGGCACTACAGTTTTTTTTATAAAACTAGGGGCAAACGAGCAAACGAATCACCTGATGGAAAGCGATTACCGTCGCCAATGAACACCCGCAACATCAGAGAATTTGCAAGTGCGTTGCCGGCCTTTTAGGAGAGAATACGCTCCCTTCTTGAAGGTTTACAGGTCGTAGTGGTCCGGAAATACTGCTGGTGACAGTTCATTCCAGAGTTTTACAGTGCGCGGCAGAAGGCTTCGGGTAAAGCGCACGGTGGAGGACGGACTGCCACTCATCAAGGTGATGAGGATAATAAATATTTTGTCACATGGAACGGTGGCGAAAAGTTGCAGCAGGTATAAGTCCGAACAATTCCTCGGAGCACTCCCCGTAATATAACCGACAGAGTATGCAGAGAGATGCTACATCTCTACGAGCTCTAAAGGGAGGGAGAATCTGGTACTTTGGCGCCCCTGCCCAGAGATGAGAACAGTATTCCATGTGAGGCCGAACCTGCGCCTTATAGAGTTGTAGGCGTTGGACGGGACTGAAATACTGCTTTGACCTGTTCAGAACACCAAGCTTCTTGGAGGCTAACTTGGCCTTGCCCTCCAGATGATATCGGAACTGGACCTCGCTCAATATGTTAGCACCAAGTATTCCAATGTTGGAGGAGACTGTTATGGGTATAATAACTTTTTTGCGGTGAACGCGCAAACTTGTGTCTTAGAGTGGTTGAATTGGACTAAGTTAAGTCTACCCCATTCAGAGACCTTCTCCAATGAATTTTCAATTTGAGAGACAAGTTTGTTTCAACTCTCGATGACATTTTGCCGAGAGATGTTCGCGTGGCCGGTATATAAGGCATCACCCGTTCTGTCATCTGCATAGCAATGAATGCCATTGGTTTGTAACATATCATTGATATGCAGTATGAACAGGGTAGGTGATAGCACACAGCCTTGTGGGACACCAGCATCAACAGACAGAGTATCCGAGCATTCACCGTCGACTACGACCCTTATGCTTCTGTCTGCTAAGAAACTCGTGACCCACTTGCATAATTTCTCGGGGAGCCCATAGGAAGGAAACTTCGAAAGAAGCGCTTTGTGCCAAACCCGATCAAAGGCTTTTGCTATGTCCAAACTTACAGCCAATGCCTCTCCCTTAGACTCGATCGCCTGTGCCCAACGATGAGTTAGGTACGTTAGGTACAGTATTTCAAGAGTGGTTACTTTGCTCGGAGAATACTGTATAAATCACGGAATAGTATAAATCATCCATTAACGGATGAAAATGCCTAAGTTTTTATTATGCGTACCTACAGATCTAAAATGGCGACAGTATGAGAATCGTAAATCGCAAAATATAATCAATTCTTATTATGTGCCAGCTTGCCATTTTACGCATTTCTATTGAAAAATATCAGAAATGATGAATATACCTAATATGATTCTATTTATTATTATGATTGGTTTTAGAGAGAATTGGATGATTTTGGCGGGATGTGAAAGTGTGGCGTTGTTGATTTTGTACTTCTTCCATAAAATTGTGTCATTTCGGGTTCTTATGTATAATATGGACTTTGACTATATTATGTACTTTAGACTTGATGATTTAGGAGAACTGCAATGAAAATTATATTTTTAAACACCACACACCACACCGCCACAAAAAGAAGGATATGATGATTCATCTCTATCTGACATAACTCCATTTTAAAATATTTGAAATGAAACAAATTATGTACGCGAAAACTCGATGTGGCCTTAATAGACCTGCAGACTGTCCCAAGTTCCCAACTCCCAACATTGTCCAAACGTTACTAATTAAAGCTTATCTTCCTTAAGACTAGAACGCTGATCGAAAGTATCCCAAAAACCGTATAGTTTAATGATTTGGTTGAGCTTTGTGTTGGTCCTGACTGTAAAATTTCAGAGTACAGTAGAGCGTCGATTATCCGAACGCCGCTCAACCGAACGACCGCTTATCCGAAGAGTATAGTAATGTGCTTCTGAAGCGTTTACTTACTTAGATACTGCCCTGCGTTGGTTTGAAACACAGGCTGAAAGCGACCAGTATCAAATATCTGTCCTTAAAAAAGTACGTGATCTAGCTGCTCGTAAGCGGGTAGGCTTGCTTCGGCAGACGAAAATTCAAGACTTTTTTAAGCGTTAATCGTAAATGTTTTAGTACAAGATTGTCTTAATTTTTCTCTTTATATATGTCATTAAAAATATGAAGTAAATGTGTGGTTTTCATTTACCTGTAAGTGAATATGTATAGCCGAATCAATATACATATAGGTTATATAGTTCGATTATCCGAAAATACCGGTTTTCCGAACACCCTAGTCCCCCAATTAGTTCGGATAATCGACGCTCTACTGTACTTTGTTTTCTAATACCTGACGCTCGTTTGCCAGATTTTGTGGTTTGTCAGACCACTTAGTGGAAAATTTTTGCAAATACATGTTATGTTATTATACATAAATATTAGATTAATAACGCCATAAATGTATAAAATTTATAAATCAAAGTTTTTATAATTTTTATTATATTGTTGTCAGATAAACTCTTAACATAACAATAAAATTAAACGTGGGAAAGCGAAACATCTAAAAATATAAGTTTTTCGTAACAAAAGAACTATATTTTGCAGGTGGGGGTTTAATAATAACCTTTAATAACATTAAAATTTGAAATAATTATGTAAATAAGTTAAGTGTATCTACAATTAATTGCTAGTTGACTGAATATTTTGTATTCCATAAATGAATAGTAGGTACCTACTCTAAACTCTTCAAAATCAAAATAATTTTATTCAAAGTTGGTATTATCATACTCTTGTTGAACGTCGATATACATGATGCCTACCACCAGTTCTTAAATATGAGTAACTTCTCAGAAGAAAAGCAGTATTAAAAATCAATATAATATAATTCATAATAATACTACTACTTTCTTATTGTTTTTTGTGATGTTAGTATTTAATTTAACATGTTACAAACAAAATTAAAAATTTTAGGTAGGTAACCGAATTTGCAAACAGTAAACGAGCTGATGATGATGAATTGCAGCCAAGAAAATCTCGATCATCATTTTTCAAAAAAAAAAATTGGATCAAAATCGGTTCATCTGTTTGGGCGTTACGATGCCATGGACAGACACGCAGGCACTTATAACCCCCCTCTGTTTTCGTCACGGGTTAATTAAAGTTTGATAGTATATGATTCCAAGCTAAAATATATTTTTATGCACTAGATACTTCTGTTTAGAGAGTTACGAAAATGCTAGCTGAGTGACTGAATCTTTTAAAGTATTTTGAGTTACTGTCAGTGCCCTGTATGTGTGAATAGAGCATTCAGTTTAAAAGATGGTACTTTTTCAGATCCTGATAGAGAGGCTGCTGTACACCTGCAAGGACATCAGGAACATCTACGTCATAATACGACAGAAGACAGACGTCACTCTAGAGCAAAGGCTGCAGGGAATGTTCAGCTTGCCTGTGAGTATTTTACATCCTGATAGAGAGGCTGCTGAATACCTGCAAGGACATCAGGAACATCTACGTGCTAATGCGACAGAAGACAGACGTCACTCTAGAGAAGAGGCTGCAGCAGAGGTTCAGCTTGCCTGTGAGTATTACAAACTCAAACTCAAACTCAAAATTTTTATTTCCATGTAGGTTATAATATAACACTTATAGAATTGTCCTACATGATGCCTACCACCGGTTCGGAAACTAGCCCGGCGAGAAGAACCGGCGTAAGAAACTCGCACGGGGCCACCTTTTAGCAAAAAGATGGGAAAATTGTTATTTTCAAAAAATATTTTACAATGTTGTAACTTAATCTATATAACATTAGTCATAAGTACATAGAACATACTTAAGTACATAAAAGCAGCCTTGCATGGGGCCATCTTATTCCCAAGGTGTGCAATCGTTAGTGAAATCACTGACTTTATAATAAGCTTTAGCACACAAACGTTCTTTAACAGCTTTTTTAAATTTATTAATGGAAAGATTTTGAACGTTTTCTGGGATTCTATTGTAAAGGCGTATACATTGACCATTAAAACAGATCCTCATAGACAAGCTGCTGTACATCCGCAAGTCCATCAAGAACATCTACGTCATAATACGACAGAAGACAGACGTCACTCTAGAGTAGAGGCTGCAGCTTGCCTAACGAAGAGACCGAACCAAAAACGACGATGGTAACCAAGCGCCCAACTGTATTTGACATATTTTAGATATCGATATCATTCATATCTTATTACGCGAGAAGGAAAATTTCGCAGTTTTTCAGAGATAAGACTCCCGATTTTTCTCTCCCAAAAATCACAGCAAATGCAACCGTCAAACAGGTTAATTCCGTTTTCAACCCCTAGATTTTCAACCCCATCCTTATAAAGACGTTACGTAGGACGGAGCTAACACGGAATAAACTGGCAAATATGCACACACATTTTGGAAAGAGTTTATAATAGTAGTGTAATATTTACACAGTGTTAAGGTACACAGATAACTAGAAACACTAGAAACATTAGAAACACTAGAAAAATAACTTTTACTAGCTCTGCAACCTTCAATCTAACTTTATAATTATTGTTTTAGATGTAATTAAAGAGATCGACCTCTATTAATAATAATATAATATTTGTGACTGAGCAGATAATTTACGATGCAATTATAATTTTATAATTTAAATAAGGATGTAATCTCAAGTACAAATTACTACTTCATCAGCAACTCTTACATTTTTGGTCGTTTTGGCACTTTATAGTTTATACTATTATATCTACTATTGATGGAAGATTATTTTCAATAAATTCACATTTATTTTATTATTAGAATGTAGCCGACTTTTAAAGGCTCAGAGCAATTTTCATACATTCTGAGCCGTGCGGGGTGTAGGACAGGGTAGGTACACTCAGTCTTGTGAGGCGGTCACGTTCGTTACATAATATACGATGTCACCAGCTGTGCAGCGTCTGAGCCTTAGCCAAGTTGCCATCGCTAATTACGACGATGAAGTTCGAAAACAAAAATGTACTTACCTAGTATTTCTATAAAATATTGAAACAATGGCTGTGTTTCGCGGAAAACAACATAAGGATTTGACCAGTTATTTTCGTTTTGCACACAGAATTCAAAACATCCAGAATAAGTGTTCGATCACATTTGTACGCAGCGCACTATGTCCAAAACCATAGCGAAACACCGCCCCGCCCGCACTTTTTAATTTTTACTCTTTACACTTACAAAACAAATCGCGTATGTTACGACAATTAGGTATTCAATAAAATTAATTGAAAAAAAGTTGGGTAAAATATTCCGTTATTCTGTAGCAACATATTATGTGTGGATAACCATTCCAATTTAGAGTGGTTGTGACGGCCTCACTTTCAAGCATGTTGACGGCTTCTGGATGATTTCTGTATTCTGTGGTTTTGCGATGAAAGCAAAAAAAAATCTTCTCTTTTAATCCTGTAACTTTTTAATTTAGCACTAATTACTGTGCTTTTTGTATTTTTGGGTCCATATTTTTCGGAAAATATAATCAAGAATTTTGCTGATTTAAAACAAATGCATGTTCTCTATTCTAAATATTATAGACAATGGACGTCTGTTCTGCGGTAAAAAATGTAAGCAAAATTTCGACTGCTAGCGTTAAAGCAAAATGGTGGATTATACCGCTAACATAACCCGCCATTTTGCTTATTTAACGCCAGCGGTCGCCATTTTGCTGATGATTTTTTGCTAGCGATTTTTTCCGCGGAACACACGTCCATTGTCTATAATATTTAGAATAGAGATCATGCATATTTTGTTTTAAATCAGCAAAATTCTTGATTATATTTTCCGAAAGGCAACTTAAATATGGACCCAAAAATACAAAAAGTACAGTAATTAGTGCCAAATTAAAAAGTTACAGGATTAAAAGAGAAGATTTTTTTTTTTTGCTTTGATCGCAAAACGAAAATAACTGGTCAAATCCTTATGTTATTTGTGACTTTTTTTGTAATTACAATGTTAGACGCAGTATTTAAGTTAATAAAATAAATTTTGTATTTAACTTCATACATTTTCGATGTGATACAACAGTTGTGACGTCACTCCTGCTACATTTTTTGTATAAAGCGTTTGTTGATGCTCTCCAACGATCTCACTTTTGTGATGACTGTATTTCGTCAACGGTTGACCGTAGATATGCCAT
The DNA here is from genome assembly GCA_905404095.1 of Glaucopsyche alexis. Lineage (NCBI taxonomy): Eukaryota > Metazoa > Arthropoda > Insecta > Lepidoptera > Lycaenidae > Glaucopsyche > Glaucopsyche alexis. The sequence goes on along the minus strand of FR990061.1, from coordinate 915,325 downwards.
TGCGAAGACAATATTTCCCGGCTTATTGTGTACTTTTCGAAAATACAATAAAAAACTATGCATGTTCTTCATTGACTTGTGTTACTTGACAACCTCCTAAACGGTTCTGTGTACAGCTTTGTATTGTTTTCAGTTATTTGAGAGGCTGAAGGAGACCAACCCGCAGGCCCTGGACAAGGTCATCCCTGTGCATGGAGACCTGCTGGAAGACCAGCTGGGTATTGCAGAAGCTGATCGGAAGCTGCTGGAGGATAATGTAAGTTTTCCTAGCATGCATTACTGTAAATATAGCATGCATTACTGTAAAACTCCGAGCAAAGCTCGGTCTGGGAGACCGAGCTTTTCGTACTACTGTATTGTGTTAACCGTAATACATTTGTTTTTCCTCTTTTGGTTTTTTCTTTGCGTCATTCTGTTTACAAAATGGAAAACTTGAAATATCGTATTGTTTTCGAGTACGAGTTCCACCGTGGCACCAGTGCTGCTGAAACGGCTCGAAATGATGATGTGTATGGCGGCGGTGTCGCAAAAGAAATCACATTGCGTTCTTGGTTCCAACGTTTTTGTTCTGGAATTTTCGACCTGCAGAACAAGCCCCGTGTACGGTCGGAAACCAAAGTTGATAATGAAGAATTGAAGGCTATTGTGGAAGCGGATCCATCGCAAACCACGTTTGAGTTAGCTGCAGGCTGCGGTGCTAGTGATAAAACTATTTTTATTAACTTGAAGCAAATTGGGAAAGTGAAAAGCTTAAAAGGTGAGTAGCGCGCGCGTCGACTGCCACTACTCGATGAAGGGATTTTAAATCGAATCATTATTACCTGTGATGAAAAGTGGATCCTGTACGATAATCGAAAATGCTCATCGCAATGCTAAAGCGCCTGCCCCAAGCGAAAATTGACTCAAAAAAAGTTACTTGTGAGCGTTTGGTGGACTATTGTCGGTGTCGTTCACTACAGCTATTTTAAATCTGGTCAGACGATTACGGCAGATATCTTTTAACAGCAACTGCAAATCATGATGGAAAAGCTAGCTACTAAACAACCGAGGTTGCAGGTCATTCGCTCTAGGCCACTGCTGCTTCAGGACAACGCTAGACCATACGCTGCACAACAGACGGCTACCAAATTAGAGGAGCTTCAATTGGAATGTCTAAGACATCCACCGACACTAATTACCATTTTAAAAAAAAGGGGGGCAAAACGTCCCCACCACTACGCACGCACTACAAGACATATACTAATAAATGTAAGGGGTTAAAAAGTGTGTCATTTTATTGTATGGCGAAAAATTTCTAAACCATGGGAGAAAAAAGTCAATGGGGAATAAAGGTTAAAAAAAAGATAAAAAATCATTCTGTATAATGCACAATTTCGTAGAGTTCGTTCAACTCCGATGGGGCAGTCCAAGGCGCCTTCAAATATTTTATTGATTCCTGTCCAAATGGTTATTTTAATAAAGAAATCAATGAACTACCTATGAGATGGCAAAAGTCCTTAGATAGCAATGGTATATACTTTGATTAAATAAATATATTATGTTTGAAAAAAAAAAAAAACGACTTTATGTTCTTCCTTTACAAAACGCCAATTTAATGGCATTAGGATAATATTAGGTAATGACCTAATATTATCCTAATGCAGCTACGTTGGTAGGTATTATTAATTATTATTTATGTTTTGTTTGCTCTGTGAGTCATGACTCATGACACAAGTTCGTCCTTAGAAACATGGTCTGGTTTTAGGTAAACATGGTCTTTCACGTGGCCGCGTCAGTGAAGTTCAAGGACACATTCAGGGAGCTGATGAAGCACAACTACTTTGGCACCCGGAAGGTCATGGATCTATCGAAAGGGATCAAGAACTTGGAGGTAGGTTTCTATACAAACTACAATACGTATACATAGTACGTAGTATAGTATAGGTACGTAGGTACGAGCTATAACCCTCATATTTTAGTCTCCCTTTTTATGTTTTTTTTTTGGGTACACGGGATGTTTTTTTGTTGAAAAAAAAATGCGGATTATTAGATAAGCCTTTTAAAAACATTGAGAGATTGTTTTAATTTAGGTGTCCATTTGCCAGATATTCAACTTTATACCGCATTTTTTGTTAAAATTTAAAGAAAAACAATAACAGCTTATACAGGATGTCCCAGAAGTCGACGTCGTCCCTTCGAAGACTGATAGACCAGCTCATGACTCACCAGAATATCGTAATATGACCTTAGTAAAAAATCTTTAGTTTTCGAGATATTGGCACTTTTAATAATTTCTTAAAAATTACACCTCATGTCAGTTTTTAGACTGCCGCAACTACAATTTCCCGTATTGTGGGATACAAATTTGTATTGCGGAATCCTGACTAGTTCTGCTATTGACCAAGGTTATAAACAAAGCTAATAGAGTTTGAACTTTGTAGAAAAAAAGTAAACTTTTCACTAATCGTGATTTCAAAAACTTTTTCTCCTAACTTTCACTATCCATACTGAACAAAAAATACACCACACTAACCTGGGTTGTTACTTTAAAAAGTTGATCATTTTATGTAGTTTTTAAAATAGTAAAATAGTTGCTATTAAGCTACGTCGAAAAAATTTTTTTGCTATTTTAAGTGCACAGAGAACACATTTTGAATGTTTTTCTTTAGTTAGAATTTCGAACAAAAACACTCGTTACATTGAAATCACCCAGATGTTTACTTAAAAATTGTACGTTGAAGTTAATTAATTAATTAATTAATTAACTTAATTCATGCTTACTAAACTTAGAAACTAAACAGAATACAAGGATTTTTTTTAAACAGTAAGGAGAAATGCAAAGAATGAGAACACATTAATTATATCATATTTTAATGAGTTAAACTCATTAGAGTGAGAATAGGTGACGACACGCACGTCTTTTGTTTGTTCTATACATGAGTTTATTTATTAGTTACAAGTACATTACGCTATTTATGTGCATCGTTTTGTTGTTTTCTTACTTTTAACGGATTTTGCATTGTAATCTGGACTTGAGTACCTTAACATTTTGCGATACAAATTAGCTGCAGCAGCACCGTTGCCTCTGTATTCCCCGTAAATGTAATGCATGTTAGCATACTGATGTGTGTACGCCATAATGACTGGTAGTAAGACGCGTATAACAGAAACATAAAAGTCCAGAAGAGAGCCATAAACTTTGCATTTCTCCTTACTGTTTAAAAAAAAATCCTTGTATTCTGTTTAGTTTCTAAGTTTAGTAAGCATGAATTAAGTTAATTAATTAATTAATTAACTTCAACGTACAATTTTTAAGTAAACATCTGGGTGATTTCAATGTAACGAGTGTTTTTGTTCGAAATTCTAACTAAAGAAAAACATTCAAAATGTGTTCTCTGTGCACTTAAAATAGCAAAAAAATTTTTTGGACGTAGCTTAATAGCAACTATTTTACTATTTTAAAAACTACATAAAATTAGCAACTTTTTAAAGTAACAACCCAGGTTAGTGTGGTGTATTTTTTGTTCAGTATGGATAGTGATAGTTAGAAGAAAAAGTTTTTGAAATCACGATTAGGGAAAAGTTTTCTTTTTTTCCACAAAGTTCAAACTCTATTAGTTTTGTTTATAACCTTGGTCAATAGCAGAACTGGTCAGGATTCCTCAATACAAATTTGTATCCCATAATACGGGAAATTGCAGTTGCGGTAGTCTAAAAACTGACATGAGATGTGATTTTTAAGAAATTATTAAAAGTGCCAATATCTCGAAAACTAAAGATTTTTTACTAAGGTCATATTACGATATTCTGGTGAGTCATGAGCTGGTCTATCAGCCTTCGAAGGGACGACGTCGACTTCTGGGACATCCTGTATATTTTGTCTTTGTCTTGTCTTGACCATTTTAGGAGTTATACGTGCCTAAATTGTAAATGAGCTTACTTGGAAAACTTCGTACAAAAATAACGAAATATTGAGTAAACATGTAACGTATTGGTGTAATGGTACGGAACCTTTCGGTTCGGTTTTTTATTGATCTCGTTTCAGTCGTTCGTGTACTTCTCGACGGCGTACTCCAACATCGCGCGCAAGTACCTGGACGAGAAGCCCGTCCTGGCGCTGGCCAGCCAGGAGGACATTGACCACTGCCTGCGCACCAACACGGTGGACCGCCTGCAGAAGATCAGCAGTGAGTACACCTGGGCCACTAGTCAAGATGCATTCGATAATTTCGACAGTGAGCTTCAAAATCAAAAATGGGATTTGTCATAAGACATCGCTAAGTGACATGTCGCTTGGGAGGCTCAATGTCAAAGCCAATATACATTTTGTTTCCGAACTTCGCCGTCGTAATTATCGAATGCATCTTGACTAATGGCCCTGTACAGCAGTAACGATGGCTGGTTCTCCATCAAAAGGAAGCCCTTTTCGAATCGGCTCGAAGCGTTTAAATATTTAAACGATTGAGTTGATTCTAAGTAGTAAACATTACATAATATTAATTACAGCAATAAACACACAATGCAATTGTAATTGTATTGTCCACTTCAAGTTCGCACAATATATTTCAGAAAACATTACGATTAAGTTTGACCACTGAAATTATGCAGATTCAATCGTTTATTCACTGAATGTAATAAGGTACCCAACAAGCAAAATCAGTACTTGAAGTAATAGGTTGGGGAAAAAGTCTTTTCGCATTATAGTATGTATGAACTTGTCATAAAATATCTTGGGCTATACCAATTGTATCTGGCTGATTTTGGTATCATTAAAAAGTTTTAATTTTACAGAAGACAATTCCAAATTCAAATTAGGTAAATTTGAGATTTTCATTTGTTTTTCTTATTGTTAAAATGAGTGATTCTTATGAAGAATTTCGATACATTTTAAAATTTTATTACAAAGAAGGTAAAAATGCAACACAAGCCGCGAAAAAAAATTGTGATGTTTATGGACCTAATGCAGTATCTGTGAGAGTAGCGCAAATTTGGTTTAAGCATTTTCAATCCGGAAATTTTGATATCAAAGATGCACGTCGCTCTGGTCGCCCTGTTACGGACAAAATTGTTGCCATTTTTGAAAAAGTGGAGCAAGATCGGCATATTAGTAGTTACGATGTAGCTGAAGAACTGGGGATTGACCACAAAACGGTTTTGGCGCATTTGAAAAAAGCTGGGTACACAAAAAAGCTCGATATTTGGGTGCCTCATGAGCTCACTGAAAGAAACCTAATGAACCGTGTACTCATTTGTGATTCTTTATTACGACGTAATGAAACCGAACCATTTTTGAAGAAGCTAATAACTGGTGATGAAAAGTGGATCACGTACGACAAGAACGTGCGAAAAAGATCGTGGTCAAAGGCCGGTCAGGCTTCACAGACTGTGGCGAAACCCGGGTTAACTCGCAACAAGGTGATGCTGTGTGTGTGGTGGGATTGGAAGGGCATTATTCATTATGAGCTGTTACCGCCAGGCAGGACCATCAATTCTGAACTGTACTGCGAACAACTGATGAGATTAAAGCAAGAAGTTGAGAGAAAGCGGCCGGAATTAATCAACAGAAGGGGTGTGGTTTTTCACCATGATAACGCTAGACCTCACACATCTTTAGCCACTCAGAAAAAATTACGGGAGTTTGGCCGGGAGGTGTTAATGCATCCGCCGTATAGTCCTGACCTTGCACCTTCAGATTTCCACCTGTTTCGGTCGCTGCAGAATTCCTTAGGCAGTGTCAGGTTGACATCACAAGAGGACTGCCAAAACCACTTGTCGCAGTTTTTTCATCAGAAGCCCCAAAAATTTTATAGCAATGGGATCATGTAGCTACCAACAAGATGGCAAAAAGTTATCGAACAAAATGGCACCTATATACTTTAGTCACTTGTAAATAAACTTTATAAAAAAACCTTTTGAATTTTTATATAAAATGCGAAGAAACTTTTTCCCCAACCTAATATTCTCCAACACTACTTTTTCTTGTGCTTATAAGATACTTATAGTTTACTACATTGCTGGATTTGGGTGCAGTTATAGGAGCATTGTTTTCTTATAACTCTCTTATAATCAACTTATAGAATGTCAATTAGCCCTATAGTATACTTAAGGAAGCGCAATTATTTCTATAATGTTCTGAGACTACTCATTTTTAAGTACAAACACTCTTATTAGTATCTGACATAAATATCTTACTAAAGCAATCTTGTTTGTAATGCTCTAGTAATATACTTAGTTAAGTTATTAGTTATAAGGATATTTTATAAACTTTGGTTATTGCTTGTGATAAAACGAAATATTAAATATGTAAGTATTCTTCATTCTAATTTATAGTAACTGCATAATGTTAACACTCGTAATAATATATATACGATGTGGGAACTCGACGGGGAAGTCATTTTTATTGTAAATGCGGGCTAAGATTTGATTAATTTTACAACGCGCTTTGAAAACTAGCAGTTATAGTATTTACTGTTAAATAATTTTTCAATGATTTTTACAAACATTCGCCATTTTCTTTAAATACTCTGCGTTGAGTATGTTATAGAACAATTTTAAGTAAATTAGTACTTATAGTAGTTTCGATTAAGATACATTTCCTCCATATTTAAACAAGTTTAGGGTTCCTCATGTATTCGGACTACTTACTAATTTTTCAATTTAATTGCTAGAAAACAATTCCATATCTATAATAAACTGATAATAAACTATTTTCTCAGGACAAATTAGAACAGCTAGAAGTATAATGTTTATTAATTTTGTGATTGATCAAGTAGCTTATAAGGTTGTTTGATTTTATAACGCTCTGATTAAGCACTATTACATTTAAAAGAGTCTTAAACAAGACAGTAACGAGACTAACTTATAATTATCTTCGATAAGAGTGTTATAACATCATCCTTTCTTACAAAATGCTACTATAAGATTTCAAGACTATTTAATCTTTCTGCAGACAATTATAGGATACATATTCCTATTAGTGGTTTACAAGGTAATCTTGTAGTTAACTATAAGATTGAGTAATAAAAACAAATGCTCTTGAGAATATATACGCTTGTGAAATGTTATTATAAGTAAAAAAGTCCTATAACTGTTTTGTAAGTAGTCGTGTAGCAAACTATAAGACTGAGATATAAATCCTAATGCTCTTGAGTATGTTAGAGCTTAATATCTTATGCTATTATAAGAGACACAGTCTGCACCAATGCCTTAATAAGAACATTATAAGAAGAGGTAGACTTATAATCTTTCGTTATAGGATTACTTTGCTTGTTGGGTATGTACTTATTATAGGGTACTAGCTAATCCCGACAGACGTTTGTATTATTTAAAAAAACTGTCGTAAAAATAAAATAAAATATACAATTCTCAGACGTATCGAATATGCAGAAAATCTATACTAATACTATAAAGCTGCAAAGTTTGTTTGTTTGTTTGAACGCGCTAATCTCAAGAATTATTTGTTCGAATTGAAAAAATATTTTTGTGTTGGATAGTCCATTTATCGAGTAAGGCTTTAGGCTATATAACATCATGCTAAGCTCAATACGAGCGGAGCACCAATCAAGAATGTTTCAAAATTGTTTTTTTTTTCCTTTTGAGAGCTTTCGCTGCGTACGCTGCGGAAACGGTTAAAGTTTCGCTAAAATTGTGTGTGACAGAATTGTTCCCCTTTAAAAGTTCTAAAAAAAAGTCCGCGACTGTATATGTCTTTTAAGGTTGGCTCACAATAACCAGTATGGAAGTTTGTTAATCTTTCACGCATAAACTACTAAAATGATTTTCATGAAATTTGGTATGGTAGGAGTTTTAGTTCTGGATTAACACATAGGCTACTTTTTATGCCGAAAAATTAGAGTATTCCCGTACTCTATTTACGCGGGCGGAGCCGCAGAAAAATTAATATTATGGTTGAATTTTCATAGCCCATCTATATGAAAAATAAAGAAACTATATTTTCAGACTTGTGGTAAAGTGGCCTTACATTTTATTGCATTTAATTTTAACACAAACATAATAAACTAATTATAAACTATACAATAAAAATGATAAAGGTTTAAAAATCACATTTAATATTTAAATTGCAGTTCCTGGCATCGTAACAATTTCCAACTCGTAGATAATTTTCTATAAATCATAAACAAAAACATTCCTAAATGACACACAACCACATATTAATAAATAGTTAGTACGTAAAACAATATAATAATGGTAATAAAACAATATACATAAGTAAATTAAAATGGTAAATACAAATACAGTTCCTTAGACGCTAGAGTCAGAGTACAAGACAGACAATAGAACAATAGAAGCAATCGTGCTTCATTGTGCAGTTCAGAAAAAATGCACAAAAACCTGGAAATCATTATTACAATAATTTAGAATATTTAAATTATTGTAATAATGATTTACGTCTATGTGTTAAAGGAATAGTACCTGGGCTGGGTATCCGAGTTGTGATAAATTAAAAAAGAAAAAGAATCAAAAATATTTATGTGATCGGGTTTTGAACACACCACAATCCGAATTTTCCATACACACACCAAAATGCCAACCAGACTGACACAAGAGAATCGGAATTATTGATATATCCTGGGATAAGACCTAGCTAGATCAATTGTTCTCCCGTAAAACTCGCTGCATACCAAATTTAATTTTTCATGATAATACTTAACCGTTTTCGAGAAACCGATTAGGTATAATATACAAGATTGTCTCGTTTAAAGTATAAGATATTCTATGGGTCAAAAATATTTGTTACAGGTGCCCCAATATACACGTTCTCCAAGAACTTCACGGAGGTGCTGGTGGAGCAGGAGCGGGGAGACCTGCCCACCATCATGATCCGACCTGCCGCTGGTAAGATCGGAGGGGATTATATTCACAATTCTTGATTCGATCGCTTGCCGCGCTTGAGGTAAATAGCCGCGCTTAGGGTCTCAGAGGCGAAGCAGCCAAGCGGGAACAACTGACAGTTGCATCTAAAACGTAACGTTATCGAAAGAGATTTGTATGAAAATTACGACAGCGCCCATACAATTGACATTCGATAACGTTACGTCACAACAATCAATTGTTCCTGGGCCTCTAGTCAAGATGCATTCGATAATTTCGACAGCGAAGTTCGAAAGCAAAATGTATGGGATTTGACATAACGCATCGCAAGCGACATGTCACTTAACGATGACTCATGTCAAATCCCATACATTTTTGATTACGAAGTTCGCCGTCGAAATTATCGAATGTATCTTGACTAAAGGCCCTGTACCCCAAGCAGGAACATTTTGCATTTTCGTTACGTGTACGTAAACGAGAAATATTCAGAGGAATATTGTATGAAAATTTTAGTTACTTTTACGTCCGCTAGAGGCGCTTTCATGGTTTTCATACAATATTTCTCGCTTACGTACACGTAACGATAACGCAAAATGTTCCTGCTTGGGGTACAGCTTGGATCCCGCTCACGACGAAATGATACGCGACGTGTTGACGTCAAGTCAAATGTCAATGTCAAATCTGACAACTCGATACTCATGTGTTTAATTTTCAACTCTATTGTATGAGTCCAAGTACGTAAGTATTACGTAATTTAAACTGTTTCTTCCCTTGTACATTCACAAAGCCCTACTTTTGCGCAAAGTTTTCGCCACCTGCTACAAAGTTATTTTTTCCTGAATTATACTGATACTGGCTAATCCTATAAGGGAGGCCATTTTAAAGAAGAAGAAGAAGTTCTATTTCAATGCCCTGAATTTTTTCCGGCCTCCTCGTATTCCGGGGTCCCAGTAATATAAGTCCCGGACCAGTGGCGAAGGCTGCTTCTCCATCATAGGGAAGCCGGAGCCTGTATAATAGGTAGGGATTTCTATGAAGGTTTGCAAAAGGTAAGTGACAAGGGAAGCCGATAGGAATGGAGTTATAGGAACCCCTCGCCACTGTCCCGGACTAACTGCGTGTTGCAGTGACCGCCTGCCTGCGAGACCCGCTCCCCGGCTGGATGGACACGTGGATCGCGCACCCGTCGTTCTTCGTGGAGCACTCCCGGGGGCTGGTGAGCGCGGCCGTGGGGCACCGCGACGTGGTGGCCGACGTGATCCCCGCGGACTACGTCGCCAACCTCGCCATCGTCGCCGCCGCCAGGGGAAGGAGGTAGGTTCTGTTATATAGTCCCGGCCTCACTGCACGTTGTAGTGACCGCCTGCCTGCGAGACCCGCTACCCGGCTGGATGGACACGTGGATCGCGCACCCGTCGTTCTTCATGGAGCACTCCCGGGGGCTGGTGAGCGCGGCCCTAGGGCACCGCGACGTGGTGGCCGACGTGATCCCCGCCGACTACGTCGCCAACCTCGCTATCGTCGCCGCCGCCAGGGGAAGGAGGTAGCTCTAGTTCGATTCGGACAAAACGCCTGTCCGAAAATTCTCGTTCCGAACAGTTTAGTTGATTGTTGACTAGCTGTTAATAACTCCCCACACCGATGTTGGTGACGGTGGCCGGTTTCATTGAAACCAGGCTAATTACGCAGGAGTAATTTTGTAGTGCCCAAGTGTGTGCGCAGTACACAAGAGCACTCTCTCTTCCTTTACTCTCGTAATCCAGTGGGACGGATAACCGACACGACTGACGAGAGATAAGGCGCAAGTCCGACTTTTTATATGCCCATCCGACGCATGGATCATCTTTCCTGTCAGACAATCGGGTGATCAGCCTGCATTGTCCTAACCAAACTTGGAAACAACATTTTTTGTTGTTCCAATACGGGAATCGAACCCACGACCTCCGGGTCGAGAGCCAATGCTCTAACCACTAGACCACGGAGGCTGTTATAACTATTATAACTCAGGCAGCCAAACTGATAAATGGACATTTCCGTTTCTTCCTTAGATACCTTGCAAATAATTGAAGCCTTAAAAATAGTCACATCATTATCTGTATGGTGACAAATTTTAAGGCTAATTTTTAAGACAAATTTTTCAAGTCTCTTAACCTCGAGGCAACACACGCCGCTTGCCGTATAGGATACATAATAGTGACTGATATAATTCTTAATTTAAAAACAGCGCCCTAAATTAATAAAGTTTCAAACGCCCACACATGTTGGTATTCCTTGTGCCCAGGACCCGGGAGATGCTGATCTACAACAGCTGCACGGGCACTATGAACCCACTCACGTGGAAGGACGGCTGCGACCTGTTCCGCCAGTACGCGATAAAGGAGAGGAAATGTAAGCTCCTTTACAGATTGCTTAGCTATCATTAAATTTCTAACGAACGCTGCGAACCGTAGTTCAAAAATAGCTGTCGCGTCCCAGGATTGAAACCCAACAATTCCAAAAATGGCCAGAATAGCGCTAGAGTCCGAAGAGGGTATGATATGAAGTTAGCAATAAGAGATGAAGTGAAATTAGTCGAGTTAAATAATTAACCAATAACTAACTCCCAACTAACTTGTAAGTAAGGTACATTCTATAATAGTTGCAAGAAAAGGAAGTTGCGGGTGCCAGCTATTAATTCAAATAAATGATCAGGGCCTCTAGTCAAGATACATTCGATAATTTCGACAGCGAATTTCGAAAACAAAATGTATGGGATTTGACATAAGGCATCGCAAACGATATGTAAGTGACATACGTTGTGTCAAATCCCATACATTTTGTTTTCGAAGTTCGCTGTCGAAATTATCAAATACATCTTGTCAGGCCCTGGGCCTCTAGTCAAGATGTATGTGATAGAGGCCCAGAACACTCTACCTGCTTGTGAATTAAATTACCTGATAGTACAATACTTTGTTTACTTCGTTCAGATCCAATTTAATGTAAACGTAAACAAAATCAAGAAATTGGACCAAATTAAATAAATAAATAAATAAATAAAAGTTTATTTGTGAAAATACACTGCTTTCAAAAGTTACAGTTACAAAAAAAAACATCAGAAAAGTAGAAAAGTAAAAAAAAAGCAATGATAAAAACAAAGAGCAGATATAAAGAAAACAGAACTTTGGCAGCGTATTACACAAAAAGGCTAGTCCTCAGCTTTATGCTAGGCCAAATAGACCTAACGCTGATTTTCAGGACCACCTATTTTTTCTATTTTGGCAGCAGACACATGAAAATATACTTTAGTAGATACATATTATATGAAGACATAAATGAATAAAAAAATAAATGTTTGTATATTGCAATTTAAGTAAAATAAATAAATAGTACATACTTATAATGTTATAATACATGATACAATTACATACATATTATAAGGGGTATAATTTTATTCTATTTCAATTAATCAATATAGCTATTTAATTCATTATCTCTAGTGTATTAATAAATAATAAATAATAATCTCGATCCACGTCACTTACATTGCATATTTAATGTGGCAATAATTTTGTTGCAGGCAAAATAATCCCCTGATATTATGGAGGATTATTTTCAAAGCCACACGTCTCTTTTCGCGTCTCACCGGATTATTTCGAAGTATTTTTCGTTTATTATTTCTGTGGCCTGTATATTCCAGGGGACCTGCCGCCGCGTAAGCTGGTGCAGAGCTCCTCGCACCTGGTGGTCTACATCCTCACCATCTTCAGGGACCGGATCCCCGCGCTGCTGGGGGACCTGTGGCTGCGGCTGAGGGGAGAACAGCCTAAGTAAACTAATTATTGGTGCTATCATATTGTGTTACATCATATTATTTCTAGCTGTCTAGACATATAATACGGAACAACTTAACGATCACTTTGGAGGCTGCGACTTATTACTCGAAAATGGTTGACTTTGTAAAAAAAGTTACGTATCAATTAGCTTTTATTCTCTCGATATCTATGATACCTATTATTATTGTTTTATGATGCCAAAACAAAATCTATACGCATTACATAGCTATACCAAATTTCATCCATTTGTATTCATAATTACAGAAGTTAGAGGGGCGGATAGACAGACAGATGGACCTGACAGAGCAAAACCATAAGGGTTCGTGTCTACGGAACCCTGAAAAGTATTTTTCCAAATCGGGTCGTCAGTAAGAAAGTAAAGTAAATAGTTAAAATATTGAACCTGACGGCTGACACAGTAGACCCGCTATATCCGTGGCATTTACTGGGGAAGGCCGACGGCCGCATGTCCGACCTTTAGATCCAATTGTGTCAATATAGTTCATGGAACAAGACTGAGAAACGAGCAGATGGATTGCCTGATGGCAAACAATTACCGCATCTATGAACACCTAAATCTAAAGAAGTTAAAAATGCGTATGTATACGCTTTCAGTCTTGTGTGGGTCTGTAGCCAATTGAATAATAATAATATCTATGGACGCTTTACACCACGTCAATCTGGCCCCGTGGTAAGTTCTCGAAGAACTTGTGTTACGGGTACCAGACGACGGAAATAAATTTAATAATTTTAAAATTATACACATATTTAAGGTTTTTATTATATTATACACATATTTAATACACATCCATGACCCAGGAACACAGAAAATATTTTTGTTCCTTCAGCGGGATTCGAATTCGCGACCCCCGGCTTGAGCAGCAACACGCTCAACCACTGAGCCACAGAGGTCGTCAAATTTAAAACCTTGGGCATTAACTTGTACCCTCGCTCATTTGTACGGATCATTTCACACCGGTTTTTTAAGAGGCCAGGATATTTATGCTACCATTGAGAAAGAATGGTTCTCCGACTGTTGATTTTTTAAATGACCTCCATTTCAGATACTTGAAGCTGCAAAAGCGAGCCCTCTTCATGCGAGACAACTTGGACGCGCTTATGGAGACGTCGGTCTTCTTCAAATGCACCCAGGCCTTCCTCTTGGCCCAGACCCTGGACAAGGAGGACCGGGAGAAGTTCCCGTTCGATCCCAACACCATCGACTGGGCGGAGTACATGCCCACCCTGTACAAGAGCATCTACAAGTATATGATTAAGGAGAAATAACGATACGTCAATGACGACGTGTAACTCGCCACGGCAGGACACAATCTAACTTGCTGCAGATGTTTCATATCTAAATATAATAATAATAATAGTAAAAAGTTTATTTGTATAATTATTATAATAATATAATTGTATATTATTATGTTTTTTTAATATATTGTCTATGGACGTTTTCACACCACATAGGTAAATCTGGTCCCTTATGTTCTCGAAAAATTTGTGTTACGGGAACCCAAGCCCAGACAATGGAAATTTAGACTTTATAGGTATACACTTTGATTAATTATTACATAGATACGTTATATCCTTACAAAACTAACAATATTTTTGTGCCACGACACACATATTTGACATGGGACGCGTGTCAATGTGTCAACGTCGCATAGTAACACAAACACGCTATTACTCGCGGAGCACACTAATCAAAATTGGCCCGACTCGGGCCAATTCGAGTCTTCATTTTTACGCGTTTATAACATATCTACCTCTTTTTAATATTATATATCTATGGGTATACATATATTTAAGATTTTCATTATATTATACACATATTTGACGCACACTCATGACCCAGTAACACAGAAAACCTTTTTGTTCCTTTGGCGGGATTTGAACCCGCGACCTCCAGCTTGAGCGAGAAAATTTTCTTTTAAACACTCAGCAGACTCCCCATAATTGAAACTACATTTTAAGAGGCCTAATCCAATACTTATTAGACATTTGTGAAACGGGCCCCTAATGTACCGAGTTTGAAACAGTTTAAAATAATAATACCTATATTTCAGACAGGTCTTATCTATTTGTGTTTTTCGCTGAGCTTGGTGTTATTTTTTATCTTTCGTCCAACTGCATAATACCTTTGTTATGTGTTGACATTACTCGTATTATGATTACCTACCTACTATATACATAGACGTATATATTATAGACGAGGCTCGTTGAGGTCAACTGCCTCCATTTAAACCCACTTTTTGTAGTTTTTGGGGCCATTTTGACATTTGAAGTACGGTGAAAACAAGATGGCTGACATTTGAGGTACGGTGAAAACCAAGATGGCGTAAGTTTTTCTTGTACAAAAATTTGTTCTATCAAATGTACGCAATAGTGATAGCCTATATTTAGTTTTGAAATATTTGACCTACTATTTATAACGTATACACTATACACTGTACAATAGTATGTTTTGCATTTTAATTTCTAATTTCCTTGACCGTGATAACTGTAAAGTATAAATACTTGCGCTCGGTAAAACAAAACTAAATGCAAATTAATTCTAATGCTTAATTAGTGATATGCGCCTTAATAATTCTATCAATTTTTAACTAAATTAATACATGCTATCTCAACAACACAATAAGCCAAGCCGCAATAGGCTAGCGAGTAAACTACATCTTTCAATGAGGAGAGACCCAAACCCCGAACCCCATAAGCTGTCTACAACTCTTTCACACAAAAACTACTGTTTCGATGTTTGATAATAATTTAAGCTCTGGATTAAAACTCAGGTTATATTCTATCCCGAAAAAGTATAGTATTCCCGTAGAATACTGTATTTACGGGCAAAAGCTAGTTCATCGCAAAAGCAACGCTTTTTCACTCGACTATGTCGAAACCAAAAGGAAGGTTAATGATTTTGGCAGTATATGTTACAAACATAATTCTATTCCACGGAGCACCTAAACTACTGATCCAATGTTAATGAGAGGAGTCAATTGATTTTTTATAACAGCTCAGTAACACGCTATATAATTATAGCGTATTACTGTAGTTGGATTGTAGTTTTTATAAAAAACTAGGTGTTGCCCGCGACTTAAAGTTAATTTCGCAGAAACTGTACATTTTAGATTTTAAAAAGGAGTCTATGTCCTTCCCCATGGTCTACTCTACATCTGTGCCAAATTTCATCAAAATCGGTCTAGTAGCTTCGGAGTCTATTCGATGCAAACAAATAAAACATTTTCTCTTTATTATAGTTATTTCTAGTGCCCGGTAAAACACGACTCAGGACGTCTACTCAAGATGCATTCGATAATTTTGACAGCCCACTTCGATAACAAAATGTATGGAATTAGACATAAGGTATCGCATCCGACATGTCACTTAGCGATGACTTATGTCAAATCCCATACATTTTTGATTTCGAAGTTCGTTGTCTAAGTTATCGAATGCATCTTGACTAGAGGACCTGGTTACGCAGAGTCTTTGAGTCTCTAGATTGTTCCTTGACGCAATATTGAGCCCAAGACGTCCTCTATATAATTAAAGCGATTAATGGTCGAGCGTAAAAACTCAAAGGTCAGAGTGTGCATGTTCGTAGCCCGTATACAGCAACACCCTGTAGACGGGGGAAATGCCGCGGGCCGCCGAGCTAGCCTTTACCGCAGGACATTACGGCTGGATATACAGGATGTTAGAAAAAATGAGTTGTATTTTTTTTTTTTGCTGAATTAAAGTATTGTTTGCAGCTGTATTGTTGTAAGTGGGATCTACTTTGATTTCAACGTAATATAAAAAAAAAGTAATATTACTGGGAAAGTAACAGGGGAAATTCCTGTGAGCTACGGAGCTAAAAAATAATACAGTATATAATATAGAGAGCCGAGCTAGCCTTTACCGAAGGATTAATATCCTTTTTTCCCGGCAGAATTTACAGGGAGTTCAAAAATTGCAGTTTAATTTTTGTTTATTTTCATTGAAAAATTCATTGTTTGTTGTATTTCCATAGTAAACGGATAAAACGATGAAGATTTTTCCGGTATGTTGTAGCAAAAGTGATGGGGGAAATACCTGTGAGCTGAACTAGCTGAAGTAGCCTTTACTGCAGGACATTACGGCAGTATATATATACAGGTGTCATTATACTTTAACTTTAGATTTTATCCATCAATTAGATGCTTTTTTTTTGTATTATTATAGTATACAAAAAAGTAGTGTTCAAGGCCAATAAATTGCAACCATTTTTTAAAATTTTGATAGAAATAAAAAAAATATGCCAACGTCTCTTCAGGAAAACTTATTTGGGAAGAGTAATTAACGCCCACCAATTAAATTAAAAGGAACCTATTTTGTTGAATGTTTCTCATATCATGTAGGTACGTGTTCCATTAGCTGCAATCACTACTACTTACTATTATATTCATCATCGATCCGACCGAAACGTAGGGTTGAATGTCCTTGAAAAGCAAAGTGAATTTGGAATCACGCTGTATAGGAAGAAAGCGTGCAACCTTGCTGGAACCTTGGCGGTTAGTCCCGCGTCACACCTCGTAGCAACAGCACGACCAGAGAGCGGCCTAACTGTAACTAAACCTAGTCATTGTTCAGACACCGACAAGTTGTGACTAAATAAATAACGAGTTAAATATTAAAGTTTGTCTGGTTAACGCATAATATAAATAAATATAAAGACTTGCACTGCCAGCGCACGCTTATGCACCTTCAGGTTAAAAAACATCACTCTTGTTTATGGTTTCATTTTAAATTTGGAATCATGTCATACACTGCCGCTTAATTATTTCATTAAATTATTTTAAGTTCTTTTAAACATTGTTACATACTATTACTAAGCTGAGTTTATTTCATTATTTTTAATACATATCTTTTAATAAAAACAAATAAATTTATTAATTCTTTATTTAATTTATATCATTTTTAAGAATATTTCATTTAAGTAAGATAAAAAGTATTGTGATTTAATTTTTAGATTTAAGTCTATGCTTATTTTCAACATAATATTATTGTAGATTTCATAATACATTTTTGTCAAAGTGTCTCATTTAGAAATAAGTGCTTAACTTTAGATTAGTGCATGTTACATAATACAATCATTAAAAGAATTCATTTTATTACATTAAAAAGTAATAGAAAATTGCCATTTCTTACCCCTTTTAATCAATATTTGTTCTCAGAGTAAATTTAGGTAACATTATTTTTGGCGAAATGTAGAAACTCTTTTAAAAGTATAAACATTTTTAAACTAATTTTAATGAAATTTATTAGTTATCTATGTACTCTCAAGCAATTCTCAACTACTTTGAACTCTACTCTGATCCCCTTCTTTACCTTTTAATTATTTTGATATCTTCTTATGTGTATTTTATGGAAATTTATATTAAATTACTTATTGTAATATTCTTATAAGCTTTGGAATTATTATAAAAAAGTGTTACCGTCGGCAATACACGTTTGTAGTTGAAAGGGGTAAGAAATAGCGTCATTTATGATAGTAATACAATATTCAAGGCATTTTTATGTAGAGTGTAGTGGATAGTAAATTAGATAGTAAATTAAGCAAATATTTTCATAAAAAAATATTTTTATAATAAAATTTTAGCGCCTATTCTTATCGTACCTTATCATACGATATGATAGAGTACCTACCGCCCGCACCATCGCGTCGCTCGTAATATTATACAGTAAAATGCTTATAATAAACTTCATCGAGAATTATAACAATTCTGTTTTCCAAATAAATGGAACGTTAACTTAAATACAGAGATATTGAGGTAAATAATAATATTAAACATCTCTTCACCTGAAATTATGAAAATATTAGGCTTAAAACTTTTTAGATTGTCATTCGAAATTCAAAGCATTAAGGAGGATCAAGATGTGGTTTATTTTACTAAACTCTAAACACTAGGAAAATTAGGCTTATAATAAAGCCCTCTTAATAGAAATATTTACACCACGGATACGCTATTCCATGTTCTGTCTGTGTCTGTTCAGTGGCTTTTCCAATGTGTCAGAGAAAGACAGTGACATGGATTATCCGGATCCGTGGTGTAGGTACACATTTCTAATAATAACAAGTGTAGAAATTTACATCATTTGCGTCACAACTTTACCAACACGAAATTATATTACGTAGTTAGAAGTCGGCGTAACTTCGTCATGTCAACATAACAACGTGAAGTTCCTGTGCTTATCGCTAACCATACCTAGGTATCAGATTTATATCTAATTTCTTCCATAATATACCTACTACCGGAATTTTGAAAATTCTAAATACAACGTTTGCTCAACGTAGCTGAAAATAAGTGTATTAAGTTTGTGTCTCAGTCTTCTATAGTTTGAAATCTCTAGTAACTAGTTATATTAAGCATTACTAATTAGGGAAAATGTATGCTTAGCAGTTTAATAGTTAAAGTGACGTAATTGTGATTTTTTAACCGGAATATTTTAAATGCCCAAGGGGGTTGGGGATTTTAAAGACTGGGAATGCAGTTCGCAACACCAGAGGAGTTACAAGTGTAACTCCTCTGGTGTTGCGAGTGTCCATGGGCAGCGGTAATCGCTTATCTTTAACATACAATTTTTTGAAACAGAGATTTTGGTTTGCTTTAATGAAGACGGGGCTGATATTCCTTTACGACTCAACACTTTAGGACCCTAATATTGTTCACGGGCTGAGCTCCTAAGTGTACCATGAGGGAGTCCAACTTCTACTCTAAAAAAATATAGCCATTAGGGCTTTTGCAATTTTAGTCTCTTCTCTCCTAGTAATTTGCAACTCTTTCCTATTCTGAACATGGTTTTATACAAGATGTACTGTAGGTCGACTGTGCTAAATAAATCTTAATTTTTTTATGACATAAACCAGGAAACTAGTCCATAAAATCCCCAATCTCCTCTCGAGCCTCTTGTAACCACGCTAGCGTTATTTCTCGCCGGTTTTCTGTGAGGCCGCGGTATTTACCCGGTCGAGCCGGCCCACTCATGCCAAAGCGTGGCTCTCCCACAGTTGTATGAATCACAATTCTCGTATTTAACTTAGAATTTCAATTTACTATTAACGAATTATAAATGAAACGTTTTGATATCATAAACTGATTTATGTAGTTTGGACTGTAGGTCGATTGTGCTTAATAAATCTTCTAATAATAAAGTTGTAATGCAGTCTCGACTCTCATATCGATTCAAAAGAGCAAAATGGTATTCTCATAAACGTCAAACCAACGTCAAACGCGTTTTGATTGGTCAAAACTTCAGAAATCAGTTTATGACATCAAGACGATTCATTTATAATTCATTGAAAGTCTAAGTTAAATACTAGAGTAATCAATAAATAAGAGTAAAAAATAAACAAACACCTATAAATATATCGTTAAATATGAATAAGCATCCTAAATAATATTATATGTGAAAATTTGTGAGGATGGACGGATTTATTACGCTTTCACGCAAAAACTACTAAACGGTTATTAATGAAATTTGGTATGGTAGTAGTTTAGGCTCTGATTTAAAACATAGGCTACTTTTTATGCCGAAAAAATACAGTGTTCCCGAGGGACACTATATTTAGGCGGGCGAAGCCGAGGGCAACAGCTCTACATAAAAGTAATAGGGCAATACAAGGTGATCAGAGGTGACAATTAGGTAGGTACTGCAAGTTTTGTGTACCATTTATCTATGGATGTTTTAGGTAAACCATGTTGTTAATCACGAAGTCAAATATGATCGATGGCAGTGATAACTATATAATACATCTATGATTGATGGTAATTCGAGTATTAATCGGTCAAGTGTGAGTCGAGCCATGTATAACAGGTTCCGTAGCTTACTGAATAAAGCCGTGTTATACAATTAATTAATATTATGATTTCAAGCAATTTTCCGCCAAATTATTATTATTTATTTGGCGGAAAATTGCTTTAAATCATAATATTAATTGTATGCTACGGATTTCCGCAAAATAACGCCTGATTCTATTAACTAGCCATATTAGTAATTAAAAAGCATAACGAGCATCACATTTTACCAAACCATAAAAAATGTAGGTATAAAATAAAATAGAAAAATAATCCTCTTCTAACAAAGTTTATAATAAACAGACGTTCTCACACAGTTATTCAATAGAAAAAATCTGAGACCCAATTGCAAAAGCTTATAATATCTTCATAGCGATAATTTTTACTGAGTATTTGCTACTGGAGAATTTAATGATATGGGAACCCCAAAAGTAATGTTTGTACTTTTTATACATTTATGAACAGTATAACGGAAGACAATTTGTCGGTCTGAAACCGGTAATATTACATTGTTGATAAATCAATCATGATCAAGTTATTATTTAATCGAGATTGTATCAACGATGATAATTATTATATTGGTTAAATAACTTAACACCTATATTACTGTTCATGCGAAGTTTATAATCTCTATTTTATAGGGTTCTATGCCCAAAGGGTAACAATACTAGACTAGACTAGTTAGACAGTTGAAATTTTCACAGATGATGAATTTCTGCTGCCGCTGTAATGGCAAATACTAAAAACATAATAAATTGAATAAGTATTAAAGTGGGCCTCCCATATTTTGCACAGAAACCTTCTTGCGCGATAAGCACAGGACAATCTAATTCTTGAAAACTGCGTCATTTAAGCCATAGTAGGTTGAAATTATTACAATAGATAACAAATACCTACTATTAATACTGCACACTGCAGTAATGAAATCATGATAGGTATACTTTAGTGGTGCCGGGCAGCGGGCTTGAGATTAGGGGTAGGGCCTTTAGTCGAGATGCATAGGTACGATAAATTTCGACGGCGAAGTTTGAAATCTAAAATGTATATGATTTGACATAAGTCAAATCGAATGCATCTTGACTAAAATCTAAAGGCCCATGGGTATTATTATATTTATAACGTAGGCTACATTTACATAAGTACTTGTTACACGCTATCACGTAAAGCGCTTTAATATAACTAAAGATATATTTAACAACACAAAATCATTAATTTCAATAAACACGCATATTAAAATACATAAATATTGATTTAAAGCATTGTTGTAACTTAACAATGGCTAAAATATTGAATTGCTAAAGGCTCCTTTGTCTACGAAGAAATAGAAATGGATGAATGTCAAATGTAAGTCAACGACTTTTATTTTTTAACCGCCAAAAGGTGCGCTGACCGTTAACAAAACACTGCTTAAAATAAAAAATAAAAATACTTCGAAATTCAAACTAACGTCAACGTGACAGGTCAATTAGAAATGGAAATGGCGGGCGATCCGATAAGCGCCATGCGTAGCATATTAATTTAAGCCGGATTGCCTTTTATCGAGAAATGAAAAGCTAATTTCGAGCACCAATTTTCTTTTAATTACACGTTAATCATAAGGTCATCTATAAAAAGCAATTTGCTAAAGGAAGGGATCGAAACCTTCGAACAAAAACTATATAGAAAGCAACCCCTTTCAAATATTAAGATTGTGACCCCATTGTGCTTAGTTCCGTTGTGATATTTTAACTTTTAGGTAAAATAGTTACATTCACGCATCATGACATACAACCAGCTTCACACACTCTCACGACGTTAACTAAACAACGGTACTAGACAAAAAAGTAAAAAAAAAAAACTTTCAGAAAGGCAAAATGTATAAACTCATATTAATACCCATACTGCTCTGGTCCAATTCGAGCGTGGACGGGTTCGGCATATCATCTTTCGGCAAAGCCAACACCCTGCCGACGCAGCCGATCACGACGACCCCCTCGCCCGGTAAGACTTTAAACCAGTACGACTACCATCAGTCAGCACCAAGCTAAACGTTGGACACACGCGACATACACAAACGTTCTACACCACATCTTGATTCCCAAATTTTAATTTCGAATGATAGAGGTACAATTGGCAAAACGTATAAGTCGAGCGAAGGACTAGTATCCAGCTCTCGATAAAAAAAAAGTTAGCATGCGTGTGTTTTGGCGCGTCGAGATGTGGTGCAGAAGGCAGGCGGGCGCGGTGCTGCTGGTCCTGCTGCTGGCAGGCTGGCTCACGGGAGAGTCCAGCGAGGCGCTGACCACCTTCGGCAAGAGTAACACCGACCCGCCCAAGCAGGTCGTGCCCACGCCTCCGCCAGGTAAGTGCACCTTTTTTTCCTAAAGTAAATTAAGCGTCACTGAATCACGTGTCATAGTGACAGAAGTAAAACATGGTCGTGTCGCGACTCTGAAATTCTACACTGACGCTGGCTATTCCTCATGGAAGGTAATTTAAAAGAAGAAAAATAAGACCCTGAATTTTCTTCTCAAGTCTCAACGCGCCAAATAAGTTTTACGTCTTAACTTGCCTAACCAGTAGCTATGTTAGTACTCGGGTGACATCAAATCGAGCGCTAGCAAGCTCCATATAAATCTGTAGATCCAGAGAGGTACTGATTTTTTAAATGTTTACTCAAGTAGGTAATGTACTAGTAACTTAAATTCCTAGCCCTATTCTCTTAGCTATTTGCGATAATATAATGCCTGCCTCAAATCCTAACGTATTTAACCCAAGATTTCAAAACTCAAGGTAGGCTGACGTACATTTGATAGAACAAATCTTCTTGTTTAAAAAGTGAGTTGGTTTTCACCTTATTTCAAATGTCAGCCATCTTATTTTCAATATACATCAAACGTCAAAATGGCCCCAATAATCTCAAAAGTGGATCGATTTAACTGGAGACACTTTTTGCCTCAACATGCCTCGTCTATAATTTATACGTCTATGGGATTAACCTAAAAAATTACTCCCAAGGCAAAGAATATATATTACTAACGTACCCAAGGTCCCAGTTAAATTTGCATAAAATCTCATAATATAGTGCGACCAGTTAATATTATATATCTATGAGTGCGACACTTTGATGTGACATTCATATGAGCACCATTACAGATATATTATAATTTTTGTCGAAATAACTTAAAAGTAATTAAGGTATAAGACATTCTAGCTAATATTTTAAGGAATAAACGCTTGCCTTAACCAGTACATGACAGCTATGTTAAGTACCTATACATAGCTATTATGTACCGGTTAAGGGCAAACGTAATTTTACGAATTGGTCGACCGTGAGCCATCAGCTCACCGTTTGATCCAAAAGGTCTCGGGGGGTAGTTCGAAATTAGTTGGCGTGTCCAAAAATAGCTCACGCCAGTTCTGAGTTCTGACGTCAAACCTGACCGTTACACGGTATTTTGTCACTTTTGTGATTTGCCTATGACCTATGTTATATTTAAACATCGATCTTCGGATCTCCTAGTTTTGACTAGTCAATACACTGACTTGACACCTTAGTCAAAGTCCAAATAATTGTTTTTCAGCCTTATTCCAAGATTGACTAGGCAAAGCAAGGACATATTTTATTTTCGATATTTGGCTGAAAATATATATAAACTTCTAGGTTTGACTCAAAATACTTCATTCAAAGGCCGAAAATGGAATTTGTTTCGGGGTTTTCCCGAAGGGAACAAACCTGGGGTAAAGTAGTAATTCCGGGAAGAAACTACATAACGACCTTTGACACTAACATCCTATACTATCTATACTAGTATTTTAAAGACGATAGATTTGTTTGTTTGTAATTTGTATGCTTCTTTGTGTGCGTTGAAGGGGCTCCGAAACTACTGGACCTATTATGAGGAAATTTGGCACAGACATAGACCGCAGGGAAAAACATAGGATACTTTCTATTACGGCATAATGTACCGTGGGATTTACTTTTGTGCGCTCAAAGTCACGGGTAACATTTAGTTACTTATAAACAGTTAATGGATACGAAAAGGAAGTAAATTACGATGTGTTCTGAATATTTACTTTAGTCTATTACAGTTAATAGTGAGTTATCAGTACAAATGTCAAAATGGCTTACATTAATATGTGAACACGGCATATGCATCATTAGTCAATTTTAATATACACACTGATGATTCGCTGCAAACTTACTATGAATGAAAAACAGTCACGTCAACAGTCTTCAGTCGGTGAAAATGGAGCGTTGAAATCTTTTTGACAGTAAAACTAACCAATGTTAGCCTCTCTTATGGTCGGTTTCAATAAACTATCTATAATAATATCTATGGACGCTTCACACCACGTCAATCTGATCCCGTGGTAAGTTCTCGAAGAACTTGTGTTACGGGTACCAGACAACGGAATTATATTTAATACTTTTATACTATACACATATTTAAGATTTTTATTATATTACTAGCTTTTGCCCGCGGCTCCGCCCGCGTAAATATATTATTCCGCGGGAACACTACTTTTTCGGGATAAAAAAATCCTATGTCCTTTCCCGGGACCCAAAGTATGTCTATACCAAATTTCATAAAAATCGGTTCAGCGGTTAAAGGTAACAGACAGACAGACAGACAGACACACTTTCGCATTTATAATATTAAGTATAGAAGTATAATATATTAGTATATTAATAGTAGTATATTAGTATAGATTTGGAATAAAAAGTAGACTACGCGTTTGTCCAAAAAATTAACCACTACCATACCAACTTTCATTCAAATCGGTTCAACGTTTTAACAGTGAAAAACAGTCAAATATCCACAAAATAATATATTATCCCTCGGGAACACTGTATCTTTTTGGGAAAAAAGTGGACTGCGCGTTTGTCCAAAGCATAAACCACTACCATAATAATAATAATAATAATAAGAATAATAATAATAATAATATCTATGGACGCTTGCTATGACTACCATACCAACTTTCATTCAAATCGGATCAACCTTTTAGCAGTGAAAGACAGTCAAATATACACAGAATAATACATTATCCCTCAGAAACACCGTACTTTTTCGGCATAAAAAGTAATAGGGTACTTTTTATGCCGAAAAATTACGGTGTCCTTTCCCAGGACTCAAAGTATGTCTATACCAAATTTCATCAAAATCAGTTCAGCGGTTAAAGCGTGAAGAGGTAACAGACATAGACAGACACACTTTCGCATTTATAATATGCAATACCTATACTAGGTATTGTAAAAACTTTTGCGGTTTGCTGTAGAGTAGGCATCTACAGACACACGAATGTGGTACGGAGCGTACAGCGGACCATATCCGCAGACCGAATCTGGTGTCACACGCACACGCACGGATTTGGTACGATGCAGTGGGCCGAAAAGCTCGACACTCGTGTGTTCGATTTTCAGTTCTATTGCATTAGCACAGAGTTCTATTTACAGTGCTGTTTTTCGACGACGCGATGATTCCCGAAATTCATTGATAACAGGCAGTGATATCAACTCTCAAAAATATTTCTCCCCAAACTTTACCCCTGATACCATTGACAGGTCTAAGAGATAATAAGCTAGAAAGAAAGGTTATGTGTTTAACATAAAGACTTACGCGTGAATAACTAACTTGTCTTAATCTGATTTCACTCCCAATATTATATTTTCATATCCCTGACTATATACACACATTTAAATATTTTTTATTATTACATACAAATTGATTCATAAGGAGTAAACTCTAAACGTCCTGGCCCCTAGTAAACCCCCGTAGATATTTTCCCTAATTTTGGGTGGTAAATCCCTAAGTTAGCAACACTGACACCGTTGTACGGCCTAACCGCCGCGCCGGACTGCTCTACACACGCACGGATTTGGTACGGAGCGGACCAAATCCGATGCGGATAGCTGCGAACTCTTCGCCTTCTTCTTATATTCACCGGACTGCCCTACACACGCTCTGATTTGGTACGGAGCGTACCAGATCCGCTGTACGCTCCGTACCAAATTCGTGTGTCTGTAGACACCATTATTCGTAATAAGATACCTACCAAGCTTCAAGTTCAACCTAATATACAATTACTTAGTACCTATAATATGGTAGGATACTCAAAGATATAACATCAATTTAAAGTTTATTTCACTAAAACTAAAGAAGACGAATGTTATAAAAGTTGAAAATATTTTTTCACAGAATAGAATAGTATTTGATATTATAAAACAGTTATTCTTCTATTCTGCTCAGTCAATATCAATACGGTAAAAAGACTATGGCTGTGTTCCACCGAAAATAGAGCTTGTTAGCGCTTGCTAGCGTTAAAAAAACAGATTATCCGCCAGGGCACATATTTTGCTAACTTCAGTAATGCTACTTACATAATCCGCCATTTTGCTTATTTAATACCAGCGGTTGCCATTTTGCCTACGTTTTATTTTCCGCGGAACACAGCCTATGCATGCGGTTTAATTTTGAATTTCGAACGCAAATATTTCAAGAGCCTTAACGAAATAATATCAAGGTACATTTTACCAGCTAAAAAAATAGTAGGTAACTTATTACAGACCACCAAATAAGTTGACCTCTAGCTCAAAGCAAATTCTTAGTTTAAGTAGATCTTGTACTATTGGTTTTGTCCTTCGCTATTTATTATTTGTGTTGTGTAGGATAAAAAAAGATTTATTTTTATAATTTTAATTTAATAGTTTTATTTCAAGAGAAAACATGCGAAAAATGATGATTTATTTCGGTTTGTGAAGCAAGTTCAAAAATACAGTTTTTTCATGATCCCGTGGGAACCGTTTTGGTTTCCAAGAAAAAAAAATACTGTTAGTTATTTCATGTTCCAATCTACTTTTGTGCCAAGTTTTATTTAAATACGTCGAGTAGATTGCCTGAAATAACGTCAAACAGGTAGGTACAGTTTTTTGAAGATCCCATGGGAACCTTTTAATTTTGCGGGATAAAGAGTATCCTATTTTACCTTTCAGGTCCTAAGCTACCTACCTGCCAAATTTCATTTTATTCCATCCAGTGGTTTCGGCGTGATGTGATAACAAACACACAGACAGACAGACAGACATTTTTTTCAAAAACGTTATTTTTAGGTTCTGTGGCCTTTATAGACCCCCCATTTTGATTTTCACTTAGATAACTTTAATGTACAGACATGACCCCTCTACAGATTTATTATATGTATAGATACACATAATATTTAATATACATCCATGACCCAGGAATATAGAAAAACCTTTTGTTCCTTCGGCGGGATTCGAACCGGCGACCCCCGGCTTGAGCACCAACACGCTCAACCAACTGAGCCACAGAGGTCGTCGAAATTTATTTCTATAAAGTTATTGGTAGATAGATTTATTATCTATCTACCAATAACTTTTTGTAAACCGGTTTTTTGCATTTCAATAAACTAACTTAGATAGAGGAACCTTTGTCTGTGCCAGCGAGAATACTACTATCGATTAAAAAGTTACATTTGGTAACGTTTTAAAAAATAATTATTAGTCGATAGGTTATTAAAACGGGGGCCGTTATAGATGTTCGCACTTCCGTTACCTACACTCTGTTTAAATCAAATTACAGTAAGTACATATTATATTATAATTATAATTATGCTACTAATGTAAATGTCTCATTTACAATATTATAATATATGTAATTATTGTACTGTCGGTTCTTGGTGGAAATTCATATTGAACACTAATAAAACACAATTTTTCGTGCACTTTTTCCACTATATTATTATAATATAGAGGAAAAGTGCACGAAAAATTGTGTTTTATTAGTGTTCTACAATATTATAAGTTACGACACGTATCACGTGAGATCATGAAACACAATGACACATTAATTTGTTTTTTTTTAATTCATCTTTTTACTAACTTTTACATTAAATTGGATTCATAATTATCAATCCAATTTTATCTAAAATTGTTATAAGTATATAGGGCAAAACCTGTTTAAAGTCAATATTGTTGTGAAGTCAAACTATAGTAATAAGCGTTAGGTATGCAGTGAATCATGCGTACAAATATCAAAATTGACTAATAACTCATATGCCGTGTTCATATTGTCCAACTAAAGTAAGCCATCCTGACATTTGTACTCTTGAGTCACTGCATATAATAATTATCCCCAATAGATTTTATAATATACTAGATATTACCCGCGGCTTCGTGCCCGCAAAAGTTAATTTCGCAGTAACCGTACTTTTTTCCGCGATAAAAAGTATCATATGAACCACGGGGAAGGATCCCCGTGATCTACTCTACACCTGTGCCAAATTTCATCAAAATCGATCCAGTAGTTTCGTAGCTCATTCAATGCAAAGAAACAAACAAACTTTTCCTCTTTATTATTAGTATAGACAACCAACAACTACATATTTATTTTAAAACTATAACCCGACTATGTAAATGATATAATCTATGTTACCTGGCTATCGTTGCGATCTATTGACACCTCATTTATAAATCGGATCAGTAGTTTAGGTGATACGGTGGAACAAACATACATAGTAGTACATTCATTGTCTGCCAAAATCATTACCGTTTCTTTTGACTTCGCCGTAGTCGGGTAAAATGCGACAGAAATCGTTCGTAGATGTGCTACGCAATGCTCGTAGGGGTACTACGCCGGTCTGTAGAGGCGCTACGAAGTGGAGGAGTTACATTTCTTGTATACAACAAAATATCTTTTGAAAATTCTCATTATGCGTCACGTTAAAAAACGCATATGTGCTATAATTTGTATTTTAGATAAATGTAATATATAAAGTTGTCGTGTCACAGTGATTGCTAAACTCCTCCGATATAGCTTGACCAAATTTTATGAAATTTTTGTGTATATCGCTTGCCCCGAGGAATAAAGTCATAACCGTAAAATCAACTTTTGTCAGTAAAAATAAAAGAAGGTAATTAGTTTTTTTCTATGCTCTTAGGTACACTACTTATAATACACATTAATTAATATCAAGTGAAAACAATTTTTCTTTTCTAATTTATAATATTATTATAAGTAAATAGGTTAAAATAACAAAAATGTACTTTACATTAATTTATTTAATTAGACTGAAGAGCAACACCATTTTACTATTATTTCACTGTTTAAACTTAATTAGGAATGATGAAGTAACCGCACATTAAAGAAAGTCGTAATGTTTCTTTGCGTATATTTTATGAACTTCTCTGATCGGTAATAGCAACTTACATTTTGCTGCGCCCGGTGGTTTTGTCTCAAAACTGTCGTATTAACTTATACGAATATATTATCGAATTTAAATCTAAACTAAAACTATCTTCATGATTGTTGCGTTTTATTTTCAGAAAGTAAAATTATGTAAATGTGTATAAATTATATAAAGGTATACAATGGCAATTGTATACAAAATAATTTCCGTGGAATAAAGACATCCACGTGTTTCTTTTAAATAATATGTTAACCAAAAACATCAGAAATTTTTTACAGTTATAGTACATTACCTAAGGATGTCAAAAATGTGAAAACAATAAAACAGTCGTAATAGTGCTTTACGACTTTGTTCTGCGACTTTGTATTACGACTTTCTTCGTAATACGACTTTGTTCTGCGGGGCAATCTATATTCTTATAAGTTTGAAAATAGGTCACAAACTAGTTTTTAACCCCCGACGCAAAAAGAGAGGTTTTATAAATTTGATGTGTCTGTCTGTCTGTGTATCTGTGTGTCTATCAGCAGGCATACATTTTTTTGTTTGATGGCTGGCTGACGTGTTCGAGAGTATTCTTAGCTGTAATTCATCATCATAAGCTCGCTCACGGCTTGACAATTCGGGGGTCACTTGAAATGTTTAAATCCCGAACCGGTGGTAGGCATCATGTAGATCGACGATAAAAAGTGTAAGTATATGTCACCGTAAAATTGTAAAAACCGTCAGATTGTAAAATAACTAACGAGATTGTAAAAATATGTCAAACGATTAAAAACTATATATTATGTATAATCTAACGAAAAATAATGTGTGAAATTATGGGCAGCATATTCGCGTCCGAAGTCTATCAACATTTAATAATTTTACTAGTTTTATTACAATCTAACGGTTTTTATAATTTTACGGTGACATATATAAAAAATACTAAGTTGTTTTTAATAATATTGCATTTATATCTAATACAACAAAATCACAAAACCGCTCGCGGTGATAACACTATCACTACACCGGAAATACAAAACACAAAACACAAATAAGTTACAAATGTCACTTTTTGTCGAAAATTCAATAAAAATGTGACTTCTGTGTGAAATAAAGTATTTTAAATATATTTTGCGACAATTGTATTGCAAAATACATAGATGTGCATATAAATTTATGTAGTAATAGTATGAAATTACCTAATTAATGTCCATTGTATTTTTGTATAGGAAACGAACCACCCTCGTATTATTATATTGATACATGTACGTGTGAAAACTTATAGTGATAATAGGCAAGCGGACTGATTATTTTTTATTGCATGAATGAATAGTACTCTTAAATATGAGTAACTTCTCAGAAGAAACCGTATATCAAAAGTCAATATTTTCAAAGGTACAGCGATTTGTATATTATAAAAGTCTCGTAAAAACGCTCCACACTAAAGTCGACTTACAAATGACGTCACTCTTGGATTAAAGTGTATGAAGTACAGGTATAAAGTATACGGCCGCAGGAACATATTTGTAAATATCTCCGATATTTGTGCGTTTAAGTTCATACTTAAGTAAACTAATGATGTAGGTTTTGTTTACCAATTAAAAGGTTTTGTTTAAATTTTTTTTTTACATACATACAAACATATAATCACGCCTTTTTCCCGTAGGGTAGGCAGGATCGCCTCTTTCCCGTAGGGGTAGGCAGAGACCACTTCTTTCCACTTGCTACGATCCTTACATACTTCTTTCGCTTCGTCCACTTTCATTCTTACCGTCCATTCCTCCTCTTACATTCAACGTAGCCAAGCGTCTCTCCATGGTCCGCTTTTCGCCTCCGCGAGAAACGAGACGTGATGGGTGGCGAACCACATCGCCGCCATTTTGGATCATTAAATTATTTTTGATTATCCATTGCGTTTCCACGGATTGGTGGAGAAGGTAGGAATAAGGAAAGGGAAGGATAGGTGGTGTGGAAAGGAAGATTGGTAAGTTAGAGTGGGAAATAGGGAATGTAGGATATTACCGCCCAAGAGGGCAAGGGATAGGACAGTAATAGCTAGGGAAGCCGGGGTCGCATAGTGCATACCCGTATACTTTACCACAACTACCGGACAGGTAAGTTGGGAAGAGTATCCCATGATTTTTTTTGTACTTTGTAAATGTATTTAATTAGTAAACTACACATAAAATAATATATTTTTTTTACATTTACCAGCTAGTAATGCCTCAATATTCTGAATATATTAATGAAACTAAATATTTCAGATGTTGTCCGATCCCTTATTGTTTCAACGGTGGATTATGATATTTGGCACAGTTAAATTTATGTGCAGAAAGCTAATATTTTTTCAATAATGCTCAGAAATACATAAAATTAATAAAAATAACAACACATACTACCTCAGATTACTAACGCACATTAGGCGTTATACAAGTACCGACTTGGTCTGGAAGCACAGCAGTGTGTTTGATATTAAGCTCTAATTTATAAGCACAGAGTACTATTTACAGTACATTCCGATTTTTGTGCAGTGTTCCAATTCTCAAATATTTTCTCTCCAAACTTAAATAAATAATTTATTAAAATAATGTTCTGTAATATTATTTTGTCCTTTTTACATTAAAATATATTTCCAAAACTTTATCTTCTACAGGTTCAGTTTTCAAATCGCTTCTTGATAATATAACAGTTCGATAGTATAATTTAATTGAAAACAAGAAAATACAAACCAACAAAAATAACACAAAAAAATTCTTCCCTCGGTTTTTTCAGGAAGAAATTCCTAAGTTGGCTTTCAACGATGGGAAAGAATGCAAAGTTCAAACTTAAAAATTATTTGACTTTGACTTTTACTGTCAATATTTTTATGTTCTCTTATGTTAGAATACATTTATATGTGACTACTTAGCTTTTACCCGTGACTTCGTCCGCGTGAAGTTCGGTTTCCATACAAACTTTAAACACCTTTTTGACAATCCTTAGGGGTGACTTTTCAAAAATCCTTTCAAAGCGGATGCCTACATCATTACAACTATCTGTATATCAAATTGCAGCGAAATTCGTTCAGTATTTCGACTGTGCGTTGATAAATGAGTCAGTCAGGTTCGCTTTTTATATATTCAGAAGATTCGAGCTATACCTACGTGTTGTTCCTCGCCCTACTACACATTACAAGTGGATGCGATATACTCTACTTAATACTTAATACTTTTACGTAGCAATTTGAATTTTAGTAAAACGTTTTAATTGCGGAGTTGACCCAGTAAGATTGGAGATATAATAATAATGTTTCAAAATAAATTAACTCTACAACCAGTAACTAGCACCTACTCTTGTTGATTGTTCAACTAACATAAAAAAATAATTTCTTATTGAAGGCTAAGTCATTTACACACAGCACAAACAGTAATAAACATTACGTAGTGTTTGTGTATGAAATAATCAAAAGTTAAAACCCTATAACCTGATTACGCAAATTACACAATGGTGATGGAGTGCATTGGGCTAACATGGGCGAAAGTATACTGGCTACTTAGGATATGATTAATTTAACATCACGTTTTAATTTGTCTTTCGATCACGGTTAACTATATCACACTTTTAGTTCAGTAGTTCAATTATTATTAATACACTGAGGTCTCGGCAATGGCTCAAGTAATACCTCACTGTTTCCCTTTTCAGAAATGAAGCTAAGGCACTAAGGTACAATATTATAGAAGCTTAAGCTCAATTCAAGAAGGCCAATTAAAAAATTTCACAGATATGTCTGCATTTAAACTGAATGAATGAATGAATGGATGAACGACAAGACGCAAGTCCAATTGAATTACTCATTCGCGCACTTCACATGCCTATTGTGTGTCAGAGCTGGAACCACACGCGATGGCGGTCATTTATCATTAATTCTATTAGCACGGCTAAATTACTTACCGTTTGACATTTGGGTCTAAATGGTCGCGCGGTCGTAGGTACTACTGTATTGGTTGACACGGAATTTAATTATTCAGGCTTCATTTAAGAGCTCCATGGCCTAGTGGGTAGACCGTGTGATTTGCACTCGAGAGAATGCCGGTTTGAATCCCAGGTCGTGGCGTGTACCAATGAGACTTTTTCAGATCTTAAGTACATTATATGAACGCTCTAACGGTGAAGGAAAACATCGTGAGGAAACCTGCACATGGTTGGCCCCAGACCTATTGACCAGTCATTCCTCTGGACTAGGCTGACTATGTTGTGAGAATGCCGTATGTGCTTGGGCAACTATACGACATTTAACCGACTGTCTCAGGCACTACAGTATTTCAAGAGTGGTTACTTCGCTCGGAGAATACTGTATAAATCATCCATTAACGGATGAAAAGGCCTGAGTATAACTAATTAATTAAAATAATATTCTAAACACCTTAATGAAATGGCTACAATGGGTTAACTTGTTTACCAAATACCTACTATTCTTGAACCTAACAGAAATATATATCAATCTGATATCAAACGGTTTATTGTGAAATGAACCTTATCACAAGGACATAGGGTTGTACTTATGAGTGCCCGTGGTAATGTATTCAGCTACCAGTGGCGACCTCTAGCGCCGGAACTGGCGACCACTGTATCTTGACCCCTCATAAAATTAAATAGCACCGACCGATAATAAATTATTGTTATCATCAAAGTACTTTGAACTGTTAAGCTTAAGGTTTCTAATTTTTTCCCGTCTACTGCGTAGTAATTATGTAAGTCTGTGTATGTTTCTTCCACCATAGCGCCTAAATAATACTGATTCTATTTTAATAAATGAGGAGTTAATAGATTTGCAATAATAACCCGGATAACATTATGTAACTTACGTAGTCGGGCTATAGTTTTTTTTTTTTTTTTTTTTTTTTTAATTCGTCCCGAAATGGAACAGGCTAAGGTCTTAGACCATACTGCCTCGTCTGTCGTTTGAGGTATTTCTTTGTCTTATTTCTAAATCGTCAAGTCCAAAGTCTAGTCAAAGTCGAAATAAGTAGTCAGGGTAGTCAATTAGTCAAGTCAGTCGATTCAGTAAAGTGGTGGTGCTTTACTGAAACTTCCTAGGGAGTTTTGGCGGGAAACCCAATTTAGCACGCATTTTGTAGTATGTATCACTTTTCCACACTAATGCACCTCAACGAATAATTAATGGTTAATTTTCCACCACTATAACACATTAAAAACCGAATTAACACGAATTTAGAAAAATAATACAGAAACACAACATTGCTGATTGACTTTCCCGGCAAAACTCCGGGCTATAGTTTTTACTAAAAAAAAAGTTTATTATTGTACAACATACGAGTTTAAACGGCACACAATTTGCAATGATATTTTGAAATGTTATCTATGACAATAGTTATGTATGACAATTTTTAACTTTGATAAATCTTTAAAAAAACCCGCAGATTTTTATAGTTTTTTTTTCTAGCTGATGCCCGTAAATTAGTTTGCGTAGAATCTGACCGGAATTGGAACCAGAATTAAGCTGAAATCTAAGATAAAAGTAGCCTTAGTTACACATAACATCAGCTACCTGCCAGTGGGACTATCGAAATCGGTCCGACCGTTTCAGAAATTAGCCGGAACGAACAGAAAGACGGACAAACAGACGGACAGCTGACACTCAAAAATTTTTAAAATATATTTTTTGATGTAGGTACATTATATTATTACATGCATTTGGCTCAAATCTGTTAATTTGAAATTACAAACAGACACTTTAATTTTATTTATTTTTGTAGATTTCTTGACGAACACAAGCTCCGAGAAGCCACAAACCGAATCCAAAAAAACAGTTTAAGTATTTGACCATCTGATATGTAATCAAAGATAGCGCTTGTATACTCGCGCTCCGGAAGGGCTCAACTTATACTGGTCAGGGTCAATCCAGGGGCTTCCGCGCTATCACAACTGGGTTTTTAGGCCGCCATTTGAATACCCGCAAGGATGGGTAGCGCCGATAAATAGCTAGTCCTTGGAAGTACGTTTATTTCTCCTTACGTTTAAGTGGCGTAGCTAGGCAGAGGGCAAGGTTAGTTAGGGAATAATAGGTGATTCACATAAAAAGCACAACATTTTTAATTTAATCATTATTTTTTGGGGAAGTTTAGAATTACTTACTGATAATTTTGATTCATCTTTGCGTTTTTTCTTTTCTTTGGAAACAAAAAATAATATTAAAAGACGGCATCTGAAAGAATATCAAGCAATCTTAGGTTTATCTTATCCTATCCTATATATTATAAAATTCTCGAATCACAATGTTTTAAATACAAAAATAAAAGAAAATATTTTAATATTACCTATATTAATTTTCACCCTAATGAAAGTGAAAATAATTTCACAGACACACAGACGGACACTTCAAACTCATTACACCCGTGTTTTCGTCGGGTGTTAAATTTTAAAAAAGGAAAATTTTAAATATTTTAAAGTTACATTTAACGCATGATGTCGCAAGTTTATCACTGTTTTACTCACAACTTCTAATGATGGTAAGAATAAAATTTAGTCACCAAAAAAATCAAACGTCGAGAAATCAAAGACTGGCTTAATGGTAGTAAAAGCCTCTTTATAAGAAGGTCGGTAGAGACGTAGCGAACACCCTAAGCATTAGAATTCAGACGCTCAGGAGTACCCACAAAAAGCCAACTGGCCAAGGTACAATCGGTACAACATGTTCCTATAAATAAAATAAATTTTAGACAACGATAGATATCCTTCCAAAGAGTTTTTATGACCCAAATAATCATAGCATTAAGTTGAAGATCGCGTGGCAGAATATGCAAATGTGTTGGCCAAAAATACAGAAACAGCTTATATTTTATAACGTGGTACGGTCGAACACCCCAACCGATAGCTTGCCGCATAAAAATAATGTCTGATCGAATCCAAATGATTTGCATATTTTTTTATAGATTTTTGTTCGCGCAAACGCACGAGCCTTTTTAAACTAGGAAGTATAGTATAGTAGTAGTTCTCTGAAGATTATTATTATCGCATGTTAGGTAACAGCTATAGGTAATAATTGTTATTTTTCCTGATGGAAAACATTAGTTAAGCTGAGCAATATTTGACATCGGAGCATCTACCGAGCTGATATGGAACTTAGCCAAGCTTTCTGCCCGCCTATTTTATGATTTAAACGAATAATTCTTGGATATTTATTTAAAATCTGAATCTCGGGAACGCTTTCAACAATTTCTATTAAATTTAGTATGCAAGGGGTTTTGGGAATGAAAAATCGATCGAAGGAAAAAACGGGATCCTTATAGGATCACTTTATTGTCCTTCCGTCTGTCTGATACCTATCAAGCTGGAATTTATATCGAATACTCAGGTCTACTGTCCCTTGGAGCTGTGAAAAAATCAAACTAAGTCAACGCAATCAAAAGGTACAGCCGTTTAGGCCGCAATTTTCCGTAAATTTTCGACACTCGCAAGGGAATCAAAACCTTCCGTGAACTCAGAATCTTGGTACTAAAACAACGTCTTATAGCACAGTTAAAGGAAAAATTGCGATAACCTTTAATTAAAATATTTTTAATAATTTTAAACTTACTACCCCTTTCCTCAAGAACACGTAGAGGTATTAAATTGAAATGCATATCAAATACTCAGGTCAATAATACCTTTTAGCTGCAATAAAATCACTACAGGTTAGAGAACACGAGTCCGACACGCACTTGGCCGGTTTTTCCTCTCGTTGCGTATAACATTTGAGTTATTCCGCTCTTTAATGGTTCAGCTACGGTGGTATGCGTTATATTTTTTGGGTTGTTGGTAAATTGATGTCACGGGTTCAAGTCCCAGTCAGACTTTTATTTTTGTTATTTTTTTTAATGCCTATCGTTATATGTTCAAGTTTTTTCATTCTAGAATGCCGAGCAAAAGTCGGTCTCCCAGGGATCTAATAGATTTAGAGTACAATACATATGCTACACTATTTTCAAATTGTATTGGCTCTAACGATGTGTAGAAGCGCAAAGGGGCTGACGGTCCCGATATGTAGATGCGTTACTCACACCACGTGTAGAGCAGCGAGCAGCGAACGTCTCCCGAAGCCGTAAGGACCCAAGCCTCCCAGGCACTCGCATCTGACTGACGTAGAACGTATAACGATGTATCGTAGCTCGCATCTGTGCTAAGGCGCTGACGGTCCAGAACCTCAATTCTCGTATTTAAAGTAGACGTAATTCTACTTTGTTTGGATTGAAAGTGTAGCGACATATTATCATGAACGGATTTTATTACGTTTCGACCAATCAGAGCGCGTTTCATGTTGGTTTAACGTTCATAAAAACACCGTTTGAGAGTGTAAGCGGGTTGATTGTAATTGTATTAATGCAGGTTTTATTTAGCAGAATTGCCCCTATCTAGATGCGTCACTCACACCACGTGTAGCCGTAAGCCGTAAGGTCTCCTGCACTAAGGCTTTTCCATAGTATTCATGTACACAATAATAGACCCAGATCTTAGTTCTCTTTTCTGCCACTGGCTGTGACGAGTGATTCTTTTAATGTGGCGCGCTCTACCGGCAAAATTATTTTTAAATTACCGTAAGGCAATTGCCGTGTTCTACGGTATCTATACTTCGTGAACAGTTTCTAAGAATTTCCTAAAACTTTTATTTAATTAGATTTAAATCCACGTTTCTCATAATATTTTTTTCCAGAGCTGTCAATAGCAACATAACTTCCCGCGTGATTTCAAACGAGTGCTTCTTTTAATGTGGCGCGCTCTACCGGCAAAAATCTGTCCCCTAAATTGAGACCATTATTTTAACATTACGTTCGGACTCCTGGTATCTATACTTCGTGTCCTCCTGCCTGCATCTGTTGAGCCATGCCGTGTGTTGCAGCGCGGCCGTGCAGCCGGCAGGCGGAGTGCGCCGGCATCAGCAGCTCGTCGTGCGTGCGCACTCACTACGACCCGGTCACGCGCTGCCTGTGCGGCGACAACCTGCCGCCTGTCAACGGCCAGTGCGAGGCGCTGACCAAAGGTAGGATACTGGCCTCAAGTTCCTGGGCCCTCGGGACTACTAAGCCTTAGTAGCCCAGGATAACTTTAATCAACCCTAGTGACTAAGGTTCCAGGGGGCTTAGTCAAGGTGCATTTGATAATTTCGCCGTCGAAGTTTTTATATTTTTTTTTATATAAAACTAGGGGGGCAAACGAGCAAACGGATCACCTGATGGAAAGCGATTACCGTCGCCCATGGACATCCGCAACATCAGAGAAGTTGCAAGTGCGTTGCCGGCCTTTTAGGAGGGAATACGCTCCCTTCTTGAAGGTTTGCAGGTCATAATGGTCCGGAAATACTGCTGGCGACAGTTCATTCCAGAGTTTTACAGTGCGCGGCAGAAAGCTTCGAAAAAGTTATCGAATGCATCTCGACTAAAGGCCCAGCTCAATTATTTAAGATAGATATACGTATCTAGTGATCTTACGGTTGATATGGGCAATTTAAGGAAATTGTCCATATTAACCGTGATATAATTAGATTTTTTGTCTCGGACTCTTAAACCTAGTTAAAGTCCGTTAGTCCGTTTTATCTGATTGCCATCATTGATAGCCTTAACTTAGCATAGGATTAATTAACGTGATGTACATTACATCTTTATTCTATTGTATATTATTATGTGTGTTTAATAAAGAATTTGAAAATGCCGGTTATTACGCGTCGAGAAACTAGAAATCCTAGAGTGCTCTGATAGATAGCAGCATCTTGGAAGTGGTGATAATTGTAGCATATAAATGAGATCTTTCGACAGGTCATAATATAATGTTCAAAGAATCAAACCCCTAGTCCCTGAAGTATTTACGTCACCGGTGAACCGTACCGTGTGTAATTAACATCTCGGTGGCGTGCCAACTGCCAGCCCCGGGCTCCGCGGGCAATAAATTACTTTCACCTTTGACCTTATCGTATTCCGCTAAACTACTGGTATTTTGTGTGGGCTGTGTTGGCCGGTTTAGTAACAATTTCGTTTTATGGTCAACGAGACGGTCAAGTAAAGCATAATCAATAGCAGACCAATTGATTAAAAAAATTAAGTGGTACTGTTTTGGTTTCAATTTTCACTTGAATGGTATTGAAAGTCCTTAGAACTCATCGTTTTAGGCTTACTATGTACGCTCACTACAAAAATTCACCTGTTATTTTTATAGAAATCTTGTGTATGTACTAGCATATGTTACATGTGTTTTAAAAAATTACGAGTACAGAGTGTCGTGACAGAATTGAATCTTTATTTATCATTTAAAATGCGAAAATACTCGCATCATGCCAAAAGAACATCAATTCAAAAAAAAAGAATAGAAAAATTAAAATTTGTACACCCAGCCCTATCTGATATCTTGAGCCGTACTTTAAAAAGATAAATTATTATGTAAGGAGTATAAGTAGCTTCCGACATATAGCGTTATATCCAAAATCATGTCGTGACGCGTGTCGTGAAGAAACTAACTTTTGACTTTGAAACTGAACTCAACGCCACTCAAGAGTTTTACTTGAAATCGAGTCCGTGAGGGGTAATCGGACTTCAAACTAGATTACAGCCTTATGTCGTGAAGAAAATAAAGTAGGTACATAAATACATAAAATAACTTCAGAATAAATAGCTACTAAGTATGTTTTGCAGTGGCGAGGGGTTCCTATAACTCCATTCCTATCGACTTCCCTTACCGCTTACCTTTTGACGAACCTCATCCTAATCCCTAGCTATTAACCTATTATACCTACAGGCTAGGACTTCCCTATGAAGGAGAACCAGCCTTCGCCACTGATGTTTTGATAAATGCAATGCAATACATTGTCATAAATAATTTTCATTCTTAACCACGAGTAAACCAGAGTTAAATTGTGAGCTATAATACTTAGTATAACTAAGCCAAGTCAAACTCAGCGGTAACACGAAACCTCGTTCGTGCCCTATCAGATAACTATAAGGTAAGGATCAGATCGCTGGCGACGATTACTCCACACGAACGTACTTGTACAGGGTAGCAGGACCGAGCCGGCTTCGAGGGTTAAACGTTGGAGTTATTCACTGGATTTAGCCGGTTTAGGTCTGAAACTCTTCACCTTCCATCTGTAAACATAAGATGCGTCTTTTCACGTCTCAGCTTCACACGAGTGGTGCGATCGGAAGAGCTTATAACCTCCGTGATCCAGTGGTTAGAGCTCGGCTCTCGACTCGGAGGTCGTGGGTTCGATTCCCGCATCGGAACAACAAAAAATGTCGTTTCCAAGTTTGGTTAGGACAATGCAGACTGATACTGGCCTGGTTTCAATAAAACCGGCCATCGTCACCAAAATCGGTGTGGGGAGTTATTTTTATTATGATTTACAGCGCATAGCTGAATGGAACACACCCTCAGTAGCATGGTGTGTTCCATTTTGGGCCGTTTCACATTATGATTGCAAGTCTTTGAGTTGCAAGTACTACTGTAGCCTCACTGCTAGCACTATTTGAGAGTCGCGCGACTGTCTATGCTAGTAACGCTGGAACTATAATATGATCTGGAATCCGGCAAATTCAGACCACTGAAAATAAAACTGCGCTATCACAGTAATAGATAGTAGTACCTATGTCCATGATCACAGTAGCGTTGAAAATTGAAGTGTCGAGATGTCATATACAACATTAACATTTGACTTGACACCCGTGTGTTCGATTTTCAGCTCTACTGTTTAAGCGTAGAGTTCTAATTTCAGTGCTCTGAATTTTCTCCGAACCCTCCTTATTCCGGATCATATAGCCCCAGCCTTAGTGTCGAGAGACGCTAACATAGTTCCCTCCGTGTTCCAGCGCTGTACCACGCGTGCGGCAACAGCGACGAGTGCAACGACGGGCTGATCTGCGGCATGCCCAACATCACCGGCCCCGCGCCCTCGCACCTCCGCGTGCACGCGCCCACCGACAAGATCTGCCAGTGCGACGTCGAGAACGGCTACAGGGAGCGCGACCACTCCTGCAGCGGTGAGTGTAGCGTCTGTAGCACGCCACATCACCGGCCCCGCGCCCTCGCCCCTCCACGTGCACGCGCCCACTGATAGGATTTGCCTACACTGTAGGCCCCTACAGGAACGAACGGCACTCGACCATGCGAGAGTCCCAAGGAGCGGATATAATGTTTCAAGCGGGGCTCTCATTCCAATCGAACTCTCGCAGACGGCATTATGTTTATCATGTTTTATATTTCAGACGTAACAAATTAATCTCGACGACCTCTGTGGCTCAGTGGTTCAGCGCGTTGGTGCTCGAGCCGGAGGTCGCGGGTTCGAATCCCGCCGAAGGAACAAAAAGTTTTTATGTGTTCCTGGGTCATGGATGTGTATTAAATATGTGTATAATATAATAAAAATCTTAAATATATGTATAGTATAAAAGTATTAAATATACTTCCCGTTTTCTGATACCTGTAACACAAGTTTTTCGCATTTAGCACAGGGCCAGATTGACGTGCTGTGAAGCGTCTATAAATATTATTATTATTATTATCTACTCATCTATAAACTTTAGCATACCTAATACTATTTTTACGGTTTTTACCAATAGTCTATAAGCAATAGAAAATAATTTGTGTTGCTTTTAGAGGAAGGACCATACAATTTTAAAGCTGTTTTTCCATGAGAATAACTTTATCTTGTTCTATATTCCAGATGCTGAAATTGTGAAGACTTCGGTGTTTGCCGTCGCTCTCGTCGTGTGCATAAGAAAGATACTCGTTTCTTAATCATAAACATATATCTATACCTAAGACACGTTCAAATGAAATATATGTACTTAATAAGTTTATAAAATAAAGTAACATAATATCTCCAAACAATATCTAGTAATAAAAATAACTTATAATAAATATCTGTGTGTAAACTTATAACTTGTAATTCTTTAATTCGTTTATTCATAGTTGTATTACGTACGATTACTTATCGCATAACATCACTCGAAACATATCTTGAAATAAATTTTATTTACTCATAAAAAAATCCTAAATGTTCCATTAAAGTTTTTCACTCTTAAAGGTTAACTGTAAGACATTACGATAGGCATTAGGTTACATTATAATATTGTCATCACTACATAATACTCACTAATAAATCTTATTCAAAACGACATAGCATAAAACAACAAACTGGATATTACGACGACGTGTT
Source organism: Glaucopsyche alexis (assembly GCA_905404095.1). NCBI lineage: Eukaryota > Metazoa > Arthropoda > Insecta > Lepidoptera > Lycaenidae > Glaucopsyche > Glaucopsyche alexis. The sequence continues at coordinate 872,537 of FR990061.1, read as the reverse complement.
GATGCCATCATATCATGCTGAAATTTACATTCGTTTTTAACGCCTATCTGCTATTACATCCGCAATTTATTGCATTAGCCCTTCAATGTCGTTATAAGCGGCATATTTTCCTACACGTCCAGAAAATCATAAAATTATTATTTAATTGTTATTTTTAATCATTTACAAGTTAAAGCTTTGTTTTTAAAAAACGCATTACCCGAATGGGCCTTTCCCATTTCACAACAAAGAGTTAAGTCCGCCACTGCAGCATTTGAAGTTTTAAATATAAGAAATTACATACATATGTACTTATTTTAATTAGATTTAAAATATGAAGTAATGTTTCCGTCCAAGTGTTAAATATTCTGATATTATGTAGATTGAGGTATACTTTTTAGATTTGGTGTTTTCAATAAAGTACCTACGTTAATACTGCACGCATTTTGTGTTCTATTCTATATCCCAAATAACGTAATTGACTGCACCGACTATTTACTTGGACTTTACGATTAACGCCCGAAATTAATAACGTAGTAGGTATCTTAAACCTTAAATTTTATAAACCTTAATTTAGGTTTTTAAGAGGTTTTTAATGTGTTATTTAATAGTAGAATATTAACCAATAGATATTAGTTGACGTGCAATAGGGTGTACAAGTGATACAACTACAAATTGGGTTTCGCGTCAATACTCCCTATGAAGTTTCAATAAAGCGTCTACCACTTTACTGAATCGACTGAGTTGACTCATTGACTACCCCGACTATTTATTTGGACTTTGACTAGACTGGACTTCACGATTTAATAATAATAACTCCCACACCGATCTCAGTGACGGTGGCCGGTTTCATTGAACCAGGCCAGTTACGCAGAAGTGATTTTATAGTGCCCAAGTGTGTGCGCAGTACACAATAGCACTCTCTCTTCCTTTTACACTCGTAACCCAGTGGGACGGATGACCGACACGACTGGCGAGAGATCAGGCACAGGACCGACTTTTTACATGCCCATCCGACGCATGGATCATCTTTCTTGTCAGACAATCAGGTGATCAGCCTGCATTGTCCTAACCAAACTTGGAAAAAACATTTTGGTGCATGTTGTTCCCTTGTGGGAATCGAACCCACGACCTCCGAGTCGAGAGCCAATGCTCGAACCACTAGACCACGGAGGCTGTTAAACTGTTAAACGATTTAGATATACGGGTATGGTTACATACATGACCGAATGTTACGTACATGACCATTATAAAGCTTAGTCCATAATAATATAATCCGTCGTCGCCAAATTTCATTCATATCGGCTTAAGTAGTTTTTGCGCGAAAGAGTAACAAACCCCAAACTCAAGACCCCCTCTACCCCCCCCCCCCGTCTAGACCCGCTCTAGACCCCCCTCTAAATCCTCTCATGACCCCCCTCCAGAGCCCCCTCTTGACCCCTTCCTGACTACCCTCTAGACCCCCTCAGGACCGATGGGTCCATCCATCCAGATGGATGCTCCTGACTCTCCTCTAGATATCCCTTTTTTTTTTGTTTCCGGGGGGGAAAATGCATTACGCATACCACCCAGGTGCAGGGGGCACCCGAGTGGTGATGTGGGACTCCCGTATAGGCTAATGAGACCCACGGTATACCCACTAAAAACCACCCCCCACCTTCCTCCTCGCCGCCCTGTGACGGGGCCACGGGAACGATAAACACATCCGCGACCCCGGCGGCGGCAGCCGCCAACAACCGGCTCCATCCTAGGCCCGAAGGCCCCAGGCGCACCAGATGGTAAGGTGCGCCTCCCTCCTCGGCCTCCACCAGTACCTACTGTAGCAGACTCCCCCCGAGTTTGCTACTAGAAGGCCAAGGATACCAGCCTCCACAACCGGTACCCGGTGGCAGATCAGGGCTATGGTTCTGCCACCGACCACACCTCGGCCGCAGAGGATAGGGCAAGCGGCGCACCGTAATACCAACTTGCCTCTTCCTCTGCGGCCCCACCAATGCCGTTAACCTTCGGAACGGCCCCGCCAGCTCGCAGGGGGGTAGGGAGAATGGCATAACACCACCACGCCTCTCCCCCTGCGATCCCTCCACGGCCGCAGAAGATAGGAAGTACGGCGCACCGTAATACCGGCACTCCTCTTCTTCTGCGGTCCCACCTCTAAGCGCGTCCGCAGCGGACTCCTCCAGTCCGCTGGGAGCGCCCTCCTCGGGCCAGCCGGCGGCAAACAAGCCGGCCCTGGTTGCCTCTTCGCTTCACCGTGGGTGTCCAGTCCACGGTTACTAAGCCCCACCGCCACGGCAAGGCGTGCATCCATCGGGGGGCCTCTAGATACCCCCTCTCCTGACCCCTCTAGATCCCCTATAACCCTCTCCCCCTCTCTAGCCTATGTAGCCTATGTCTTTTCTGATAGTATGTTCTTACCCTCTTCCAAATTTCATCAAAATCGGTTTTGACGTAGTCCTATATAAACTTTCATTTATTTCAACCCCTTCAACGCGAAAAAAGTCGTGATGAAAGGTAGTCCTTTCTGAGGGTCTGTTCTAACCCTGTTCCAAATTTCATCAAAACCGGTTATGTGGTTTAGGCGTGAAAGCGTAACAAATAGACATACAGAGTGACTTTCGCATATTTTATAATATTAGTAAGGATTTATCATCACCGATTTTTATTATCATTATTATTTTAAATATCACTTAAACCTTAAAAAAAACTACCACCTGACCCAACACATTGGCCAGGTTCAGTCAAACAAACTGCCGGCCGGCGCCGCGCAGTTTGAGTTTGTTCATTATTAACATACAAAAATACTTCATAATGAACATTTTAGTAGGTACATATAATTATATTTTCAAGTGTAGTCTCCGCCTTAGAACTGGTCATGACTGTAACGTTACACATTTCGTTACACATTGTAACATTCATGACGTAAAAAAGCGTGCGACATAACCTAAAATCCAAATATCACTTCATTCCAATCAACTACAGATTTGGACGTATATTTACCGTATTCAATAATGGCGGCGATGCGGTTCGCCACCCATCTCGTCTCGTTCTCGCGGAGGCGAAAAGTGGCCCATGGAGAGCCGCTTCGCTACGTTGAATGTAAGAGGAGGAATGGATGGTATGAATGAAAGTGGACGAAGCGAAACAAGTATGTAAGGATCGTAGCAAGTGGAAAGAAGTGGTCTCTGCCTACCCCTACGGGAAAGAGGCGGTCTCTGCCTACCCCTATGGGAAAGAGGCGTGATTATATGAATGAATGAATGAATTCAGTAATAATGAATCTTTTAAATCTTGTTAACAAAAAAACACAATAAGCCGTACTTACCTTTGAATCAAATACTCAATAGACAATATTTTTTAGCGACAAATCTTCAAGTGAACACAAATCTTAATTTTACTTACGCAAACAAGTATGGCCGATGTTTCTTTCTGAATGTTAGCATTTCGCTCGACAGGTATGCCATATGAAAATAGCAAAAACTGCCAAATTACTCAAAGAACATAAAGAAACAAACGTTATATTCTTGACGTTACACACTCATAAAAAAGTGGATTTTTGAAATCGACTGAAATGGTAACTAAAGCGATATGTTTTATAAATTCGTTTAGGAAACGTAGAAAAAGTATCATAAAGCGTAATAACAATTTAAAAATACGAGAAACAAATTCAGTTTTGGAAATGTTATCAATTTTTCATACAAAAGCAGCAGTTGGACAAAAAAATTTTATATGGGAGTAAAACCAGTACAATACGGCCGATGTATCTTGGCGAGTCTGAACTTCGCGCAGAAGGTTTCGCAATAACTGTTTCTCAGTGTTTTCGTATTTATTTTATTTGTACTAATTGGTCAACTGTATTAGGGAAATTTCATTAGTACATAGGTATATAAAAATAATACAATAACAGTTTTCTTCACGAGTTGTACATGCGCTAAAGTTCGCAGAGCCTATGTTCAGACCCGTCAAGATACAGCGGCCGTAGTGTACTTTTAGAAAAATTATATTTAAAAAATAAATGTTTAGGCATACTGCATTTCGTGGACATTTAATCTACACATAAGAAGCTCGTTATTTAGAACAATGTAACAAGAACTCAAATTTATCAAAAAAATATCAAATTATTAAAACAAATAAAATTGGGACAAACGAAAAATAATATTTGTACAATTTTTGCCGACCATACCCATACGGTGGTGAGAATTTGAACGAATATTCTATTTCCCGCCTTTTTTACTTGACACTGGCAAATGGATAAAAGCTGACGCCATATATAAATAAAAATTTATACTTGACGTTGACGTTGTCATCTAACGATCAATGTCAAAACTTTGTCAAAACTCAAAACAACGCGCACGTGAAAATCTGATCTATTTTTTGAGTTTACTTTTATATTTGTACATATTAAAATAATTACTTGTATGAGTAATAATGGCACAAGATCCTTTAGACGAACTTTTGCAATTCCTACAACCTGAGGCGAGAGTGGACCTGAAGCACATATCGTTGGAACACCTACTGGGGATATCCGGCACCGAGTCTGGGATACAAGTTCTATTAAAAAAGGAGCAAATCATACAGAGCGTTATCGAACTAACGAACGATAAGGTCGAGGAGGTCAGTAAGAACGCCCTCCTGTTACTCGTAAATATATCGGCGACTCCCAGCGGCGCATCCGAACTTTTGAAGTACAAACCCAGAGATAGTAAAAATGTTGTAAAACTTTTTATAGACTACGTTCTAGACCAGAACAAAAGAGACGCGGACGCCGTGTGCATGATTCTATCGAACTTGACACGACAGGAGTGCGCCCTGGAGATATGCGTGGACACATACCTGCCGCTACTCAACGACGTCTTGCACGCGTTCGCCGACGTGGACTACAACAAGCGCGGCGCGAACCTCGATTACCTCGGGCCCATGTTCAGCAACCTCAGCTGCTCCGCGCGAGTCCGGCGGTGGCTCACAGAAGAGAACCCGCACGTACCCCTTATCAAGTTACTCCCGTTTTGTTATTACCAAAGATCAGTTATCCGAAGAGGCGGAGCAGTAGGCACAATAAGAAACTTGTCGTTCAATACGACCTACCACGAGTATCTGCTCAGCAATGAATTAGATATATTGACATATTTGCTGTCACCGTTGATGGGCAACGAGGAGTATCCGGATGATGAGATGGACAAATTGCCAGTAGCCTTACAATATTTACCCGAAGAGAAGTGCAGAGAGGAGGACATCGATATACGAAAGATGGTGCTCGAGACATTAAATAAATTGTGTGCGAAACGAAGCAGTCGGGAGCACTTGAGGGACAGTGGTGTGTATTACGTGCTGCGGGAGTACCACAAGTGGGAGAAGGACCCGACGGTCCTACTGGCTTGTGAGAATGTCGTTGACATTTTGATACAGAAGGAGGACGAGGTCGGAGCAGAAGACCTGAGCAGTGTGCAGGTGCCGGAAGACATGACTGAGAAATTCCAGAAAATGGATGAAGATTATGTAAAAAGTGTGTAAATAAAGATATATTTATAGGGTAAAAATTTAGTATAATATCCCATGATTTGGGGGGAGGGCGGGGAGGGGGGAGGGGGAGGGGGAATGGTGAACCCCCCCTTTGGCACTCCCCCCCTCCGGAAACCCATAGTTACTGAGATATTAATAGTTGAAGTTTTGAGGTTATAGGTGCCAATTTTCACATTCTTTAATATAAGTGGCACCAAAACCTCAGCAGAGCGAATATTGTCTGGACACACTTCCAACCTCAAATCTTCAGATCCATCCTCAATCATACCTAGAACCCAATGGTCCTCAATAACAACTGGCTTCAATTATGAGTCGACGGAGCCCCGCTACGCGGGGCTCCTACTTCTGGGTGGTTTACAAAGAAATAACCACGATGGCTAAGGCGGTAGCTTCGCTGCGCTACGCTCCCGCCTTAGCCATCTAACCTAACCCAATGAAGTCGTATTGGGCCAACTCGGAGTAATACATTGCTATTAATTACCTAAGAATTATATACTGTTCTCATACATTTCCTATATCACATTAAAATATATAAATGTACAGGCAATGAAAAAGGAACATCAAAGAAACGTCAACATGGCCAAATTTCTAAGAATTTATCGAATTTTAAATATTTTTTATCTCGAAAACTACGGATCTTATCATTTTGAGAAGTTGCAGTATTAATTCGTAATTAGAAGACCTTTCAGCCGTAAAATTACCATTAAGCAACTAATAGGGCAAATGTGGGATATTATACTAAAGTTTAGCCATTTATAGTTTAAATGTAGTATGAACATTTTATTTACCATATACATGTAGCCCGCTGTAAAAGTTCTGTATGTATAGAACTTAAACTTTAACATTACCCAAGGACTGCATTGACAATTATAGTGGTCACTCAAAGCCAAGATAATACTTGAGTAAGGTAGTTAAAAAAAAATATAGAAAATGTAAGTAACCCCTGTCATTATCAAGCAAAAAGTGGTGATAATGATGATGAATTACAGCTAAGAATACTCTAGACTCTAGATCACATCAGCTTTTAAACAAAAAAACTAGATCTTAATCTTCTAAGGAGCTGGGATGCCACAGATAGACTTGTCAAACTTATTATATCTCTGTTTATGTTGTTTAGGGGTAAAAAAATAATATACCTAAGCAGTAATATAAACATTATTATAGTTTACTTACATCCAACATTATTTTTACAATTAGAAATAATCATAACAAAGTAAGTTCTAATTAATTACTATTTGTCGGTGTCACTCGGTGCGCGGTATGTCTTGATGCCTTCCATTCTAATCTGCCTGCGCTCCGACGGTGTAGCGCCTCTCGGTTTAATAATGATGTGAGATGCCTTCTTGGCCAGGTCTGGCTTGTAGCTTGAAGCCACACATTCCTGAAATGTAATGATGATAGAAGCATGATCTAATTTTATTTTTTATTAAAGCAGGCTGGCAGTTGAGACAACTGAAATTACTTGTATCAAGTTCTTTGTTTTCTATCAGTGATATACTGAACTTCTAAATTTTTAGTACTTAATATTAATTGCAAGATCAAAACAGTTTTATTTGTTCAGTGAACAAATACCCAAACATAATTAAATACTGTGTTTCAATGCTTGCTGACTCTCGGCAGGCATGGAAATGCAGTATTAAATTTTTCATTATCTTACTAAAATGACTATGTCAAATACAAATATTAAATTGTTACATTGACTAAATTTAATCAAAATCTAGCAGTGGCGAAGGCTGGTTCTCCGTCATAGGGAAGCCGGAGCCTGTATAATAGCTAGGGATTTGGATGAAGATGTTTAAAAGGTAAGCGGTACGGGAAGCTGATAGGAATGGAGTTATAGGAATCCCTCACCACTGAAATCTAAATATTTGTCTTATATTTGCCCATTTGTTTTTTTTTTTTTACCTCCTCCCAGTCTTCCTCACATTCCACCTCCTTAGCTGGTTGGACCGGCACCACGGGCCTGTAGTCATTATCCACTATGTACACTTGGCTGTCGAACATGTCCCGCTTCGGGCAATTGGACACGTGAAACTAGAACAAAGAATACATTACATTAGCTTTATATTAAAATAATAATTGTCGTCTTGAATAACTTACACAAAGAGAGGGATTGAGACAAATATACAAAGCCATGTATTAATAGACATTTTGTTAATTATAAAAAAATTTGAATAGAAGTTATGTATTCCATGACCTTTTTTATTCCATCAGAATGTCACCATTCACCATCCGATTTTGAAATTTAAACTTTTTCTTTTCATGACAAAATTGTGAGCGTAAAATATGCATCTTTGTTTTCACTTCTTTTTGCGACATATTCAATTCTGCAGCAATGTCGGCCCAAGCATCATTTTTTTACAATATTAATTATTTGAGGCATGATAAATGAGCATCGACATCTGGTTGTTAGACCACACTATTTCCATGTTTATAAACTCGCGCAACACACATCCACACCTGTTGACTTGCGTTTAGAAACTAGATGTTTCATTTTGTTCTCCACTCACAGTGGGGAGCATATCAATATAAACAATAACACCTGTCTTATTGACAGTCTGATGACTGATCTGATGTCTGATGACTTTGTCGAAACCGGTCATGTAATATATTATAATTAATGTAAAATCTATGTAAAATACTTTAGAAATGGAAATAGTGCCAGAAGTATTGTGTATTATTACTGTGAAACATGAATTTGTACCAAGAACCTACAGTACAATCAATAACATAACATAAACAATGTTTCATCACCTTTGTCTATAGACAGAGATGATGAAATGCTGTTTATATAAACTGTATTTAAGCATTGTTCATAAACAAATATTGCCTAATGAATACATGCCTTAACAAACCATATTATGTAGATGTCACCGTAAAATTGTAAAAACGGTTAGATTGTAAAATAACTAACAAGATTATGTTGTTGTGTAAAAATGTCGAAAGATTCATAACTATATATTTATAATGTAACGAAAAATGTGTTAAATAATTATCGGCAGCATATTCGCGTCCGAAGTCTATCAACATTTTACAATTTCACTAGAACTTATATTCCTTGCAAAACAAATGACTTTGATTAAGTACCGGACTCAACGTACATCGAGTTCCACATCATTGACGACGTGAGTGGCGTCGAAGGGGCAGATCGCTTTGTCGCAGTTGGGGTACTGCTTGCGGCACTTCTGCAGGTGGATGTGCATACGGTAGTGCTCCACCTGGTGCGCCTTGTTGTAGGGGCAGCTCGTCATTTGGTTGGGACTCGGGGCGGCCATTGCTGGAACGAACGGATTCTCATCAGCAACATTAACAAAGAATCATCGATGACACTGCTCGCTTTGAATACTTTGCAATTTGCAAAAACTTACCTCAAGAAACTTATTCTTGAACTTGTCAACTAAATTTTAAGATAGTTTTCTATAGGAATAATAGCAACAAGTTAGTATTTAGCAATTTATATTCGTTTCAAAATTAGATTTCGGTTTCGGAGATTTATATCTCTCGTGAAAATAATTTTTTAAACTAAAAACAGAAAACCTTTTTTTTTGCTTTTTGCAAGCTTTTTGGTCAAATGTCATTTGACAGTTCTTTTTTTTTTAAATAAGGCCGATACGGCCATGGTCATGTCAAGTTAAAAAGGCGGGAAATGGAATTTTGTTTATGAAACTTAGAAAAACGGTTTTGAAAACATACATTTAAAGACGTTTTTTTACTTTCAGTAGGTAAATCGTAATACTACTTTATTGAATCGACTAACTTGACTCATTTGGACTTGACGATTTAGAAGAAATACGGTGATGAATATTTGAACGCATATTCTATTTCCCGCCTTTTTTAATTTGACACTGGCAAATGGCCTTAGGCTGACTTCATTTATATAAAAAAAAATATCGACTTGTCAATGTCAAATTTAATAATTCCACCAAGTTCCAAATTTTAAATTTGCATTTTTGCATTTTGATCTTTTTTAATAACTTGCAATTTATAAGTTTGTGTTTCATATTTTGCTAAATACCAATTAACATTAAATTATTATCGATTTGTTAAACGATGGATGCCTTGGAGAATCCAGTTCCACTATCAAAAGGAATAAAACTTCAGTAAGTTTGCCTGCGAATACCGAGGGTATCAAATCGAATCATATATTTTATTTCTCATTAAATTACAAAAGCAATAATTATAATAATATGTGTGAGACGTGGAGTCCAAACTCCAAACTAAGGCTGAGCCTGTATATTGGTGGCCAGTCGCCTGACCCGTCGCTAATTGAACATTAATTATTCTATTTAATATCTACATTAATATTTATAATCAGTACATGGAACCAAGATTTGTGATTGGTGGACAAATTTCCACTGTAGAGAACATACAAAAGTGCATGTTTGCATTCTTCCTTCCAAATCATTTCATTATTATATTTCTAAAATACTAATCTTAATAAAACCATGTCTTGCACATCTTCGCGACGTGGATTACAACAAGAGTGGTGCCAACCTCAACACTGAGGTTAAAAACTGGTACTGGTATAAAAACTGAGTAACTGTAGTCAGACTTGTCCTAACCTCTGATCTAAATGGTACAATTTAGATCAGAGGACAGGGAACTAAACAATGTATGTGTATGTAAGATGTATGGGAGCATACAAGCAGCACCCTTAACTGCAAGCGGCAACTAGAAATTCTGCATGCAACTCGGTAATATTTATACTCTCGGTGTGAGAGCGGGATATAAAATATTACCGAGTCATATATGTAATATAAGTGAATTGACATAATAATACTATCGGGACTCTACTTTTCATTTGTCTCTCTGCCTTAACTTATAATCCACGATATTTATGATGATAGAAAATCTGTCATTTGTCAAAATTTAAAATAATTGTATAAAAATGTGTTGTAGGGAACTCTTAAATGGTCATGCAGAGTTGCACATAGATGTGGACTTTAAGAGGAAAAATCATGACGTCATGAATGAGTACGAAGATGACTTGTTTCCGGACTCTGAAGATGACAGGTATGTTCATGTAACAAAGTAATCACAGGGTGTAAGACAGTAAATTAATAAAAACCTAACCAAGAGCATGTCAGAAAATGTCTAAAAGGAGGGTTCTGTAAGTCGACCTATGCATAGACCAAAGTTACATTTGCAAAATCCTTACTTTACAGGAGAGCAACAAGAAGGTTTACTTGGTAAATTCTTGCTCTTGTTTTATTATTGGCCTAGCCCAAAAAATATTTAAATAATCTTGTAAATAGGTATAAACGAATGTTTAGTTAGTAATAAAATATATTTTAGATTAATATATTGTTATTGAAATGTGTATAGGTGACTATGTAACTATATACAGCAACCATATACAGCGGAAACCAATATGTCCATATGTTTGGTTGTAACTTTACTCTTGGGAAAAGCTTCAGTGTTATATATATTCTTGTTTGTTTTTTTCTTTTCAGTTTTTCATTATGTACCTACTACTTAGTTTGGTTCACTTTTTACGCAGTCGGGTTTTTAAATTTTTTAATTATTATTTTTTATTTGCCTATACTCTACCGAACCCGAATATTTGGTCGGACACTAAACTATATTAAATTTCATACATTTCTATTCATAATTACAGAAGCTACAAGCGCGGACAGACAGATCGGCTCTGCTCTTCTCTTTTCCCATGACCTGGGAACAGAGAAGAGCTTTTGTTCTTTCAGCGGGATTCGAAGCTTGAGCCCCAGCTTGAGCACCACCACGCTCAACCATTGAGCCACAGAGGTTATAAGAGATAATAGAGCCATGGTACAAAGTTGTATTTTGGCATTGAGCAAAATTTATTCTCTGTAATAACATACTTTATGAAATTTTCATCTGTAGTCTACACTAATATTATAAAGAGGAAAGATTTGTTTGTTTGCATTGAATAGGCTCCAAAACTACTAGATCGATTATGATTGAAATTTGGCACAGATATTGAGTAGATTATGGAGAAGGATATACGACGCTACTTTTATCACGGCAAAATGTACGGTTCCGGCGGGATTTTCTTTTGCACGCACAAAGTCGCGGGTAACATCCAGTATTGTATAGTTCTTTAACAGATTATGTTGCTTGGGAAGTTAACCGGTAACATTTGTATGTTTTAGTGAATCGGAAGACATCTTGCAAACTATAGAAAAATCCACCAGCAAACTGATGCTGGAGAGTCCCAACTACATGAGCTTCAAGGACCTGGCGACAAAGATGATCGACTGTCTCCCCAGCGGCGATGTTAAGATGTTGATCATAGAGGAAGGTAGCCCACCATTTCAAACCATAATATGAAAACTGATTTGTCTATGCTAATATTATAAAGCAGAGAAGTATTTTTGTTAGCGTTGAATAGGCTCCAATTTACAGATGTAGATTAGACCACGGGGAAGGACGTAGGCTACTTTTATCGCGGCAAAATGTACGGTTCCCGCGAGATTTCCTTTTGCGCGCCTGAAGTCTGGGGCGACATCTAGTATTTAAAAAAGTTAAACATATTATTACAATAATGATTAATCTCATTTTAAATATTGTGATTTTATTAGTAAGTACTTTAATTTGCTCAATTAATAAGGCAGTATAAACACTATCAATAATAATTATATCTTTTTTATGACGTGAACCAGGAAACGAGCAGACGGCTCGCTTGGTGGTAAGCGATTAGCGCCGCCCATGGACACTCGCAACACCAGAGGAGTTACACTTGTAACTCCTCTGGTGTTACTTGCGACTCGCGTTCCTGGTCCTTAAAATCCTTAATACTCCCTTTTCGTCTCCGGTAACCTCACTCGGAGCAAGCGTTATTTAACGCCGGTTTTCTGTGTGGTCGTCGTATTTATCCGGTCGAGCTGGACCATTCACGCCGAATCGTGGCTCTCCCACAGTTAAATCTATGAAAGCTTTCACACCACTTCCGTCTAGTCAATTCTCGAAGAACTTTTATATATTTAATAGTAGACAATATTATATTTAAGATTTTTACTATATAATTTTTAATAGACGTCCATGACCCAGGAACACATAAAACTTTTTTTTGTTCCCTGGCGGGACCTCTGACCACTGAGCCACAGAGTCCGTCCACAAATTTTCCAGGTGATGGTCCGTTGGTGTCTACGGAGGCCGAGGTGACTGTGCACTATGCCGCATACTACGAGCACAACACCATACCATTTGACTCCACTCTCACCATGAACTATGGGGAGCCCATTGTAAGTTCATTTATGTTTATTAGAATATCTTATGAACTTACTGTTTATAGTATATTATATTGCCCGCTACTTCGTGCGTGCAAAAGCTAATTTCGCATAACGCATAACATTTTTCCGTGATAAAAAGTAGCCTATGTCCTTCCCTGTGGTCTACTCTACATTTGTGCCAAATTTCATCAAAATCGGTCCAGTAGTTTCGGAGACTATTCAATGCAGACAAATAAACTTTTCCACTTTATTATATAAGTATAGATAATAAAAGTATAGATTACATCAATCCAAAATTAGGAGATCTGATTATATCTGTACTAATATTATAAAGCTGAAGAGTTTGTTTGTTTGAACGCGCTAATCTCAGGAACTACTGGTTTGAATTGAAAAATTATTTTTGTGTTGGATAGTCCATTTATCGAGGAAGGCTTTAGGCTATATAGCATCATGCTAAGCGCAATACGAGCGAAGCATCAATCAAGAATGTTTCAAAATCGGTGGTTTTTTTTCCTTTTGATAGCTTTCGCTGCGTACACTGCGGAAACGGTTAAAGTTTCGCTAAAATTATGTATGACAGAATTGTTCCCCTTTAAAAGTTCTAAAAAAAAGTCCGCGACTGTATATGTCTATCTTTTAAGGTTGGCTCACAATAACCTTTTTATACTAACCAAATTTGTTCTAAAATTAAGCATTATTTGTGAGGGTGTTCTCATAAAGATGATATTAATGTTTAATGTTTATACAAGTAAAAACGTTATTCATTACAAGCATTCAATTTAGAAGAAATTTGCCATTTACATCATTTGATTTCAATGGGTATTTTAGAAGATATCGCAGTAATAAAATAATCAAGTATGCAATAATGATGTGCGGCGCGCGGCGGGCAGTCGTGAGGGGGAAGCGCTTCTCCTTCTACGTAAATGAAGTCGCGGGTTTTTAGCGATATCCCAAAGTAACTGTTCCACGCGGACGAAGTCGCGGATAAAAGCTAGTAGCTATATTGAGCTATATATAACATTGAGCCAATTGCAAATATTTTTTTTTTTTAACTCCCTTTCTCCTGCAATCTGTCTTTCGACATTGAGCTGGATTTTTAAAGTGAATATGTCGTGGGCGTGTATGGTACATATCCAGTGATATGTCCATATTAGTGCTAACTCCTTATGCCATCAGGTCCTGTGGAGCACGTCTTTTAAGCCTTTTGAAGGTTGAGTTCGGCTCTTTGCTCATCAACTCCCTAGCCAGGAGGTTGGGGTGCTTATCTATCCTTTTTGAGTATTTTTGTAGGGAGTTTTTTATTTCCTCCATAACAGACTCCACATTCAGGTCTTTATGGAGACGCGTATTTGGTATATACCAGGGGGCGTTAGTTATCATTCGCAGGGTTTTTGACTGGAACCTCTGCAGGATCGCTATGTTTGATGAGGATGCTGTTCCCCATAGCTGGATACCGTAGGTCCAAACTGGCTTTAGAATACATTTATAGAGAAGAAGTTTGTTTTCGAGATTGAGTTGTGATTTTCTGCCCATTAACCACTGCAGTTTAAGGAGCTGGAGATCAAGTGCTTTTCTTTTTGTTTGGATGTGCTTTTTCCACGTCAGCCTACGGTCCAGGTATACACCAAGATATCGTACGTCATCGGATTGTGGTATTTTGATTTGATTTAGCTCTACTTCGGGGCATGTTTCGTGTCGCAGACTAAATGTAACATGTACTGACTTGGTTTCGTTAGCCTTTATTTTCCAGTCTTTTAACCAGCGAGATACTTCGTCTAAATTTTTTTGTAACTTGATAGATGCTCCAGTAGCTGTTTCGTCGACTGCTAATATCGCAGTATCATCGGCATACGTTCCAGTCAGAACATGTTCTGAGTGTGGTAGATCTGATGTATATATTAAATAGAGTGTTGGACCCATTACACTTCCTTGGGGGACCCCAGCCTCTATTTCGTGTAGTTTTGTGATGCTGTCGCCATATCTCACATAGAAATGTCTGCCATTTAAATAAGATTTTATTAAAAGATAGTAATTTATGGGTAGGTTCTTCCGGATTTTAAATAGGAGTGCATCGTGCCAAACTCTGTCGAATGCTTGTGAGATATCTAGGAAAGCAGCAGAACACCAACTCTTTTTTTCAAACGTGTTGTTAATTTTTTCAACGATTCTGTGTACTTGTTCGATCGTGCTGTGGCGGGGTCTGAAGCCGAATTGGTGTTCGGGTATTAATTTAGCTTCTGAGATGATTGGAGCTAGACGGTTAAGAAGTAGGATTTCCAGAAGTTTAGACGTCGTGGGGAGAAGGCTGATTGGTCGGTAAGATGTGACATTTGTAGTGTCTTTTCCAGGTTTAGGAATTAGAATAATTTCAGCTACCTTCCATTGCGGTGGAATAAAATTTCTCCAAAGGCAGGCATTAAACAATTGGGTAAAATATTTGTATCCCGTTTCTGGCAACTCTTTTAAGATTTTGGCTGTGATAAGGTCATATCCTGGGGATTTATGAACATCCAGTTTTCTAACAGTGCCAATTACTTCCTTTGTTGATATTTTCCTGATGGGTAGGTCATTTTGATAGGTTTCTGTGAGAGCATTCGAAACCTCATTTAACTTTGTGGATCCGCAGTCAGCCTTCGGGGTGAACACCTTTTGATAAGTGTTGCGCAAATACTTCAGCTTTATCCCTATCGCTTTTAGCCCAGGTACCGTCCTCCTTTCTAATGGCTGTCTGGTGAGTAATAGGCCTTTTCAAGTTTTTTGTTGCTTTCCACAAGGAATACTCAGTGGTTGGTGTAGCGTCAAGGCTTTTGAGGTAGTTTTCTGTGGCAATTTGTTTTTGTTCTGCGAGTATTTTTTTTAGTTTCTTGGTTAGTTTGTTGAATTTTGCTTTATGATCCGGATATTTTGTGGTCTGCCAAAGTTTTCTAGCATCGCGTTTTTCTTTAACCAAATCTAGCGTTGATTTTGGATAGGAGTTAATATTTTGAGTATTCACTCTTTGGACAGGGGTAGCTAACCATGCAGCTTCTTGAATTTTGTTGTTGAAATGTTCAACTGCCTCAATCACATCATCGTCTGATTTAAGGGGTATTTTAACATTCAATGAATTTGTAACTAGTTCTCGAAAATATGACCAGTTGGTTTTGTTATTATGCAGCTTACAAATATTTTCTCTTTTTTCTACTGAGGAATTGACTTGTGCCATTACTGGTGAGTGGTCGGAAGACAGCTCAAAGCAAGAGTTGCACCTGATTGAAGAGGGAGGTAATCCTTTGCTCACGAAGAAATCTACAAGGTCTGGTTTCTTTTTTGTATCAGTTGGCCAATATGTTGCTTCGCCAGTGGTGCTAACTGTTAATTTCAGGGATTGTACTGATTTAAGAAGTTGTCGTCCTTTAGGAGTAGTAATTCGAGCCCCCCCAGTCTCTATGTTTTGCGTTAAAATCGCCGCCGGCTATAAACCGGTGTCCCAAAGTGACAAAGAAGGCAGAATAATCTTCGCATTTCATATTATGCTTGGGCGGTATGTATAGTGCTGATATTAATAGGGGGCCTCTGGTATCCTCGATTATTATGTTCGTGGCTTGTATTTGATCAGTTTGGTAAGCATTTGTAGCGTAATGACGAATTTGTTCTTTTATAAATATAGCCGAGCCACCGTGTGCAGTACCATCTGGGTGCAAGGTTTGGTACATCTTGTATTTTGGAATGTTAAAATATGTTTTTTTTTGTGAAGTGCGTTTCTGAAACGAGGAGTATGTCAATTTGGTTGGTCTCAATAAATATTTTGACTTCTAGAGAGTGTTGTGGTAAGCCATTGGCATTCCAGAGGGCTATTTTGAGCTGGTGGAATTTTTACTCATAGTAGACATTAAGTTTGTTAAAAGGTTTGTCATCACACACATCTGGTTCATAATTTGATTTAACATATCAAGAAGGTGTTTCATTTCAACGGTTTGTTGGCTTTGGGTGTTTGCATTACGTGTAATGTTCAGGTCTATTTGAGAGGTTTTTAGGGTGTCTGCGTAGGTTCTTTGGCTCCTGTCGTTTGATGTTTCTGAGCAGTTTTTCTTGTACTGGGGCTCACTAGCGTTTGTTGGAATAGAGCCAGTTTGCACGTGCGGTACTTGTACTCTCCTGTTTCTAATAGGCGGGTACTTTTGTTTTTGCAGTTCTTTGAAGACAGTGCAGCCTTTATAGTTGGCCGGGTGATTTCCATTGCAAAGGACACATTTAACGGAATCTGAGCGCTCTTTTCTATCACAGTGGGCGGATAAGTGATTTCCGGCACATTTAATGCACTTAGGTGTGCGATGGCAGTAGGATTTTGTATGTCCGTAATGCTGGCAGTTTGCGCATTGCGGTATGTTACGTACTGGCCTTGGTGGTTCGAATTTTATGCGGTAATTTAGAAGATTATTAATGAGGGGGACAAAGCCTAGATTACCTAGGGCAAAGGAAGGGATCGAAATCTGGTGCGTAGGAAATGAGGGGATAGTAGAAGGGTAAAAGGGAAAGCTGGAAAAAGACACAGGAAAATACACGGAAATAACAGGTAGGAAATAAAAGAGAAAGGAATATAGAAAGGAAAATAACAAAGGTTTACCAATTACTTCGAGCTGTGGTGAGGCAGGGATTCCTTGTTGACTTGTCGACTTGTCGGAGCGAAGTACGATTTGTATGGCGATTGGCCCTATCTTTATACTAGTCTGACAATCAACCTTCTAGAACATTCCATTCCTCACCCCCTTAGCTCGAAATATCGTTTATTTTACATCAAGGCAACATTATTTACATAAAATACATTTTTCTTAATATTCTAAGACATATTTACAACATATTTTAATATGAATAAAACTTGGAAAATTGTCGGGAATTGAGTGAGCGAGGAAAATAGGTTTTTCCAGTATTTATATTGCCTCGTCCTCCCCTGACTTAACGGGCGTTCGCTCCGTCCCTGTCTAATAGTAAGTCTCTCTCGAGACCGAGGCGCTCCCTAGTAGCAAAAATTTGCAACTATGGACTTTCTTTCTAGATAACTCACTCAACCCCCGCACAGCTAATACCCTTACATAAAACTAGGTCATATTTTATCAATTTTAACAATATTTCGCTAATTACTATCACAATGAATTGAGAACAATGGACAAAGTTATATAATCATAAGTATGAGTCTAATAAGAATGTTAAGACAATGGCTTTTGTGAAACAATGGCATCTAATAAGATTTTACATGTACTATTGTTACGTATTACGCAACGAGTTTTTACTATTTTTACTTTAAATTGCAAGCTCTAAGTTATAACGATTTGTTATGTTTTTAAAATTAACTATTTACATGGTTTTATAACTAATTCGCTACCTTCTAATCGTTCGTCGTGAACATTTCTCCCGCCGGTCGCGCAGGCGACACTACTCCCGGCAGCACGACGATCTTCTTGCAGGGCCGCCGGAGCACGTGGCCGTTGCTGGTCTCGACGTCCACTACTCGTACCACGCCGTCTTGTCCTGGATACGTCTTCTTAATGCGGCCTCTCGGCCACACGTTGCGGGGCAGGTTGGGGTCGCACACTATCACGACCTCGCCGACTTCGGGGGCGGAGCCAATGGAATGAGGCTCCCGCCGGTGTTGGAGCAGGGGCAGGTACTCCTTGACCCACCGCCGCCAGAACTCGTCCGCCAGGTGCTGCGCGCGCTTCCACAGCTGGCGCGCAGTGATGCCGTCGTCTTCTGAGCGCACAGGCGCCGGGACGTGGCAGTTGGACCCCAAAAGGATGTGGTTTGGGGTCAGTGCCTCTTGATCTTCGGGACTCACGGCCACATGAGTGAGAGGCCGCGAGTTCACGACGTTTTCGACCTCCACTAGTAGGGTGTGGAGGGTCTCGTCGCTGGGATGTTTCTCGTGCAGCGTGACTCGTAGGCCTTCTTTGACGCTCCGCACCAGTCGTTCCCAGGCGCCGCCCATGAAGGGAGCGGCGGGGGGAATGAACCGCCAGTTGATGCGGCGGGCGTTGACCTCCTCTTCTAACGTTCGCCAGGCTTCTTTCAGCTCCTTTTCTGCCGCCTTGAAGCACGTTGCGTTGTCCGTCCAGAGCTCCGTCGGTTGTCCTCTTCTCGCGATGAACCTCCGCAGCGCGGCTATGGCTGAATCCGCGCTGAGGGAGGTCACCACCTCCAGGTGGACGGCTCGCACGGTGAGGCAGGTGAATAGGGCCACCCACCGTTTCTCTCGGTGGCGGCCGACGGTCACCTCGACCGGCCCGAAGTAGTCGAGCCCGGTGAAGGAGAAAGGGCGCGCATGGTGTGTCAGGCGCGCCGCTGGTAGATCGCCCGTGGCTGGGCTGATTGGTTTCGCCTTTCTCAGGCGGCAGACTTGGCAGGTACGGATGACGCCTTTCACTGTGGGGCGAATACGAGTTACCCAATACCGCTGTCGTAGCTCGTTCACCGTCGCCTCGACGCCGCCGTGTAGTAGCTGCTCGTGCACGTGTTGTATGTATTTCTTTGTGTATTCGTGGCCGCCGTCCATAATGATCGGGCAGACGGCCTCTTTACTTACATTTTGCGCGGCCGCGACTCTTCCTCGGAGCTTGATTAAGTTGTTTTCCACCTTTACACTCAGCGAGGCGAGACGATCTCCCGCCGGTGGGGTGCGATGGTCCTCTATTCTTTTCTTCTCTGCGTGATAGCAGTCTGCTTGCATTTTTTGAAGCCAAAGCGTCTCGGCGCGGTCTAGGTACGCCGCGTCGAGACATACGTATCTTTTTTCGCTGCGTGTAGGGATTGCACTATTTTCTTTACCTTGTTTTTTGCGCCGAGGATCCCATGTCGCGTCGCGCTCCTTATTTTTCAGCGTGCGTTTTCTCGTAGCGGCAGTGACGTGTTTTTTCGGCCGACATAAATCTATAAATTGTAACACTCGGCCGGTGGCGCGCAACAATACTTGCCATTTTTGTATACGCGTTATGTCTGGTAAGTAGCCGCGTCGCGCCTCCGTACACGTCGCGTGGCACCTTTCTTCGCCGGTAATTACCTTTTCGCTAGTTTTCTCCTCGGTCGGCCAGTGTTCCTCTTTGTATTTCAGGAACGCAGGCCCGTGGAACCATCTGTGTTCCCCGTTGAAGTCGGCCGGCGTCGCTCGGGTCGCGTCGTCGGCTACGTTTTCCTTTGTAGGCACCCACCGCCACTCACTCACCTTTGTTACGTCCTCAATTTCGGCGAGGCGGTGCGCGACGAACGTCTTGTAGGCCCGAGGCTCAGCTCTGATCCAGGCCAGTACGGTTCTTGAGTCGCTCCAATAAGTTTTTCTTACGAATTTCCACTCGTGTTCGTTTTCCACGGTTTTCGCTAGGCGCGCTTCTAATAAAGCCGCTTGAAGTTCCAACCTGGGGATAGAAATCGGTTTTAGAGGGGCTACGCGGCTTTTGGCCGCCACAAGTGCGATGTTGACCGCCCCGTCGTAGCGCTGGCTTCTAACGTAGACCGCCGCGGCGTAAGCCTCTTCGCTGGCATCTACGAAAGTGTGCAGTTCCCTCGTAGCGATAGACGGGCTTGTGTCGTAGCAGCGCGGTACCTTAATTTTTTCGACTGCGGCCAGCGTTTTTGTCCACGTTGTCCATCTCGGGGCGAGCTCCTCCGGTATCGGCTCGTCCCACGCGGTACCGTACCTCCAGGTTTCCTGCATAAATTTCTTTGCCGGCATCGTAACCGGTGCCAGCAAGCCGAGAGGATCGAAGAGGGACATAATAACACTGAGGGCTTCTCTTTTAGACGGGACTCGCTCGTTATTTATAATAAATGTGGGTACCTTGTCGCGGTTTATTTTGAAGCTTAAATTGTCCTCCCGGACCTCCCACGTTATTCCTAAGGTTTTCTCGGCGCCGGCTTCTCCGAGAGGGACGACTGCGCCTTCATTTTCACTCGCGAAGTGTCGTTGTAGTGCCTCCTTATTAGACACCCATCCTCGTAGCTCGAAGCCGGCGCGGCGGTGAATGCGGTCCACGCCCTTAGACACCTCTAGTGCCTCCTCCTCGTCTGTAAAGCTAGTTATATAGTCATCCATATAGTGGCTTTTCTTTACCTCCTCCGCGGCCCTCGGGTACTCTTCAACGAAATCTTCGGCATTTCGGTTCTTAATATAGAGTGCGGTGCACGGCGACGACGTAGCACCAAAAACCAGCGATGTCATTTGATATTCTTGAGGCCTTTTTTCCCTTTCGTTGCCTCTCCACAGGAATCGTAGCGCATCGCGGTCCTCTTCGCGTATTTTGATCCTCATGAACATTTCCTTTATGTCCGCTGTTACGGCTACTGGGTACCTCCTGAACCGCATAATTACTCCCGGCAGCGACTGCAGGGTCTCAGGGTCGACTCAGGTCTGGACCGGACAGCAGCATGTCGTTGAGGCTGCGGCCATGGGATCTGGCGGCAGCGTCGTGTACCAGACGAATTTTCGGTTTCGCCGGGTTACATACCGGGAAGTGAGGCAGGTACCAGGTGCGTCCGGACTTCGGGGCTCCAGGCGCCGGCACAGCATACCCCGACTTCAGCAGGTTTTCTATCCTTTCTTCATATTTACCTTTCAATTCGCTGTCACGGTCCAGCTTTTTCTCCAGGGACTTCAGTCGCTTCACAGCATCATGGTAGTTGCTCGGGATCTCTTCCTCTTCATTTTTCCATAGGAGAGATGTCTCGAAGCGGCCGTCAGGAGTCCTTTTGCTGTTTTTTCTCAGGATTTCTAGGGCCCGCTCCTCAGGATCGTTTCTGGGCTTGCGTGGCTCTATTCCTAGACTTTCCAATTCGAAGAACCTCTTCATCATGCTTTCCATACCTTGTTCCTCACTTGCAGCGACGGTGTGACCGCAGAACGCTACTGGCTTGTCGTAGGACGTGCGATATCCGTGCAGCACCCAGCCTAGCCGTGTGCAGGAGGCGACCGGCTGGTTCTTTCTTCCTGTCCTTACCTCGAGGGCTACCAGCATCTCCCAGTTGTCTTGCCCGATGAGTATCCTGGGGCGGGCATCCTGGTACAGCAGCTGGTCTTCTATATCCCTCAGGTGTACGCAGTCCTTGAGGTCCTTCTTTTCGACCGTTTGACTGGCGAACGTCAGCTTGTTGACCGTTCGCGCCCCTTTCATGACGTACTCGTTGCCGCTGTCTCGCCCTTTAATTCTGACGTCTACCTTTTTGCTGTCCTCATGCTTGACAGTCTCGCTGACGCCTTTCACCCACATGTTGTCGCGTGGGCCGTCGAGGTCCAGCAGGTCAGCAAGCCGCTCGTCGATCAGCGTCACCGTGCTGCCGTCGTCCAGGAGGGCGTAGGTATCCACCCTGGTGCTATTTTTACCTGTGACGGTGACTGGAGCGACCTTCAGGAAGGCTTGCTTGTCCTTGATGTGGCTGGCTATACTTACCACCTCGACCGTTGACGCCACTTCCTCCGTTGAACTGGCTGGTGGTGACGCTGCTGGTGCTGTCGGCGCTGCTTGCGGCCTGGGGTGGTGTAGCAGGCGGTGATGTGCCATGCTGCATCCTTCTTGGCCGCACCTCTTCGCGTTGCAGCTGCCGCGGCGGTGTGTGCTCCGCAGACACTGGTAGCAGATGCGGTTCTTCTTCGCCACCTCCCAGCGCTCCTTCACGGATGTGTTGGTGAAGCGTCTGCAGTCGGCGAGGTAGTGTTCCTGTTGACAAACTGGACAAGATTTTTTATTTACAATCGCGGTTGAGTACGTACGTTCGAATCTTTTCTGGCGGGGCTTTTCCTCGTTTATTTCTTCGGGTAGCGCGTAGGCACTGCATTTATCCGCCTCTTCATTGAGGAATGACGTCATCTTTTTCAGGTCTGACGTATCATCTTGATTTTTCGCTGCAAAATCATACCACTTATTTCTCAATATAGGTGGCAGCTTCTCTACAATGTTCTTAACCAATTCTGGGTTGAACAAGTAGTGCACCTTTTTTAATGCTTCGATTGTGGCTACAACATTCGCAATCTTGTTTGCGAACACGCACAATTCGCGCGGACTATCGTTAAGTCTGTGTAGCGCCTTAATTTTTTGTATCTCGTTCATTGCCAGTGTGTCCGGGCGGCCAAATCTTCGCTCCAATGCTTGAAGAATAGTTCGCGGCTCCGGCTGGCTAATTAATAGGCTATTGACCGCTTCTAAGGCCGCACCTTTAAGGCTTCTTCTAAGCCTCGTAATGTTTTCCGTGCTTGAAAACATGCTTTCCGTTTCTTCGTACGCCGCCCTGAAGCCGAGCCAACCTGTAGAATGTCCGGCGAACAGGGGCAACTCTTGCAGGAACCTCGGAGCATCCCTGGACATGCGCACAGCCTGTGTGAGGGCCGCTGCCAGCGAGGCGATGTCTCCTGTCGGCATCTTCCCATTTTCTTCGAGCTTCCGCTTATTTTCCTGAAGCTTTTCCTTGTTATGTCGTACGTCGGCCGGCGGACCTATATTCCGCCCTTGCGGCCATTTTTCCGGAAGGTTTTCCCCATTTTCCTTGGGTTTTCCTTCGTTGTCCTTCAGCTTCTCTTCATTTTCCTGAAGCTTTTCCTTGTTATGTCGTACGTCGGCCGGCGGGCTTGTTTTCTGCCCTTCCAGCCATTCTTCCACCCGGCTAGCCTGGTCTTCCTCTTCACCAGACTGACTGTCCCCATCTTCGTCAGCAGCCAGCGCCCGCTCCTTGGCCAGCCTTGCACGGGCCAGGACGAGGGCCGCCCGGACTTCCTCCAGCTTTAGTTCCATCAGCTTTTCTTCGGCCTCCGCTATCCTCTTGTATTTCCTTGCACGAGGCGCACGCTTCTCTATAATCGTGTCCTCCTCGTGTCTCGCCGTTTCCCCGCTGGTGGACGTCGCTGTGATCGTCTGATCTGTCGTTATCATGGTGGATGCCGTGGTGGGCCCTTCAGCAGCCTCTTCTGCCGGTGGTGGTGGTGGCGCGAGACGTGTCGCTTGTGCGCCGCTCCGCGTCAGCACTCCTTGTTGGTGGTACGCCCGCTCTGCCGCGTCGACGATGCTCGATGTACCAGACTTCGACATCTTGATTGCCCGCGCTGGATTTATACTTACGTGGATTTTCTATCCGGCTCGTTAAGGACCATGAAATGAGGGGGACAAAGCCAAAGATTACCTAGGGCAAAGGAAGGGATCGAAATCTGGTGCGTAGGAAATGAGGGGATAGTAGAAGGGTAAAAGGGAAAGCTGGAAAAAGACACAGGAAAATACACGGAAATAACAGGTAGGAAATAAAAGAGAAAGGAATATAGAAAGGAAAATAACAAAGGTTTACCAATTACTTCGAGCTGTGGTGAGGCAGGGATTCCTTGTTGACTTGTCGACTTGTCGGAGCGAAGTACGATTTGTATGGCGATTGACCCTATCTTTATACTAGTCTGACAATCAACCTTCTAGAACATTCCATTCCTCACCCCCTTAGCTCGAAATATCGTTTATTTTACATCAAGGCAACATTATTTACATAAAATACATTTTTCTTAATATTCTAAGACATATTTACAACATATTTTAATATGAATAAAACTTGGAAAATTGTCGGGAATTGAGTGAGCGAGGAAAATAGGTTTTTCCAGTATTTTTATTGCCTCGTCCTCCCCTGACTTAACGGGCGTTCGCTCCGTCCCTGTCTAATAGTAAGTCTCTCTCGAGACCGAGGCGCTCCCTAGTAGCAAAAATTTGCAACTATGGACTTTCTTTCTAGATAACTCACTCAACCCCCGCACAGCTAATACCCTTACATAAAACTAGGTCATATTTTATCAATTTTAACAATATTTCGCTAATTACTATCACAATGAATTGAGAACAATGGACAAAGTTATATAATCATAAGTATGAGTCTAATAAGAATGTTAAGACAATGGCTTTTGTGAAACAATGGCATCTAATAAGATTTTACATGTACTATTGTTACGTATTACGCAACGAGTTTTTACTATTTTTACTTTAAATTGCAAGCTCTAAGTTATAACGATTTGTTATGTTTTTAAAATTAACTATTTACATGGTTTTATAACTAATTCGCTACCTTCTAATCGTTCGTCGTGAACAATTAATGTCATAAATATTTTTATTATTGCTTTTTGGTTGCAGTTCCACTATAAACATGTGCAGAGGTTTCTTTGTTGCCCTTTGTTTAATATTCCATATGTTGACGGTGTCATGTCCCAATTCTTTTAAGGCAAGCTGTATATCTTCTATGTCTGTGGAAGGATGTATATTTTTTAACACTACTTTAAACGAACGTTCCTGCTTGGGGCGATAAGTATAAAATTCTGTTTGTTTTGCTTCTAAGTGTTTAACTATTTTTTTGTAAGCTTCAGGAATCTTAGCTTGTATTTTGACTCTATTGTCGTTCAGTACTCTTATCTCGTAATTTCCAGAGACGTGCTCATCCAACAGGTGTTTAAGTGGTCTTATATTTTCAACTTTGTCCACGAAAATGGGAGGAGGTTTTATAGGTTTCTCTCTGTTATTAGGAGCAGTATCTGTCACTACCTCAACATCCAGTTCTTCAAATCTATTAGAGGTTGGAATAGGTTGGCTAAGCCAGTAGGTGTTAGGTTTTTTCTGTTTGTGCGCTATGTGTATTTCAGGGCTTTCGCGTTGCCGCTTTCTTTCTGGCATTTTTGTCCAAGTCTCACTATCAGCTGCGTTTGCCTGTGATTCTGAGTTGGTTTGTGAAAGGTTATCAAGATTGTTTAATGACTGTGTTCTTGGTTTATTAAAGAAGGATCTGTGAAATATTTGTTGCGTTAGTACTTTATTTTGCAGTTTCTCTGGTTGTGACTGTGTATTTGAATTTTCATTATTATTATTTGTTTCATCCATATTTGTTCCCACGAGTAAGGTCGAAGTATGTAGGTCGCTAGGAAGGTGACGCCTATTCTCCCTAGAAGGCTAATTCAACGACGTTTGCCAGGTCCGCCGAGGTTGATCGCTAACGGCTGAGTCTCCCACTAGCCATGCAGTCTCTGGCGCGTATCCCACCGTAGACTTGGGGTGAATTTTTATAGAGGCTTTCTACCTCGTGGCCCGGGCAATGAAGCCAAGGCCACCGCTCCTGCGTAAATGATCACAGGGTTGCGGCTTGTGATGGTCATTTCCTACCACCACAGGACTGACACGTTTCCGTGCAGACGCATCGGGCTAGTTAACCGCCGCCCGAGCCTCGGCGTTTTTGTCCGTTTAGCACCACCCAGGGGACACGTGTAGGGTGGGCCTAGGAAAGGTGGTAAATCCTACGGACACGGACAAAATCATCCCCCTAATTGCAAATATAAAAGAAGAGAAAAAAACTTACTAAGTTTGTTCTAACAACTGTAACACCAACCGTTTTAAGGGAATGAAATTCGGTGTTATCTTTATAATTTATTTAAAAAAATGTACAAATCTAATACAGCCGGTAGGTGAGACACAAAAATTTATAATGGGTCGTGGTATAGAGCCTACTTATGATTTTGCCACTTCGGAATTGTAGGGCTACTCTCCTGGTACAACCGTGGAAAGAGGGCGAAGGCTCCAGAACAGCTAGGACGCTGGGGGGACTCCGCATCCAACGGGTGAAGGCAGCAGCGGTGTTGGCCTCAGAAAAGACGCTCAGGACTTCTAGGTGACGGATGTGGACACTCCACGTTCGTAACTCGGAGTAGGGTTCCTGGAATGTACAACCTCCGCCTTAGTCCACTATCCATATAACTGTCTGGCGGCCCATCCACGATGCTCCAAGAAGAGCGCCCGCCACCTACTGTGGTAGCGGAATTGTCGTGGTAGGGCGACAGAAATTAATTACAATAAAAAAATAGAATCAATTACAACTATGAACTAATATCACTTAATAAAGCTAACAAAGAAATGTTTTTAATAATTATAAGACAGAGTTTTTTACATTAAATTATGAAAGTTGAAGGTAGTTCGATAAATTTTTAACTCCTAAAATTTTGAAATATATAATGAAATTATATAATGAACAGCTTGAAAATTATTACTTATAGCTCATATAAACTTTACAGATTTATATCACAATAAATTTACAAGATAAAAAGGAAGTTAAGGCTAACGGTTACGTGTGCTAATAAAACTCACCCTAAGACGGGAATTCCTCGAATAGTCCAACTGGATGATATAGGATCCAGTTATGCACCTTAATAAAGGTGTAATATTGAATTATTACTATAATATTAAATAGTCGGCGGCACGGCGGTCGAGCACAATAATAATTAGGATGATTAGCGTATGCGCAGCCTCGCAGTCTCGTGCCGAATGAGCCAGCGGACGCGGCCGCGGCGCTCGAGTCGTCGTAGGTACACTACGGCCGCTGTATCTTGACGGGTGTGAACATAGGCTCTGCGAACTTTAGCGCATGTACAACTCGTGAAGAAAACTGTTATTGTATTATTTTTATATACCTATGTACTAATAAAATGTCCCTAATACAGTTGACCAATTAGTACAAATAAAATAAATACGAAAACACTGAGAAACAGTTATTGCGCAACCTTCTGCGCGAAGTTCAGACTCGCCAAGGTACATCGGCCGTATTGTAACCGGTTCTATTGTTCGATCCGACGCGTACAATCGCTCACAATCTACTTAACTATTTGATACGAAATATGTACAATCGCTAACAATCTGCTTTATTATTTTTTTATTATTAATACGAAATATTATATTCGAAAGCAAGTCGAACGTTCGTTAATCTTATCAGTAGGTATATTTTATTTATTTATATAAATATTACTAGGGATTAAACTGTAAATAAATTAGTAAGTAAGATTAGTACGTATGGTTAGTAAAATTTAAGATAATATCAATAAAACAAGTGTGATAACACGAAGTCATGTAACGTTCCGTTACACAACTCCACTAGTTTTCGGTTTCATTATCATCAGAAGGTTGCGTGTTCAGATCACGTCGGGGTCACCAATGTGGGAATAGTGTGACAGGCCCCAAAGGGAGATCCCGACCGAGCGAGTTGGTATGCTCGGTCGATAGCGCGATTCAGGACTGTGCGCTGATTGGTCCACCACACTATCTTGCCACTTTTTGCTATAGTCATATCTCTTTCTTTCCTGATAAATTTTCATAAACAATTTTGTTTTCTGCAGAAAATCCAATTGGGCGTTGGAAAAATTATACCAGGCTTGGAAATAGGACTGACATGTGTGAAGGGTCCCAAAGCGAGGTTCAACCTGCTGCTGCAGCCGAAGGTGGCATGGGGCGAGCGAGGAATCCTGCCGCGGATCAGACCTGAACCCGTTCTGTTTGTGGTCGTATTGTACGATACTAATCATAACGACAATGCTGCTGATTTGAGGTAACTAGAGGTCGCCTCTGGTCGAAATTCTCCCATAATCAACAAACAATATTATAAATGCGAAAGTGTGTCTGTCTGTCTGTTACCTCTTCACGCTTTAACCGCTGAACCGATTTTTATGAAATTTGGTATAGTATGTCTTTGGGTCCCGGGAAAGAACATAGAATATTTTATATCCCGAAAAAGTAGTGTTCCCGCGGGATAATGTATTTACGCGGGCAGAGCCGCGGGCGAACGCTAGTAATTCATATATTTTTTTAATTTGAACTTTATTGCGTCCTTTTCTCTTTTCATATTGGTTACAATAAAAATTTATAAGAATTTCACTAGCAAGATTGCTTTGTTGTTTTAGATACAGACAACTACCGAAGGAGGAGCAGAAAAGCTTCGAAGTAACCAAACAGACCGTGAAGGCTATACATTCCCAAGCAAAAACATTGTTCCAAAGTAAGAAATACTCCAAAGCTATTAGATGTTATCAGAAATCAATATCCATGCTCAACATATCCGAGCCAAAGAACGAAGAAGAGGGAGAAGAAATTAAAAAACTACAACTGAATTCTTACATAAATTTAGCCGTCTGCTACTACAAGATTAACAAACCCAAAAACATTATAAACATGTGCAACACTATTAGCTACCTTACAGACATACAGAAACAATGCAAAGCATTATTTTACTACGGCAGAGCTTATGATATGCTAGGAAATAAGGAGAAAGCAGTGGAATACTATAAAAAAGCTTTAAAATTAGAACCGAAAAATAAAGATATCGGTAAAGCTCTATCCAATTTAGACAAATACTACAAGGTGTCAGAGGAAAAGGAAAAAGAGATGTGGCAAAACGCCATTCAAGTTCCGCACGAGAAGAAGAAGGACTTCGACGTCGACGAAGACTTTATGAAAAGTGCGCGGGAAATGTGCGAAGATTTGGCGGGAAGAGACGAGCACACGAAAATAGATTTGCCAACTGGCCTCATGAGGAACGAAATTGATTGTTTGAAAGATATTTGTGATCAGTTTAATTTGATTTGTGTAGAAGACGGAGAGGGAAAGAGAAAAAGGGTATGTGTGATAAAGAAGGTAGATCCATAGGGTAAGGCTTACTGAGCTTACTGATTACAGTTCACTGTACAACATTTACTACAGGTTTTTCAGGAAAGAAAGAAGATTGCCGAGAGACAGTAAAAAGTTGTACTGTAGTTACTTAGTAATAATAGAACAGCAGGGTAGTCAACAGAAAAAAATCGCAATTTTAAATTGTTTATCATAAAAAAAAATCAAGGTTTCAAAATTTATCTGCTGAGGTGGCTGAGAGCTAAAAATATTGATCTAGAAAAGTAGTAAATAGTTTATATGTGGCTACTCTAAAGCCTAATCTTGGTGCTCACTAGGCTAGGCAGTACTCAGTAGGCAGCAGATCTACAGAAGTCTGTGGGAAACATATTATTAGCTGTTGATCGTGGGTTGATCCACTGATTTTGGTGATTGATCTTTTAGTTTTAGTGTTTTCATTTAAAATTAAAGTTATACTCTCTTTTGGTTAACAGAAACATTTTTAACTCAATATTCGTATTTCGTTTTAATTTATAGTATTCTGATGTTTTTGTTTACAAAAATAATTATAAAATCACACCGAGTATATAATACTAATTGTGATTCAGAATATAATTATTATGTTAAACTCACTTTTTAACACTTTTTCAAATCCATTCGGCTTTAAATTAATACTTTCGAGAGCATCACCTCCTAATCTCTAGTGATCTCTCTCTAAAATCTGAACCAAAATTCTCGTATTTAAAGTAGACTTTAATTTTACTTTGATTGGATTGAAAGTGAAGCGACATGATGAACCGTGAACCATGAACGGATTTTATGACGTTTCGACCAATCAGAGAGCGTTTAGCGTTGGTTTAACGTTTATAAAAACACCGTTTGACAATTTTAGCGTATCGGGACTTGGTTGTAATTGTATTAATACAGTTTTTATTTAGCAGAATTGCCGGTTTTCGATATTAAAGTGTTTGCTGGATAGATGTGCTGCTTATTCAGAAATGATCACCAGGATTGTATGTGCCTTAATAATATAGTTTTACTATTTTATAAGATAGTTTAAGACAAAACGTTAAAAACGTTATAAGTATTATGTTACAAATATCAGGATAAATATTTTAACTATATGTAAACATTAAAGTTTCATATATTTTAAATGTTTTTATTGTTTCTTCATTCTCAAACCACCTTCACAGCATTGCATCTTATATAGAAAACTCGAATTTCTCCTGTAATCGTGTTGGCTACTCACACTTGACGACACGGGCTAACAAGAGGGGGAAAATGCACATCGCTAATAATTATTATCTGCGAGGGTTTGGTATCAATCCGGTAGAGCTGAATAGGCAAGCGGACTGAATTTTTTTATTCCATGAATGAATAGTACTCTTAAATATGAGTAACTTCTCAGGAGAAACCGTAATATAATTATCAAAAGTCAATATTTTCAAAGGTACAGCGATTTGTATACAAAATTTCGCAAGTCTCGTAAAAACGCTCCATACTAAACTTAAACTACAAGTGACGTCACTTGTAGGTTATAGTGTATGAAGTATACGGCCGCAGGAATATATTTGTAAATATCTCCGATATTTGTGCGTTTAAGTTCATACTTACCATAATGAATGTTTTTGTATAATATGAGTTAAGTAAACTAATGATGTAGGTTTTGTTTACCAATTACGCAAACAAAAAATAATTTTGTAGTTTTTAAATGTATTTATTTAGTAAACTACACATTAATAATATATTTTTTTTTACATGTAGCAAGTAGTAATGCCTCAATATTTCGGAATATATTAATGAAACTAAATGTTTCAGATGTTGTCCGATCCCCTATTGTAGCTTCCCCCACGTCGTGCTCTTTATTACTTCGCAACGAATCCTTGGGTGGTGTACCTACATAAATCACAGAACGACTAACTCGCGTTTATAACAAGCGTTTTAATAGGGTACCTAGACGGTTTGTCACCATCATGAGTTCTCACTTCTCAGCTAGACTCAAAGAATTTGCAAAACAATGAAAAATAGGGGATGAGACACCTTTTTTTTAATTGCATAAATGAATACTTAGGGCTTTTTCAACCGTTAATTGATGATTTATACAGTATTCTCCGAGCTAAGTAACCACTCTTATACTGTAGTGCCTGGGACAGACGGACAGTCGCTTTTTAAATGTCGTATGGTTGCCCAAGCACATACGGCATTCTCACAACACAGTCAGCCTAGTCCAGAGAAATGACTGGACAATATGTCTGGGGCCAACCGTGTACGGGTTTCCTCACGATGTTTTCCTTCACCGTTAGAGCGTCCATATAATGTTCCTTCTTGATATCTGAAAGTCTCATTGGTACACGCCACAACCTGGGATTCGAACCTGCACTCTCCAGGACCGCGCCGACCCCCGGCAGCGCCTGTGTGCGAAACCCATGAAGCGCCTCTTATTTTTACCAATCTTCATGTTTTAACTTTTCGGTGGCGGCCCGCGGCGCCCTCATCGTCTGTCACACATCGCACACAGGGGCGGCACGGCCCTGGCACTCTCTCGAGTGCGAACCAAACGATTTCCCACTAGGCCACGGAGCTCCATAGCATATAAATGAATAGTACTCTTAAATACGAGTAACTTCTCAGAAGAAATAGTAGGTATATCAAAAGTCAATATTTTCAAAGGTACCTACAGCGATTTGTATACAAAATTTCGCATGTCTCGTAAAAACGCTCCATACTAAAGTCGTACCCACGAGTGACGTCACACGTGGGTGAAAGTGTATCTGGGGGCACGGTATCCGCCAAGACGACCTAAGCGAAGCGCAAAGGCACTACCAGACCACTTTTTCTCGAAGCATTTCGTCGATTTTTTGAACCCTCATAACGGGTTAGGATTATACCAGAATTTGTTCCCAGTAGCAGACTAATTCAAAATGTAAATTTTTATTTGCATAGATTGATTAGATTAGATTTTATTAATATCTAAAAACCTCTGATTTCGTCACTGACTCACTAATGATCAACAAAATTATATAATAGGTTACTTCTGAATGTCCTAGAAAGCTGAAATTCGGTATGTAAGCTAGTTTTAGTACATAAACAACATAAAAATTGTCAAATTTGGAACTTTTATCCTCCAACCCCTTAAACTAGGGGATGAAATTTTGTTAGAGACTTACTTCTACACATAATTATTTTTACTCTAGAGGTCTGAAAATTATTGTAGGGATCCGTGTAAATAAAATAAAAAAGGAAATAAAAATAATAACATAAAAACTGTGACTTTTAATATAATACATCTAACAACTTTAAAAAAAAAAAGAAGTGAAATCCCACCAAAAACATTTTCATGTAAAGTAATGTCAAGACGATACCATATGACTCGCACTGTCAAAAAGCTATCTGCGGGGCTATTACCTAATATTCTGGACATCAACTGACAACCGGCATGGACTTCATTTTGACGTTCGAACTTTTTAAAACACAATTTAAAAAGTTAAAATGTCAAAAAAGACAAGCCTACTGTCATGTCAAACTAAATAGTCCGCCATTTTGTCCTTCATAGAACGAATGAAACGCTCTTTCGACCAATTAAATCGTGTGACGTAGTGCTTTTGACATAGTTCATGAAGCGATAAGACATAGTTCATGAAATGAGAACTGTCAAACAAAGCAGGGGCCTATTGTGCTCTTGGCTTCGACACTTAAAAAAATAAAAAATAAAATATTAAATATTAAATATTAAATATTAAATTAATATATTAAATTTTATTATTTTATATATTATTAATATTAATATTATTAAATATTAAATTATAACATCGGCGGTGTTTCAAAGTATGAAAATCAGTTCATTTGAAATGCTCTTTTTTAGGTCCTTAATAGTTTTTATAATTAAATAATACTATAAAATTTTATATTTTTATAAATTACGTGGTGCTTTAATACACAACAAAACGCAAATTTCAATACAATTATTATCAATATTATAGTTCACTCAAGAGCCATTTTAAAAAGAAGAAGAAGAAGAATAAGAAGCAGTTCATGAAGTTCAACGAAGTTAGGTAATCAGCCCGCAGATCTCATGTAAAACCAAGCTTCTCTCTACTCTACAAGTCTACACGCCTTAACTCTACAAGCCTAACATCACAAACTCTACACCCCAGTCAAGTTTGTGGCTTGGCCGTTTCGTTCCTAGACGAATAGTACTATTAACAGAAAAACAATGCGTGATAAATTGGGTTTCCCGCCAAAACTCCCTAGGAAGTTTGAGTAAAGCGTTCACCGCTGACCGCTTTACTGAATCACTGACTGACTCATTGACTACCCCGGCTATTTGTTTGGATTCTGACTGGACTTTGGACTTGACGATTAAGAAATATGGTGATGAAAATTTGAACGATTATTCTATTTATTCTCGCCTTTTAACTTGACACTGGCAAATAGTTACAAGCCGAAAGCCGACGCCATATATATAAAAAAAAGTCCATGTCAATTGTCAAATCACACAAACGTGTCAAAAAACGTCAGACGTGTTCTTTTGAAATCTGCTTCGCTGCGTACGAATTTGAAAATATAAGAGAAATTACAAAGTAAGATAAAAATTATCAGCGCGATAATAACTCACATAAACATTCGTCCACGTAGTGATCCGTGATACATCGATAGATACGTGCGTGACTTAATTTATCAACAAAGTGACTGAAATCGAAAACAGTTTTTGGTGAATTTCTAAAGTTCAAGTTTTCTCTTGCTTTACAGAAAATGCTACGTTCGGTTTTATTGTTTGCAATTCTGCATTGTGTAGTGTGCCAACAGTACCAGCAGAAAGTTGCGCCGGGAGTCCCCCCACAGAATTATCAGGTAAATTTCCTAACCAACTTAAAATTGAGACACATTATGTATCGCACACTGTATGCGTATAAGTAACAATTAGACCCGAGAATTTAGGTTTAATTAAGTGAACCCCTAGCCATATGTTTCATTTATACTTCAAATATTGTTTATATTTAATTTAAACCAAAAAATTCCTATACTTTAATCAGAATCTCTTGAATATGTCTACAGTTTTATGGACAATCTATAATTCTATACTAATATTATATATGCGAAAGTGTGTCTGTCTGTTACCTCTTCATGCTTTAACTACTGAATCATTTTTTATGAAATTTGGTATAGACATAATTTTTGGTCCCGGGAAAGGACATAGGATATTTTTTATCCCGAGATGTGTTAACTTTAATTCTGACTACAAACTAATATTGTAACTCTGTTCCAGAACTACCAGCAACCGCCCCCACCCCCTCCACCAAATCAGGTAAACTTCCAGTATGTTTTATATCATTGCGTTTTAACCTGTGCTCACCTGGGGGTCCGCAAGTATATGTATGGGGGTCCGCAGTCTCATGTATGGAAAAATGCAAATAAATTGTAATCACTAGACCTTACACAGCGAATGTGCGCCAGCGGGTGGTGTCCGACATCTGAGACTGACTGAAGTAAAAGTAAATGGTCCAAAATTTTTTATTATCCTTTTTATTAAAGGAGTTCTTGATATTATGCTTGATTTCTATCTACTAAACCCTAACCCTACTTAAAAGTAGCAACTTATCATTACAATCTTGTAAGAAAATTACAACTTATGATATGATAATGATATGACACGCAACTTTCTTTGATTCGTCTCTATGACACTCGAGAGTTTAATAAAATTAACTCACTATTGCAGCAACAACAGTACCAACAGCAGCAGTACCAGCAACAGCAGTATCAGCAGCAGGTGCCTGTTCAGCAGGTGCCTGTACAGCAGGTGCCTGTCCAGCAGGTGCCCGTACAACAAGCACAGCAGGGGCACGGACACGGGCATGGTGGTATGTTACCAAAATTTTACATTTGTGTTTTTGATTTGCCCTGACTTGCATAAAAAATAATTCACAAACTGGATTTAATATTAATCTTCCTTTATATGGGTGAGTTTGCGTTGAGCAGAAATTCTCCCATACATGAGATGATTTTTTTGCTTTGAGTAGGACAATAATTTTTTGCCTAAATATCTTTATAATAAGCAGTAGATCATATAACCAAAATAAAACCGTAATAATTGATTTTACCAAACCTTATATTATTATATTTCACCGTAAAATTGTAAAAAACGTTAGATTGTAATATTGCTAGAGATATTATAATATGCTGACACATTGTCAAATACAAATTTTTCCATACAATTGTATGCATTATTTTTCGTTATATTGTAATATTTACCATGCCAATTGGTTAAATGGTATGTGCCCCGTGTGGCCATATTTGTTTGCTTTATTCATAATAATAATTATAATGAAAAATAATGCATACAATTGTATGGAGAAATTTGTATTTCCAGTGATATTACAATCTAACGGTTTTTACAATTTTACGGTGACATATATAACATATTGTTACCTTGTCTAACCCACCTGCACTGGTACATCTTAACTCTAAAAATAACATCTATACAACCGTTTAAAGATCCTCAACTCCTGAACGCGGCCAACATCGCCCAGGAGCGGGACCACATCCAGGAGCACATGGAGGTGCCCATCGACACGTCCAAGATGTCGGAGCAGGAGCTGCAGTTCCACTACTTCAAGATGCACGACGCTGACAACAACAACAAGTTGGACGGCTGCGAGCTCATCAAGTCGCTTATACATTGGCACGGTATGAGCATAGTTTGATACACTATGGGTGATATTTTGTTGCGTTTCGATAGAAACATATTGGCTACATGAAATAGAGTACTATGGCATACCCCTTTTTTTTTAAATTATTTTAGTTACTTTTTTCTAACTTAGTGAAAATTTATTTACAACAGCATACATAAACTAACACTAATTTATTATTATTATTATTACATTGAATCAAGCAGACAGCTGAGACAACTGATACTGCCTCTATCAAATTATTCTCTGTTTTGTTGCAAAAAAGTTATATTTTTAACTTCCCGCTAAAAAATTGGGAAGCTATTGGTATAACTTTTAAACGGCTTTATCAATCAACTCCAAAAACTAATCAGCTCTTAATCTTGAAAAACCACGTCGATCGCCGCTAATCCGGTCAAAATCGGTTGATTCGTTCGAGAGATATCGTGAAGGAAAGAAAACCGAAAAAAAATATTTTTTCGGAATTACTCCGAAATTTTTCATTGAATAAATTTTTATTGTCAATTCATTCAAAGGACTTGAAAAACTGCATCGATTGCCGCCAATCGCGTGATAATGGTTGATTCGTTCCAAAGTTATGACAGTTTGAAATTTTAAAAAAATAGTGTTTTATTCAACTTTCATCACCTTGATGGCCTTTAGGTGTTTTCCTATTTTTTTTTATATCCGTCAAGTGATCAAGTCTGTTCTTAAACTGGTTCAGATTTTGGACTGCAATGACTATACCAAACTCTGACGACACGGTTGCAGGGAATGTTTATGTGTGTTGTTATTTGAGAAGCTGGCAGAGAGCTTCGTGTTGGTTTCATAAATGTGTGTTGTCATTTAGCGTAAATATTTTTTGAATCTCCTGTATCCCGAAACGCAATAAAAAATCACCCGAACATGTACTAATATTAGTTATAAGCTGCGGATTTTCTTGTTTACTTGAGAAGGACAATAATATTTTATATTTTGATTAATTTGGTTAGTTTACGAAGTAACTATTGTAAATTCTGTCTCTGACGCAGTTTAATAGTTTGCTCCTAAATAATAAGAAATCTATTAGGTTTCTTAAGTTTATGCGAATATTTTAAAAGAAGACGTTTACTGTTTTTTCGTGGTATAAACTAAAATGAAAAGTTATCGCGATAAAATCCTTAAAAGTCTTTTAACATAAAATCGACTCTGAATAAAACTATGATGAATGTGAGGAAAACAATTGTAACATGTGATTTTCTGGGAGATTGACTGTTGTTCACTTACCGACAACTGCCCGGCTACCGGGGGAGCAATAATGTATGAATATATTATATGACTTGAATTTCACTTACCGACAACGGCAGGGCGGTCCGGCGTCATCAGTCTTGCTGGCTAGTGGAGCCATTGTTTAGTACTATGTGTATATGTGTGTGGGATGTATGTGTTGTCTTATTAGCATTTTAGCTTTTGTGTAAACGTTTATTTATGGGTTTCCATGATCATATATTCAGCTCTTCAAGTATGTTGTGTATGTCTACATAAGTGCAACATTATCTGGCTCACGTTCCCAGTATTATTTATTGCCTAAATTGTAATTATCCCTACTATTAATTAGAAAAAATGTATAAAAAATAAACTACATTTCTCTTTATTAAAAAACTACACGATTTTCAAACTTCCAATAATACCAAGTCAGATAACGTTGTACACGTGCCT
Source organism: Glaucopsyche alexis (assembly GCA_905404095.1). Taxonomy (NCBI): domain Eukaryota; kingdom Metazoa; phylum Arthropoda; class Insecta; order Lepidoptera; family Lycaenidae; genus Glaucopsyche; species Glaucopsyche alexis. The sequence goes on along the minus strand of FR990061.1, from coordinate 835,073 downwards.
CTGTGTCGTCCTGCTACATTCCCATCCCGTTACAGAGCAGGGCCACAACCAGGAGCTGCCGGCCGGGGCCCCCCCGGTCCAGGAGAAGGTGTTCAAGGACGACGAGCTCACCAACCTCATCGACCCCATCCTCAACGTGGACGACCACAACCGGGACGGGTACATCGACTACCCCGAGTTTGTCCAGGCTCAGCAAAAGAACCGGAAAGATGACCAGCACTAGGGGAAATCGTAGCGTGGCAACACTGACATGACACTATGTGAAAATGAATAAGTTAAAAGTTTGTTCAGAGATATTTTACCTCTAACATAAAAGATATAAGGATCACTCTCATACAAACCATGGAGAATAGAGCTAAGGAGGACTCTCTGGGATAAAAATGTTTCTACTAAAAGCATCAAATAAGGGTGGCGTAACTGTAACAAGGGTGTAAAGCGGCAAAATTTAAACACAATTTAATCTAAGCGTCTTCTTTGGTTACATTTATAACAATATTTTCGCTTACGCGAGTAATTACAATTTCATGATTTTCTGAATTAACTAAGTAGAACTACTTATAGTCATCAAAAAAATTATTAACTAAATTCAACTAACTTCACTCCATCTCTTGTTGCCAACTTCATATCACACACTTCTGACTCTAGCGCTAGTTTTGGAACTATAATTTAACTACTTTTGTCGTACACTTTTTAGCTTTTCTGCCTTAGAGAGATAGTGCTCCTTTACTCTATTCTCCATGGTTTTACCTCTGACATAACGTTCATGCCGACGTCATAAGGATCACACTCGTAGAAAGTCCGAGGTAAAATAATTCGGAACAGATTATTATAGGATGTATTTTAATAAATGTACAGTTCTTTGTAAGATGTACTGTAATATTTTTACTATTTTATAAATAAGAGTCAAGCACAGATACAATATAATTTCAACAATAGAGCACAAACTGATTTTTTAAAGTTTTTTAACATTCCAATATAATTTCAATTCAGTGTTGCCACTCACATAACACTCCACTAAGTATAAGTGAAATTTTATTTTGACTCAATAATTTTATCGAGAGATTCTGATAGTAATTTTAAGTTTTTCTTTCGAATATATTTTTCTCGAATATACGTTCTTTTGTAAATTCTACTTCAAGTAGAATACTTCCGTCCAATTGGAATATTTCTTTTCAAAATTTTTTTAAACTTTCATGCCTTGCATTTAATGCCTCGTCACAAGATGTATCTGTAATCTGTATATAAAGATTCCTTTATAGTTGTATAAATTAATGATTAAGTAACTTTTTTGTAAAAAAAAAAATGTTCTCTTCCAAGATATCTTTAATCATAATGTATTTCAATTTATCATGGTTTAAATTGATTAAGATTAGTTTTTTAAACAAATTAGTTCTGAATAAAATTAATGTTGATGGAAATTATAAATAATAATGTGTTAATGAGTTTTTAAATGACTTTTATATGGTGTAGAGTTTAAATGCTGTTTCATAAAAATGGGTTGTGCATGTCGGTTTGTCTTACTTGAGTTCCAATAAAAGTTATATTAAATATGGTACTACATTAAAACAAACTAGAATACAATTTATATTAAAGATATGATTTGATTACGTATTGTAGTTTGTTTAAATGTAATAAAATAGTTTTTGTTGATGCTATGTTGAGTGCAAATAATAATTGATTTCTATCTATTTTTTCATTATATTCAAGTAAGAGAAAACAATTTTTGGGAGCGCCAACATTAGTGCCAAAAGAATAGGAGGTTCGCACAAAATATTTGTTTAATATTGTCGCTCAAGTAACCACAGCACTAGAGAGGATAGTGTTGTTGTTGTTGTTGCTTGGTTGTTTAGTGTTGTGGTTGTCTGTTGCTGGTTGTTCGTCGGTCAATGTGACGGTTGCCTTTACAAATAAATTGTAATATATTGACGGTGGTTTCCAATTATTTCGACCTAGTCTCGCGGTGAGTCATTGGCTGTGTTCCGCGAATAATGGCGCTTGTTAGCGCTTACTAGCGCTAAAAAGAAAATGACAGTAGTCAGCCAGGATAAGTTTACTAACTTCAGCGCTGACATAATCCGCCATTTTGCTTGTTTATTTTGAAATCAGTAGTGTTTTCGTGTCGTTACGTGTCCTAGAGGTAAATAGCATTTAGCATAGACAGCGCTTACCGCTGAGCAATCGTCATTTAGCTTACAAGCGCTTACATGCGCTTTTTTCGCGGAACACAGCTATTTAATAGCTAAATACTGCATTGGTCGGAAGTGGACCGGCGGGCGTGGCGTGAGTACGAAGTTGAGTAGTTTTTCTAAACGATAATAATTATAAAGTTAATATATTGTTATTGGCTTTATCGAGATTTAAAAGTCACTTATTTCGCATGGGTTAGTTAAAGATGATCTAAAATATATTGTTACTGCTCCATAATGAGGGTTTTTAAATTCGTGACATCTGACAACTTTTTGACACGACAAGGACCGTCGGGTTACCGAGCGCCGCCTGGTGACAGAAAAGAATCGAAAATTGTTATTGACCGTTCTTGATATCACTTCCGCCACCAGATGACGCTTTGTGTGTGTTGGGTCTGCCCCCTAGTGGCAAAAAAAATATAAAACTACCCTCATTAGTCGTCTAACCGCCATACTCAGAGACATTTAATGATTACTTAAGGTGACACTAATTAGAGATTTTGACAGAAAATATATGGGCTTTATGTCAAAACCTGTACTAAGTAACACTTTAAGTAAGCATTAAATGTCTCTGAGTGCGGCCGTTAGAGCATCCAAGTCGTGCGTGCGTGACGCGCACTCTTTGGTGACGTGGGTGACGCGTGTAGCTACTGAAGAATAAATGACATTTGACAACAAAGGTGATGGTACCAAGCCCTTTAAAAAACAAGGGATTTTGTCCGAGTGTGTCGTAACGTGTTGCCGATAAACCCTACTTGAAGCTGGGGTAAGTGTGTTTTACTATGTTTATAATATAAGTAACAGAATCCAGTGTCCATTATAAATACCGATTTATTTTAGACAACTAGACACGCAGCAAGCTTGGTTTTCAGTTTCTTATAAGTACCTACCTACGTCCAAAAATATAGTTTGTACTTATTTTAAATGAGATGTTGCCCGCGACTTGTGTGGGCAAAAGAAAATAGGAACCGTACATTTTGTCGCGATAAAAAGTAGCCTATAGTCCTTCCCTGTAGTCTTACTCTTTGTTTTTGCCAATTTCGGGGTCCTATTCAATGCAAACAAAATATAAAATAAGTATTTTTTCTTTTACATTCGTTGGTATTTGAGATAGAAAATGAAGTCTGAGTACATCCAACCGATCATAAATAGACTTAATTTTGTAACAGGGGTACCCTTCTTTAGGGGTCGTCCATTAATCACGTGATGCCTAAATAGGGAGGGGGGGGGGGTCCGAAAAAAAATCACCAAGTATCACCAAGGGGAGGAGGGGGTATAAGGAGACATCACGTGTATTAATTTTCGAAACTAGTCTATGCATACCGAAATTATTATCGGTTGTATATTCGTAGTGTTGTTTAAATACTTACAAGACATTTGACTCGTATAGTTTTAAATTGCTTAAATTACTCGATTAAATTGTTTTTTAAGTTAAAAATGTTCTTCAAACATCACCTGCTTACTATGTAAAAAAATACACGTGATCTTAGGTGGGGGAGGGGGGATATTATAAAACCTCACCACGTATCACCAGGGGGAGGGGAGGGGTCTAAAAAGTTGTTAAAAACATCACGTGATTAATGGACGGCCCCTTTACTGAGACGCGCTTTACGATGGCGCGGCGTTAAACCATAGGGTGAACCAACACGGCCCGCGCGCGGTGACAGCATCATCAGGAACTAAAAACATTTTCGACTGTATCGTCTTTTATCCATCAGATTTAAATAAAAAAATAAATATTTAAATAATTATATAACCATAAAATATATATATAGAACAAATAAATATAATAAATTTCATTTCAATCTATCCATACTAATATTATAAATGGGAAAGTGTGTGTGTCTGTTTGTCCGCCTTTTACGGCAAAATTACTGAATCAATTGAAATGAAATTTGGTACACACATAGTCTATAGCCCGAGAAAGGACATAGGCTACTTTTTATAGCAGGAAAATGTACGGTTCCCGTGGGATAATTTATTTACAGTTACGTCAAAACTACTAAACCAATTATCATGAAAGGCACAGATATAAAGTAAACCACGGGGAAGAATATAGGCTACTTTTTATCGCGGGGAAATTTGCGGTTCCCGTTGAATATTTTATTTACACTTTCACGTAAAAACTACTAAACCGATCATCATCATGAATTTTGGCACAGATATAAAGTATACCACGAGGAAGGACATATTATAGGCTACTTTTTATCGCGGGACATATACGGTTCTCGTGGGTCATCAGCTAGTTAAATATAAGATGAAGGGAATATGCATGAAAATTTAATTTGCCTGAAATATTTTTTTCCCTGTTCTTTATTGTCGTCACATTATAACTAAAAGGAATTTTTTAAATTTAGTTCTTATTTAAACCGAAAAAAAAATATATAAAAAATGCAAAATCAGCCCGGGATATTTAAAATTGCGAAACGCGTCACCATTGGTCGAGAGTCGCGACCAATGGTGACGCGCGTGTGACGTCACACTACACGACGCTGTCTTTTGTGACAATGATATGACTGACGTTAAATTGAATTTTATGCTCTGACTCGTCTATGATTTTAACTGTCAGCTGTCTTTTTTCGTGTACGATGACGTCACAACCCAAGCCCGCGAAAATGGCGTGTTTAAACCGCGCAAAAATTATAGTGATTTATAAACATTTTTTCCAGCTTAATGGATAATATTTTGGATGTGTTATATATGTTTTTGGTAATGTTATAACCAGTAGAAACGTTTAAAAAAATAAAAAAAAAAATACATGCATATTCCCTAATTTGCCAGTTTGTACAATACAATGTATGGTGTAACGCCATCTCGTGGGAGGTGGCGTTAACACAGACAAATACAGGTTTAATTCCTTTGTTTAATCTTGCTTGAATCCTCTGTTCAGATGCAATATAATATAAACGTAAACAAAAAGAACAGGTAGATCACATAATGTCACTAATTTATAGTGCAATAAAGAAATACTTACAACGACACGTTATTTAGCTATGGACTCATTATGGACTCGCTAGCCGGGTTCTGGACATGAATACGAGTACAAGTCGTCTATAGCTAACTATAAAGACGACTCGGATACAGGTTCTGGGCACACGAACGAATTATTGTTCGACCCATATGCTGGGTTCTTGGCGCTGTAGGTGTTAATTTGGTCGAAATACTCTCCTGCTACTTCCGCTCGTGTTACAGGCAAGGTAGACGAGAGTCACGCGGCGTACTCCGACGACCAGATCGAGGCGGTGCTGGAGCAGGCGCTGGGCCACGTGGACCTGGACGGGGACGGATATGTGGACTACCACGAGTACAGACGCAGCATGTCCCGGGCTCAGCAGAGTACAGTCGCTCGACAAACAAAAGAATAAACATCTTGACGCTTGACTTTCTTACTTTACTGTTTGCCTATTATACCTACTTACTTTCGTGTGATGTTTTGTTAAAATAACACATAAATAATATTATTATTATGTATATTCTTCAATTTCCTTCCCTTAATTCTTTATTTAACATCTGTCGCTGGTTGTTTTTAATTCCTGACGCAACAAGAGGTGAGTTATACCTATGTTTGATGTGTCTGTCTGTCTGTGTGTCTGCCTATGGCATCGTAGCTCATAAGCCAATGATCCGATTAAGAAGCGGTTTTATTGTTCGAAAGCTCACGAAATCGAGAGAGTTTCATTTCAATTCATCATATCTCGTTCACTGCTTGACAATTCGGAGGTTACTTAATTTTCTTTTGTTTACTATACAATGAATGAATGAAATGTTAATGTTCTTTGTATGGAGTTCAGGTAAACAAAATTTCTTTTATGTAGGTACATACCTACAGTACCTACCTACCTGCTCACTAGTTAATAAAGCGCCAAATGATGCATAAATCTTCCTAGTTTCTAGTGTCACAATATTGTACCTAATACCTATTGCCTAATGCTTTTAATGGTTGGAATCTAATAACTAAGAATCCTCTATAATAATTACCTACTACATAAGATAATACTTTAGCTAAAAGGTCGCTTATAACCGGCCTATTGTCTGCTCTTTTCCTTAATCACTCCCATCGTTAATTAGTGTCTGATGAGGACACTGTCCCCAGGTCCGCAGGCCGTCGGTCCCCAGCCCACCGGGCTTGGTATACCAGGACCTGTCGGAGATCCTTCATCACCCCCTATCTAGTGTGTAGTCTGATGAGGTCCCTGTCTCCAGGTGAGCACACCGCCGGTCCCCAGCCCACCGCGCCGGTATACCAGGACCGGGACCTGTCGGAGATCCTTCATCACCCCCTATCTAGTGTGTAGTCTGATGAGGTCCCTGTCTCCAGGTGAGCACACCGTCGACCCCCACCCCACCGCGCCGGTGTACCAGGACCAGGACCTGTCGGAGATCGTGGAGGGCGCGCTGAAGCAGGCGGACACCAACAATGACGGGTTTATCGACTACGCCGAGTTCAAATCCGTTACTGTGTGAATAAAATTACTTCAAATTACCTATGTTGTTTTTTAATCGTGCAATAAGCATGGAAACGAGTAAATAATAACTCCCCACACCGATTTCGGTGTTTTCATTGAAACCAGGCCAGTTACGCAGGAGTAATTTTATAGTGCCCAAGTGTGTGTACACAAGAGCACTCTCTCTTCCTTTACTCTCATAATCCAGTGGGACGGATAACCGACGCGACTGACGAGAGATCAGGCGCAGGTCCGACTTTTTACATGCCCATCCGAAGCATGGATCATCTTTCTTGTCAGACAATCAGGTGATCAGCCTGCATTGTCCTAACTCCTAACCAAACTTGGAAACAACATTTTTTGTTTTGAAACCTCGACCTCCGGTCCAGAGCCAAGGCCACGGAGGTTGTTAATAATACTAAAGTAAATAATACTATGTCATCAAGCCGCCATTGCATATAAGTCAAAATATTTTGTCGCGAACCCCCTCTGTTGAATATCCCTACCTAGGGGTTCGCGTACCCCACTGAGAAATTTTGATCTAAATTTATACTAATATTATGCAATGTTATGAATTTCTTTGTCTGTTTGCATTGAATAAGCTCCGAAACTAAGTCGATTTTGATGAAAGGCACGTATGTGCCGTGGTCTGCTCTACATATGTAGAGCAGACCACGGGTATAGCCATGCCATGACATCTTTTTATAGCGGTAAAATGTATGGTTCTCGGGGATATCCTTTTGCGCGTACAAAGTCACGGGCAACATCTAGTAGGTTATCTGGAGGCACGGCAGCGCCCCCGCCAAGACAAGCGCAAGGGCACTACCAGACCACCTTTTCTCGAAGCGTTTCGCCGATTTTTTGAAACCTCATAACTTGGGGTTGAATTATACCAGATAAACGAAATTTTCAGGATATGTTCCTAATGAAACATGAAAAGATATGATATGATTTGATTGCATGGGTCTTATACTTTAGATTTTATTGATAAGTATAAACCACTGATTTCGTCTCACTGATAATCAACAAAATTATAGGGTACTTCCGGATGTCCTAGAAAGTTGAAATTTGGTATTTTAGCTAGTATTAGCACTTTGACAACATAAAAATTTACAAACTTGGAACTTACCAACAACACTACAACTTACTAACAACCCAACCCCTTAAACTAGGGGATGAAAATTTGTAAGTTTTACTCGAGAGGTCTGAAAATTATTGTAGGGATTCGTGGTAAATAATAACAATAAAATAAAATAATAAAAAAAATTAAATATTGTCATACTTAACAACTTTCAAAAAGAAGGGAAATCCTACCAAAAACATTTTCATCTAAAGTGATGCCAAGATGTTACCATATGACACACCGTCAAAAAGCTAGCAGATCTCATATAAAACCAAGTTTCTGACTCTACTAAACTTTTAACTCTACAAGCCTAGTTTCTTCACAAAGTACAAACTCTACACCTTGGTCAAGTTATGTGGCTTGGCCGTTTCGTTCCTACAATAATAGTATAACGGAAAAACAGTCCGTAAATTTTTCACCAATGTCCAACAAACGCCCAAGCGAATGTAGCGAAATGGCCCCACATATTTTGACTAAGGTGTAGAGTTTGTGAAGTTAGGCTTGTAAAGTTAAAAGTTTGGTAGAGTCAGAAGCTTGGTTTTATTTGAAATCTGATAGGTTTTTGACAGTGTGAGTCGCATATGGTAGCGTCTTGGCACACTTTGCATGAAAATGTTTTTGGTGAGTAAATTATAGAGATAGTTATCGTGTTACGTGTAAATCCTAATTGACATCGGGCAAAACCGCGGAAAAAAGTTAAGTACGGTCGCCGTATTACGTAAAAATAGCGATTAGCAAAAATCTTGCAGTCATCGCGCGATAGATGCGCAATCGATTGCTGAACGTCAAATAAAATCGTATTACCTATGCGATCGATTGCTAATCGCTCGCTGTTGTGTTTGAATGCACTTTGCTTCATTTTCGCTTATTATTGCTAACTGACAGCAGTGAAAAGAGTGAACGATTGATTACAATTTATAGTTCCTCGATTGTTCGGTAGAGGCAGTACTGTCGCTAGGTTGCTTTGTAACGTTATGGTTACATTTTTTAATATTTATTATAAATACTAGACTTAAATATAATATTAACATATTAAATAATAAACAACTTAACTAAAAATAATTTAAAAATTCATTAAAATAATAATTTACAAAAAAAATGCAATATAAGTTAAAAGCACGATCTTAGCGCTCACGGTCGCAGCATTTTAGCGCTCACTACCGATTCCTTTGTAAAACGAGTTATTGACTGCAGTGACAAACGCATCGCTGGCACCATAGATAATACAGATATATATTAGTATAGATGCGCAACTCTAAAATTGAAACTGAGTCTTGCAAAAGTTTCGGAATGTCGTTTTTAGATGGCGTTGTACCGTTTTAGTTACTATCAAACCCGCTAGATGGAAGTAGTACCGCCTGATAATTTTTATTGAACTGAATTATGGACAGAAATTAAGTTTTATCGAAAGTCGTAGACACAACAACGACCAAGTTCCTCTTTAATAGTGGGATATGATTGCTGCATAGTAAAATGTTCGCGAGCCCTTATAAATACGCCTTGTGTTAGCGATAGCGCGATGTAGAAGTCGCTTAGTGGCATCTGTTGTGACAATCCGAAAACTTTCAAACTGTTAGTACCGGACAGTCATTTTTAGATGTCTCTGTACTCTGTTAATTTGTGCATGTATGAGAGTTTCACCCCCCTGGCTGGCACTCTGGAAGATCAATTAACAGTGGGCGCACGTTACCTTAATTACCGGTCAATATACGTCTATAACGTAACCGCCGTACATCATAATTATTTTTTATAATATTAAAAATTATTTTAATAACGTCTCTAAGCGTTCTACATTGTTATAATAAATATCGCGAGTGTATTATACCCCAGATTGGGTAAGTGGTGCATTTTATATTGCATAGGCTTATGTATTACATATTTTTATAAATTTAGAAATTAATTATAGATTGGTGTTGCTTGTGTTTTGTTAGATATATATTTGCAATCATCATGTACAATGGTTAGTTAATACATTCTAGCACAATCATTTTCATTATTGCATCAGATTTTAATTCTACCTTCATGTATTTTTTTTCTTTCAATATAAAATTTTCGTAATTATTGTCATCTCCGTTTCTGATTTGTGACCAACCACGGCTGCACGGCTACACGTAGGGCGTAGGCACTTTCATTTATGCTGCGGTTAAGGTGGATGGTCACCAAATACACTGGACCGCCCGTAATTGGTTTTGATGGTGCGTTCCAGGGTTCCAAGTTGGGACTTCGGACTTAATTCAGGCGTCGACACTTTGGACATCGCCGCTGAGGGAGGACGAAGATATTCCAGACGCTGCCACCACCTTCGGGCTGACCTCGCTCTCCCCTTATCGCCGTCAGCCAGGAGAGTACCTACCCTGGGCGAATTTGTAAGATCTGTGTGGATAAGTGCCGACCTTACGCCCCTTTATATAAGGTCGATAAAAACATTATTTCTTTTAATTGTAATTTTGAATATAAATTTTGCACGGGTCTCTGACTTCTCATTTTTGTTCTCCAAAAGAAGTACAGGGACTTACCCCGTGACAGCTTCTGCTAGGTTTTTGCAGATACGTAATACGAATTTGCGATTTTGGCGCACAAATTGCGCAATTTTTGCTATTGCTTGGCTTTTGCAAGATACGTAATAAGCCCGCGGGTACCTACTTGACTATATTATATTAAATACCGTACCGTAAAATCGGCGATTCGAGTCGCAAAAAGTAGATGGCGCTACTTGTCTCCGCAAGTCGTGGCGATTATATTTACCACAAGTGCCTATATTCGTATTAATATTTAGTTACAGTAGAGTATAGATCTGGGAGCAATTATTTATTTAATAAAAATAACAAATTAAATAGGTATTCTGTATTTGTACTACCTAGTTGTATAATGCTTGATGATTTTAATAACATAAAAACAATCAAAATTTTGTATTGTAGCCTTGTCGTCACTCATTTAGAATACTCTTCTCCAATTTGGAATCCCTATTACCTCACATATTATAGGTATTGAGAGCTTTGAAAACATAAAAAAAATTAAGACTTGCCCAATTTACCTACTTACCTAAATTGAAAACTTATTTACCGAACTACTCGATATTGGTATCTACAAAACTCCAATTAATAAAACCTCTGTATTGTTAACAGTTTAAAAAGTGAATTAATACTTTGACTTAAATTGTCAATAATTTTATCTTGATATATTGGAACATAGTGATTATATTCTCTTTGTATTGGAATACATATTCTAATTCGAGCTACACGTATTTTTATTTTTCGTTCTTACTACAGGTTATGTGCCCTACGTTTCTGTAAAAACGTATCTCGAAATTCAGTAAAAGGAAAATTGTCGGACCCGAAATCGGGAAACCATTTTTTATCAGCCCAAGTTCTTTCAGCACCATTTTCAGTTTGTGGCTTAAAATACAGTACCTACCCATATCCAAAATAACAGGCAGAGAGAATAACATGGAAAATATAAATTAATATCATCATGTTAAAAGATGAAATATTATCAGTTACTTATTTTAATGTTCGCCTAGTGTTTTTAGCATTATTTACTTAATTGAATTTTTGAGGGGGTGTATTGGTATCTACAAAAGTCCAATTAATAAAACCTCTGTATTGTTAACAGTTTAAAAAGTGAATTAATACTTTGACTTAAATTGTCAATAATTTTATCTTGATATATTGGAATCAATGATACGTGGTAGAGCCATGCTTCGGCACGAATTGGGCCGGCTCGACCGGAGAAATACCACGGGCTCACAGAAAACCGGCGTGAAACAGCGTTTGCGCTGTGTTTCGCCGAGTGAGTGAGTTTACCGGAGGCCCAATCCCCTACCCTATTCCCTTCCCTACCCTCCCCCATTACCCTATTCCCTCTTAAAAGGCCGGCAACGCACTTGCAGCTCTTCTGATGCTGCGAGTGTCCATGGGCGACGGAAGTTGCTTTCCATCAGGTGACCCGTTTGCTCGTTTGCCCCCTTATTTCATAAAAAAAAAAAAAAAAAAAAAAAATCAAGGAATTTGTAAGTATTATATACAACAGGAAAGAGTACTTCAAACTTTTTTTTCTTTTAATTCAATCAAAAATGATCTTTACTACTCAGACTTAAAGCTTATCACGTGCGCAATAAAAAAACCGGTCCCGGTGAGATAGCTATAAGTTATCCCTGTGTCTCGTTCTAACAAGTAACCTAGTGTAGCCAGTTTATATCTTTCCTTAAATTTTAGGTTTGGTAGATTTTATGTGCGATATAGTGTATAAGAAAGAAATACTAATAAACTCGGTTAAATATTATGTTATTCATAATCTGAGAGAGAAATGTAAAATAAAAATCACTAGTTATTTAGAACCTACCTACTAACCGATAATTATAAATTTGTTATTTATTTTTTGATTATTTGCATTTTGGTAGAGTAAAATGGAAGAAATGAAAATAGAATAGTTGCAACACAAAACGCCGTGTATTTCCCTTGGAACATTCTAGATGTTCGGGTGACAATATGATTTAATAGGAAATATAGGACATTTATATTATTTTACCTACCTTCATGATATTGTGAAGAGGAAACCATTGTATGTTTGTATGTTATTGATAATTTCTGAAACCTAACAGATTTGAAAAATTCTTTCACTGGTAGAAAAATTCTTAATCCCTGAGTGCTTATTATGTGCGCATAGTTACGTGAGAACCTCGCGGGCGGGGCGACATCAGACAGACAGAGTTATAATATTAGGTTAGTTTTATCTGTATAGGATGACTTATAATATAATAATAATATTTATGGACACTTCACACCACATCAATCTTGTCCCGTGGTAAGTTCTCGAAGAACTTGTGTTTAATTTTATAAGCTTTTATTTAGTTTCACCTGTCCCGTTGTCGGTCTGTAATGGATTCTTGCAAGTTAAATTTGATCCACTTTCCGGTTTCCGATTAAGTTGAAATTTTGCACGAATATGTAAATCGCATGACAATGCAATATTATGATGACGTGGAGCTGAACTGATGATGGAGCTGGAAGGTGGCCACAGGAATTCCGAAATAAAACCACATAGTCCCATCGAATTTGGGTTCGTTTAGTTCGTCTTGACAAATACTTTGATACTATATGGTAACCGGTCTGGTGATGGATCTGGAAGGTGGCCATAGGAACTCTGTAATTAAACGACGCAACCCCATCGAGTATGGGCTCGTTTAATTCATGTTGACGAGTACTTTGATACTATATGGTAACCAGGATCTGATGATGGAGCTGGAAGGTGGCCATAGGAACTCCGTAATTAAACGATGCAACCCCATCGAGTTTCGGCTCGTTTAATTCGTCTTGACGAGTACTTTGATACTATATGGTAACCAGGGAGCTAGAATATGGCCATAGGAACTCTGTAATTAAACGACGATGAGGTTCCATCGAGTTTGGGCTCGTATGATTCGTCTTGACGAGTATCTTGGTTGGCGTGAATATGCAATCAAATCAATTGGAGCTTGGGCTTGCTGTGAATAACTCGAAAATCCAACATGGCGGAACATCCAAGATGGCCGCCAAGTCATTTTTAATGCACTCCTTCAATATGGGTATCAAATGAAAGGGCTTGCTGAGAAAACTCGAAAATCCAACATAACGGAACGTCCAAGATGACCGACAGTCAATTTTAATGTAATCCTACAATATGGGTATCAAATGAAAGGGCTTGCTGAGAATAACTCGAAAATCCAACATGTTGGAACATCCAAGATGGGCGACAAGTTATTTTTAATGCACTCCTATAATATGGGTATCAAATGAAAGGGATTGCTGAGAAAAACCCAAAAATCCAACATGACGGAACATCCAAGATGGCCGACAGTCAATTTGAATGCAATCCTACAATATGGGTATCAAATGAAAGGGCTTGCTGAGAATAACTCGAAAATCCAACATGATGGAACATCCAAGATGGCTGACAAGTTATTTTTAATGCACTCCTATAATATGGGTATTAAATGAAAGGGATTGCTGAGAAAAACCCAAAAATCCAACATGACGGAACATCCAAGATGGCCGGCGAGTTATTTTTAATGCACTCCTACAATATGGGTATCAAATGAAAGGGATTGCTGAGAAAAACTCGAAAATCCAACATGACGGAACGTCCAAGATGGCCGACAGTCAATTTTAATGTAATCCTACAATATGGGTATCAAATGAAAGGGCTTGCTGTGAATAACTCGAAAATCCAACATGGCGGAACATCCAAGATGGCCGTCAAGTCATTTTTAATGCACTCCTTCAATATGGGTATCAAATGAAAGGGCTTGCTGAGAAAACTCGAAAATCCAACATGACGGAACGTCCAAGATGACCGACAGTCAATTTTAATGTAATCCTACAATATGGGTATCAAATGAAAGGGCTTGCTGAGAATAACTCGAAAATCCAACATGTTGGAACATCCAAGATGGCCGACAAGTTATTTTTAATGCACTCCTATAATATGGGTATCAAATGAAAGGGATTGCTGAGAAAAACCCAAAAATCCAACATGACGGAACATCCAAGATGGCCGACAGTCAATTTGAATGCAATCCTACAATATGGGTATCAAATGAAAGGGCTTGCTGAGAATAACTCGAAAATCCAACATGATGGAACATCCAAGATGGCCGACAAGTTATTTTTAATGCACTCCTATAATATGGGTATCAAATGAAAGGGATTGCTGAGAAAAACCCAAAAATCCAACATGACGGAACATCCAAGATGGCCGACAGTCAATTTGAATGCATTCCTACAATATGGGTATCAAATGAAAGGGCTTGCTGAGAATAACTCGAAAATCCAACATGGCAGAACACCCAAGATGGCCGACAAGTTATTTTAATGCACTCGTACAATATGGGTATCAAATGAAAATATGGTGTGTTGGGGTTTTTTGAGGTCCTTATTGAGTAGAGTAAAATCTCTAGGAGGTCTCCTTATTGAAGAGCTTGACTGTACTAAATTAACCGGCAAACGACCTTGCAACAATGATGCGTTAAATGAGATGAACAGACTGAGAAACATATCTAGCGATAACTACGATAAAAAGTAAAAAATAAATTAAAAGTAAAAAAAAAAACTTTTTTAAAAAACAAGCTTTTATTTGAATGCGCTAAAAAGAATGAAATATTTTTCCTTTAAAACTTTTACTATCAACTTACAACGTAATTAGACAATTTATATGATATAAAAGCTTGTCGAGAATCAAACAAATCAAAGAAGTAAATCAAGTAACTTGATCTGATAGATTTATGAGACAATTTATTTGATTCTCGACAAGCTTTTATAACATATAAATTGTGTAATTACGTTATAAGTTGATAGTAAAAGTTTTAAAAGAAAAAATAGCGGGATTCGAACCAGCGACCGGTTTGATCACCAACATGCTCAACCACTAAGCTAAAGAGGTCGTCAAACTTTTAATTAGTGAAAAATATACTTTCCCACGTGGTAGTGCTCGTGATTACAAACTTTCCCAAAGGAACTTTTTTATTTAATCCACCTCAACTTAACATTAGGTAGCGAATTAAATAATAATAAAAAACAATGGGTTGCACTCCGGGAGTGCCGGTAGAAGTGAAAAATTTCAAAAGTGGGGCCATTTCACTAGACACTTTTCTCTATCGTGTTTTCACCATACGTCAAATTTCAAAACGGCCCCAAAAATCTCAAAAGTGGGGCCATTTAACTGGAGACACTTCTATTCTCCATGGTGTTTTCACCATACACTTTAAACAATGCTGAAATTTCCAAACGTGTATCTTTAAAGACTGAGGAGTTCTGTTCAGTGCTTTTGGATCTAGGGTATACCCTAGATCCAAAAATAAGATGTTCAAACCAAGGTATACCTTGGTTTCAACATCTTATTTTTAGGAGCATATGCTGCATTGTGTAACTTCAGTAAAAGTCAAAATCACTATGTGTCGATATAAATTTCGAGGAGTTCCCTCGATTCCTCATGGATCGCATCATCTGGTTTCCACCTTAGTGACTAAAGGACCAATTTCGAATTAAACCCTTTACAACAACAAAAGAATTTTTCAAATAGGTCCATAAACAGCAAAGTAATGTTCAAAGATCTCCATGTTAGTGTAAAATACTATAAGAAACACCTTTTATATCATCATAATGTGATGATGTATGGTGTGATAGTGGTGGTGATGATGATGTTTACTCTAATTGATAGGGTGGCATATGCTTGCAGCTTGCAGTTCTTTAAACAACGCCGAAATCTCCAAACATGTATCTATAATGAGTCAGGAGTTCTGTTCTATACTTTTGGATCCAGGGTATACCTTGGAGCAAAATATTACTTTTTGCTAGCATGTGCTTGGACTTCTTTAGAAAAAGTTGAAATCACCATATGTTTCCAAACTTCAACTAATTTGTCCCCAAATTAAAAATATTGTTGTCACCCTTGTTAAAAAGAGACGGAGCGGTTTGTATTGTATCTCCCTCTCGGCACAGATTTGATGCCGAGAGCTCTTTCCAGTTGTATATAATACTAATTAGTGAAAAATATACTTTACCACGTAGTAGTGCTCATGATTACAAACTTTCCTAAAGGAACTTTTTTATTTAATCCACCTCAACTTAACATTAGGTAGCGAATTAAATAATAATAAAAAACAATGGGTTGCACTCCGGGAGTGCCGGTAGAAGTGAAAAATTTCAAAAGTGGGGCCATTTAACTGGAGACACTTCTATTCTCCATGGTGTTTTCACCATACGTCAAATTTCAAAATGGCCCCAAAAATCTCAAAAGTGGGGCCATTTAACCGGAGACACTTCTTATCTCTATACTGATTTCACTGTACGTCAACTTTCAAAATGGCCCCAAAAATCTCAAAAGTCGAGCCATTTAACTCGAGACAATTTTCGTGGGGGGACAATTGGAGGTAAAGGCCAATGTAAGGGTAAATGTGATAGGGATGATTAGCGGTCAAGGTTAAGGCCCAAGGTCAATAGTTGGGGTCAAAAGTAAATACGAACTAAAATAGTTTCATGCTCGCGCAAACCAAGACAGCAAACAATTGCAACTTGCATCTTATGACTTTTCAATCAGATTCACGTGTCCTGCTCGAGTTTAACAGTTTTTACCCATCCCAAGATAAGTGCACAGTGCCGCTAAAGGAATGTTCACTTATACAAATGCTCTAAAAAGTTTATTTGGGTAAGATGTTTGTTATCATGAGCATTATCACGTGGTAAAGTGTTTTACACTAATTAAAAGTCACTCTATAATATACGTTTCAGCAACTTGTATTATCATTTATGACATATTATTATTTTTAAACAAAAAATTAAACCGACTTCCAAAGTAAAAATACACAAAAAAGTAAGAAATAAAACTTATTTTCTAAATAATTCCCCTTTTAAATTTGGCTATTTCTCTACTTAATCTTCTTAATTTTGAAGTCGATACCAGCCCAAACGATATTCGACAATATTTTATAGAACTCACGTTCATATTTTCCGGTACCGTAGTGGTGGGCTTAAAGTTCATATTAAGAAGATTAAGTAGAGAAATAGCCAAATTTAAAAGGGAAATTATTTAGAAAATAAGTTTTATTTCATACTTTTTTGTGTATTTTTACTTTGGAAGTCGGTTTAATTTTTTGTTTAAAAATAATAATTTCACCCGTTTAGTTATATATTTTGTTAAGTTGTTATTAATACGTCTTAAGAACGTCTAAAATAAATGATCGAATGTATAATTGAATACGCGCCAAGCTTCCATTAGGTATTGTTGTTAAGGTGATGATGATGATTACTGTAAGTTACAAAGTGGCATATACTTGCAGTTCTTTAAACAATGCTGAAATTTCCAAACGTGTATCTTTAAAGACTGAGGAGTTCTGTTCAGTGCTTCTTATTTTTGGATCTAGGGTATACCCTAGATCCAAAAATAAGATGTTCAAACCAAGGTATACCTTGGTTTCAACATCTTATTTTTAGGAGCATATGCTGCATTGTGTTACTTCAGTAAAAGTCAAAATCACTATGTGTCGATATAAATTTCGAGGAGTTCCCTCGATTCCTCATGGATCGCATCATCCGGTTTCCACCTTAGTGACTAAAGGACCCATTTCGAATTAAACCCTTTACAACAACAAAAGAATTTTTCAAATAGGTCCATAAACAGCAGAGTAATGTTCAAAGATCTCCATGTTAGTGTAAAATACTATAAGAAGCACCTTTTATATCATCATAATGTGATGATGTATGGTGTGATAGTGGTGGTGATGATGATGTTTACTCTAATTGACAGGGTGGCATATGCTTGCAGTTCTTTAAACAACGCCGAAATCTCCAAACATGTATCTAAAATGAGTCAGGAGTTCTGTTCTATACTTTTGGATCCAGGGTATACCTTGGAGCAAAATATTACTTTTTGATAGCATGTGCTTGGACTTCTTTAGAAAAAGTTGAAATCACCATAATATGTTTCCAAACTTCAACTAATTTGTCCCCAAATTAAAAATATTGTTGTCACCCTTGTTAAAAAGAGACGGAGCGGTTTGTATTGTATCTCCCTCTCGGCACAGATTTGATGCCGAGAGCTCTTTCCAGTTGTATATAATACTTACAAATTCCTTGATTGGAATACATATTCTAATTCGAGCTACACGTATTTTTATTTCTCGTCCTTACTACACTCGAAACATAATTTCATATTCTTCCACTATTTGAGCGCAGAAAAATAGTCGACATACCTACTTTTTCTTTTTAAACTACTCAATGGTACCATAGACTGTCCCGAACTTACTGAAAAACTTAATATTATTTATGTGTTCCATCAGTATCACTCAGGAAGTCAGAAAATATCAACCACTGTACGTTCCCCCAGTATCATCGATTCAACTTGCAATGTGCAGGCTTAGGGAGTCCAATTAAAAGATGTTGTCTTCGCGAATAATGTTTATTAACTAACTCTTAAATCAACTTACATTATAATATATAGGTAGGGAGGTGATACATACACTACACCTCCCCCGTATTTTTGAAAAAAAAAATTATACATTTTTTTTTTTACCTTAATATAATATCTATAACATTTAAATTAGTTTTAACCCTTAATTATTTTTTACTATCTACCAATTTTGTTCTTACTTATATCCATCTTATTGGAACTAAAACATTAATAAATACAAATCTGTGCCGTTTATACTAAAAAAAATTGTAAATCGTGTATTTAATATTAATTTAATTTATAGCCTATGGGATGTTGACGATATATTTAATTAAAATAAACGAAAATACCAAAACTAAGTTGCTGACTTAAATTCAAATTAAGATTTTTTTTTTATATGGTTACATAATTTTTACTTGGTTACAAAATTCACATTTTCGTTTCTAACAAAAAAAAAATTTACTTCCTCACTATTATTATTCTATTTATTATATTCTGTCAGTTAAAAAAAATACAACCTCCATTTTACTATCCATTCCATTTTTCATATCCATTTTCTTAATCATTTCATTTCACATAATATGTTTACATTTATTTTTACTTATTCACTTGATTAGTGGACTGGCCAGTCACTTACATTTTACATCATCAGGTACCTTTTTTCATTTATCATCATTTTCATAATATGCATGCTTTTTCATAAATCATGATAGAATACCCTTTTATACACATTTTTTTTTAATTTTATTTATAGTCGACTTTAAATTATTTATTTTTATGGTACTTTATTTATTTTTATACTTTATGTGCGCACGTTATTTGGTACAATACTTTATTTATTTATACAACATTTAACGGGACCTATTTTAAGACTAACCAACACAATATAATAATATGTCTCCAACCATTTTTACTAAGTGGAGGATTGTTCCCGCCGAGCATGCTCTAAGTACCATTTATTTTATTTTTTGTACCATATTTTAATACCAAGGGTTTGTTTTAAGGCTTCTTGACCTCCAACTATTCTCACAGAGAAATCTCGTTTACACCATGATCGAATGAAGGATTACCTTGCGTATTTTATTATTTACCTATGCTTCAAGCATTTTATTTATTATACATACATAGCATTTTAGCTAGTATTTAATTAATGCACTATGGCATTTTTCACCTTAACCTACCCAAATTCCTTACAAAATAACCTATTCCATAATTTTGATGCACTCCATATTCAAAATATCCATCAACCGTTGGGTGATCAAGCCAACAGCTACTAGACATTGCAAACATCGAAGCATCCCTGTCTACCTAGTAACATTTCTATTTCAATCAAATACCTTCTTATAAAACTCAAACCCAAATCCTTATTTCAAAATAATCTTTTCTTTACATCCCTACATAGACTACAGCTATGTTACAAACTAAATAACACATTCCTAATTCTCTTCACAATAATATTACGTCATAATATCTCGTATGAACGTAAATATTTTTAAGTAAATCCATGTGTCATATCCAGTATAAAATCTCAGAAAATGTAGCTAATCAACTTACAAAGTAGTTAAAAAGAATTTAATACATTTCTAAGAAATAATTGTCTCGTTTTGAGATTTTTACATATCCTTTCTTTTTACCGATTCCTCCTTTACTTTACTTTTATAATATAATTGTATTATTTTTATAACTTCAAAAGTAACCATGAAATAAAAACTTTTTTTTTATTTAATAATAATTAATTTGCATTTTCTTAGCATACTTAATTGAATTGGATTGGAATACATAGCAACATTACATCTTAATACCATATATTTTTCTCCTGTATAAGTATTAAGCAACTTATTATTTTTATTAAAACCTTTTTACTCTGCTTTTACTTTCCAAAAAGTTTAAGTTACTATTACAAAATAAATTAATATCACCTATTCAAAGTATGTTAACAACTTATAATTTACTAATTAATTATATTTTATTACGTTCCTATTTTTTTTAAATTCCATAGCCTGAAATAAAGTAAACGAATTATATAACTTCCAGAGTTCATATTAATTTAAAAAAATATTAATAGGTTGTGTTTTATTCAGTCACCGCATTACAAAACAAAAATTATACACCTACCTATGAAGATATTGTAGTAAGA
The DNA here is from genome assembly GCA_905404095.1 of Glaucopsyche alexis. Taxonomy (NCBI): domain Eukaryota; kingdom Metazoa; phylum Arthropoda; class Insecta; order Lepidoptera; family Lycaenidae; genus Glaucopsyche; species Glaucopsyche alexis. The sequence goes on along the minus strand of FR990061.1, from coordinate 814,262 downwards.
ACAAATGTGTAGGTTTACTTTGAAATTGTCCTTTTTTTTAATATAAAACAAAAAATTAAATGAATTAAGTTACTTTATTACAAAAAAAAAGATAATGTACCTACCTACCTATGTAGGTGTGATACTATATTATTTTAATTTACTAAATTTCCTTACGGATTTTTTTTTTTCAAGTTGCAAATTGCAACATAATCTTTTGCACATGTAATTTCATGCAATCTTTCCAACCTAAATATGGCATGCTTACTTGACACTTTTGGATGCGCTTATGCATCGTATCGCTAATGTTTTGATTTGTACCACAAATGGTGCATGTAAAGTTGAGATGATCTGTTATATGACACCAATTATTATTGATGATAACATGGACATGGATGGTCCATCTAGGTACTATTAATATAGAATTTAATTGTCACTAAAAATACCGAACGAACTTTCTCGATAAGAGGTCAATATCAAAATTTTAACAAAATTTAATTACTTCAATATTCTGGACTTTTATCTATTTTAACTAAATGTCGAAAAAAAAAATAATACCTCTAACTTCTAAGTGACATACCAAAATATTTTAAAACACACTGTTCGTTTTCAGTCTTATTTCAAATAAAAATAATTTCGTGAAATGAATTTAAATAATACTTAACATGAATCTTAAATCTGAAATATATTGTTTTTTTATCAACTATTACTATAATACCTTAAAAATTAACCTTCAAAATTGACATATTTTATGACGAATTTTTATGTAAATAAAAAATCTTTTAAAAAAATATACATATTTTTGTACAACCCTAGCTTTGATTAACAAATAGTATCTACTTACATTTCATTGCGCGAATGCTGTGCTGGCACCGCGGATATTTGACGCTTTCCCAGCAAACCTACCTGCGTTAACCAACTACGTAAAATATTTAGTTAGTAATGAGTTACTATGTATTCCTTTTTCCAAATATCTAAAATTTCAAATATTAATAATTATTATTTATAATTAATAATAACTGACACACATTATTTTAACTCATATTTTCTTTAAAGTTTTCTTTCTCTAACAACTAATATTACTATATTTTTTTTTGCTTAAAAAAATCTTTACGCATCGTCAACACCCATTTATTTAATTTTATTACAAAGTTCACTTTCGTATTACGATTACATCCTTAAAATATTATAATAATCTTGTCTTCAACCAAAAATTCCCTTTTAAATACTGTAACTTCTACTAGGTACCAAAATATACCTACGAGAGGCGGCATAAGTTGCAAGATAATAACATTATAAATTAAATTCAACTTTTGAAAGTCACTTGAAACTAATGAAATTACAAAAGCTTTACCTAAAATTATTACCAATTTGTAAACATACTAAAAATTTTAAATTGTAATCTTGAATTATTTATTTTATTCGATGTAATTTTAATTTATTTTGACAATAGATAATTTAAATCTAACTGTTTTAATTTACATTATTAATTTATTTAAATGTTTTCATAGCCGATACTCTTTTATATACTAAATTGTAATAGCCTGTTATTAAAAGTGCAATAACCATTTTAATGTAATTCCAATTAACATGCATGCATATTTGTAATTTTTGTTGGCTATTCATAACAATAATTAAATACATTTTTTATAGATCTAAAAATTTACTCAAAAATAATATTTATGAGAATACTTGATTTCAAAACTTTAAACGACAACATAATTAAATAAACATCAATATTATCTACTTGTACTTGCACAATATGCTTTTGGGATTTTATTTTAACTTAACTTCAACAAACCAATCTGACACTTAAATTATTTCTCTCCATTTAAAAATTAAAATATTAACGTCTTTTGAGTACATACTTATTACAATACATTTTAAATTTAGTTTATTCCCAATAGTTCATTAAATGCTTTTATTTTTACTACTTTAATTAATTTTGTATATTATTCCATTTATTACTTAATTTTATTATAAATTAATTCATCTAAATTTTTAATATGTTAACACACATTTTTTTAAATTATACAATTACTGTTACTCGTATAAGTACATCGGTTCATTTTTAATTTGTAAAATAGTTAAATTAATTATACATTCTAAAATTATGGAAATGTTACGTAATAAGCCTAGAAAAAAAATTCTGACGTCCAATTAATCTTATCTATGTGCTCTGCTCAGTGATCTCCCGGCTGCATCCACTTCCGACTCGAACTTCTCCCGGCTGCCCGCTCTACATAATATCCACTCATCTGACACCAACAACTGCCGGCTGCCTGCTCATCATCTCTACTCATCTGACTCCAACAACTCCCAGCTGCCTGCTCATCTTCACTCAAAAATTTTCAAAATTACTGTCTTCAACTGATGGCCAATAATTCGTTTTGCACTCTAACTTCTGTATTTTTTTTTTCTGTTTAGCCTTTTTTTTTCTTCTTCATCATGCCTATGATTATAATATTCTTCTTGCAACTTTTTAAATTTAATTTCTCAGTTCATAAAATATTTTAGCCACACTTTTTATTTCCATTAAAGTCATAGTTTTTTTTTCGCAAATTATTTTTATAGTTAGGTATAGCACTTTTAGATTTGTATTTATTTTTCTACAATATTTACTTAATATGTTAAAATCTACATTATTTATTTCCTAATTAACGGCCGTTATATTATTATTTAGTTCATTTTTTTGTCACTATTATGTCCACATTTTCAATCACCGCATAAAGTTCACTTCACATTTTAAAGTCTTATTTTTACTAATAATAATTCACGCATCACAATTCAAAGTCTTATTTTTAATATTGTTGTCCCTGTACCATCTGCGCAGCGCTGCCGCTAGGCAGCACTGGCAGGGTCGCCATGCAATGTGCAGGCTTAGGGAGTCCAATTAAAAGATGTTGTCTTCGCGAATAATGTTTATTAACTAACTCTTAAATCAACTTACATTATAATATATAGGTAGGGAGGTGATACATACACTACAAACTAACTATCGTCGGAATTCCTATGTTTTAGATCAAGCAGTGAATTGAGGATTGAGGCGTCTCGGAAATCAAAGTCTTTACTTTGACTTATTTTCCACTGGTATATAATTCTTTGTTTGCTATTTGTTTGTTGTCTTACATTCTTCTCTTACTATACTTTCCTTCTATCTCTGAAAACTTTTAATTGGCCTTTTTGTATTAAGTTAAAACTATATTTTGTTCTTAGATTTGTAAGTTTTCCTAAATAAATAAATAAAAAATAAAAAACAAAATCTCTTATACTGACATGTGTTTGTATAATATTGTTCACAAACATAAGTAACACACATATTTAAATAACACAACTAAACTTAACACTAAATATAAATTAAGTGATATTGTGTTTCGGAAATCTCAACCTTAAAAACAACTCAGCGTCCAAACTCTTGTGTGAGGAGAGTTCATATCTTGTGATCGTTGTAAATGCACAGCGTCCACCTTCTACAACCAACATCATTATACCTAATAGGAAATGCGTTGAGCGTTTCTGCATAGTGCTTAATGGAGCACTTGGCGATCTTATTATGAGCTGAAATGGAATAACCATGACCTAGGAACTTTTCTAAGGCCTGGTGCTTAAGATCTCTTTTCGGAAGTTAGCGCTGATCTCCAAATCTCCAATCAATCAATCAATCAATCAATCCAAGTGATCATGACGGTGCACGATGGTCACTACAAGCGTACAATACCCTTGTATTGTACGCTTGTAGTGACCTGAGTAACCTTGAGTTTAGATTCTTTCTGAAGGCCTTCTTGACCAATGAAGTATGTGGAAATCGTTGTCACCAATCTCGCGACCGGTCAGCGCAGTTACTGTATGTCCGACTAGTCGTGTCACCAGTTGAGCGACCGGTCGGCGTAGCGACTGTATGTCCGGCTAGTCATGTCACCAGTCGAGCGACCGGTCGGCGTAGCGACAGTATGTCCGGCTAGTCGTGTCACCAGTCGAGCGACCGGTCGGCGTAGCGACTGTATGTCCGGCTAGTCGTATATCACCAGTCGAGAGACCGGTCGGTCGCCGGACTGTATGTCCGGCTAGTCGTATCACCAGTCGAGCGACCGGTCGGCGTCGCGGAAGGGTCTGCTGTGCTCGCTATAGAACTGCGCGAACCAGCTGCGGAAGGCGCGGATGCTCTTGTCGCTCCTGACGTATTGTGGCGAGCTCACGTACCGCTTGTGGTTCCAGATCGCAACGTCGCGCGCGAACTGAAACCAAAAATAAAATAAGTAAAATTTATTTCGCAAAAACACAAAAACAGTGCTCACAAATGGGTAATATATTATTCCAAATAATGTTTGGTGTTCAATTTAATCTACACTTGGAGACCTGTAACCATCTTACATTTAGGTAAACTCAACTTGAGTTTACCTAAATGTAAGATGGTTACAGGAAATAGCTTAGTTATTCTTGTTGCATATTCTCATGTTAGGTCCTTGTCAGGAGTACATTTGCCCAATGGATCTAGATTAGCCCTCGTACCCACGAGCGTTTTTTGTTCTGGTCGTGCTCGTGAAGAAAAAGAGCTTAAAATCGTGCTATCAAATCTGACATTTGACACTTTACATTTCGATTTTCGAAAAGAAACGCTCGTGGGAACCGTATCCTTAACGGAGATGGTTTTTGAAAATAAAAAGATCTCTTCCTGTCGTTGGCTCGGAACTTTCTTGCCATTTATGAGCTCGAATATATAATAGGCAAGATAAAGACACGTCATGGGATACTCATCCCAACTTACCTGTCCGGTAGTTGTGGTATAGTATACGGGTATGCGACCCCGGCTTCCCTAGCTATTACTGTCCTATCCCTTGCCCTCCTAGGCGGTAATATCCTACATTCCTATTTCCCACTCTAACTTACCAATCTTCCCTTCCTACCACCTCTCCTTCCCTTTCCCTATTCCTACCCTCTCCGCCAATCCGTGAAAACGCAATGGATAATCATAAAAATAAATTAATTATCCTAAATGGCGGCGATGTGGTTTGCCACCCATCGCGAAAAGTGGCCCACGGAGAGCCGCTTCGCTACGTTGAATGTAAAATGAGGAATGGATGGTAAGAATGAAAGTGGACGAAGCGAAACGAGTATGTAAGGATCGTAGCAAGTGGAAGGAAGTGGTCTCTGCCTACGGGAAAGAGGCGTGATTATATGTATGTATGTATATTAAATACACATTCCCCGCACCTGAAAAGCCTCAGCGTACACGAACAGCATGCCCATCGGCGCGTTATACGTGGGCGAGAATACGCGGTGCACCACGCGCTGGAGCAGCGGGCCCAGCGGCGTGATGGACTGGACCAGCAGCAGCGGGCCCAGCGGGCTCCTGAACAGGAGGCGCACGTGGGCTGGGCCGATCTGAAAAGAAAACGGTACAAAACCCTCACATCATGGAATCATGTCCACCAGAAAATTATGTCATAATGTGCAAGGCTTCAGCCACAAGACAACATCATTGTATCTGACAGCTTTTTGAAACGACAAGGACCGTCGTGCCACCGCACGCCGCCTGGTGACAGAAAAAGTATCGAAAATTCTTATTGACCGTTTTTGATACCACTTACGCCACCAGATGACGCTTAGTGTGCGTTGGGTCTGCCCCCTAACGGCAGAAAAAATACCAAACACCCTCATTTGCAGAACAAGAACATGTTAGCCCGTGGGCAGCATTCACCAGTCCCATGTCGATCACGTCTCATATCCTACCCGTGAAGAGCGTTGTAATAGTAGATTATGCACCAAGGGGATAAAGCAGTGTCTTATGTCACGGGCAGCATATTGGACCCTGAGCGTAACGAGGGACTCTAGAGTTAACTCCCGAGCGTAGCGAGAAGGAGATTAGTTAAAACTTAACTCCCGAGCGAAGCGAGGGAGTTATTCAGTAGAGTCCTGAGTGAAGCAAGGGGTTCAAGCTGCCCAAGACGAAGACAGGCTTTATCCCAGAGATGCATACTCTACTTTTCATATCTATTGCGAGGCAATAAAAACCCAGGGCTACATAAATAAAACATTTAATTTGTTAATATTGATTTGTCCAGTTATGGAGGGACAGAGTAATATTTTTATTAGGAACATTTATGGAAGTTGTGGTGGAGTTTATTTGAGCAGTTACGCTCGTTACGCTCAGAGTCCAATATGCTGCCCGTGACGTAAGACACTGCTTTATAACCTTGGTGCATAATCTACTATTATAACAATGACAACATTATGGACAAAGTGACAACTTTCCTTTGTCAAGCTGTATAATAATTTATTATGTTCTTCTGTAGAAAGAAAACATTTCAACGGTGGTTATGCTAAGCGTGCTGGAGATGATGAATATAAGAAGTGCATCTCACCTGCTCCACGGTGCCCTCAATGGGCAGCACGTTGTACTTCATCAGCAGGTACTGGTGCGCGATCCTGATGCTGGCGATGTGGGGCTCGTCAGTTCGCGACCACTCCGCGCTCCACACGTGGTGACCTGGTGGTGGTGAACAGGGTAAACTGTCAATAGGAGCACACTTAGGGCAAGGGATGTTGATGGTTGGAGTATACAGGAGTATTGTATAGACTACATCTAGGTTATCTACCAGAGATGAAACTGGTTTTTTTTTATATAAGGTAAATTATATGTCTGGTATGCCACGTCATACTTTTTCTATTAAATTGATAGAGCTAGACATAAATTAATTGGAATCTGCCAAAAACATTCGTAGTAGATATACCTACAGTCCATTCACACAGATGACAGAGCCTCAGGAGAATCCGCAGTTCTGCGGCTGTTTACTTCAAATGCCGTCCTGGACTAAGGTGATACCACCTCGGAATCCTTTATCGGTTTGACATGGTCAGCAAGATTATGGGACAGGTCAGCCCGCAGAGGACTAACCGATGAAGTTGTTGACGATGGGGTACTGGGTGGGTGGGTGGCGTATGCACAGCGTTCAAGTGCTACACGTCGGGGCCGTTCTCCGGGACTCCTGTAACCCCCCCGGTATCGGTAAACTCACCGATGAAGTTGCTGACGATGGGGTACTTAGCGCCGAGGTCACTGACCGCGGAGGGCGTGTGCACGGCGTTCAGGTGCGACACGTCCGCGCCGTTCTCCGGGGCTCCTGCAACTCCCCCGGTAGCGGTATACTCACCGATGAAGTTGCTGACGATGGGGTACTTGGCGCCTAGGTCGCTGAGCGCGGAGGGCGTGTGCACGGCGTTCAGGTGCGACACGTCGGCGCCGTTCTCCGGGCCTCGTGCAACTCCCCCGATAGCTATAGACTCACCGATGAAGTTGTTGATGATGGGATACTTGGCGCCGAGGTCGCTGACCGCGGAGGGCGTGTGCACGGCGTTCAGGTGCGACACGTCGGCGCCGTTCTCCGGGGCTCCTGCAACTCCCCCGGTAGCGGTAGACTCACCGATGATGTTGTTGATGATGGGATACTTGGCGCCGAGGTCGCTGACCGCGGAGGGCGTGTGCACGGCGTTCAAGTGCGACACGTCGGCGCCGTTCTCCGGGGCTCCTGCAACTCCCCCGGTAGCGGTAGACTCACCGATGAAGTTGTTGATGATGGGGTACTTGGCGCCGAGGTCGCTGAGCGCGGAGGGCGTGTGCACGGCGTTCAGGTGCGACACGTCGGCGCCGTTCTCCGGGGCTCCTGCAACTCCCCCGGTAGCGGTAGACTCACCGATGATGTTGTTGATGATGGGATACTTGGCGCCGAGGTCGCTGACCGCGGAGGGCGTGTGCACGGCGTTCAAGTGCGACACGTCGGCGCCGTTCTCCGGGGCTCCTGCAACTCCCCCGGTAGCGGTAGACTCACCGATGAAGTTGTTGATGATGGGGTACTTGGCGCCGAGGTCGCTGAGCGCGGAGGGCGTGTGCACGGCGTTCAGGTGCGACACGTCGGCGCCGTTCTCCGGGATTTCCTAGTAGGCAAAAGTTTATTCAGTATAAGACAACACTGATGGCACGTTGTAGGTATTAAATTAGTAAATGACTAATTAATAATTACGTTTCGCAAAAGTACCTAAATACGGAAACTTCGGGTACATGTTTGACTGCGTATCTATACGATACAAAAAATTATACGATATAAAATAACATTGCAAGCAAGCGAATAGTCCAAGAAAATAGGCTCTGAAATACGAATGTTGAGTTAAAACTTGAATTTTTGATATAAGTTACTTTGAAGAATTTAAAATTTAAAAACGAAGAATTTAAAAATTAACTGAGATAGGGCAGCTAGAAGCTAGAGTATAATTTTTAAAGTTCTTGTCATCATACTCTAGCTTCTAGCTACCCTATCTCAGTTAATTTAAATTTTAGGAAAAAAAGTTATGAAAACATTTTTATGTCAAATTTTACGTTCTACAACTTTTATTTGAAGATTATTTTTTCTAGCACTTGCCGTTTTCCCAAAATTAAAAAAATAACTTTTGTTTTTTTTTACCCCTTCTCGGGGGTGAATAAAAAAAACATTCACAGTTCGTTTTTAAAAATCTTCAAAGTAACTATAAAATTCAAGTTTTAACTAACATTCGTATTTCAGACCCTATTTTCTTGGACTAGAATCTATCAAGACAAGGAAAGTTGTATCAAAAATAGGGTGGCAATACATTATACAACACAGAAGAAAGAACATTGAGCGCACTCAGCTAATTTCAAAACGTATGCGCAAACATTAGCTTTACATTTTTATATTGTTTTTCTACCTAAACGTCTTTACATTATCACAATATAATACAAGTAGGTAGTAAAGTATAAAAGCTCGAAGTTACCGGAAGTTGTTTTGCGAAGATGATCAGATATGTTGTGAGACTACGTTTTCTATCTACTTACAAACCTACGCAAATGCAATGATCACCTGTATGTGCGCGCTGACGAGGAACTGGTTCCGGCCGCGGTAGGCCCAGTGCCGCAGCTGGGGCGCCGGCCGCACCGTCCACAGCGGCGCGCGGCCCTCCGCGTCGTACCACACCCACACCGCGCCGTCCGTCTCCGTGCACGGCCAGCTCTTGATGGATATGCCCTTGGGCACTGGAACAGAGAAATGGCTACTGGGTTGGCTGGGTTTTGGCGAAGGTGGCGCTGCTGGCCCCAAGGCCACAGCGGTGCTACCGGTGCCTGACTACCGGCCACCTGGCCGCAAAGTGTGAGAGCTCGGTGGACCTCAGCCGGAGGTGTTTCCGGTGTGGGAAACCGGGCCACAGGGTGGCCCAATGCGAGGCCGTCCCAAACTGCCTCGTGTGCGAGGCGGTCGAAAGGCCAAAGGAGCACATACTGGGGAGCAGTGGCTGCGTAGCAGCTGCCAAGCCGCCCCCCAGCAAAAAGGGAAAAGCTCCCACAAAAAAGGCCCGGTTCAAAAAACCCAAGGCCTCCGGCGCAACGGTGGTTCCGCCCGCCCCCGCCGATGTGATGGAGTGTTAGACCCGTGGGCGGCGATCGGGGGATCGCCGCTCACACTATGGGTTTCGAGACATAAAGTTCCCCTATGCCCGGGGAGCTGTCGGAGAAGGGAGGCGACGGCATGTCCGCCGCATTTGTAGTGAGCCGGCTGCGGCACGCGCTGCGGGGTTGTGGTAGTAGTATCAGTTCCCATGACCCCGCCCAATAGCGCCGAAGGAGGGCATCGTGCGGTTTTTAGTGGGTAAACCCGGCGCCAGTCAAAGGCGTTGGGGAGTCCCACATAACCCTACGATGATCCGCCGGCGTCGTAGGGTATTCGCAAAGAATTTTCCGCACGTAAAAAAAAAAAAAAAAAAGGGACACGAGAACTACATTACATATAGCTAAAGGGTAAAAACGGGGCCCTTACACTAAGTCTCTGCTGTCTGTCCGTCTGTCTGTGCCACCAGACTGTAACTCATTAACGATAAACTGTGCTAGCTTGACAGTGAAATGTTCACAGATAATAATGAAGGTATTTATGTTGCTGCTATAACATCAATTGACACTAAAAACAGAGGAGAAATGCTGCTTACTTAACCTGCATTAATACAATTACAATCATGTCCCGATACGCTAAAACTCTCAAACGGTGTTTTTATAAACAAACCAACGTGAAACGCGCTCTGATTGGTCGAAACGTCAAAAATCTGTTCATGGTGTCATGTCGCTTTACTTGTACGAGTAGGTACGTCTTTTACGCAGACATCTTTACATGTCATTCGTTTCGAAGATCGCTACCGTTTTAAGATGTCACTTTGTCTCAGGGTGCTTACCTTTCTCCAGCCCCGGTATGGAGGCGCAGACGCCGTCCTCGTCGAACCGCCACTGGTGGAAGGGGCAGGTCAGGCAGGTGCCGCTGACGGTGCCGCCGACGCCCAGGTTGGCGCCCAGGTGCGGGCAGTACGCGTCCACCACGCGGGCCACGCTGTCAGATCCGCGGTACACGACGAAGTTCTCGCCTGAGGAAGTTGGGGTGTCGTGACGAAAGAATATTCTAGAAATGTTTTATACGTCAAAGACTCCCCACACTCGGTGAGGGTAGCCAGTTTCATTGAAACCAGACCAGTTACGCAGAAGTAATTTTATAGTGCCCAAGTGTGTGTGTGTAGTACACAAGAGCACTCTCTGTTCCTTTACTCTCGTAATTCAGTGGGACGGATAACCAACACGATCACTGGTGAGAGATCAGGCGCAGGTCCGACTTTTTACATGCCCATCCGACGCATGGATCATCTCTCTTGTCAGACAATCAGGTGATCAGCCTGCATTGTCCTAACCAAACTTGGAAACAACATTTTTTGTTGTTCCAATTTTTTTTTTTTTTTTTTTTTTTTTTTTTTTTTTTTTTATGAAATAAGGGGGCAAACGAGCAAACGGGTCACCTGATGGAAAGCAACTTCCGTCGCCCATGGACACTCGCAGCATCAGAAGAGCTGCAAGTGCGTTGCCGGCCTTTTAAGAGGGAATAGGGTAATAGGGGAGGGTAGGGAAGGGAATAGGGTAGGGGATTGGGCCTCCGGTAAACTCACTCACTCGGCGAAACACAGCGCAAACGCTGTTTCACGCCGGTTTTCTGTGAGCCCGTGGTATTTCTCCGGTCGAGCCGGCCCATTCGTGCCGAAGCATGGCTCTACCACGTACGGCGGGAATCGAACCCACGACCTCCGAGTCGAGAGCCAATGCTCTAGCCACTAGACCACGGAGGCTGTTACTAATTAATACGTCAAAGACAGTTATTAAAACAGCATTTTTAACCCCCGGCGAAGACAGGGGGGTGAGTCTGTCGGGGTGAGTCTGTCGGGGTGAGTCTGTCGGGGTGAGTCTGTCGGGGTGAGCCTGTCGGGGTGAGCCTGTCGGGGTGAGTCTGTCGGGGTGAGTCTGTCGGGGTGAGTCTGTCGGGGTGAGTCTGTCGGGGTGAGTCTGTCGGGGTGAGTCTGTCGGGGTGAGTCTGTCGGGGTGAGTCTGTCGGGCTGAGTCTGTCGGGGTGAGTCTGTCGGGGTGAGTCTGTCGGGGTGAGTCTGTCGGGGTGAGTCTGTCGGGGTGAGTCTGTCGGGGTGAGTCTGTCGGGGTGAGTCTGTCGGGGTGAGTCTGTCGGGGTGAGTCTGTCGGGGTGAGTCTGTCGGGGTGAGTCTGTCGGGGTGAGTCTGTCGGGGTGAGTCTGTCGGGGTGAGTCTGTCGGGGTGAGTCTGTCGGGGTGAGTCTGTCGGGGTGAGTCTGTCGGGGTGAGTCTGTCGGGGTGAGTCTGTCGGGGCAGGGGGGTGAGTCTGTCGGGGTCGAGGCTTCTAAACGGATGCATCGATTTTGATTTAGTTATTTTTTTGTTTGAAAGAGTTCTTAGCTATGATTCATCATCAGCTCGTCACTGCTTGACAATTTGGGGGATTACTTCAAATATTTAATTTTGTTTAAATCTGGACTATGAGCGTAGAGGTGAGACTGCTGCGCCACACACTTGGCCATTATAGAAATTACTTCTGCGAAGTGCGAACTATTCCCATACCAGTCCAGGTTTCAATGAAAGCGGCCACCATCAGTGAAATCGGTGTGGGATCATTTTACATTATACCCTTGTCGGGTAGATTTTTTAAACTTCGGTAGCTTTTATAGTCGATCAGGATTCAGGAACACTAGTTGTAGGTAGGGACCACACAAAAGTGCATGCTTGCCACTCTTGGTTCCTAATGTTAGAGTCATTATTATGTTTCTAATGTTAGTTAGTCAGTATTTTCCTAACCTCCCATGGTATATTAAACTAAATATCGTATGTGCGTAATATAAGTGAAAGAACAATATTTTATCGGTTGGAGAGATAAAGATAGAGTCGGGACTCTACTTTTCATTTAAATTCAACGTAACATAACTTCTATCGGGCGTTGTTTCTGAGCTGCGAGTAGTTGCGAGTAGTTGTGAGAGGACTCACCCAGGGCATCAACTGGCACGACGTCCCCTGTCCTCAGCTCCGTGGTCTCCACCAGCGCGTACCAGCCGTTGGGGTAGGGCGGCGGCAGCTCCCCCCGGCGGCGCGCGCGCTGCACGCGGGCGATGTTCACTGCGCGCTCCCCCCTGGCGCCCTTCACGTGCTCGTAGCCCACTTCGGATAGCTCCTGGAATATTATCAGCATAAATAACACTATCAATGAACACGGAGAGTATGGAGAACAGAGATAAGGAGAACCAACTCCATACAAATATACCTACATACATACAAAGTGCCCGTAAAAAGCGTTAAATAGGGGATGGCCCTTCTGTCTAAGCCTAAGCGCGCTTGGTCTTAGGGTTAATCTTAGAACTTTCTACTCCGCGAGTGATTGGAAGTTTCATGATTTTTTTAACAACTATGTACTAAAGTCAAAAATTAAAATAACTAAACTAACTTTACTCCTAACTTCACTTCGCCTTTCTTGCTAAATTCATGTCAATTTGACATTTGAACTCTTACTCTTCTTGTGAAGCACGTAATTAATGCAAAATTTTCGAATTATTTGCAACTACCCCACAGAATTAAAGATAAAATCTCACCTTTACATATAATACCGGACTCCAATACGACTTGTATAGTATGTAAATAGCCACCAAACTGAGTGTCAACAGGATGATGTAGGTGTATTTCGCTAATATAAAGCGGAGCAGACAGTGCAGGAGCGCGATAGTGACGTTGACAGTGACGTGCAGAACGTCCTCGGCCGCCATCTTGGTTCGCGAGTCCGGGCAGTCCGACATCTTATGTTCGCAGTGTGGAATTCAATCCTGAAACAAATTCTGGGATGAAAAGTAGCTCATGCAGCCCCGCATCTAAGGGGGGCAAATCAGGGCTCTTGCCCCTGGCGGCATGCGGCAATTTCATGGGCTGGGCGACCGCCCGGGGCGCTGCGGATAAAAAGGGGTGCCGAGGATAAACAGGGGCGCCGTAGGCGTACTTTTGTAATGCAAGAAAATTATTTCGAGGTACTTCAATATAGCATGGAATTAAAGGAGACAAAATACGTAGATAATGACTTTATAACATGTCATGAACTATTAATGTACAGAAACACGTTCCGTTTCACTTATGTGTTTAGTGTGTTTGTGTCGTCAAAATTATCATTTTTGGAGGGGGGGGGGTAAGGTCCAGGGCATTGGTAATGCTAAAATGGGCACTGACTGAGGGGATTAGGAAGAAGACTGAAGACCACTATTTGTAGCCCCAGTTAACGAATACCGATGTACTGTTAGGGAATGTAAATCATAAGCAGCTGTTTGTTATAATTTGATCGTTATGTTAGTATTACAATATCTATATCCGTACCAAATTTCGTCAAAATCGGTCCAGTACTTTAGGAGCCTCTTCGATGCAATGCAAACAAACAAACATATAAACAAATCTTTCTTCTTTATAATATTACTAGCGACCCGCCCCGGCTTCGCACGGATAGAATGTATATATCTGTATAATCTATGGGTACAATACTGATACTAATACTGCGGCTATCTCATAGATCTAACTCCCCTCCCGCACGCACACCCCCGCCTTGGTGACGCCTACTTCGCAACGGACCGTGGAGCAGAAATCGTAATATTTTAATTTCGCCATAACTTCAAAACCCAACGTCCAATTTTAATCATTCAAAGACCAAATATTATCTACATTAACTGTACTTAGTGATAAAATAATTTATTTTGATAAGGATTAATAGCATGAGTAAAATAAACGCGTTTAAATGTAGTCCAAAAAAAAAATAAGTTGTTGTGCTTCACTCGACATACATAGGTATAGTGTGGACTTTTTTGTAGATATTTATAAGATCTACAATTAATTAGAACATTATATGGTTCTATCTTTTATAGTTTAGGCAGCGTACGTAAAATAAGTATCTTTTCTGGTTGATTTTTTACACCTTGTGTCCGAAAACCCCAAATATCTTACGGAACCCAATTTTTTTCCAAAATAAAATTTAGCCTATGTTACTCGTGGATAATGTAGCTTTCGAATGGTGAAAGAATTTTTGAAATCGGTCCAGTACTTTTTGAGCCTATTCATTACAACCAAACAAACAAACAAACATACAAACAAAGTTTTCCTGTTTATAATATTAGTGTAGAAGATAAGTACATATATGTAATAGATCAAACTGATATAATTGCCAATTCAATTGCCGGTTCAAATGTAAATAACAATTGTGATTCTCTTTATCCCACTTGTCAGTGTTACGGGTTGTAAATTGTATTAAGAGTTGATATAAAAACTGAATCATTGCTGATGTAAACATACTTACATCATTAATGACCTCCATTAGATCCATATAAGGCGAACGAAAAACCTCGTGATCATCTTCAGTCATGTGTTTAGACATTTCTAGAATAATTAATGATCCGTTTAAGATTTAAATTCTTATTATAATGAGAACGTTGCTACCTGCGTTTACCCTAGATACTAGATACTAACTAATAACTATGAATGTTAGTACGTTTTCCCGTTGCGCCATCGCATCGCCTGCTAAACAAAGTAGGTAAGTACCTACTACGATTTAAAAAAATTCAAAACTACAGAAGTTACTGACTTTAAATAAAAAACGTTATAGCAATTTTTATCAGGTTTCTGAAACTAATAAAATTTTCTATTGAAGGTATTTTCTTTCAAATCTCTAACTTCTATAGTTTTGAAAAAAAAAAGTGTAGTAGATAATTTCTTTTGCTTTTTTCTTTTTGATCTTGAAAGTTCAAATGGTCAAGGTCATACAAAATCTAATACGTTGGCAATTGGAACATGAAAAAAACCTGCTGCTGAACACATATAATGCACTTTTAAGGGTACCGTACCATTAGATGCACAAAAGGTACCGCTTTCGCTTTGTTGTCGTCCGTCCGTCTGTCTGTCTGTCAGTACTCACTACTCAGGACCCTTTATTTCGCGTGGAGTCTTAGTTAACGTGAAAAAAGTTACGGCCATTCTTGCCACAAAAACGTATTTTATCGACGCTCTTGGGGAATTAAAATTCATACCTGTTGACCTGGAAGTATGAAATTTGGCAAGTGGCATCGTTATATATCGTGACCGCACTTGTTATTTACCTACAGATACTTCCTCTCGTTTCCTAGTAGGTATGTTCCATAAAAATGGATTATCGGAGAAATTGCCAAATAAATAATAAAGTGTGTCTTACCGATGCGTTGGTCGGAATGCGTACACGCAGCACTTAATAGGTTATATGGTCACATAGTCATGTTACGCGTACACACCCATCGCTTTAGCTTCGTAGAAATTCGCACACAATTCTTAGAATACTGCCGCTTCATACGGACTGCGGCTTCAGTTGAAAATAACACATCAAATACGATATGTACGAAATAAACTCTGCTACATTATCTGCCAGCCAGTATAGATGGGTCTAAAATTAATAAGCTGCTAAATGAATGCTGCTAATGTTTTTAGTGTCAACACCTGTTAAATAAATTCCTAGGTAGTTGTTATAATATATAGCAGTCACAAGTCACAACTCTAACGAACTTACGAAATAAAAAATATATAAAGTTTTAAGAAAAGTCTGTGAGAATATTATTTCTGCACAGAGATCATAAGTAGTTTGTAACATAATCATACAAACTTTGTATATAGATATTTAAAAAAATTGAAAAAAAATATGATTACAAAAAACAGCTGTAAAAAAAAAGAAATCGATGTTAATAAATTGATTCTCATTTTAAATACGCCAACAGAAAAAGTTGACAGTCCTATGCCTGTGAAAAGTATGAAGGAAATGAGAATTAACTATGTAACAATCTGTCTGTGATATATTTAACAGTTGCTAAAAATAACTGCTAATTTTAAGTGTTAATTATTATTAGTATCAGCATTTAGCAGTATTATTAATTTTTAACGTTTAATCCCATCTCTACCAGCCAGCGACGGCTTGCAGTTGTCAGTTGACTCACAGACTTATAGAGTTAAATCTGATTTGAGACATTTTAACCCCGGCGCAAACAGAGTGTCTGTCTGTGTCTGTGTGTGTGTGTGTGTGTCCGTGGCATCGTAGCTCCCAAACGAATGAACCTATTTTTTTTAAAGCTGACGTGATCTTGGCTACAATTCATCACCATCAGCTCACTCAGTGCTGGACAATTGGGGGGTAACTTAAAATTTTTAAGTTTGTTTCTTATAGTTTTTAATAGGTGTATATTAGATAATTTTTAAGCAAAACAATGAAAACCGATTTCTTAAGTAAAAACATTAATATAGTCACGTAGAAACTAGTGCTTACTAATTACTATATAAACGCGAAAGTTTGTATGAATATATTACGGATGTTTGATACTCTTTCACGCAAAAACTACTGAACGGATTTTGATGAAATTTAAGATTCTGGATTAACACGTGCATAGGCTTAAACAAAATATGAATTGCGAGCTACATCTAGTGGATTGACATAATCTAAACCGAACCCAAATTCTCGAATTCAACTTTGACTTTCAATGAATTGTCTTTATATTATAATAAACTGATTTTGGACTATAGGACCAATCTAAACGCGTTTGACGTTAGTTTCACGTTTATGAGAATATAATTTTGCTGTTTTAACATATTATTATCGAAACTGTACTAATGTCTTTCTATATGTGGTCTAATCTATATGTGCCAAATTGCATCAAAATCGGTCCAGTAATTTAGGAACCTAGCTTAATGCAAACAAAAAAAAAACGTACAAACAAACCTTTCCTCTTTATTATATTAGTATAGATGATATATTAACATCCATAAACACGACTCATGAAAACATATTTTGTGAACAAAACAATAACATCATTATTTTACGTAAAACATAATTAAATACTATTTATATATCCTGAGTAGTGATGTGCCGGATCGTTAAAAATGTCTATCCGCGGATACGGATATTAGGTCTCAAGATCAACTTAACTAGAGTACGCGGCGGTAAAACTTAGAAAGAGCTTATTACAAAGATTTGTGGTTAAACATAAACTTAGGCCATTTCATCCGTTAATGGATGATTTATACAGTATTCTCCTAGCGAAGTAACCACTCTTGAAATACTTTAGTGCCTGGGACAGTTAGTTTTTTTGTTGCAATATAAATGGTGCCAAATACGAATTTATGAAAAATAAATCAGAATGGAATTTAAGTCTTTCATTATTACCGAATCATCTATATTTATATAAAATTTCATCTATGAATTGAAAATTAGAAACTAACGGATACGGATCTTTCTACACCTCGGATATTCGCGAATACAAATATGGATACGGATATATCCGACACATCACTAATTCTGAGATGTATCTTGTCTTGACGTGTACCGGTAATCAGTATGATAGTCAATATCTACATAGTACACACACTAACGCAAGTCTTGCCATAAACCGACTTATCTACTGTTAATAGCTAGCAATTAGCTAGTAATTAATAATAATTAATATTACCAAAAACTGTGATTACTGTGAAGGATAATACTACAAAGATCGAAGGTACTGGTAGCCTGTTTACTAAGTTTAGTTAAAATTAGTCCTGCTACTATGCTACTGATACAGTGTAAACTCTTTAACGAATTTCAAGGGACCGAGTATTTTTTTCGTTATAAAGAGTTTTACTGTATGTACTGAGAGGGATACTGTATTTACGCTAGTGGAGTCGCAGACAAAAGATAGTAAAATAATATTTCGGAACACGCACAGATGTAGGTATAACTAGAGATGGCCGTTTATAGATCGACGTAGGTATAACTAGAAACGAAAAGCGTTTAAAAAAGCGTGCTTTTATAAATAAGTTGAAAAGTCGTTTATAAACATAAGCGTTTAACACTTATACTTATCGTTTATATCGTTTATAGTCATTAAGCCATAAGTATGGTATGAGCAAAGAAAAATAGTTCTTATGACAGCGCATTAAGAGTGAAAATTCTTTAATGTAGCTCATCACATAATTAAAGTTTTAATAAACAGCTTATTTTTTGTACTTATAACTTATATGCTTTTTCGTGTTTATTCACTTTTTAACCCCCGACGCAAAAACGACGGGGTGTTATAAGTTTGACGTGTCTGTGTGTGTGTGTGTGTGTGTGTGTGTGTATGTCTGGGCACCGTAGATCCCGAACGGATGAACCGATTTTGATTTCGTTTTTTTTTGTTTGAAAGGTGAATTAGTCGGGAGTGTTCTTAGCTATGTTTGATGAAAATCGGTTGAGCCGTTTAAAAGTTGTGGGGGTTCTTTTGGGGAAAATTGGGGAAGAATAACCGAATGTCTGCAAATATACTCGAGTGGGGTCTCAAATGAAAGCGCACTGAAAGAGAATATTGATGACTTAATCGAGAGTGTTCTAAGCCATGTTTCATGAAAATCTGTTCAGCCGTTTGAAGATTATCAGCTCTTTTCTAGATGATGAGGGGATCTGACTGACTTACTTATGTCTGATCGTTTCGAAATTTGGTACAGTGTTACTTCAACAATATTTAAAGAGCATGGTAAGATAACCATGACCAGATCATCCGTTTGAAAATCATCATGATCAAGTTCTTTAATAGTTGATGAGGGGATCTGACTTCCTTCTATATGTCCTATCGATTCGAAATTTGGTACCGTGATACTTCAATGATATTGAAAGAATATGGTAAGTTAACCACTGTTTATACCTTCTTTAAAAAGGACAAAATAAAAGTAAAATTAAAAATTTAAAAAACCCCCGACAAAAATAATGAACTCTAAAAACTAACAAATAATATTTTAAACCTATTATAATTATTATCGTCACATATAATATTATGTAAGTTCAAATATTTTTATTTTCCAAGCGTCGTCGAGTCGGGGGACCGCTAAGTGAGAAAAACAGGTGGAGTTGCAGATTGCAACAAAAGAATTTACTCCGAAAAGAGATCGCTCGTACCTAAATGTAATTCGTAATAATTAATTAGCTGATGTTGGAAAAATACTCTATAAACTTTAGCGGTCCCCCAACGAGGCGACGTTTGGAAAATAAAAATATTTGAACTTACATAATATATGTGACGATAATAATTATAATAGGTTTAAAATATTATTTGTTAGTTTTTAGAGTTCATTATTTTTGTCGGGGGTTTTTCAAATTTTTAATTTTTGTTAGTTGCGCTTTTACGAAAACACGTTATATTACGTTACGCAATAATTCGTATTTTAATCGTAATAGTCGTATAACTGATTGAATGTACTGTTGGTTCTTGGTGGAAATTCATGTTCATAATAATATAACACAACTTTTTATACACACTTTTCCACTTTATTTAGATTTTTTACAATAATTAAATATAACACGACCGGTTTCGATTAACCCATCATCAGGTGAGGTCATCATCACCTGATGATGAGTTAATCGAAACCGGTCGTGTTATATTTAATTATTGTAAAAAATCTAAATAAAGTGGAAAAGTGTGTATAAAAAGTTGTGTTATATTATTATGTAATAGTCGTATTTTGGTGGCTTACCGTGAAATTTTAATGTAAATAATAAATATAATAATGGTCCATATGGACGTAATATAAACTTTTCGTGTAGTGTTTTAGTATTCAGTTTATTAAGTTTTTGTCGTAAGATGACGACTAGACGACGTGAATTGGAACAGGAATTTATGGAACTACTTTGAAAGAAATGAGGTGGAAAAAGTGGCGATGTGTAATGTTTGTAAAAAGTTATTATCCTATAAATCAACTATTACTAATCATAAGCAACATTTAAGATTAATGCATATTATCAACATTTAAAAACATTTTTATGAGTTAATATTATTATATTAATAATTATTCAGATTTCAGATAGTCCTAAGCCTGCAAAGTACGAAGGAAAGTTCATTTAAATCAGTTTTAGCGATCGAAAAACGTAACATAAGCGCAAAAAACATTATAAGTGGCAATAAGTAGATAAGCAAATAAGCAGATAAGCAGTTAACATAAGTTGCTTTTGAATATTTAATAACGGATAAGTTAACTTTTATTTTAAGCCGTTTATCACATCTCTAGGTATAACGAGCTCGAATCTCGTTGAAGTCTTATACTTTGTTAATACCCGACTACGGCGAAGTCAAAAGAAAAGGCATTATCCTTTTCTTTTTCTTACCGATTTTGGCAGTATAAATTTACCAATTTTGTTACCATATTCTAGCAAATAAAGATTATGATTATGATTGTTGTATGTATGTATGTATGTTCCAACGTAACGCCTAAACTACTGATCCGATTTTAATAAATGAGGCGTCAATAGATTCATAATATTAGGTCTTTACCTATGAAATTGCCGTTTTGAATAAAAAAATTAAACGAATTTTTTCATGTAAGTATTTTTATTTTTTTTCCCGCCAAAAGTTATCCAAATTCTGGAAAAAGCAGTAGTCTCTAGGCGCAAGGTCTGGGGTGTAGGGCGGATGACGGAGAGCTTCCAACCCCAGTTCTTGCAACTTGGAGACCGTCTGCTGTGCAGTATGAGGTCGCGCGTTGTCGTGCAGGAGCAGCGGAGACGAGCGATTGACCAATGCTGGTTGGAGCTTCTCCATAATTGTGTTCAGTTCTTCACAGTTCACATCTGCAGTAATGCTCACCCCGTTTTGTAAGAAGCTGTGATGAATCACACCGGCGCTAGACCACCTAACAGCGACCATAACTTTTCTAGGGGTAAGTTTAGGTGCTGAACCAGGATCCAACCAACTTACTGAGTGCTTGCGGTTATCAAACAGAATCCATTTTTCATCGCAGATAACAATGCGGTTCATAATTCCTTCATTTGTGTATCTGTTGAACAGTGCAAGGCACGTCTCGACGCGTACTTCGCGCTGGCGATCATTGAGTTCGTAGGGTACCCATTTGTCAAGCTTTTTTACCTTGCCAATTTGACGCAAATGGACCAATATTGTTTTGACGCTAACGTCGAAAGCTGCTGCTAATTCCGCCGTAGATTGTGTATCATCAGCTTCCACAAAGTCTTCGGACGACCGCGAGGTTAATTTTTCAGGACGAAATTTCCAGAACGGAAGCGAGCAAACCAATAACAGGTGGTGCTTTGGTTTGTAGTGTTAGTTCCGTAAACGTCGTTGATGTTGCGTGCCGCTTGTGCCGCGTTGCTGCCACGACGGTACTCATCTACACTAATATTATAAAGAGGAAAACTTTGTTTGTATGTTTGTTTGTTTGTTTGGTTGTAATGAAGAGGCTCAAAAAGTACTGGACCGATTTCAAAAATTCTTTCACCATTCGAAAGCTACATTATCCACGAGTAACATAGGCTAAATTTTATTTTGGAACAAAATAGGGTTCCGTAAGATATTTGGGGTTTTCGGACACAAGGTGTAAAAAATCAACCAGAAAAGTTACTTATTTTGCGTACGCTGCCTAAACTATTGTTCGCGCCAGAGCGCGACGTTTATAAACTGGTCACACAGATCGTTTAAATCGGCCAATCACGCACGAGTATTGGCTGTCAGCCCTCACAGCGCTGTCAAGAGAGTGACAAAGACTTGCTCCTGAGATTTCGCCCGCGTCGGAAGCATCCCGAATTATAAGTACTCGTGACGCGTCAGCACATATTGTGCATTCGAATATACTAAACTTAGCTCGCTAGCGACACGCGATAAAACTACCGAAAACCCCGCTCAGTTGTGTAGTGCCTGCTGGAGAAGAATCCGCCCATATCTGGAACCACAGCTTCAGCCAGCTCACCATCAAAGGTCAGTGCCAGTTCTAGTTTCTCTAAATAATCCTAAAATCTCAGCCCCAAAACCCCAATTCTCCGCGTTTACCTATACCTACTCAGCTCATAGTCGTGTGCGCACACACTCGCGCATACATCTTTCTGGTCCTTCGTCGCCTTCTGGGTCCTCCTGGCCTTATTTAGGGCTAGGCCCCTCTAGAATCAGTACCTACACGTCCATTCCGCTCAATTCTGAACAAAAAATCAGCTCGATTCGTTATATTTTGACCGTTTCATTCTGCCCAGGCGACCTACCTACGTTGCATTTTTTGAATTTTCTGCAATTGTTTTGCCATATTTAACGTTAAACCCCTATTCTACACATTAATATCAACATATATTTCAAGTAATTGAATTATTTTGTGTTTAATTCGGCCCGTAAACTCATAGGAAAAAACCCAAGATATTTATTTTTTAATAAGTGGGTAGATATCTTCGGGTCATAATCGAACAAGTAACGAACATTCCAGAACTTCCCTAGGTACCTAATACATAATTTGTGCCAATATCACAGAATTTCCTCAGCTCATAATTAATTACGAAATTTTTTAATCTTTGAATTGCATATAAATTAACTTGTTTATATTGTGAATTACGTTCGGCTCATAACTTAATAGTAAATCGCCTTAGTATTACTAAATAACGTTTAAATACTCATAATCTCGGTTTTTAAAACACAATATTAATTAACTTAGCATTACTCTAAAAGTTACAAGTTGTATTCCAAAGCATTTCAAGTACCTATAAATACGTCATCGGCTCACTACACTTCGAGTTCGACCGATCGCACAGCTGATAACAGGTTTTTTGTGCATTTGTAGGTATAGGGAACGCGCGTTAACATCTGTTTGCATTTATTCTCAAATAGGTATTTTTTCATAGGAATAATAGTGAACTTCACATTGAATTATTATCAACGTTCCGTGTTTATACAAATATATTATAGGTGCAACTTTACAGTTGTAATAAAGTGGTCGGCACACTATTGATATTTAAGCCTACTCATACCTACATTGTTTCATTACGTTATTTTGTTTCTAAGGCGCGCGTTAAGAACTTGTTTGTATCTAAACTTCAGCACATTAATATAATATTACAGACGGTTTCTAACGCGTTAATATCCGCTCACTAGACATACACAACTCTTTATTACCATCAGGTGATCGGTCCGCTCATTTGTTCATTAACTTCTATACACTTTATCATTTAATTGAATACATTGTCTGCACAGTATTTAAACCTATTCTCTGCACTTTAATTTAATTGTGCGCGTATTTTCTGCTCATAAGTGTTGGACATTTAACTTAGTTTTACACAAATATATTTTTTTTAAAAATGCCAACCAAGTCGCAAGCCGCCATCTTCAGACAAACAATTAAATCAATTAGTCGGCTCAGAGAGATCGCCTTGGCATTACACAAGGGTGACTCTAAACACAGCAAAACTGAATTTAGTGCGCGTTTTAAAGACTTATCAAACTTGAAACAGAAATTGGAAAACCTATACTGCGAAATTTTAGACGACGGCAGCCTCACAGAAGAGAATGAAAAATTTTACACAGCCGGTTACGAAAACGCGTTATGCGAATATTATGATATTTTAACTGCAGCGGAAAATTTAAGTTCTTCTCAAGAGTCGAGTCAGCTCACTTCCGCCGTCCTCCCCAAAATTGAACTACCAAAATTCAGCTCGCGCGTTGAGGATTGGCCATCGTTTATTACAATATTCAGGAGTCTCACGGACGACATGACGTCACTTACAGATGCAGTTAAGCTGCACTATCTTTTCTCCTGCCTATCGGGGGAGGCGCTCAGCATGATTGCACATTTAAAAATAACTAACGAAAATTACAGTGTCGCGCTCGACATTCTCACACGTAGGTATGAGAACCGCCGCGTTCTCATTGATAGATTTGTTGACATAATACTCGGCTTACCTAATATTCATATCCGCTCAGGCATACGCGCGACATTTTTAACTCCGCTCATCTCAGCACAAAGCGCCTTAAATAATTTAAATTTACCAATGGATAGTAACTATGTATTTGTGTCCATTGTAGTCAGGAAACTACAGGGTGAGCTCCGCACATTGTTTGAAAGAAAATTTGGTACCTCGGACACTCTGCCCACCTTAGGAGACCTGATTTCTTTTTTAGAGGAGCACGCGCGTTGTATCGAGACAGAGTTTTCTAGTGCAGCGCGCGGTGTTACCTACTCACCACAACCGGGGCCCTCTCGTCAATACACACCCCCCGCACGCTCTCCGCGCAGTCCACGCTTTAGACCGATTAGTCCCGCGTATCCTCGTGATACTCAGCGCACGCCATCAGCTCACAGTTTAGGTAGCTATCACAGCAGCCCAGTCCCTCATCATCATCAACGCTATTTGCCCCCCTCCCCCCGAACCGAACGTCGCGAATACTCAGCTCGGAACACAAGCAAACACAGTCGGCTCTACTGTCCCTACTGTAAGAATACAGAACACAAACTAATCGCGTGTCCCAAGTATAATCATCAGCCCACTCAAGGTCGTTGGGACTTTATAGAAGCCAACAACAGATGTCGTAAGTGTCTAGGTCCGCACTATGAAAATGAATGCCGTTCGACAAACACATGCAAAGAGTGTGGAAGTGCAAATCACCACACTTCCCTTCATCGTCACGGTACCCCAAATTCACCTGTCTCATCAGCGCATTTGCTCCCTCCACACTTACGCGCACAACCCCGCCGGCGTACTCAAGACAAACCACATACTTACACAGCCTATACACAACATACGCGCGCTCATCAATCGTCATCATCAGACCCCAACCAGTCGTCTGATCATACAACTCGTCAAACCCAAAACAAAAAACAATGACTACCTACAATCACGGAGCATATAGAATTAGAAAATCAGCCCAATAATTTAAAATCTCATTCAGCTCACAAAATACCTACAACTGGTTCAACTCATTATTCTGCTCAAGTAAATTCAACTCAGCACATAGAAAACCCATTAAAAACTCCAGTGTTACTACCCACAGTCGTTTTAAATATATCTGATAAATGTGGTAAATATCACAGAGCTCGTGCGTTACTGGACTGTGGTAGCATGATAACACTCATAACTCAGCGCATGACTAGAAATCTTAATTTACAACCAAAACAATGTTCACTAAAAATTACAGGTGTAGGTGATCAGCACATACAAAATTCTAAAGGTTGTGTCACAATAACATTTCGGCCCACACACCGCGATACACCATCTATTACTACAACTGCTCATATTCTTAAAGATGTTACAGGTTATTTACCTATGCAAAAAATGCCAGATGTTATACAACACTCAGACCGTCAGATCATTCCGTTAGCAGATCAAGATTATCATACTCCTGCGCCCATTGATCTCATTTTAGGCTCAGATGTTTTGGGTCACGTTTTAGACGGTACTAAGCTCACTTTGGGCCCGGGGAAGCCCATAGCCTTCGGCACGATTTTTGATTTTGCACTCATTGGACCCATTGAACATTCATGCGATTCACCTGTAGCTCAAGTTAACTCTGCCCACATTACTCATTGTACTCAGTCGACTCATTCTACACATTCTGCTCATGATATTTGCAAAAGCCTGGAAATATTCTGGGAGTCAGAAGAACCCCAGCCTCGGTCTGCTCATTCAAACCCGCTACACGAACAATGTGAAAACATATTCAGCTCAACCACCACTCGTGACGATTCAGGCCGTTACATGGTGACTCTTCCCTTTTTGTCAGATGCTCCCGTGCTAGGTAGTACTCATGCTATTGCTCTACGTAGATTTCTCAATTTAGAAAAACGGTTACAATCCGACCACACACTGCGACAAAAATATATAGAATTTATGAATGAATACATAAACTTAGGTCACATGACACCTTGTCATCCTTCTACATTTACTCACAAACCTCATTATTATATTCCTCATCATGGCGTATTCAAATCAGGTACTGACAAACTCCGCACAGTATTCGATGGCAGTTGCAAGTCATCTAATGGAGTCAGTTTAAACGATTGCCTGCACACAGGTCCAGCACTTCAACGAGACATTGTAGATATCATTATGTCATTCCGCGCACATCGTATAGTATTCAGCACAGATATAAAAATGATGTTCAGAAATATCCTCCTAAGACCAGACCAAAGACACTATCAGCTCATACTCTGGCGATCGTCCCCAGATCGACCTCTGCTCACATATGCACTCAACACTGTTACATATGGGTTGCGCTCGAGTCCATACCATGCTATCCGCACATTATTACAACTAGCTGACGATGAAGGTCATCGCTACCCTCAAGCTGCCCACATTCTGCGCAAATTTGTTTTCGTAGATGACATATTGTGCGGTCATGACACAATAGAAGAAGCATCAGCACTCCAAACCCAGCTCATTGAATTGTTATCGCTCGGTGGATTTAAACTTAGTAAATGGACATCAAACACACCTCAACTCTTGCAAAGATTCCCAGACGATCAGTGTGAAATGCCTAAGGACTTTGACATCAGCGCAGAGTCACCATCGGTTAAGGTTTTAGGTATTAGGTGGATTCCTCAGTCTGACGAATTTACATATCACATCTCATTACCACCAGTTACTCATGTTACAAAACGTTCAATACTTAGCACAGTAGCTTCTCTCTACGACCCAAACGGTTGGGTTACACCAGTCATATTCCGCGCAAAAATACTTCTTCAAAGGTTATGGTTAAGTAAATTGGATTGGGACGATCCCACTCCAAATAATATTACAGATGACTGGCAGCGCATTTCTCATGATCTTCCGCACATTTCAAACATACATTTTCCCAGACATATCGCTCCGCACAAATTTAATTCAACATACTCACTTCACGGCTTCGCAGACGCTTCAGAAAGCGGTTTTGCGGCAGTAATATATTTACACGAATCAGCTCACAACGGATCTGTTAATGTTCATCTCATACTCGCTAAATCTAAAGTCGCACCCATTAAAAATAAACTCACAATCCCCAAATTAGAGTTGTCTGCTGCAACTCTACTATCTCAACTTATGTTACGTGTCTCTCAACAATTATCTGCTCATTTCACAATTACACATCACGTTTGTTGGTCAGATAGTACCATAGTGCTCGCATGGATAAAAACTCCGCCCCATCGTTTACAAACATTTGAATCAAATAGAGTAACAAAAATTAACGCATCTTCACTTACACTCACGTGGCGTCATGTACCTTCTCAATTAAATCCTGCTGACTGTGCAAGCAGAGGATTATCAGCTAAGTCTCTCTCTGTTCATGATTTATGGTGGTCTCCTCCATGGCTCAAACTGCCAGAGGACACCTGGCCCAAGATGCCTTCAGCTCATACTCGACAAGATCTGCCAGGGCTCAAGCTAAAGTACGTACCATGTAATTTCTCGATACCCGGTGTAGATAGTGATCTGCTCACTCGCTTCAGCTCTTTAGACAAACTGATCGGCGTTACTGCTTACATGAGGCGATTCATTCGTAACTGTAAACTAAATTCAAACTCGCGTCAACTAGGCCCTCTAACTGTAAGTGAACGTAGAGAAGCATTGCTCTTCTGGATCCGCTCTGTACAGCAGAATGTATTCGCAGAAGACATTCACCGCCTGCAAACTGATAAACTCTGCACAGTTCGACTACAACGTTTGTCACCTTTCATGCAGGACGGACTCCTCAGAGTAGGAGGTAGACTCACTCGTTCCGAACTCACATATGATGCTCAACACCCATTCATTCTGCCTAGTTCTAGTCCGCTCGTAGACCTCATAATAGATCACTATCATCGCATACACTGCCACCCTGGCACAGACACGCTCCATGCTATTTTACGTCAACAATTTTGGATATTATCTGCACGCCGCATCATAAGGCACAGAACGTTTAAATGCATAAGATGCTTCCGTTGCCGCGCTCAGCCCGAAGTACCTGTCATGGCTGATCTACCAGCTGACAGAGTCATACCTCAGCCTGTATTTAGTCACGTATCAACTGATTTTGCCGGTCCGTTTCTGCTCAAATCAAGTCCATTACGTAACGCTAAGTTAATTAAAGGATATTTTTGCATATTTGTTTGTCTCACTACAAAGGCGGTTCACTTGGAACCAGTCTCATCGCTCACTGCCGAAGCATTTATTGCTACACTACAAAGGTTCTGCTCACGACGCGGACTTCCGGTATTGATACGTTCAGATTGCGGCACAAATTATGTAGGAGCTAGGAATTATCTTCTAGAGGTACAACAATTTCTAAAAGACAATAATGACGCCATTACTCATAAACTTTCAACTCAAAATATAACTTGGTTACTCAATCCGCCCAAAGCTCCATGGATGGGAGGCATCCATGAAATTAATGTTAAATCTACAAAGCAACTTTTGTACCGTGTTATCGGTGAACAACATCTCACTTTCGAGGAGTTTTCCACTCTGCTCACTAGAATCGAAGCTGTATTAAATTCTCGGCCCATCAGCCCACTCTCGTCCGATCCTACGGACTATCAGCCCCTTACTGCCGGCCACTTTCTCATTGGTCGTCCGCTCACAGCTCTTCCAGAGCTGACACTAGATGATAGAGTAATATCCCCGCTCAAACGCTTTCAGCTCATTCAATCACTCTCTCAGCGCTTTTGGACCCTTTGGACCAAGTCCTACCTCCATACCCTTCAAATCCGCTCCAAATGGCTTTCCTCTTCCTCTCCACCCAAAATTGGAGAACTAGTTCTGCTCAAAGAAGACAATCTACCCCCGCTACAATGGAAGATGGGAAGAATCTCACGTCTACTACCTGGGAAGGATGGAGTCATCAGAGTCGTGGACTTGGACACCACTCAAGGCCAGCTGCGCAGGCCTGTCGGCAAGATTGCCCGGCTTCCACTGGATTCTGCTCAAGATGGGGTCAGCTCAACGCCTTTGCGGGCCCCCCAGGATGTTCGCGCCAGAGCGCGACGTTTATAAACTGGTCACACAGATCGTTTAAATCGGCCAATCACGCACGAGTATTGGCTGTCAGCCCTCACAGCGCTGTCAAGAGAGTGACAAAGACTTGCTCCTGAGATTTCGCCCGCGTCGGAAGCATCCCGAATTATAAGTACTCGTGACGCGTCAGCACATATTGTGCATTCGAATATACTAAACTTAGCTCGCTAGCGACACGCGATAAAACTACCGAAAACCCCGCTCAGTTGTGTAGTGCCTGCTGGAGAAGAATCCGCCCATATCTGGAACCACAGCTTCAGCCAGCTCACCATCAAAGGTCAGTGCCAGTTCTAGTTTCTCTAAATAATCCTAAAATCTCAGCCCCAAAACCCCAATTCTCCGCGTTTACCTATACCTACTCAGCTCATAGTCGTGTGCGCACACACTCGCGCATACAACTATAAAAGATAGAACCATAAAATGTTCTAATTAATTGTAGATCTTATAAATATCTACAAAAAAGTCGGCGACACACTATACCTATCTATGTCGAGTGAGGCACAACAACCATTTTTTTATTTAGAAATCTTGTTTTTTTTTTGGACTACATTTAAACGCTTTTATTTTACTCATGCTATTAATCCTTATCAAAATAAATTATTTACCTGTAAGTACAGTTTATGTAGATAATATTTGGTCTTTGAATGATTAAAATTGGACGTTTGGTTTTGAAGTTATGGCGAAATTAAAATATTACGATTTCTGCTCCACGGCCCGTTGCGAAGTAGGCGTCACCAAGGCGGGGGTGTGCGTGCGGGAGGGGAGTTTAGATCTATGGGGTAGGATTAGTATCAGTATTGTACCCATAGATTATACAGATATATACATTGTACCCGTGTGAAGCCGGGACGGGTCGCTAGTATTCCATAATTACTCCAATTCTTAACGTATCCATGATGACGAGAAAGATTGAAATGCGATGAAAATGTAACACTAATCAATAAACAAATGACTACTTTTGGAAAAATAATTCCATGCTTTTAAAATAAAATTAATTTGAAATTAGAATTCTTAGCCAAACAAAAATTATTTTGATTTGAAATGGCCAGTACTGCAGAACGGTAATTTCATAGGTTTTACCTATTAATAGCCCGGGTAACATAGTCACTTCGATTATCAACTCTATTGTATTAGCCCAGAGTTCTATTTGCAGTGCTCTGAATTTTCATAAGCGTTTTGGATTCTAGAATATATAATCCCAGCCTTAGGCTCTAGAACGAAATAAATATATACAAACATACACACATACACACATACACTACAAAGACCACATACACTAGAAAAACTTAACCATCCTTCTGGCGCAGTCGGTAAGAGTCGTTCGTTCGTCCCACAAAGTTTCGTCCTAATGGGACGAAAAGGCGAATCTATTCTTTTGTGATATTTTCGTTCGTCGGTTCGTCCCATTTTTATTTTCTACTAGCTGTTGCCTGCGGCTCCACCCGCGTAAATACAGTATCCCTCGGGACACTGTATTTTTTCTGGATAAAAAGTAACATATGTCCTTTCCCAGGATTCAAAGTATATCTGTGCCAAATTTCATCTAAATTGGTTCAGCGGTTAGAACATGAAGAGGTAACAGACAGATAGACAGACACACTTTCGCATTTATAATAATAAGTATAGACAGAAGCGTAGCGTGCCTTGGCGGTGCCCCGTATAAAAATTTGTTTGGGGCCCCTTAGGAAGGGTAAAGATTGCTCACAAAATAAAAATAAAAATGCATAAAATTAAAAGAAATATTTATTCGTCATAATTATCAGCTATCTGTCACTTTTTCCAAAAAATATACAATTTAAATATACAGTCTCCTTGCCTTTTTTCCGGCAAATTAATTTATTAAATAATTTATAGTTGATGATGAAATGAAGATGAAGATGAAATTTGGGAAGTTTTTATTAATTTTTGCACGTTGGGGGCCCCCCGTATAATTGATACGGCAGATACGGCGGTAGCTACGCCCCTGAGTATAGACTAAATGCGTCGACGGGTTACGACTTATGTCGCGCGTCGTTCGCACGTCGCACCGCGGCGTGTGTGAGGGGCGGTGTCGCGTGTCCGCTCGTATTTCCTGACCTTGGCAGTGCGCAGTTATCAGTAGGTACCAGTTAGTAGGTAGTAGGTAGTTCAACACGCAATACGCACGCCCGAGCTGCCAGGGCTCCGGTGACGGCGCGCCGAGCCGCCGACCTACTGCTGTTGACCCAGTATTGATTCCACTATCTTTACTTATACCTACCGGCTACCAGAAGGATCTCTGTTCGTAGGGTTCCCTACCTAAAGGGTTTAAACGAGCCCTAATAATACTGAGACTTGCTAGCAACCTATACATAATATATACCTACTATGTACCTACTCAATTACACATGATTCACTGACTTCTTAACACGAATAGACTATAGTGGGATACTATACCTAAATGTATATTCTATTCATCAGTCAACATAACACGTGAGAGCAACCTATTCTATATTATTATTATCTATATCGATGAATACTAATATTATAATATTAAGTAAATATTTCCCGCGACTTCGTGCGTGCGAAGTGAACAAGTGGAAATTCTGCGAGAACCATACAATTAGCCGCGATAAAAAGTAGTTTATGTCCTTCCCCGTGGTTTACTCTATATTTGTGCCAAATTTCATCAAAATCGGTTCAGTAGTTTCGGAGCCTATGTTCAATGTAAACAAACAACCAAATCTTTCTTTAAATAGTTTAAGGGTCAGGTCATACCGCGACTGCATATTTAAGATAGAATCAATGTCAATAATGATGTCACTCTAAATTATCTGAAGAAAATATTGAAAATAAATCGACAATTAAACCAATTTACGTGACGCCGAATGTAAATAAATATACATTTTTAAGTATTTGCAGTAGAACCCAATATATTTTATAGCGCCCCAAGTGGGTCAAACCGAGTAGATATCCCAAGCAATTCTCCCATATACAACTGACAAGACCCGCAACGAAAGAAGGAACGAGGCAACCCCGGGAAGCCGTATGCTGTTTTTTTTTTCAAAACTGAGCCCAGGAGCTGTCCAAAGCCATCAATGAAGTTTACCGATCTCCTATCCAATCCAACATTACTCAAGAAAATGAGCACATAGTTCACGATCTTTTTTTTATCTTAGATAAGCAGTTTATTTTTATATAATTTTTGTTTATAGTTTATTTTATTAACTATATTAATTATTAGTCACCGTTCACAGTTAAGTTTTACCAACATATGACAAGAAGCAGGGACCTCCACAGATATTACGACCGTGTCCTTGGGAAATCTGCAGCAATGCTCCCACTGTTCCCGATATTTTAAAAGCCAGCGAGGTTTGAACATTCATGTAGGCAAATGCCACAAACAGCTTCCCACCCTCATTCCACTAATAACCACTTCACTTCCGAACCCCATCTATCAAACCAGTTTCTGGCAAAAAATATCCAAATTTAAACGTTTTGTACCAGTACTAAAACGGATCCCTAGGGGTGCCAGGGTGACCGTAGCCCAGAAGCTTGCCGAGACAATACGCCACACAGTGCTGGAAAACTCGAGGCAAGCCTGGGAAAATCTACTCACCTTTCCCTACCGATTTCTGCATGTCACTAGGGATCCGTTTAACAATGCCTCCCTCACTTCAAGAATAAAAAAGAACTGTGTTTCGGACATTGACCTCAACCCAAATTTTTCTTTGCATTCCTCGGCCAAATTTAACCTCGTGAAGTCTGTAGAAAATAAAATAAGTGAGGGAGACATTAAGGGTGCAGCGCAGCTCCTGTTTTCCAATGACACGGTCGCCCCCGACTGCCCAGGGACCCTCATCGCCCTGCAAAACAAACATCCGTCACAATCCAACCCTTTCACAGCTTCCGATGACGCCCTACCACCACTACAAACGTCGGCAGATAAAGTACGCGGAGCCATCATGTCCTTTCTTCCGGGTTCAGCTGGCGGCCTTGACGGTCTCACTCCTCAGCATCTGAAGAACCTCACCAGCGGTTGCTGCGGGGAGGCCGGCGAGAAGCTCCTGAATGAACTCACGAATCTGTGCAACCTGATGCTACGTGGAGGGGTCGCATCAGATATCGTGGACATTCTATATGGAGCTAACCTCTGCGCTTTGAAGAAGAGAGATGGTGGCATTCGTCCGATTGCTGTCGGCTCCACATACCGGCGCCTTACAGCCAAACTAGCCTGCAAATCGATCACTTCCCTCGCTTCGTACTTCCAGCCGAAACAGCTCGGTTTTGCCTGCAAAGGGGGCTGTGAGGCCGCCGTT
Source organism: Glaucopsyche alexis (assembly GCA_905404095.1). Lineage (NCBI taxonomy): Eukaryota > Metazoa > Arthropoda > Insecta > Lepidoptera > Lycaenidae > Glaucopsyche > Glaucopsyche alexis. Next base: position 780,858 of record FR990061.1, on the reverse strand, counting down.
CACTCTTTCAGAACAGCTATTCACAATCAAGGCGATGATGTGTTTCTGAAGGTCGACGTCAAAAACGCCTTTAACTCAGTTGAGCGAGGCGCCATGTTGGCACAAATAAAATCCAAAGCCCCTGCCATTCTACCATTCATACTCCAGTGTTACAACGACCCCACCAAACTCATTTACAAAGATCACCTCATCTCATCCGAAGTGGGCTGCCAACAGGGCGACCCTCTCGGTCCAGCAATTTTCAGCCTTGCCATACACCCGGTCATCGAGCTTCTAAATTCAAAATTTAATGTTTGGTATTTAGATGACGGGACCATTGGAAGCGATGCACCCACGGTACTATCCGACTTCCAGACTCTGATTCGCGAGTTCCAAAAAATAGGTCTGGAGCTAAACCTAGGAAAGTGCGAACTTTTTGTGCCAGACAGTTGTGAGGATAGAAACGCGATTATATCCAGCTTTAAAGAAATAGCTCCACAACTGTCTGTCATCGATAAGGATTCGCTCTTCCTTTTGGGCTCGCCTATTTTAGACGAATCTCTCCCAGAATTCATAAATAATAAACTACAAAATTTTAGTGAAACTTTAGACCGCCTCCTCCAAATTAACTGTCACATGGCCTTCACCCTAATCCGTTATTGCGTTTTCGTACCAAAATTTACGTATGTCTTGCGGTGTTGTCAACTGTGGAAGTTCCCTCAACTTCTCAAACAGTTGGATGATACCATAAGACATACGCTCTCCACGATTTTGAACATTAATTTTGATGACCGCTCATGGACTCAGGCAACGCTTCCAGTAAGGTTCGGTGGCCTGGGTGTTCGAAAACCTTCCGACATATCACTCCCGGCCTACTTGTCCTCAGTCCACGCCAACCATAGACTCATCTTCAAAATACTAGAGCACCAATCCTACTCCATTATAGTTCCCTTTCTGGACGAGGCCAAGGACGTCTGGAGCGCAACTAGTGCTTGTAGCGAATTGCCTGACAACGTTTTTTCCCAAAGGCTCTGGGACGAGCCACTCTGCAGACTGGTACGGAATAATCTCCTTAATACGTCCTCCAGTCCTGTGGAGCAGGCTCGCCTCTTAGCAGCGGAAAAGTGGGAGTCGGGCCTTTGGCTACAAGCGTTGCCGTCACCCAATACGGGCACATTGCTGGATCGAACCGCTTTCCGAATAGCCACTTCCCTGCGTCTTGGCACCTCCCACGTCGTCCCCCACCGCTGCGTTTGTGGTGCAAACGTGGACAGCCTCGGACACCACGGTCTGTCCTGTCAGCGAAGCGCGGGCCGCATCTCCCGACATCACTGCCTGAACGACCTCATCCGTCGGGCTCTTGTCACCGCCGGAGTACCAGCTGTGCTGGAACCCTCTGGCTTGGCGCGCGACGATGGCAAGAGACCAGACGGTATGACCCTGGTCCCTTGGAGAGTGGGACGGGCTCTTGTATGGGACGCTACTTGCGTCGATACACTTGCTCCGTCCCATGTCCAGGGCACCTCGAGCACTGCAGGTGCGGCCGCCATTCAAGCGGAGAACTTCAAGCGGCGCAAATATGAGAACCTTAGTGGGGATCTCATATTTGAACCGTTTGGGGTTGAAACCCTAGGTTCATGGGGTCCGGGTGCGCACAAACTTTTCAGAGAGATTTCCAAAATCTAATTGAGGCCACCCGAGACCCCAGAGCCGGCACCTAACTGGCCCAAAGAGTGAGTATCGCAATCCAGCGGGGAAACTCTTTGAGCCTTCTAGGTACTCTGCCTGGTGGGGACGACCTGGGAGATTTCTTTTTATTGTAGCTTTTTAAGTTTTTCTAGTTTTAATATTTTTTAAGTAGTTAGCAGCTATTAGATATAATACCATAATTGTTATTTTGTTGAATAAAATTAAATGTCAGATAGCTGCTATTCAAAATTGAACTTTATTCACTACACAGTCATATCTACACTGATCATGTGTCGGACACGGCCTGTATCTTTTTGTGTGGTGAATAAAGATACATTTTTAAACAGCTATCTTTAAAACGAGTATCGTTTCGTTTCGGTGTGAATTGATCTTAAGTAACATCGCTACTCGCTTGTTCTTGTTCACACACACACACACGCACACACAACACTCGTTCGTTAATAGGGAGTGACAAGAGTGGGCGGCCTGGGTGGGGTCTAAAAGGCAACTTTACGCATTTCTATTGAAAACTGACAAAATTGATGTTTTTACTGTCAAAATAAATGAAACATAATATGGAACGCCTAAAGTCGCCTTTTTAGAGCATCCTCTAGTCCCGTCGTCGCAGAAAGTGGCATACCTACACCAAAATTTCCACTGACGTGATCGTATTCGGAATTTTAACGCGGCTGCCATGTTGGAATGATTCGGGCGCGAAATGTATTCGTCACCATTTGACTTGGTAATACACGACACACGACTGCGGGGGCAGGGGGGGGGCGTAAGGCCGGTACTGTATGAGCCGGATTTCGGCGGGCCCGGGAAAATACAGATTACTGGCAATAGAACTCTGCGTTATTACAATAGAGCTGAAAATCGAACACACCAGTGTCGACTCAAATGTCAAATGTCATATATGACAGATCGACACTTCGATTTTTAACTCTATTTCTAACTCCAGTCCCACTGTATTATTTTTATTCTGTTTCGTTGATACCTACAGGCTACATGATACATCAGTGCAATAAGAGACAGTTTTCATTTGGTAAGAGATGTAAACGGGCGAACGACCATATTTACAAAGATATAGTAAGTATATAAGATATATTGTAGTAAGCATATAAGTTATATTGTAGTAAGCATATAACTTATAAGATATATTGTAGTAAGTATATAAGATATATTGTAGTAAGTATATAAGATCTCCGTGGCCTAGTGGGTAGACCGTTTAGTTCGCACTCGAGAGAGTGCAGGTTCAAATCCCAGGTTGTGGCGTGTACCAATGAGACTTTTTCAGATCTCAAGTACATTATACGGACGCTCTAACGGTGAAGGAAAACATCGTGAGGAAACCCGCACATAGTAGGCTCCAGACGTATTGACCAGTTCATTCCTCTGGACTAGGCTGACTATGTTGTGAGAATGCCGTATGTGCTTGGGCAACCATACGACATTTAAAAACCAACTGTCCCAGGCACTACAGTATTTCAAGAGTGGTTACTTCGCTCGGAGAATACTGTATAAATCATCCATTAACGGATGTAAAGGCCTAAGTTATATAAGATATATTGTAGTAACTATATAAGATATAGTGTAGTAGTGTGGGGGCCCACACATAATTCCGAATTCGCAAAAATTCGCATCCCATCCGCGAGCCAGCCTAAAAGCTCCAAAAAAGTACAGCCACGGGCGTAGCCAGGTTTTAGTTTCGGGGGGGGGTTCAAGAAAATAAAACGACTACGGGGGGGGGGGGGGGGTAGTATCAATGTTCTGATTTAGGCTGTTGATTATTTTTTTCTAAAATAACTTCAAAAATCATCTTTCAGATAGGGTTAATGGGGCGGCAAAATATGTTAATTGGCCTCGGGCGCAAAATTTCTAAATACGCCTCTGTATATTGGTCAGATCTCTGTATTATATATACCAGCCGGCCCATTTCGGGGGGAGTTTGAACCCCCTAAACCACCCCCCTGGCTACGCCCATGAGTACAGCGATGTCAAGTCCGGTAAATAAGAGCGGACGGACGAGCTGGCGATATCGCCTGATGGTGTGCAATTACGCCGCCTGTGGACAGTCGCGCTAGACAATTCAATGTGCTTCGACTATTCTGGCTTACTTTAGAATCACGCTGAATACTAGCTGACCGTCAGCACTCAGCACTCAGCACCGACGACGAAATATATTAAAGTCTGCGCTGATAATGATGCGTTATTCAAAAACTCTTCCTAAAAACTTGTGTGAGTCTACTATATTATTATAAATGTGAAAGTTTGTGAGGATGGATGATGTTTGATATTCTTTCATGCAAAAAGAGAACAGATTTTGATGAAATTTGGTATAGCAGTAGTTTAGGCTCTGCATTAAAACATAGGCTACTTTTTATCCCCACAAAGTACAGTGTTCCCCTAGGATATTTATATACTGATGCTTTTATAAATTGAATCCTTACCGCTTACGGATAGGTATATTCCGAACCTGCAAGGTATGTAGGACAAGAGATGATGTAGGTGACTTCCCTCCCCTAATATTCCTATAATATTATGTAAAGTTTGCACTAGTGGTAGTGGTTATAGTTAGTGTATAAATTTAAATTCTAAAATCTAAGTGACGCAAGTATAGATGTTATTAACGGGCTCTCAGTTTTGACGGCTGACTTTTGATGAGCTAATACGATACTAAACCGTTATTAATTACCCAGGTACTGATTGTAATCAATATATTTATCTTTACATTAATTAGATACACCGTACGGCAGCTGCTTTATGTTGTAAAAATAATATTATTAATAATAATCTCTATATCTACGGACGCATACACACCACGTCAATCTGGTCCTATACGTATCAGAAGAACTTGTATCACAGGTGCGAGACAACGGAGATATATGTACACTGTTATACTATACATATTTTTTTTATTTTTTATTTTATTTTATGATAATGGAAAACCAACAGCATTATTAATTTACAATAGAAATAAAGATAGGTGACAGAAAGCCAATTACAGGTTCTCACGAGTAGGTAATACATACAGTTTACGTTAAAACTAACAATAAAGTAAGAACTATCATGTTGTAACTAAGAACATTAAAGGACATTGGGCGTTTTACTATGGAATGATGACTTAGGTCGACCAAAGACAAATTTAGAATCACATTTTAGCCGATTTTAACAAATATTCGTATTATAAAATATCAATGAATTTCGATAAATTTAGAGTGAAAAGATGTTATCAATCTAATAATATTATGGGTTGTGGTCGACACTTTTTAAAACAGTATGTTGTAAACTTCCAATGTCCCTCAAATGTAAAGAAAACAATTAACTATACTAAATTAATCAAAACACAGATGTATTGTTATTTTTTGTTACGTATAAATCGAGGTTAAACAAGTGAGATAGTAATTTCAACTGAAATTCAAAAAGCTTAAAGCTCACGTGTTTCATGTAGCAAGTATTTAAAAAATCTTACCAAATATATTTTCGGCTTTATTCTGTGACAACTATATAATAGGTACTGGCCTATTTTAAAAATGGTCTACATTGAAAATGGAGCGGCCATAGACAAGACGCTCGCGCGCAGGCAACACTGCAACTGTGTGGGTCGCCGCCGTTTATTTATTCGCCAGAATAATGCATGTATATCAAATTTAAATCCATTTTTTCCTACCGATTCTGTGACGTAGGAAGGAAGCTAGAGGCGGATAAAAAAACGCCAAATTGATTTGTTTACTAATAGATATAGCTCTTGCCTACTGCTAATAGTACAACACACGTGCAGATTCTGTCCGGAACTAACCACCGATTTGGTTTGCTTGTAAACCCGGGCGTGTGTAGAGCAGTTTGGCCAACATAATTATTAGTAATTGAATCCGCCGCCGACCACGTCAGATTTGGTTTGCTCCACACCAGGGGTGTAGCTACCCGCTACCGCCGTATCTGCCGTACCCGGGCTACGGGGGCTCCCAACGTGCGTAAGCAAAAATTAATAAAAACTTCCCGAATTTCATCTTCATTTTCATTTCGTCAACAGCTATAAATGATTTAATAAATCAGTTTGCCGAAAAAAGGCAAGGAGAGTATATTTAATTTGAATTGTTTGTAAAAATTTTGGAAAAAGTGTCAGATAGCTAAATAAGATGAATAATTATTTCTTTTAATTTAATGCAATTTTTTTTCTTTTGTGAGCAATCTTTACCCTTCCTAAGGGCCCCCAAACAAATTTTTATACGGGGAGGCACACTACGCTTCTGCTCCGCACCAAAACCGAACGTGTGTAGAGATGGTGTAGAGTGATGAGGCGATTGGGCCGGACAACGATCTCAGTGCTGCCAACTTAGGAATTTTCACCCCAATAGTAGAGAAAAAAATTCTAAAGGGTACATCTAGGGGGGCAGATTTTGTGGACCTTAAGAATCGATTTTCATATATATATGTTACTGTAACAGCTCGAACTACGGTAAATCTTAAGATTCAAGAGTTAGTCTTAGGATTTACCGACATGAGTTGGTAAATGTAAGTATTTCTGAAAATGGGACGATTTTTTCGGGCTTTTACCATTCGAATTCAGTATATGCTAGGTTTTACCGCTGTCAGCTGGTAGATGTTGGTTTTAGGAATAAAACATTGAGTAATTCTTAATCATTAATTTCAATTAACTATTAGTGAAAAACTTATTTTACATATATACTTTATATCTCCATTATTTTCCTTCATCGGCGCAGTTAGCTTTTCTTCGCCGCCTATAGTTAAAATATCATAGCGCTTTATAGTAAGTAAGTAAGTAAGTAAGTATTTATTTGCCAGAATATGGTTACAGTAGGTGTTAATAATTGTTAAGGTACATCATATTCTACGTTTACAGTGTGCAAATATTAATGTCATTTAAATTTTACGTGGTAGAGCCATGCTTCGGCACGAATGGGCCGGCTCGACCGGAGAAATACCACGGGCTCACAGAAAACCGGCGTGAAACAGCGTTTGCGCTGTGTTTCGCCGAGTGAGTGAGTTTAAAAAAAAAAAAAAAACATAGTCAAATAAAATTTCATGATTAATAATTAAATAAACATTTCACATTATTACACAAATTACACATTATTTCAACAAATATAATATTTCCATTATTTCTCATTAGTCATTACAGTACACATTTTTTCAAAATGTCAAAATGAATAGAATTGGTACTTCTAATTTAAATGTATCTCTACAGCTTCTCGACATCGTTTTTGATTTTTTTATGAAATATTCGTCACCATTTTTGTACACAAATAAACATATTTCTAAGATGTATTGATTTGGAAGAGGTAGTATTTTGTTGTATTTAAAAATTGGCTTACATGACTGTAAATTGTTTAGTCCAAAGATGCATCTTAAGCACTTCTTTTGAACTTTGAATACTCTCTGAACATCCACGGAATTCCCCCATATAGAATAGAATAGAATAGAATAACATTTATTGCATGAAATGTGGTTTATAAAGGTGTTACAATATGATGCTTTATATGGATCCAACATTCTGCCTTGTCAGTGGCGTGCAAAATTATTACAAGAAGCAATATCACTTAAGTCAAAAATAAAGATATTGAACATTAACATAATAAGTATTAACATTAGATATTTGAGTCATAACATAAATTAAATTCATTAAGTAATTAATTATACATCAATTAAATTAAAAAAGGCCTATTACACATAAAAAAGAAAAATAAAATTTGACAAACAATATTTCAAATGTTATTAAAAAAAATGTCACGTGTATCGAAGAGAGGTTATAAAATATAATTTATAAGCATGGTCTATTACAACCCTACAACGTGGCAGCCAAAACATAGTACCTATTGTATTATAAATTTGTCCAAATTATGTTGCGTTATAATTAGTCCGTATCTTAGAATTGATCCGACATATCCGTGATAAGCCATTAAAGCCGCGTTAGTTGATGCTACTTGTTTTATATTTTTTAGAACATATACATATCTGTCTAGTTTAGTGCATATTTTATTAATGTGATCTTTCCAGCTACAAAGCTGGTCTACAGCTATACCAAGATACAAAACGGATTTAACTTCTTCAATTACAATATCATCTTTATAGGAAATATTTAAAGGAGTTTTCGTGTCTTGTTTTATTTTAAAGTTAATTAGTTTTGTTTTTGTTGCATTTAGGTCTTAATTATTTGTTTCTAACCATTCTACTATACGGTTAATTACATTCTTTATTTCTGTTTCAAAATTCAAATTATCTTTTCCTTCAACTAATATAGTCGTGTCGTCTGCAAATAGAATACTCTTATGTCGTATTACGTTACATAGGTCATTAATGTAGCAGAGAAACAACAGTGGACCTAAAATTGAGCCTTGTGGTACTCCACACGAATTATGTGCAAATGATGACCTATGTTTACTTTTTAATTTTCCTATTATTTTCGTAATTTCTACGCATTGTTGACGATTCGATAAATAGCTTCTTATCCAATCTTAAGCCACTCCTCGGATACCTAGTCTTTCTAATTTATCCAGTAATTTTTGGTGGGATACAAAATCAAAAGCTTTAGTCAAATCTAAAAATATTGCCATGATTGGTATTTTGGAGTTTAGACTCTCTGTTATTGTTTTTACTAGAGAGTAGCATGCGTGTATGGTTGATTTATTTCTCCTAAATCCAAATTGTTCTGATTGCAAAATATTATGCTGACTAAGAAAACTATAGAGTTTTTCGTACATAACTTTTTCAAAAATTTTCGAAAATATTGGAATGAGTGTAACAGGTCTGTAATTATTCATTAAATTTGGATCTCCTTTTTTAAACAAGGGTTTTATTATAGAAAATTTTAACGCTGTTGGGAAAGTACCTTCTGCCATTGTTAGGTTGATTATGTGAGTGAGGGGTACCTTTATTTGTGATTTACATGCTTTTACTATTTTTGTGCTGATATCATCAAAACCTGTTGAGTTTGTATTTTTTAAGCTGTCGATAATCTTGCAAATGTGCACGTCAGATATAGGCGATAAGAAGATCGAATGAATATTATAACTAAATTTAAAAATATTATTACTTGTGTTTTTGTTTGTTAATTTATTATTCGATGTCAAATTAATAAAAAAGGAATTAAATGATTTTGCTGTCAATGGGATTAGTAATAAATTTGTCATTTGATATAATTGTATTGATTTCAGTAAATTCACGACCGTTTCCTTTATAATGTTTAATAACGTCCCAGGTGGCTTTCGGTGAGTTTTTGGAACTAGCTATATATTTAATATTATTATTTTTTTGAGATTGTAGAATACATTTTTTTAATATTTTAGTGTATGTCATATATTCAATTTTATTAATATGTTTATTAGCTTTATTCTGCCGGTATTGTAAGTATAACATCCTTTTTTTAGTGCAACATTTTTTTATTCCCTTAGTTAGCCATTTATTTCTAATAGCTTTGTTTGTCCTTTTAATTGTTATAATTGGGAAGCATAAATTATAAAATAGATAAAAATAGTCATAAAATACTGTGAAGGCTACATTTGCATTTTGCTCTGAAATAACTTCTTGAAATGATAGAGCTTTTAAACATTCCATAAATTTCCTTATATTATCCTTACTATAATCTCTTACTCTTTCAAAACAATAGTGTAATTGATTATTATAATTTTCAGTTATTTCTCTGTGTTTAAACGTTATAGATTGCCCGGTTTCATGGTCAGACAATCCCAAATAGTGTACCTCCGGCTTAATGTCGGGGCTTATCATATTGCTACAAATTAAATCGATACACGATGATTTTCTAGTTGGACGGGAAATGTAGCTTTTAAAGTTGTGGTTTAAGAGTAAGGATTGTAGATCTCTTGAAGACGGAGTATCTTTTAATAGGTCTATATTCTAGTCCCCACAGATAATTACTTGTTTAAGCTTTTTGTTATTTATGTATGTTAACATGTTTTTCAATTTATTTAAAAATATATTCGTGTTTGATTTTGGAGTTCTATATATACATATGATACGAAATTATATTAACGGCACAGTATTCGAAATGATACATTAACGGTGTAATATTAAAGTCAATTTTTTTATACTTTAGTTTTTTTTCCAACAGAATACATGTTCCTCCACGTCGCTGGTTATAACGGCAAAAAGATGCTGCTAAGTTATAACGATCTAAAACTAAATTGGATTCACAACCATGTTTAATAAATGTTCCAGAAAGACATATAACTTGAACTTTATTACAATTTTTGTTTAAATCTTCTATGCATATTTGGAAAATATCTTTTTTGTTTAAAATACCTGCAATATTTTGATGCAAAAGTGATATTGATTGTGTATTATTATCGAAAAAACGGCTGATTATCACTATTTTCTATTTTCTTAAAATAAAAAGGAATGGTTCCTTTCCCTTGTTCCTTCTCTTGAATACTAACTGATTTATTAATTAAATGAGATCTATTTACATTTTGATTAAAATAATAGGGAATCGTACCCCTTCGAATAATGTTTTTATTGTGAGAAGAGTTATTTGTTGTTTTTAAAGTAGTATTTTTATAACATGGTTTTTGTTTCGTATTACGTAAATATTTTTTTATACATTCATAATTGTTAATATAATTATTGGTATATAAGATATGGTCAAGTTCAATATTTAATTTAAAATTTAGAGCATTAATATATTTATGATCAAAGTCAGTGTGTTTTATATTTAAGTAATACGTATAGTTATAAATATCTAGAAAGTTGCAGTTTTTATAATTTTCGCACAATTTTTTGAGTTGGTAATTAATTAGCTTAACATCAAAAAATTTGTTATCTTTAACATTTATCAAAAATATTTTGTTATTACTATATTTATACAATGTGTTACATAACTGTGAAAATAGAGAGAATGTATTTTTATCATTGGTTCCTAATCCTAAGACGAGTATGTCTTCTTTTTGAATTGTTCGACAGAGCATATCACAGCTGCTTAATATGTGGGTGCAAGAGGCGCCAGGTTTGATAAATGACTCTACGGTGTATTTGTCATTCCACTTATATTGCCTACTATCAATTAATTTAAAACATAATCCTTTTATTTGCTCATCTCCTATGATTATGATTCTATTTTTTTCTTGACTTTTTATACTTGATCGTATTTCAGAATTCCTAATATTATCCTCATGATTATTTAGCTGCGTTTGTGGTTTAGGTTCTTTATCTGATGTTGAAATGAATTCGATCTTGTTGCTGTTCATATTAGAAATTATTTTTCCTAATCTTCTTGAGATAGGGGTGAAAATGTTTGTAGTAACAATTGAGTTTACTTTCGCCTGTTTAGATAAACATACAGGAGTTACATATGGACTGCGTACTGGGCTGGAGGTCTTTTTTGGAGTTTTTAGTAAGTATTTTTTGGCTGGGGTTAATAATTTGTCTTCATTAATTATTTTTTTGAAAATATTAATTTGTTTGTCTTTCTCTTGTATTTGTGAGTGTAGAGATCGTACTTCACTATTTAAATTTGCAATTTCTTCATGGGCTACTTCAATCTCCACTTTAAGATCATTCACTTGTTTTTTTAATTCAATTAACATCGATGTATCAAGGTCTATAACATTAGGTAAGCTCTTAGCTGAAATGTCAATACTGGTAGATGATGATAGAATCGAATCATTATTTGAAAAATTACTTATGTTTAAGTTTAAGTCTGATTTAACTTGTCTCTTTTTTCGCCTGTATGTAATGTTATCCATGTCGTAATAATATTAACCAGAGTTGTAAATTTGTATATTTTTTTTTTCGGTTTGATACGTACTTATAACGCCATCTGTTGTTGACAGATGATAACTTTCTGTTATTATTAATAGTAATGTTATTTTTGAACACTGATTTTGCTTGACAATTTTGCTTTATGAAATAGAAGTACAAATTATTTTTATTTCAAAAAGAGCCGATATGAGGATTTGAACCACGGACTTTAAGCATTTAGGCTCGTGGCTGCCGCTGAGAGCTATCCAAGTGATGACGAAAGTGGTTAAATTAGTCGATTGTATAATTTGTATAATTAATGTCATGGGGTACTCATCCCAACTTACCTGTCCGGTAGTTGTGGTATAGTATACGGGTACGCGACCCCGGCTTCCCTAGCTATTACTGTCCTATCCCTTGCCCTCCTGGGCGGTAATATCCTACATTTCCTATTTCCCACTCCAACTTACCAATCTTCCTTTCCACACCACCTATCCTTCCCTTTCCCTATTCCTACCCTCTCTACCAATCCGTGGAAACGCAATGGATAATAATAAAAATAATTTAATTATCCAAAATGGCGGCGATGTGGTTCACCACCCATCACGTCTCGTTTCTCGCGGAGGTGAAAAGTGGATCATGGAGAGCCGCTTCGCTATGTTGAATGTAAAAGGAGGAATGGATGGTAAGAATGAAAGTGAACGAAGCGAAACGAGTATGTGAGGATCGTAGCAAGTGGCAAAAGTGGTCTCTGCCTACCCCTTTACGGGAAAAAGACGTGATTATATGTATGTATGTATATATGTATAATTTGTAGTCCGTCAAGATTAATAAGTCCGTTACTTTTAATAGTCTTTCCACTTTTTAAATTTGAACAAGGATTTTAAATACCCACTTTTTTGTTTCACATATTATCTTGATTTATAATTGATTTTAACTTATAAGCACTTGTATTCTCATTAGAATGTTTTAATTATATAAACAACAACAACGACGACGACAACGACAACAACAACGTTGAAACTAGACAAATTAAGACAAAGGTCTTAATTTGTCTAGTTTCAACGTTTTTAATTAAATTTCTATACTTTTAATATATTTACTTCTGGAAGTTTTATATGGGTTCACTGGTCACTTTTTATATTTCAGTTTTTTATTTGTTTTTGATAAGTAAGACTTTCACAAACACTTGTACTGTAGAGTCATGTTTTAACACTTAAAATAAATAGCTTTTTGTATGCTGATTCCGGACTTTTATACTTTTAATTCGAAAAAATACGCGGAGCTGATACGATCGTGACGACTGCAGCGCCACCCTACGCCTGTAATGAACAGCTTCCTTCTTCTTAACGTTATGAAATGATTTTTTTTTAACATTTACCGTGCCTTTAATGTAAATCCTAAGATTTACCAAGTGAATGGTGGTAAAAGTTCGAATCACAAACCTTTTTGCACATTTACCGTTATGAATTGGTAAATCTTAGGTTTTACTGAAAAATGTTAGCATTTACCGTAGTTCGAGCTTTTACAGTTTGTCACCTTGGAATTATTTTGCTTGCAGTATGAGTTACATTATAGTTACAAAATCATCATACAGATACATACAGAGATCTGTATTTGTTATTTGTAAAGGATATAATTAATCGTGAGGACAAGAAATAAGTTGGCGACTGCACGTGAGCATACTGTATTATTGAATTTGGCAGCGAATTAATATGTTGGCGACTAAATTAGTGGCGAAAGCACACAGGTGACAAAGATACAAAAATCGGCAGATAAAGAGTTGCGTAATTTTATCCAAATTGGCACCGAAATGTATAAGTTAGCGACTTAATTTCCGAGTTGTTGACCATTATACTAGTAAGCAGCTATAAAACCAGATTGGGTTGATAAATTAATGGCTCATAAAATTCAATTTGTAGCCTTCGGAGAAGGCATTTTTGGATACTGTTGGAGATTGTTTTCCTTTGGTATGGTGTCGTTTTCAAGGTTTTTTGGGGGTGCAGAATAATATGAAAATTAAATCCATTTTGAAATTTCAAAGATCATATATTTTTTATTATATTAATATAGGTAATAGGTGTTCTTTGCCAGGACTCTTGGGGTGCTGAATACAAAATTGTCTTCCGATTAATATTTCCAAAATGGAGAATTTTTATTCTTCATAAAAGTGACACGAGTACTAATTTAAAAAAAAAGTTGGGGATGCTGATTAGGATTGATGATTATAACAACAGAGTATGCAAGCTATAGAATTTTTTGGGATTTTCAAGAAAAACATCTTATAAAGAAAATACGTAGTTCCACTTACGGGGTTACTTGGGGGGACGAATTTTCATTATTTTTTACAGTAGGATTATCAGCTGTTCTCGAGATAGAAGCGATTATAGAAATAAATATGGCAATGCTCTTCTTTGAGATACGAGTGATGATGCACAAAGCTATAGAAATGTTGGAAAATTCAGGATTTTCAAATTGCTTTTTCCCCATCATTAAGAAAATATGGGGTTGCGGTGTTACTAAGGAGAAGGAAATTAGGATGCATCATGCACCATTTCCGAGATAGAAGTGATTATAGAAAAAAAGATGGCAATGACTTTGAGATACGAGCGATGTATAAAGCTATAGAAATGTTGAAAATTTATGATTATCAAATTTCTTTTTTCCCATCATGAAGAAAATATTATATGCGCGGAATTACTAAGTAAGGGGGAGGAAATTTTCATTATGTTTTCAGTATAGAAAAAATAGGGCAATGCTGTAATTTGAGATACGAGCTATCGCTCGTATAAAGCTACTAGCTGTTGCCCGCGGCTCTGCCCGCGTAAATTCAATATCCTTCGGGAATACTGTATTTTTCCGGGATTAAAGTAGCCTGTGTTTTAATTCAGAGCCTAAACTATTACCCTACCAAATTTCATCAAAATCCGCTTAACAGTTTTTGCGTGAAAGAGAAACCTCCCAAACTTTCATATTTATAATGTTAGTAGGATAGATAGATAATTATGTTAGAAAATGTATGAGTTTCAAATTTATTTTTCTTCCATCATGAAGAAAATATGTGGTTGCGACTTGCGGGGCTGAGAAAATGTTCATAATTTTTTCGGTAGGATGCATTGTTTCCTAAAAACAATTTTATAAAAAAAATGTAAATTCTCTATATTGAGATACGAGCGATGTATAAAGCTATAGGAGAGTTGGAAAATTTAGGATCTTTTAACTTCATTTTCTTCCATCATGAAGAAAATATGTGGTTGCAGGGACAATAAGGTGCGTCCTACTGAAAAATTAACTTTTTCAGTAGGACGCACCGTTTTCGAGATCGAAGAATTTTGCAGAAATTGAAATACATGCGCCATTTTTAATTTCAAAATAAATGAATTTTTGTAATTTACTTCCCCATAAGCCTAGAAAAGGACATCTAGATTCATTTCATAAAAAATTAATGTACGCTTTCTTTGAAATTCAAAATGGATATCATTTTTGTATTTAGCGCCCCTAAAAACGTCGAAGACGACACTCTCAATATTACAGCACACCAATCGCGCTAAGTTTTTTCAGTTGAACCGCAAACGAAACGTTGACGTTACTCGACTTTTTGAATGATTCGGTATCGCGCTAACGTTTTGACAGATAGTTGGGACGTAACTGCAGCGCAGCTGAAGCGTAAACGCTGTCAAAACAAAAAGTTGATACGGAGCTTCTTTTCCTCGCACGTTACTGAAACGTTCGTTGTTTTTTGAGGTCTAAGAGTGAGAAAACAATTAAACAAAGTGAGATATAAAAATAAAAATTGTACCTAGATTTGTTGAATACAATACGGCAGTGGCTCAAGCTGTTTGTGAGGCTGTATGATGTATCCAGACGTGAGAATTTATGCGATCGCATCGAGTAAAAGAAATGCCTCCGATCGCATGTTTATACTAAAAGGAACCGAATTACAAAGGCAATAACAAAAGCCCTAATTATTATAGAAGTGGCCCCCACATGCCACCAACCTTGTGTTTGGATGCTTTGGACGTAGAGACGAAGGTAAATTCCTATTTAGTAGTTCTTAGGGCCACACGCATTTAATGAATCTATTATATGTAAATAAAATGCCGGGGTGCTTACTGCTTGGCTTGCAACAGAGGTGCTGTTAGGTTACTCCTCATCTATGTTGATGGGCCATTGTGCATCCACATGAGCATGAACTATGAAGTGGGATACTATAGTCTATGATAGAAAAGATTACCATTCTCTGAATGTTCAAATAGTAAGCATAAGCAAGCATCTAATGTAAAATGTAAACTGGTACTTGAGAGATAATATTATACCTAATTTGAAATTATTTTTCTGTTACAGATGTGCGATGCAAAATTAAATATTACAGTGTCATGGGCAAGTGACCCATTAAATTCATACTTAAACCGGCTGCATGTTGTAGATGGAGATTGGAGAGGACATGATATATCTTTAGGTAAATACTAATTCCACATATTACACAATAAGACTTGAACAAAAAGTTTGTGCAACTTAAACTAACAAGAAAATAAGTTATGTCTGCTTTGTTTACTTATGTAGAATAATAAATAATTATAAAACTATTATTATAAGCACATAAGGATTGTGTTGCAGTGTACTTTGCATTGGTGCAGTTATAAAACTATTTTATTAAGATTTTCTTATTGATGTTTGTTCTATTTTAGGGGAATCAGATTATCCACTAAGGCCTATTATGATGACACCATCTGACCCACAGCCTAACAGTCCCGAAGAACTTGTGTTGTGTGAACAAGCTTACATTTGAATGCCATACTGTGATTTTGTGTTGAGCCGATGTAATGTGCGAATATCTTTAAGGAGTTTAAAAATATGATGCCTATGGTATATATCTTGGTAGTTTATCAACTCCCATCTAATGATGAAATTTAAATTAATATGAGTGTGTGTGAGGAATTAATAAAAAATGTTTTGTATTTATAAAACTTGTTTAATTTAACAATAATTAGTCAACAAATTAACATGTAAGTACTGTGTGAAAGAAACTAAAATAATAGCACCATTAACAAAAGTATTAAGACATACCCATTATAATATACTAAAAGTAATTTTAACACTGTTACATATAGTTTTAATTTTAACTCTTTACTTGTAGATGTCACTGTAAAATTGTAAAAATGGTTAGAGTGTAATAAAACTAGTGAAATTGTAAAATATTGATAGACTTCCGATGCGAATATGCTGCCTATAATTTCATACATTATTTTTTGTTAGATTATAAATATATAGTTTTTAATATTTCAACATATTTTTACACTCTCGTTAGTTATTTTACAAACAATTTTACAGTGACATATAAATCAGTCTATAAATAAATAATTATGCAAGTAGGTACTATAAGAAATTCGAATAACACTGATTAAGAGCACCAGTAACACAAAATACTTACAACCATTAAAATTATTGAAAGTAGTTTGCACTAATTATATTCTTTTATACCTTAATTCTTAACAGTATATAAACTTGGTTAAAAATAAACAATTAAGGAATAAATATGTAAATACTATGACAAACTAGAATAAAAGACAATATATTTATGTATTGTATAAGACATCAAATTCGCACCAGATTCACTCTTAATAAATATTAGTCAAGAGTGGAACTAACGCGAATTTCAAAAGTAAAAGAGCCTTGGGCTGGGACTATGCAACAGTTTTCATCTCTTGGTGAGGCTTCGGCTTGTCTGGTATACTGAAACACAATGATAAACAGATAAACAATAAATTAATTATTTATGATTTGTTTAGAAAATATAAATGAACAGTCATTGCAAAGGATTTGTTTTATCAGCTTAGTTTAAATTTTATATATAAAATTAAACAATTACTATGGTCTTCGAGAAGTTTGTAAGAATTTTACATTACCTGTCTTGTAAATCTGTCTGTACTCTCAGCCAACAATTTGAAACCATGTGCCGTAATGAGGACTACTTCTAGTGTGCCTTAATTTTTTCGATATTTAAAATCATTAGCCAGGATTCTTGTAACGCAGTCCTATAAGCTGAAATTTAAAAAATAATAAATTATTCTTTTCTGATTAGGTTTTAATGCTAGTTAAAAGAACACTAACATATTCTTAATAATAATAATATCTATGGACGCTTTCCACCACATCAATCTGGCCCTGTGCTAAGTATCCGAAGAACTTGTGTTACAGGTACCAGAAAACGGAAAGTATATTTAATACTTTTATACTATACATATATTTAAGATTTTTGTAATATGATACATATATTTAATACACATCCATGACCCAGGAACACAGAAAAACTTTTTGTTCCTTCGGCAGGATTCGAACCTGCGACCCCCGGCTTGAGCACCAAAGCGCTGAACCACTGAGCCACAGAGGTCACTTACATTTTAATAGTAAAATGTCTCACATTAATTAATGAATTTTATGGAGGCAAATGGACCTTGCCAGACATAAGGCTAGGGCCTAAAAAATAAAAGAAAAAGTTCTTTCAGTAAATGTTATAACATGGTTATATTATAAATTTATTAGGTACACATACCTTTGCCCGTTCTTGCGGGTCCATCGGCTTAAGTATGAGCGAGCATTCTCGCCATAATCTTGATGAAAGAGCTCGTACCTCGCCTCGTTTGACCTAACTCTTCCGAGAGTTAGTACCTAGGTCTTTGTATTTTTCTTAATACTCCAAGATTAGCGTCCGCGACCGTTGTTCGACGACGGCATTCACAGTATAAGAAGACGACGGTTTCATAATTATTCACAGTATAAGAAGGAAGTAATTTATTGGAATAAAAACGAAAAACCAAGGATGACAATAAAATTATAAGAAACTTCTTCTTCTTTTAAATCCATAAACCACAAATTTCAAAGCAATTAGTGCGGCGCGCAAGTAAAATAGATGTCGATTATGCTAAAATCACAGATATTTACAAAAATACTAGGTTCGCATCCCTAATGTCTACCAAAAGGTTACGTTCCGTTTCGTTCGAGTTTCGTCTGAGGTTGAGTTACTTCAAGAAGGATAGCGCGATACTGAAATTTGTTCAGACGCACCTCAAACGAACCGTAACTGAAACGCAACCGAAGCAGAGATGAACCTGAATTGAAACGTTGAAAAATAGCTCGATTGGGGTGCAGATAAATAAATATACTTACGCGATTTTTAAATTTTAACAAAACCGAGAAAAATTAAACATTTCCTTTACTTTTTTTTATGTGCGCTCGTTTTGCTGCTTAATTTTGAATGACTAATATTTTGTTTTAGAATTACCTACATCAAGGAAAACATATGTGCCTATTTTTAAATTTAATGTGTACTCAAAATTGTCACCTAGATGCTAATTTGTCAGCTAAAATAATATCCGTCTACCAGTTTGGAAAATTTAATGAACAGCGAGGCGATTCGCTAAAATTCACTTTGAAAATGGTTATCAACCAGCTTTTATTTGTAACCAACCAGTTCCATAATTTTGTATTCAGTATATTTTCATGGCAAAGTGGTTAAGTTGGTAAGACGCAAAGTTATCGACTGTAATTCGGCTACATTACATAGTACCGTCTGTGGAGGAGTACTGTTGTATATGTTTAACTAAAGGAACAGGGATCGTCTTATGTCATGTTGCTAGGCAACGGGAATAAACATTCTATTTTATTGCATGCTGTGGTATCATTTCCTTTTGCACAAATTAGCGCATATATAACAGTGGCGACGAGGATTTAAACTAAATATTGTAAATAAAGCGGTGTAGTAACGCATAATGTCGTTTTCGTATGGAGTCCTGCCGGTATTTGACCATTTCGCACAAGATTGGAAAAGCGTCAAAGGGCGCTTGTTGCAATGGTTTATAGCGAACGACGTTACTAAAAGTGATACAACCGGAATTAAACAGCGTGCTATATTGCTAAGTGCTTTGAGTGATGCCACATTTAAGCTCGCGTCGGATCTCGCATTGCCGAAAAAGATCGAGGATGTTGCCTTCGAGGAAATTATAGCTCTGCTAGATAAGCATTTTGTCTCAATATGTCACGGTTTTAGTAAGCGACACAAATTCTATTCGGCGGCACAAGAACCAGGCGAGACGCATATACAATGGGCGGCCCGTCTCAGAGGGCTCACAGCGTTTGAGGGGTTAAATTTCATGGGAGCCGATAAGATGAATGGGGATGATGACGATGACGGTGAGTTGTTTGTCATACGTTCTGAGCGTGGCGAACCTATGGCAGAATTTATAACAATTGATAATGTTCAGATGAAATTTGAAATAGATAGTGGGTCTGCTGTCACCGTAATTTCTGAGGCTACTTATCAACAATATTTTAGCGATAAACCGTTAGTAGGAACAAATAAACGTTTGTTTACATATACCGGTGCTAAGATTGGTTGTGTAGGTAAGGTACGGTTGGCGGTGACGTACGAACAGCGCACCCGCGAGCTCGACGTGTACGTGGTGCGGGGCGGAGGGCCGCCGCTCCTAGGTCGAGATTTCATATCTTTGTTTAGCTTACATTTGACAACTTGTAATTTTGTGTCTAGTGTAAATAATTGTGTACAGAACTTAGAACGCGAGTACCCGGAAGTTTTTCTAATAAATTAGGGACATTTAATAAATATAAAATTAAACTGAGGCTCCGAGATGACGCTAAGCCAATTTTTTTCAAAGCGCGTCCATTGGCATTTGCGTTGCGCGATAAAATAGCTGAGGAGTTGCAGCGGTTAGTCGGGCTCGGTATATTGACACCTGTCGAGCACTCGAGGTACGCGTCGCCCGTGGTGCCCGTGCTCAAGCGCGACGGCTCGGTGAGGTTGTGCGTCGACTACTCCGTGTCGATTAATAAGCAATTAGTCGTCGAACATTATCCTTTGCCCACGGTGCATGAATTGTTTTCACGCTTGTACGGGGGGGAACAGTTCTCTAAACTCGACTTGTCTATGGCGTACAATCAGTTCGTACTCGATGAGGATAGTTAGGAGATAACGTGCATCAATACACACCGCGGGTTGTTCAAATATACTCGTATGTCGTTCGGCTTGACCAGCGCGCCGTCTATTTTCCAGCGTGCAATGGAGGGTGTACTCGCGGGTATGGATGGTATTTTGTGTCTGCTCGATGATATTTTAATAACAGCTTCGTACAGAGTAGAGCACATGAGAAGGATTCACGCTGTACTAAAGAGACTGCAGGACGCGGGGCTTACGCTACAGAGGAGTAAGTGTGAATTTTTTAAGGATGAAATCAGTTATTTAGGATACGTCATCAATAAAAACGGTTTAAGGAAGTCGCCGGACAAGGTTAAGGCTATTGTGAATGCGCCTAGGCCGGACAATGTCAGTAGGTTACAGTCATTTTTAGGTTTAGTCAATTATTATAGAAATTTTGTTCCCGGGGCTTCATCATTGCTGACTCCTCTGTATGAACTATTAAAAAAAGGTACTAAATGGACATGGACGGCGGCGCATGAACACGCATTTAGTGAAATAAAAAACCGGCTCGCATCCGATCACGTGTTAACGCATTTCAATCCAAACGCGAAGTTAATATTGACAATGGACGCCTCTCCAAGCGGGCTCGGTGCGGTGTTGTCGCAGGTGGACGAGACGGGGGCGGAGCGGCCTATTTCCTTTGCATCTCGTACACTTAACTCTGCGGAGAAACGGTATTCGCAGATTCAAAAAGAGGCAACAGCAATAATATTTGGGGTTAGACGTTTTCACCAATATTTGTATGGTAGATCGACACCTTTCACTTTGCGCACGGACCACAAACCTTTGATTTCAATTTTTGGACCATATAAAGGTATACCAGAGCTTTCTGCTAATCGGTTGCAACGATACGCTATGTTTTTAAGTGCTTACAATTACAACATTGAGTACGTTCGCAGTGCCGACAACTGCGCCGACTACCTCTCTCGGGCTATCTTGCCGGACGTGCAGTCGGCTGAGGCGACCGGTGGACCGGACGATGTTGACAGGGCATCTTATATTATTTTTATAATTAATGGTGATATACCTGTAACCATTAGTAGAGTTCGCGTGGAGACTTTAAAAGATCCTTTGTTACAAAAGGTAAAAAATTACATAATGATCGGTTGGCCTAAAAAGGTTGTTGATTTTAATGTGAAGCGACAGCAGTCAGACTACGACGAGGTAAATAGTGCCTTCTCAAAAATAGTACATTGGTTTAATGTTAATAACTTACTTTTAAATTCCAAAAAAACAAAATGTTTAAAGTTTACATTGCCCAATGTTAGGCAAGTTCAAACCAATATACTATTAAATGATGAGAAAATGAATCTTGTGGACACCACTGTATTTCTAGGTATAACACTAGATAGTAAATTACAGTGGGGTCCTCATATTGCTAATCTTGCAGATAGGCTCAGTTCTGCAGCGTATGCAGTCAGAAAAATTAGAGAAATTTCTGACGAAGACACGGCGCGACTTGTTTACTTTAGTTACTTTCATAGTAGAATGTCTTACGGCATCCTTTTATGGGGAAGTGCCGCAGACATTAATACGATATTTGTGCTGCAGAAGCGAGCAATATGTTCAATTTACAAAATGTCCCCCTTTGAATCTCTGAGAGAAAAGTTTAAAGAAATAGGTATTCTGACCGTCGCTTCTCAATACATTTTGGATAATGTATTATATGTTAGAAAGAATATTAGTAATTTTAAAACTAAAAGCGACAATCACTGTAGAAACACTAGAAATAAGCACAAGCTAGATATACCGGTGATCAGACTAAGTAAAGTAAGCAAATCATTTAAAGGTCAATGTATACGCCTATACAATAGAATCCCAGAAAACGTTCAAAATCTTTCCATTAATAAATTTAAAAAAGTAGTTAAAGAACGTTTGTGTGCAAAAGCCTATTATAAGGTCAATGATTTTATTGACGACCGCACACCTTGGGAATAGGATGACCACCTGCAAGGCTACTTCTATGTACTATAATATGTATCTGACTTTTGTCAATATTATATAGACCTAAGTTTTCACATTGTAAACAACTTAATTTTTTTTTTTAAAAGAACAATTTTCCATCTTTTTGCTAAAAGATGGCCCCGTGCGAGTTTCTTACGCCGGTTCTTCTCGCCGGGTTAGTTCCCGAACCGGTGGTAGGCATCAAGTAGGGACAATTCTTTAAGCGTTACTTTGTAACCCATATGGAAATAAAACTTTTTTGATTTTGATTTGATTTGATTTTGATTTTGATGATAGTCTGAAATCTTTTCATTTATGTAGAGCACAATTATCCTATGAAAATGGATGTATAATGCGCGGTCATAAGGTAGTCATACCTGAAACACTCAAATCTGAAGTTTTAACGGAGTTACATAGATCTCATTTAGGTATGGTTAAAACTAAAGCCGATGCGGTTGAAATGTTGACATCTATTGTTTCAAAAAACCTAGATGAAGGTAAACGGTCCATAGGAGTATTTCTCGATCTCGCCAAGGCCTTTGACACTGTGTCCATACCACTTCTGTTAAAAAAAACTAGAAAGAGTAGGAGTTCGAGGAAACGACCTTTCTTGGTTCAAGAGTTACTTAACTAATAGACGTCAGAGGTTAAAGCTTGGAAATCACTTGAGTAAAGAACAAAAAATCACTATAGGTGTCCCACAGGGTAGCATTCTCTCTCCAACTCTATACATAATTTATATGAATGACATTCTGCAGCATAATATACCTAAAACAGAAATCATATGTTACGCTGACGACACGGTTGCAATATTCCGAGACAAGTGCTGGCGAAGCGCTGTTCACGCCGCGGAAAGAGGTATTTCTCGAGTTAACGAGTGGTTAAATCGGAACCTCCTAACCCTTAACGTGTCCAAAACTAATTTTGTAGGTTTTCACATAACCGGGGCCACAAATCCGAAAGTCAACACCATAAAAATGCATCAGAGAAACTGCCCGGTTTTGTCGTTTCCACTTATACATAAATGTTCTTATAGCTGCATAAACAGGGTTGAATCGGTGAAGTACTTAGGCGTACTTATCGACCAAAACCTCACATTCAGACTACATATTACCAATGTGGCTAAGAAAACACGAAAGCTGATATTTCTTATGAGATCACTAAGACCAGTTGCAAGTCTACAAGTAAAAAAATTTGTGTACAGTGCACTTGTCCAATCACTGCTGCAGTACTGCATCGGAGTGTGGGGTGGTGCGGCCAAATCTCATATGATTGAGCTAGAACGGGCGCAGCGCGCTGTGATCAAAGTCGCTCTTGGTAAGCCTCGTCGTTACCCGACTACCGAACTGCTGCAGGAATTTAATGTTCTTAGTGTGAGACAGCTATTCATTCTAAGAAGTGTAAAGAAATATATGAGATGTGGCCGTACTTTACCATCGGAGGTGGTGCTACCGGCGATACGAACGATATTCGCGTCGCGATTACCCCCATATATCCACGCTTTTGTCATCCGATCTCTAGCGAGGAATCGTAACATTACGACGGAACAAACACAAACACAAAGACTGTCAACAACCTCAAGGATAAAAGTCTGGCTTATATCTCAATCGTACGCTGAAATAGAGCTCCTAGTGGATGTACGCGCGAAAAGAGATAGGGGATAATGGAGGCATCTTCACCACTTCATTGTTGTTAACACTAACACACATACACACTCATACCCACACACACACATACGCATACACATGCGCACACACACACATACACATACACATACTTTCTGTAATTTTGTAATAGCTACTACAATACGTCATAATTGATAATACTATTGTTTAAACACTCTAATTAATTTTATTTAACTTTATTTTGTCTTAATTGTAATATTAATAAATAATTTAATTACATTTAATTATTAATCAATTTTTAATGCTAGTTTAATGCAGTAGTATTCTATTATTTTTAATAATATATACTTAATTATTTAAAAACGAATACTAACTAACATCGAACTATACTGATTCTTGTTTTGATGACTAATGGGTACAAATTAATGTTTTTGATAACTATAATGTAATTGTACATAAAATAATACTAAAATATGTGAAATATATGTTAGGTATACGATTTTAGGACCACCAAGATACAGGCTTCTGCCTAGTTTGGGGTCCATCGCAATAATAAATGACTGTTACATAACTAACCTAAAACAAAACTGTACTAAGTAATGGTAAATGTCTGTATATAGTCACTTAGTATGTAAAATTAATGTTGTAATGGATATATTTTGTTATGTTATGATTGAGAAAAAAAAATTATAATAGCGACAATCATTGTAGAAATACAAGAAATAAGAACAAGTTAGAAATACCGGTGATCAGACTTAGCAAAGTAAGTAAATCGTTTAAAGGTTCATGCCTTTATAATAGAATCCCAGAAAACGTTGAAAATCTTACCATCAAATTTAAAAAAGCTGTTAAAGAACTTTTGTGTGCTAAAGCTTATTATAAATTCAAATTCAAATTCAAATTCAAATTCAAATTCTTTTATTGCAAGAATGTTGTAGGTACAATGGTCTTACAAAATTATTTAGTGTTCTCACATTCTGCCATCACAATGGCGTGCAATTTGCAATTTTACAACAAAATTAAACAAAATTAGAATAAAACTACAGCTCAAATTATTTTTAAATTTTTACAATATATGCTACAACGTTGATACTCTAACATTATTAATATTATAGAATTTATTACTTTTAAGAATTTTTATAATAATTTGTGCTATTAAATTCATGTATCATATCATATCTGAGATTTTTTAATATTAAATTATTAGTTATTGTGTGTATAGTAGAATAAAATTATTAGTAATATATAAAACACACAATTAATAATACACACATAAATTATATTAATTACATAATAATAAATTATTTAAATGTCAAATAGTATATCACATAGTATTATACATTTTTTTATTTAAATGTCATATATTCATTTAATGTGTAAAAGCAATTATTCAAGAGCCACTTTGTTATTTCTCTTTTAAAATTATTTCCATTTAAAGTTTTAAAATGGTCGGGTAATTTATTAAAAATGATAATAGCGTTGATGTACACATTTTTCTTAAAGACATCAAAGCGGCACTGAGGCAGATACAATTTATACAAATGTCTTGGCGTACCACTTCTATTATTAACATCAGCCTTTTTTGGAAAGTAGTGCGGATTTTGCTTTACAAAAACACAAATATCTCTAATATATAAGCATGACTGCTTGCAGCATAGCGGTGAATCTAGTCATTGTAAGTCATTATGTAACTTATCATGTGACAAGGATCGCAGTTATAATATCACCGCGTTACTAGCCACAGCTAAGATAAAGTTTATCGATAAATTTAATCGTGTGCATTATTTAAGATGCTTAATTGATCCTGGATCGCAGAGCGACTATATCACGGCTGGATGTTGCAAACGCTTATCGTTGTCAGTTGGTAAACAAGCTCGCTATTTAGAGGTACAAGGTATAGGAGGTATTACCCAAAAAATATTAGGAACGACTGAACTCAGGTTTACATCCAGGTTTAATAACGATAGTCGTAAATATGTCGCACAGCCTCTGGTCGTGGAACACATTACGTCCCAGCTGCCCGACTCGAAACTTGATAGGGCCGCTATGAGTCATATTAGATACCTACAATTGGCAGATGACGAGTTCGCACAGCCGGGACCCATAGATATGCTTTTAGGCGTAAATATTTATTGCGATATTTTATTATTTAATAAGATTAAATGTTCCAAGCCCGATATGCCGTGCGCAGTCGAAACTGCTTTAGGTTACATATTAATGGGAACCGCACCCGTGGTCTCGTTAAATCCCGCGTCACGCACCCTGTGTGCCTTTTCTACGGAGCCGCTATACAAGGTAGTCGAGAAGTTTTGGGCGACCAAAGAATTGCCCTCGCGTACGTTTTTAAGTCCCGAGGATCAAATGTGCGAAGATATTTACGCTTCTACTACTGTTCGTCGCGACGACGGCAGTTACTCGGTCGATCTTCCTTTTAAAGACAGCCCTAGAAGTTTAGGAAATTCTTATATAACCGCTAAAAACCGCTTTTTTCTTTTAGAAAAAAGGTTTGCAAGAAACCCTGAACTTAAAATAAAATACGATGATATAATTCGGGAATATCTGACTGCCGGTATTTTGTCTCGTGTCGCACCCGACGAGGACTTATCGCAGGGGTTTTTCCTAGCTCATCATCCTATTGTTCGCAACGACAAGGTCACTACTAAGGTGCGCCCTGTTCTAGACGGCAGCGCTAAAACGGACACCGGTCTGTCACTTAATGATATTTTATATACCGGTTGTAATTTACAGTCTAACATATTTGATATACTATTAAATTATGTTTCGTATCGCGTTTTTTTCTGACGTAAGGCAAATGTATTTATCTATCCATACAAATCCTACTCATTGTAAATATCAACGAATACTATACCGCTTCGCGACCAGTGACCCGCTTGAGGTCTATAATTTTAATCGAGTTACGTTCGGACTTAGATGCTCGCCATTTCTAGCATTACGTACATTACGGCAGCTCGCGTCTGACGAGCGGAACAGATGGCCAAATGCGGCCACTGTGTTAGAGCGAGACAGCTATATGGATGATTTGGCTTCTTCCGTCTCTTCGGTAGAAGAGGCAGCTAAGACAGCCAAAGATCTTATAGCCCTGCTTAAGGCGGGCGGGTTCGAATTACTTAAATGGGCTTCTAATTCGCCCGAATTACTCGATCATATTCCTGAGTCTCACCGCCAGCCTAGAACGGTATCCTTTGATAATGACAGTGTATTCAAGGTGTTAGGTTTGCGATGGCTACCGGCACAAGATACCTTTGTGTTTGATATTTCTAACCCGCCGTCGACTTGTACTAAGCGAGTAATTCTTTCTACTACCGCACGCCTATACGACGTACTAGGATTAGTAGGGCCTGTTATTTTATACGCTAAATTAATTATTAAAGAGCTGTGGCTTCTCAATATCGACTGGGACGATAGGCCGCCGCTTCGTATTGTGAATCTTTGGCAACAATATTTAAATGAATTACCTCAAATTTCTCGCATTTCATTCCCTCGTCATTTAGGAGTGGAAATTAACTCGGAGGTAACAATTGTAGGGTTCTCAGATGCTAGTGAAGCCGCATACGGGTGTGTGATATATCTACACGTCGTAAATAATAACGAGGCGCCGATCGTTACATTATTATGTTCGAAATCGCGAGTCGCCTCCGCTAAACCAAGAATTACGCTCGCTCGTTTAGAATTAAACGGAATATTATTACTTTCCCGTGTTCTGAAGGAAGTTTATGATACACTTTCAAAAAGACACAAAATAAATAAGGTGTTCGTGTTTTCGGACTCTGAGGTGGCAATAGCATGGTCGATCTCTTCCCACCATAGATTCGACACTTATGTCGCTAACCGTATTTCACAAATTCAATCTAATATATCTCCGAATGATTTGTGTCACGTGGCCGGCTCAGAAAACCCCGCGGATTGCGTATCACGAGGCCTTACGCCTAGTCAGCTGATCGAACATAAACTGTGGCTCAACGGACCGGTTTGGTTAT
Organism: Glaucopsyche alexis; assembly: GCA_905404095.1. Taxonomy (NCBI): domain Eukaryota; kingdom Metazoa; phylum Arthropoda; class Insecta; order Lepidoptera; family Lycaenidae; genus Glaucopsyche; species Glaucopsyche alexis. The sequence continues at coordinate 752,917 of FR990061.1, read as the reverse complement.
CGCGATCGATAAGCAAATGGCCGGTGCGCAAGTTCATGCCTAACCGTCTATCGCTGCCGGAAGAAAGAACCACAGTACATGTATCCGTGAAAATTAACGAAATTGAGCACCCGCTGCTAGCATTAGCAACACGCTGTTCCTCTTGGACTAAACTGCTTCGATCGGCTGTATATGCTCTTCGCTTCGCGAAAAAACTTAAGCGTAATGACACTATAACGGCAGAAGATTTATCTGCAGCTGAATGTGAATTGATTCGAGCCGTGCAATGTGTTTATTTTTCCGAAGATATCAAAAATATTAAAAATGGTGTAAAATGTTCAATTAAGTTGCAAAAATTATTTCCTTTTATTGAAAATGGTGTATTACGTGTCGGGGGTAGATTGTCGCACTCGTCTTTAGACTATTCGTCAAAACACCCTATTATACTACCTAAACAGGGTCACATAGTTAAATTATTAATTTATCATTACCACCGCGAGAACTTTCATGCGGGACCCCAGCTATTAATTAGCATTTTAAAAACTAAATACTGGATAATATCTGCGCGACGGGTAGTCCGGCAACTTACGCAAAAATGTAACAGTTGTTTTAAAGTGAATCCTAAGCCAACCTTTCCGCTTATGTCGGACTTACCTAAATGCCGTTTAGAACAAAGTAAGCCGTTTCTGCATACGGGTGTCGATTGCGCGGGGCCGTTATTTGTGACACCGTATCGCAAGCGTGGAATTCGGAGTATAAAGGCCTATATTTGCCTATTTGTGTGTCTAGTTACAAAGGCGGTGCATATAGAATTGATTTCGAATCTAACATGCGCTAACTTCGTAGACGCGTTTAAACGATTTATATCTCGTCGCGGCCCATGCGTGTACTTGTATTCGGATAACGGAACTAATTTTGTTTCATCGAAAGCGTATTTTAACGAACTACACGAGTTTTTAACATCTGATGATTATTATCAGACCTTTAGTAATGAGCTCGCTAAGCACCGTATTACGTGGAAGATGAACCCGCCTACGGCTAGTCATTTTGGGGGTATATGGGAGGCGAATATCAAAAGCGCTAAGTCATTATTATTTCGTACAATCGGCAAGCAAGTTCTCACGTTTGAGGAAATGTCAACTGTCCTCGCACAAATTGAGGCGGTATTAAACAGTCGCCCTTTGTACGTTCTTAGCTCTGACCCGTCCGAGCCCTTGTCTCTAACGCCTGCGCATTTTCTATTTAATTCTCCGCTGGAATGTTTACCAGCGGCGGATGTATCCAAAGAATGCACTAATTTGCTGTCCCGGTTTTCATTAATGGACTCACTCGTCCAATCGTACTGGAAAAGATTTAAATCGGAATATTTACATAATTTGCAACAGCGCGAAAAATGGAATACTATATCTAATCCTGTAACGATTGGTACAATAGTTATACTAAACATGGATAACGCTCCGCCGTTACAATGGCCTTTAGGAATTGTCACTAATGTCTATCCGGGCAAAGATGGGGTTACTCGAGTCGCGGAGGTGAAAACCAAGGGCGGTATTTATAAACGCCCGATTATACGGCTTTGCCCTCTGCCAACTCAATAGAGTTATCTAAATGTTTAATTGTTAATTTAATTTTAGTTTAAATAATCTGTTGATAATTTTGTCGACAGTTTATAGTATCTAGATTCTAGAGGTAGGTTAGGGTATTATTCTAACATTGTAATTTATTTATTTCATGGCACATTGATTGTACCTGCGCTTGTAGTTGATATAGGTAAGCAGTATTGCTTTATCCCGTTAGTTCTTGAAGGGGTCCCTTCAAAGGGGGGGAGATGGACGGTACCAAAATTTTATAAATATAGTTGAGGGTATCCGTATTATAAATCCGCTAAACGCTCCTTTTAAATCCTGTCCTGTGAACCCCTCCCCTCGTTCCCCAGTGAACACGATATATAAGACGTGCGTACATTACGCACGAGCAGTTGTCAAAAAACTTAACTTCGCGTCGCTCAAAAATAAAGAAATTTGTGTGAAAGTTGGCCGTATTAACCAAAGGAAGACAGTGAATGCAAGATCTTCGCTTCGCACCAGTTCTGCAGAACAAGAGGTTAGTGTTCACTGAATCCTTCTTCAAAATCCCAAGAATAGTTCCATTAATTACATAACTACAGTCCATTGTTATCTGAACTTAATTCAGGAATCACCATTTTTTCAATTTAAATATATAATTTGGTCCTTCGAGCTTTGTGACCTCCCGCGTTTTTGGTCTAAAGCAGGATCATACGCGAGTGAATTATCAGTGACTATCAGAAAAGCAGTCTTACAAAAATTAGCAGACAGTACAGTAGTGGTTAATTAAACAGTGTAGCAAAACAGTGGTGTAGCATCAGTGTAACAGAATAGCAGAACCGTGTAGCAGATCAATAGTACAGTAAAGTAGCATATCAGTATAGCAGAACGGTGGTGCAGTGGAACAGTAGAGTAGTGATAGAGTGGAGCAGTTTCCCACGAGTCAGTGTTGTGCTAGTGAGAGACTGGCATCAGCAGTAGCAGTATACAGCAGTGTGGAGCGTGTCTGCCACCAGCAGGCAGTATCATCAGCATCAGCACAGCATCAGGATCGTATTAGCAGAGCAGTAAGGCGGCAGTAGCAGCAGCAGACAGGTTCCCGAGCAATCAAGTAAGATCTTTCCATTTTTACTTTAAGCAAATAAGTTAGAAAAATGGAGGATATCCTAAAAAATCAACAGCAATTAGTAGGCGCACTGGAGCAGTTGCTCGCGTCCTTCAAAAAGACGGGGCGAGAGCGTAGGACAGCAGACTACATCAAGCGGAAATTACAAACCCTTGAGGAATACTGGGAAGAATTCAAGCAAAATCGACAGAAATTAGCAAACTACACGGACGAAAATTCGGAGCCCATTAAAAGTCTGTATGAAAGAGCTTCGAAGAACTACCACAAATTATGTGGGGGTTTTGGCTAATAAAACCGAATTTGCCCAATAATTAAATTTTATTAACTTTCCCACATAAGTTTTGCTATGATTTAAAGGTGCTGGAGAGCACGCGCGGTGCTTGCTAGTTGTGAACGCGTACTGGCTGTATAAAGTAAAGCTAACGTAAAAATGCTGCGGTGTCACAAGACACCGTACATACTCCCGAGCCGAAAAAATACAGAAAAATTAAGTTGATTTGGATGGAAAATGACATCTAGTGAATATAGGTGAGGTTGCTGTGTCCCTCATAATATTTTCACCACACACTTCACTCGGCTGACGGTCAGCCGTACTCTGCTTTCGCGCACTAAACACTACACTCGGCTCTGCTTGCGGCGAAACACTGCTAATCCTTTTCCTATATTTTCTCCACAGTATGAAAGATGCTGCTATGACCACGACGGCAAGTAGACTATAAGAGATGCTGTATTGGTGAATATCGTGGCCTGTTATTTGACTGTCTGATGTCTTTAGATCTTTAGTGGCAATTTTCAATTCGTCGACCTGCTTTCCTAAATCGCTAAGGGAGTTATTTATCTCAATTTCGCTGTTATCATGAATGTCAGAATATTGTAGGTGCGTTATGTTGACCATGTGATTTATATTGGGAAATTTTGGAGACAAAATGCCTGATTCCAAATTAATCTCATTCCTGGAATTGGTCTGAGAGTACATGGTAAAGTCTCTGCCCTTTATCATGCAGTTAGGCTCAATATTCAATATTCCAGCCCCACTCAGCTGATCTGTATTGACACGATCTGAACATATGATCCTGACCTGATACGTGTTGCAACAAAAATAAAAATATTGGGACTCATCTTTTAGTTGTATCCACTGATCTCTGCATGCTGATTTGCTGATGAGACATTGCTTTGTTTTGACGTCAATCTTGCAAAATTTTTCATCTGATGGGAGATACTTAATTGGTTTGTTTAGGTGACATAAATAACTTTGTTCATTGTTGAAACATAGTTGTAACTCTAATGTGGAAAGGGTGAAATAAGAGTCCTTTCCTAAATTAATTGCTACGTAGTCGTCTACTGGGAGGACAGTGATCGCATTTCCTGCTATCTGCTTAGGAATCGAAATGATTTTGTAAATGTTATATGCTTCTCTGTTTGTTAATGGAAACGATATTTCAAATATAAAGTACTCTTTTAACATTCTTGCTTTAATTCTTAATAAACTGTAGATATTCCGTAAGTCTGATTGTATGTTGTCAATGGGTAACGTGATATCCTTTGTCAACTGACTCCCTATGAGTTGTAGTTCGCTTTTAATTTGCTCCGGTGTTAATAAATGCATATTAAATTTACCATGTGAAATATCAGTGATAGTATCTAAAATTGTATCTTGAATTCTCTTTAGGTTCTGAAATAAGTTCATCGCCGTGATTGACGACAATATAAAATTTTGAATATCCGAATTCTGGATAGATTCCGACTTAAGAGAATTTGTAAAATTATATAAATCTATAAGATGCTTATTTATAGATTTATGTTGCAACTGAATTGACTGTTCTGTACGTTTGAGTAAGTTGTATTGCGCTTCGACGACTGATGTTTGATTTTGTATCAACTTAGTAATATGATGCTCGTTCCGTCTGATAAGCTCGATGTCGTTCTTGTACTGTTCGGCGAATCTCTCGTCTAATACTCCGAACAGATAGTTGGCGGCGTAACCTACACCATTGATAAGCGCACGGCGCTTTCTGGCACGCGCGTTAAAACGCTGATTTAATAACAAACGATTATAGTGATCAAGTTCGTCGAACTCGTGCTGTAATTGTAGCGTAATTGTTAAACAATGGTCATTGTCGGGTATACATGAACATATTTTATTTGTGTAATTAATAAACTTCTTTGCTGCGGTGAATCCTTCCCAATATGGAGACATATTATAATATGCTATAAGAGTCCATCTGTCCCGAATGATCTTCGCACTTCCCGTATGATCAAAATATAAAGACATATTGCTAGGTAGATTTGTAGCTGCATAGGAAGTTGTCATTATCGACATGAATAATATGAATGCTATCGCCAAAGACATAAAATTTTTCTGCTTAATAGGTTTTGCTTGATTGTTTTTAGGTTGCTTATATACTTCTTCGCGGTCGCTGCTCACTGCATCCGAGAGAGGTAAGACTGATAACTTTAGCACTGGCCTCTTGATGATACCGTTCTTGGTTTTAAGAGTTACGGCACGAACCAGTCCGTCGTCTCCAGGATGCTGCTCTAATACCCTCCCCATAAGCCATTTTCCGGGGGGTAAGTTTTCGTCCTGAATCGTGACTAAATCGCCAATTCGAATGTTATCTCTTGCTCTTAACCATTTTGATCTTACTGATAACTGAGTCATATATTCGACCTTCCATCTCTTCCATAAATCGTCATACATTTTTGATATTAGATACCACCTTGATCTAGCATCTTCCTCTGTTTCTATGATACTCAAATCTGCCCTGCCGACCAAAAAATGTGCTGGTGTTAAATAGTCAAGGTCCTCTGGATCCTCCGTGAGAGCACAGAGTGGCCTGGAATTTAAGATTGCTTCTATTTTCGCTAGTAGGGTGGCGTATTCCTCATATGTGAGCTTCTGTTCACCCACAACCCTTTTCAAATGATGCTTCAAACTTCGTATATTCCTCTCCCATAATCCAGCCGCTTGGCACCATTTTGCTACGTTGAAATGCCAAGTGATATTCATGTTTGCTATCTCTCCTAAGGTATTATCGTTAAAAATTCTTTGAAATTGCTCCTGCATCAATCTGTTTGCTTCTACAAAATTAGTACCATTATCACTGAATATGTGATGTGGTGTGCCGCGGCGAGCTGCCATTCTACTGAGAGCCGCTAAAAATGCTGAACTCGTAAGGTCTGATACTATCTCTAGGTGCACTGCTTTTGTCACCATGCAAATAAATAATGCTATGTATCCTTTCATGGTTTTAATACCACGTCCTTTGTTTGCTTTTACATCGATATATCCTGTAAAGTCTACACCGGTGTTATAAAATGCTGGCTTCGGGTTAACACGCGCTTTCGGAAGGTCACCCATGAGCTGCTGGCCTAAGTTAGGGTTGTATTTCCTACAAGTCACGCACTTTCTGATCTGCTTTTTTGTTGCTCTTATTCCACTGATAATCCAAAATTTTTGCCTAAGATTGGCTAATGTGATACGTGGACCGCCATGGAATGTAAGTTCGTGTGCTTGCTGAATAAGTAAAACGGTAAGTCGACTTTCGTAAGGTATAATGATAGGATTTTTTATTTCAGTGCTTACGCTGGCGTTTTTAAGACGGCCACCGACTCGTAAAATACCATCGTCGTCTAGAATCGGATGTAAATTTAAAATTTTGCTTTTCGACGGCAATTGCCTTTTATTTGATAGTATTTTAATTTCTTCATTAAAGTGCACCAGCTGTACGTTTCTAATGATAAGCATTCTTGCGTATTGTAATTCTCGTAATGTGATATATGCTTCGCGGCGTTGTTTATACTTTGTTAATCGCAATATCCATGCAATTATACGAATGACTCGTGTTATGTTGCTATGCTTATTTAATAAATGTTCGACGATGTTTAACTCTTGAGAATCCGTTTTAATTATAATGTTGGATTGCTTATATTGATTTTTAAGCTCTAATATAGTCTCGTACAATATAGGCTCGTCGACTGTAAATGATGATAACCATGATGGACCGTTCCACCATAACTTGTCTTCTTGGAGCTGAGTCACGTTTAAGCCGCGACTAGCTGAATCGGACGGGTTATCATTTGTTTTAACGTAGCGCCAACATGATTTTTGCATAACTTGTGTTATTGCTCTGACCCGATTAGATATAAATGTTTTCCATCGTGCTGGGTCCCCCTGTATCCATCCTAAAACTGCTGTGGAATCTGTCCAGCCATATACATCTGCTTTGTACTGATATAAACATTTTTGAACTTTGCTCATTAACTTTGCTAGTAATTCAGCTCCCATTAACTCCAGCCTAGGAATAGTCTGAATTTTGTTTAAAGGCGCGAGCCTTGCTTTGGCCGCTAACAATGATATTGATGATGCTCCATTTCTTACAACCCTGCAGTAAATTACTGCAGAAAATGCTTTGCTAGAGGCGTCGGAAAACCCATGAAATTCGATCTTGTCGTTTTCAGAAGTCCTGATCCACCGTTTTATTTCAAATGTGCTAATGTTTTGCAATTCTTGGCGTAAATGCAACCATTTTGTCTTAATATCCTGTGGAAGCTTTTCATCCCACTCAATTTTTGATGACCAAACATTTTGAAATAAAAGTTTTAAAGTCGTGCTCAATGGCGTTAGCCAGCCTAAGGGGTCGTATAGCTTGGAAATATCCGATAGTAAAGACCTCTTAGTGGGTTCTGCTCCAGAAAATTCGATTTTGCATTGAAATGTAAACACGTCACCTTGGGGATTCCAGCCTAGACCCAAGGCCTTTGTTGATTCAATATGCTTAAATTCGTACGTCTGCTTGTCACACTGCTCTGTGTTTAAGTCTGCTAGTAGTTGGGGGTCATTTGACTTCCATTTTCGTAAATTGAAACCTCCTGATTTTAGAAGCTCTATCAAATCTGCTTGTAACTGCTTGCTCTGCTGTAAAGTATGATGACCTCCGCAAAAGTCGTCAACGAAAAAGCTTTCTTCTACTTCTCTTGCTGCTTCTGGAAACTTCTTCTTCTCTTCTGCTGCTAACTGCTTTAAACAATTTATTGCTAAAAAACTTGCTGCTTTTTCTCCGTAGGTAACTGTTTTCAACTGATACGTCTGTATGGGGTGGTCTTTGGACTCACGCCAAAAGACCTTTTGATATGCTTGATCCTCTGGAGAAACCCAAATTTGTCTATACATCTTCTCAATATCTGCTGTGTAAGCAAATTTGTACTGCCGCCATTTCAAAATTATCTGCTGAAGATCCTGCTGAAGATTAGGCCCTTTGTACATAATATCGTTTAAGCTATATCCACTCGAAGACCTTGCCGACGCGTTGAAAACGACGCGCAGCTTGGTTGTGGTGGAGCTATCTCGAGTGACACCATGATGAGGTAAGTAAAACTCTAGTTTGCTTTCAGATGATGATCTTTCCATGTGACCTAAGTCCAAGTACTCCTGCATGAATTTTTTATAATCATTTGCTAATGTTGAATTGCGACATAATCTCCGTTCTAAAGTCTGATACTGTGCTAATGCTGTAGTTTTTGATGACCCTAATTTATTCTTTAATTCTTCTATGATTGGTAAACGCACTTCAAATCTTCCATCTTCCAATCTTCTAGTCGTTTTAGAAAAATGCTGAAGGCATAATTCATCTTCTGACGACATTTCCTTTTCTTGGGAAATGTCTTCACATTCCCAGAATCGTTGAAGATCGTCATAACTATTATGTAATATGACGTTGCACTGATATGATTTGACGGAGCCGCAGAGGATCCAGCCAAGGTATGTTTTTCGTTATTAAGCAATTTGGTCCTTCGTCCTAATAAGCAGTCAGTGATTTCATTAACGATTGCACACCTTGGGAATAAGATGGCCCCATGCAAGGCTGCTTTTATGTACTTAAGTATGTTCTATGTACTTATGACTAATGTTATATAGATTAAGTTACAACATTGTAAAATATTTTTTGAAAAGGACCATTTTCTCATCTTTTTGCTTAAAGGTGGCCCCGTGCGAGTTTCTTATGCCGGTTCTTCTCGCCGGGCTAGTTTCCGAACCGGTGGTAGGCATTTCAATTCTATAAGCGTTATATTATAACCTACATGGAAATAAAAATTTTGAGTTTGAGTTTTGAGTTTGTTGTCTGTGGACTAAGTAAATATTACGAGTAAATATTATGAATTTAAAAAATAAGCTTTTCCTCTCAACTTTTTCAAAATAAATTAACTTTTCCTAACTTTCATAAATACCATTAATAGAGCGTGGGCTATCTTTACCTTTACGTGAAACCAAAAATAGGTTAGAGGAAAATTGAGCGATAAAGTCAACAATGTAAATGTTTTTACATACATACATATAATCACGCCTTTTTCCCGTAGGGGTAGGCAGGACCGCCTCTTTCCCGTAGGGGTAGGCAGAGACCACTTCTTTCCACTTGCTACGATCCTTACATACTTCTTTCGCTTCGTCCACTTTCATTCTTACCATCCATTCCTCCTCTTACATTCAACGTAGCCAAGCGTCTCTCCATGGTCCGCTTTTCGCCTCCGCGAGAAACGAGACGTGATGGGTGGCGAACCACATCGCCGCCATTTTGGATAATTTAATTATTTTTGATTATCCATTGCGTTTCCACGGATTGGTGGAGAGAGTAGGAATAGGGAAAGGGAAGGATAGGTGGTGAGGAAAGGAAGATTGGTAAGTTAGAGTGGGAAATAGGGAATGTAGGATATTACCGCCCAGGAGGGCAAGAGATAGGACAGTAATAGCTAGGGAAGCCGGGGTCGCGTACCCGTATACTATACCACAACTACCGGACAGGTTGGGAAGAGTACCCCATGACATTTGATAAGTTAATTACATCGATGTTAAGAGGTACTTACAATTGCTGTAGTAAACCGCACTTAATTTCAATTAAAATCTTCAAATAAAATTATCAACACACGAAAACAACTACTCTTTAGCAGTTGTTAAAAATGGGTTAGTCACTTCATTGAGTTCGTAATAATTACGAACTGTCATTTTGCTTTAGTGAATACATATTTAGTGATAGTTGGGAACTATCGATAAAAAATATAAGGCAAAATGCATGCCTCTGCCCTAAAAGTTATCAACTAAGATTTGGTTAGAAACCGTACCAACTCAGTTGGTAACTTGTGCATAGTTAATACAAAAGTGAGACTTTCCGTTACTCACTCCTCCGTTTTGTTACTAACTTAGTGATTAACTCATAAAATGTACGATACAGAATAAGCCCGCAGAACTGGTATTAATTAATCACCAGATTTGGAAATTTTTGTTCCTTACATTCTATCGCCAACCTGGTAATTTAGTACCTATTCAATATTCGGTTTTTTCACACCCAAAATTTGATAATTTGTCGCAAGTTTAAATGCCATTTTGTAAATCCTTCAAAAACCAGACCTGCTTTCGCATCACATAATTTTCACGAAGGACAAAGGGCCTCGCAAACGCCTGCCGCCCGGAGCCTAGCAATGGGTAAGGCCGCCGCTGAAAAGAGCACTGTAAATAGAACTCTGCTCTAATACAATCGAACACACGAGTGTTGAGTTGTCAATTTGGTCTGCCAGAAAGGCCAGACCAAATCCGAGCGTTTGTAGCGAGACTTGGTGCGCGGATCTGAGCGGTCTGCAGACCAAATCCGTATAATTATGTGTTAGCGGTATAATGGGGCAGAGAGGCCTATTTTACTTACACGTTTGAGTGTAACATAGTAATGCCAAAGTGGCAAAGTGGTAGAGCCATGCTTCGGCACGAATGGGCCGGCTCGACCGGAGAAATACCACGGGCTCACAGAAAACCGGCGTGAAACAGCGTTTGCGCTGTGTTTCGCCGAGTGAGTGAGTTTACCGGAGGCCCAATTCCCTACCCTATTCCCTTCCCTACCCTCCCCTATTACCCTTTTCCCTCTTAAACGGCCGGCAACGCACTTGCAGCTCTTCTGATGCTGCGAGTGTCCATGGGCGACGGAAGTTGCTTTCCATCAGGTGACCCGTTTGCTCGTTTGCCCCCATATTTCATAAAAAAAAAATATTATTATTTTTAAACAAAAACTTAAACCGACTTCCAAAGTAAAAATACACAAAAAAGTATGAAATAAAACTTATTTTATAAATAATTCCCCTTTTAAATTTGGCTATTTCTCTACTTAATCTTCTTAATTTTGAAGTCGCTACCAGCTCAAACGATATCCTACAATATTTTATAGAACTCACGTTCATATTTGCTGGTACCGACTTCAAAATTAAGAAGATTAAGTTGAGAAATAGCCAAATTTAAAAGGGGAATTATTTATAAAATAAGTTTTATTTCATACTTTTTTGTGTATTTTTTTACTTTGGAAGTCGGTTTAAGTTTTTGTTTAAAAATAATAATTTCAACCTTTTTAGTGATATATCTTGTTAAGTTATTATTAATATGTCTTAAAAACGTCTAAAATAAACGTTTGAATGTATAACTGAATACGCGCCAAGCTTCCATTAGGTATTGTTATTAAGATGATGATGATGATGATTACTGTAAGTTACAAAGTGGCATATGCTTGCAGTTCTTTAAACAATTCCGAAATTTCCTAACGCATATCTTTAAAGACTGAGGAGTTCTGTTCAGTGCTTTTGGATTCAGGGCCTTGGTACAACGTCTTATTCTTTGGTAGTATATGCATGTGTTACTTCAGTAAAAGCCAAAATCACTACATGTGTCGATATAAATTTCGAGGAGTTCCCTCGATTCCTCATGGATCGCATCATCACGTTTCCACTTTAGTGACTAAAGGACCAATTTCGAATTAAACCCTTTACAACAACAAAATAATTTTGCAAATAGGTCCATAAACGGCAGAGTAATGTTCAAAGATCTCCGTGTTAGTGTAAAATACTATGAGAAGTACCATCTTTATCATTATAATGTGATGATGTATGCTGTGATAGTGAAGGTGATGATGATGATTACTCTAATTGACAAAGTAGCATATGCTTGCAGTTCTTTAAACAACGCCAAAATCCCCAAACATGTATCTATAAGGAGTCAGGAGTTCTGTTCTGTACTTTTGGATCCAGGGTATACCTTGGAGCAAAATCTTACTTTTTGGTAGCATATGCTTGGACTACTTCAGAAAAAGTCGAAATCACTATATGTGTCCATATAAATTTTGAGGAGTTCCCTCGTTTCCTCATGGATCCCATCATCAGATCACCAATTTTCTGAAAATGGGACCAACTTCGGATTATACCTTTTACATCAAAAAAATAATTTTGAAAATCGGCCAACAGACGGCGGAGTTATCCGCGAACATACAAAAAAAAAATAATATATATATATATATATATATATATATATATATATATATATATACAGCCGAACGTATAACCACCTCCTTTTTTTTGGAAGTCGGTTAAAAACAGTTTACAAAGGTCTCAAAATTAAGAGTGCCTATATGGTATGGACAGCTCAGGTACTAATAACTCTATATTTGTGGGGTACTTAGTTTAAAGAGCTCCGTGGCCTAGTGGGTAGATCGTTTGGTTCGCACTCGAGAGAGTGCAAGTTCGAATCCCAGGTTGACCAATGAGACTTTTTCAGATCTCAAGTACATTATGAGTATAAATGTCAGTGTAGAGCGAGCGCATTTAGTAAGGTCAACTCTCAGGCCTACACGGCCCCAGGTAGAAGCCGGCTGCGAAAGCTTTCAGCTAGAACTCCAAAATCGATTCGCCATGTTGGAAACCACGAAGGACATAGACCACACCGCCAACAGTCTAGTTCGTGTTATCTGCGAGGTGGGTTGTAAGTACTTTCGTCCAAAGAGCCGTGGACGCAAGTCTATGCTCTCCAGCGAAACTCTGGAGTTGATGAGGAAGAGACGAGAACAAATAAATGCCACACAATTTGAGCGTCAAGTTCTCAATCGGGAGATTAAAAAGCAAATTAGACGCGACACCCGCCGGGCGAATACCCAAGCCATCGAGCAAGCCATAGTGCGAAATAAGGGCTCGAAGGTATTCGCTAAGCCCAATAACTCCCGTTGTCACTTGACGAAACTCAATACTCCACAAGGCACTACCGTCACCTCGAAGCCGGAGATCCTCGCTGAAGTCGAAAGGTTCTATGGGGAATTATACACCCAAAAAACAAGCCCACCCCAAACCCATCATGCAGATGACCCACGGGCCAGACTCACGCGCCACCTTACAGATGAGCTTCCTGATATCGACATGGGTGAGATTAGAATAGCTCTCAGTCAGCTTAATAATAACAAAGCACCGGGAGATGACGGAATAACCACAGAGCTGCTCAAGGCAGGAGGAACACCCGTCTTGACTGAGCTTGTCAAGCTCTTCAATTCCGTCATCCACACTGGCACTACCCCGGAAACATGGAGCAGGAGCATAGCGGTTTTGTTTTTCAAAAAAGGCGATAACACGCGACTAGAAAACTACCGCCCCATTTCACTCCTGAGCCACGTGTATAAGCTGTTCTCGAGGGTTATATCGAATCGTCTTGCCCAGAAGTTTGACGACTTTCAGTCACCGGAACAGGCCGGGTTTCGCAAAGGCTACAGCACTGTGGACCACATACACACACTAAGGCAAATTATACAGAAGACCGAGGAGTATAATCAGCCTCTCTGCCTAGCGTATGTGGACTATGAAAAAGCCTTCGATACCGTCGAGACCTGGGCTGTGCTGGAATCCATGCAGAGATGTCTCGTCGACTGCCGATATGTCGAGGTGTTGAGATATCTGTACAAGGCCGCAACAATGACCGTCCAAGTACAAGAACAGAGTACAAAACCAATCCAACTGCGTCGAGGAGTAAGACAGGGAGATGTTATCTCTCCAAAACTGTTTAATAACGCGTTGGAGGACGTTTTCAAGACGCTCGATTGGAACGGACGGGGACTGAACATAAACGGCCAATACATCTCACACCTGAGATTCGCAGATGACATAGTCATTATGTCAGACTCTCTGCAGGACCTGGAAGAGATGCTGAACAGCCTAAGCGATTCTTCAAGACGGGTGGGTCTCGGTATGAACCTGAACAAAACTAAAATCATGTGTAATGAACACGTTCTCCCGAGACCAGTCGTCGTAAATGGCGCTAGTCTCGAAGTTGTGCAAGAATACGTATATCTTGGCCAAACCATTCAACTCGGGCGGCATAACTTTGAGAAGGAGGTGAGTAGAAGAATACGCTTGGGCTGGGCTGCATTCGGGAAGCTCCGGGATATCTTTGAATCGTCGATCCCACAATCCCTTAAGACCAGGGTCTTTGATCAATGCGTTCTACCGGTAATGACATACGGAGCCGAAACGTGGACACTCACCGTAGGCTTGGTTCATAAGTTTAAGGTTGCTCAGCGTGCGATGGAAAGAGCAATGTTAAGGGTATCTCTGGTGGATAAAATACGTAACGACGTTATTCGCCAGAGAACTAAAGTCACCGACATTGCTCAACGAATTAGCACGCTGAAGTGGAAGTGGGCTGGCCATGTCTGCAGACGGACAGACAATCGATGGAGCAGACAAGTATTAGAGTGGAGACCACGCTTAGGCAAACGTAGTGTAGGACGTCCTGCGGCACGATGGACCGACGATTTGAAGAAGGTGGCTGGCAGCGGATGGATGAGGGCTGCCCAAGATCGGGATGGTTGGCGCTCATTGGGGGAGGCCTACGTTCAGCAGTGGACGGCGATAGGCTGATGATGATGATGAAGTACATTATACGGACACTCTTAACGGTGAAGGAAAACATCTTGAGGAAACCCGCACATGGTTGGCCCCAGACGTATTGACCAGTCATTCCTTTGGACTAGGCTGACTGTTATTGTGACAATGCCGTATGTGCTTGGGCAACCATACGATATTTAAAAACCGACTGTCCCAGTCACGACTCACGACAGTATTTCGCTCGGAGGATACTGTATAAATTATCCAATAACGAATGAAAAGGCCTAACCATTTGACAATAATGAAGAACCGAGTGAAAGAAAGGCGTAAAGCTAACATTTTTGAAGATTTTCGTTTTTTTTTTTGCATAAACAGTTCATTTATAATAATAATATAATATCTATGGACGCTTCACACCACGTCAGTCTGGTCACGTGGTAAGTTCTCGAAGAACTTGTGTTACGGGTACCAGACAACGGAAATATATTTAATACTTTTATACTATACATACGTTTAAGATTTTTATTATATTATACACATATTTAATACACATCTATGACCCAGGAACACAGAATTTTTTTTTGTTCCTTCGGCGGGATTCGAACCTGGCTTGAGCACCAGCACGCTCAACCAACTGAGCCACAGAGGTCGTCATGTTAAAGGTATAGTCAAATGATTTTCAATCGAAAAATTGTGTACCTACTTAAAGTTTACTTAAAAAGATAGTCAGTGGACGAAGAGCGTATGCCACTTTTATTAGATCCTTCGGAGGCTTGATTCTCCATGCATTCTAGTTCTACCTTCTCAATATACACGAGCTATATGTCATAAGAAGGGTCTCTTTTTCTACTTTATTTCTGTATAAAACCATAAATGTACCAACGTAGAAAAATATGCATCTATCAAAACCAAAATCCATGACTGAAAACCGCATCAAAATCGGACTAGTGTTTCTGAGTAGTTTCAGAAATTATATTTACTGCAGACCCCGGTGAGCTGACACCTACCTAAGAATAATAATAATAACAACAATAATAACTCCCCACACCGATTTCGGTGACGGTGGCCGATTTCCAACCAGGCCAGTTACGCAGGAGTAATTTTATAGTGCCCAAGTGTGTGTGCAGTACACAAGAGCACTCTCTCTTCTTTTACTCTCGTAATCCAGTAGGACAGACCGACAGTGGCGAGAGATCAGGCGCAGTACTGACTTTTTACATGCCGATCCGGTGCATGGATCATCTTATTTGTCAGACAGTCCAGTATCCACCCGATTGTCAGCCTGCATTTTCCTAACCAAACTGGGAATTGGGAAACAACACTTTTTTGTTGTTCCAATGCGCAGTGACGGATTAAGACTACTTGATGCCCTAAGCAATCCACACCTGTGGGCCCCCCTGTCCGTATGTCAACTATAAACGGTCTTTAAACCTTTTCCGCCTAAAACATTAGTTTTTTGTAAAATAAGATGATGAGATGTAACGTACCTTAGAAGTGGAGCAATTGCGACAACAATATAAACCAAAGCATAATTTATTTATTTAATGAAATGCGCCTTTAAGTTTCGGGGGGGGGGGGGGGGGGGATGATAAACTTAATTTTATAATATGTTCTTTAAGCCAAACGAGCAAGCGAAGCGAGCGAGCAAATTTTTTTTTCCCATTTTACAGGTCAAAATCTGTTCAAACGTTAAACTAAAACACTAAATATCGGATGAAATTCAGAAAAATACCATACAAATATAACCAGCTGAAACAGAATATCGGTACTAAATAATTAAATATATTTTTCATGTGAAACGCGAGCGAGCGAAGCGAGCGAGCAAAATTTTTTCCCATTTAATAGATTAAATCTGTTTAAACTTTAAACCCTAAAAGACTAAAAATATGATGATTTTATAATTTCAATTAAAGTAAAATTTGCGTAATTTTTTATGTTGCAAAATAGATAACAAAATTAAGTTAGGTTTGTTATATAATACTTATTTCACACTTTTTTCGTCGTACATAATTGCAAAATTTTGTGATCAGTGACGTGCCCAAAATATTGTGCTATATGTTCGAGGCACGAAGTATACAATATATGTATACTTCGTGTTCGAGGTAATCTATGCTTCGTGGTTCGAGGATTCGATGGCACGCGTGCCATAGGTTCACGATTCCAGTTTTAGGCTATTGATTTTATTGTTTTTTTTTTTTTGGTACAACAGTCTTTCAGGGTTTAAAGTTTAAAAAGATTTGAACAGACAAAGGAGTAAAAAACATTTGCGCATTCTCAGTTTGAACGCATTTAACATAAACACATACTAGTACAAATTAGTATCAAAGCTCCGTTTTAGGCTGCTGATTTTTTTTTCTAAAATAACTTCAAAAAATCATCTTTCCGATAGGGCGGCAAAATATGTTAATTGTCCTGGGGCGCAAAATTTCTTAATACGCCTCTGTATATATACCAGCCGGCCCATTTTTTAAGCCCCCTAACCCCCCCCCTGGCGACGCCCATGACGTCTACGTTTTTATCAGGTCGGACTCTATGTATAATATTAATAAATTATCGAGCCTATCTTGTATCATCTTTCTCCTTTTTTCATTTTTTAATATTTAAAAAGAACGTCCCAAAGAACATAAAACGCGCGAATTTTCAAATTAGGCCTAGAAGCTTTTTTGATGTATTTTTTGGTGACGTGAGAGTAAGACACGATGCCCTAAGGACGGATTTTTTTTTTGTGCTTATTCTGGTGCCCCCCCCAGACGTGATGCCCTAGGCAATTGCTTAATTTGATTAAGGGTTAATCCGTCACTGCCAATGCGGGAATCGAACCCACGACCTCCGAGGCTCTCGCCAAGGTCTAAACCATTAGACCACGGAGGCTTGTACCTAGGAATATGCACCAATTAAGTCCAAAACCATCACTGAAAACCGTATCAAAATCGGAGTAGTAATTTTGGGGATAAGTGGCAATAATGATAATTTTTACTGCAGTAACTGGTCACTAACCAGTTACTATCATCATAAAACTTATCTCAGAACATTCTTCAATCAAAGTTCAAACGCAAAACCTTCGACTGAAAATCGCATGTAAATCGGGCCAGTATTTTGGGAATACTTAGCAATATCCTCCTCAAACAACCTCCCCCCGTATACCGTCTCCGTTCCGTCGCGGGTAAATGGTTGTCTATAAGTCGGTTTACGGACGATAAATTTAATTTTTCGTGATAACGTCATCACAAGTAACATCAAAAATATTTTTTCCGTTTTTAGTATAATTAGACCAATTAGACAAACCCATTGTGCGTGTACCGACAGTACTTTTTGAGTGCCCTACGCACACATGTTTATAAGATAGCAACAATCCTATTCGTTCCGTGCGTCACTCGCTATATATATCTATACGTACTATCCGCAAAGCTGCCGCTCGACCAGGCATAAGGCTATTTTGGCTTGGCAACCATGAATCATGACAGATGAGTCGTGTGCACGCACACATACCTACGCGTAAAAACTGACTTAAAACTTCAAAAACGTTTGCAAATTGCAATCGATGCGATGATAATTTTATTTTCTATTTTTCATTATTCGTATTTGGTTTGTGTATCGTCATAAAATAGTTTTTACACTGTGTCTTGATGTAATTTATTGATCGAGGAACCTAATGTTTTTAGACATGGCTCGTCAAGGCTTCGCATATTTTTTTACGTGGGAGAGTCATGCTTCGGCATGAATGGGCCGGATTGACAGGATAAATATAGTGACGTCACAGAAAACCGGCCTCATTCGCCGAGTGAGTGAGGTTACCGAAGGCGGAAGAAGTGGTTGGGGATTTTATGGATCGTGAACGCACTGACTACTTTGGTGTTGGATGTCCATGGGCGGCGGTGATCGCTTACCGTAAGGCGATTCGTCTGCTTGTTTCATGGTCCATCCTACAAATATTATAAATGTTAAAGTTTGTGAGGATGGATGGATGGATATTTGTTACTCTTTCACGCAAAAACTACTGAACGATTTTTTATAAAATTTGGTATGGTAAACTTTTTATCCCGGAAAAGTACGGTATTCCCGAGAGATAAGTACTTGATAGTATATTTCCGCGGGCGGAGCCGCGGGAAACAGCTAGTATTTTCATCAAAATATTTTTTTTCTAGGTGGGAATCAAACCCACGACACATCTGCGTTGTAGAAAATGGCGATATAACCACTTAAACCACTACACCAGTCGTGCTACATGCAACACTTTATGAAATGAAGGATAGGATTGTAACGCGAACGAAGCCGCAGGAAAAAAAAAGAATTTTAAGAATTAATAAAAAACGTTGATTTCGAATATAATAAGTTTAATTTAATAATAACTTAATAAGTTTTTTAAGTTATTAAGTAATTTTTTTATTACATTAAAGTACTGTTGACAAAAAAAATATTTTTTATTATTTATTTGAAAACCAACTAAAACCTATTTTAGCGATAAAAATTCTATCGTATATTAAATTGTAAAAACCGTTAGATTGTAATATAACTACTTACTGAAATTGTAAAATGTCAAAAGACTGCGGACGTGAATATTCTGCCTACAATTTAACACATTATTTTTCATTATACTATTTAAATAATATATCGACGGAATAAAGCGATTCTGCAGTAAACCACATTTTTGCCGAAAACTTTTTACAGATTTAGAATCGAAAAATTTTCTACGTCGAATGGTCCTACTCCCGTGGCTGTACGCCCTTTAGATTTTTTTACAGCACTGGAATTTTCCCTATTTAAAAAAAAATCGGCATATTTGCTGTAAATAGCAAAAATAGCCTTTTTATAACATTTGGAATTTAACCAATTTCGCTTTTGCAAATAATGTGCTGATGAAAAACCTTTGTAATAACAGCGCTATTGAAAGGCGAGGAGTGAGGGTTACAGCAAAATCGCTTATAACATTTAAGTGACGCAAGGTGTTTACTACATTTATAAGATGATTTTATATTGATCGTTTTAGTTTATTACATTTTAAACAAATATGGTTTTATAGAAAAGTAGTGTCACTCGCGACTTCGTGCGCGCAAAAGTTAATTTACAGAAACCGTACATTTTGCCGCGATAAAAAGTAGCCTATGTCCTTCCCCGTGGTCTACTCTATATACTCTGTCTGGTCTGGTGTGGTGGCTGGCTGGTGGCGCTTCTATCAGTACGTCAACAAATTTAATTCTAAGGCGGTACGAAATTTGCCGGGACAGCTAGTCTATAGTAATATAATAATAAAGAGGATAAGTTTGTTTGTTTCTTTGTTCGTTTGTATTTAATAGGCTCCGAAACTACTGGACCGATTTTGATGAAATTTGGTACAGATATAGATGAGACCACGGAGGACATATTATGCTACTTTTAGTACACAAATACATACATACAGATAAATAAAATTGAAGTGTCTGTTTGTATCTTTAAATTGACAGCTTTTCACATAATGCACCTGAAAGTATATACGGTACATACAATAAAAACCAATTTTTAAAATTTTTGTCTGTCCGTCGGTCTGTCTGTCGGTCTGTCTGTCTGTTTGTTCCGGCTAATCTCTGAAACGGCTGGACCGATTTTCACGGGACTTTCACTAGCAGATGTTATAAGGTCTAACATAGGCTACTTTTATTTTAGGGTTCCGTTTAAAAAAATGGGGTTCCGCTTCCGTTAGTTAGAAGTTGCGGGCATCAGCTAGTTATTTATATAATCAGGCTCTCTAGTCAAGATGCATTCGATAATATCGACGGCGAAGTTCGAAATCAAAAATGTATGGGATTCGACATAAGTCATCGCTAAGTGACATGCCGCTTGCGATAGTGACGATACCTTTCGTCAAATCCCATACATTTTATTTTCCAACTTCGCCATCGAAATTATCGAATGCATCTTGACTAGGCCCTCTGTGGTGGACAGTATGAAAGTTATTCGTTGTCTCAGGCTATATCGGTGAGATTCGTTTTATTATTGTGCACAGAAGTGGTAGTTCTGACGTCTACACAATACAGGTACCTACAGCCTGTATTTATGTAGCAAGTGACCTTAAATTTTAAAACGATTATCCTATAAAATATTAATGTTGATTCATAGATGTGCCACCTATACAAACCTCGCCTGCGCGTGCACGTGGTGAGCGCGGTGTACGGAAATGCAATGTAAGGACTAAAGAGTGTCCACAGCTGGACAGCTGTCACAAAAATGTCGCAACGCATGCTGTCATAACTTGATTAATATTGTAGTCTAATGTGGGGTATAAATTGTAATAATATAGGTATATGTAGCCCGCGACCAAAAGGAAATCCTGCGGAAACGAAGAAGTCAACGTCCTTCCCTATGATCTACTCTATATCTGTGCCAAATTTCATTAAAATCGGACTAGTAGTTTCGGAGCCTATTCGATGCAAATAAACAAACCAACATACAAAGAAATATTTCCTCAGTATAATATTTTAATAATTATAATTATATGTAATACTAGCTGATGCCTGCAACTTCGTTTGCTCAAAACTAACGGAAGCGGAACCCTATTTTTTAAACGAACCCAAAAATAAAAGTAGCCTATGTTGGACCTTATTACATCAGCTATCTGCTAGTGAAAGTCCCGTGAAAATAGGTCCATCCGTTTCAGAGATTAGCCGGAACAAACAGACAGATGCACTGACAAAAATTTTAAAAATTGGTATTTTATTGTAAGTACCGAATATACTTTCAGATGCATAAAGTGAAAAGCTGTTAATTTGAAGTTACAAACAGACACTTCAATTTTATTTATCTGTATAGATATAGATGTATAGATCATCAGGAAAAAATACCCTGTTACGTTCGCCAATACGACTCTTCCCCGTCCTATGTCCGTAAATACCCTGTTACGTTGGCCAATACGACTCTTCCCCATCCTATGTCCGTAAATACCCTGTTACGTTGGCCAATACGACTCTTCCCCGTCCTATGTCCGTAAATACCCTGTTACGTTGGCCAATACGACTCTTCCCCGTCCTATGTCCGTAAATACCCTGTTACGTTGGCCAATACGACTCTTCCCCGTCCTATGTCCGTAAATACCCTGTTACGTTGGCCAATACGACTCTTCCCCGTCCTATGTCCGTAAATACCCTGTTACGTTGGCCAATACGACTCTTCCCCGTCCTATGTCCGTAAATAGCCTGTTACGTTGGCCAATACGACTCTTCCCCGTCCTATGTCCGTAAATACCCTGTTACGTTGGCCAATACGACTCTTCCCCGTCCTATGTCCGTAAATACCCTGTTACGTTGGCCAATACGACTCTTCCCCGTCCTATGTCCGTAAATACCCTGTTACGTTGGCCAATACGACTCTTCCCCGTCCTATGTCCGTAAATACCCTGTTACGTTGGCCAATTCACAAATCAGCCTACACATTTTACGTCAGATACTGAAACCCTACTTGACTTGGTCTGTTCAAATGCAAATCAAATTCAAGTTTGCGTTGATTATATTCCCGATCTTAGTAGTCATGCATATTTATCGTTCACTGTTAACATTCGCAAAGAAAAATTCATCCCTAAAATAATTCATCATAGATCTATAAAAAATATTGATGCACGAGACTTGGAATTAGCGATTGGTTCTATAGACTGGTATTTTATACAACAACAGGCCGACATTAACTCCATGGTACGTGATTTTAATAGCAGTATTTTATGGGTGTTTGATTTGCTAGCGCCTGTTAATACAATCTACATAAAACAAAAATAATACCCGTGGATCACCTATAACATCAAATTAATGATGCGACGAAGAGACGAGGCACACAGGCGAGCACGCACAAGTAAAAATGCCTCACATATCGAATTTTATAAAAACCTCAAGCGAGAAGTGGCCCTGGCGTTGGCAAGGGAAAAAACTGCATATTTCCAATCGTATATTAACTGTAATATCAAACATCCGAGACTCATGTGGAAGCACCTTAAGGAGAATATAACTATAAACAATAGTAAAAATAACCTTTCTCTTCCGCCACATCTTAGAAACCCTACCATCATAAATAAACACTTTTTAGATGTTCCAGGCAGTAATTTTATACCTCTTCCTAACATTGATTTCTTTGAAACGAATAGATTTAATTTTTCCACCTTCACATTTACCTCGGTATGCACAAATAACGTACGAAAAATCTTAAATTCGTTTAAGTCGAACGCCATGGGTGCCGATTGCATAACGTTGGATATGCTTCTAGCTGTCTGTCGTTATCCAATCTGTCTCAACAGTTTAACCAAAATTATCAATAAATCAATAGAATCCGGTATTTTTCCTGAAGTCTGGCGTCTAGCATTGGTTAAACCTGTACCTAAAAAGGAAAATATTACTAAAAATATTAAGGAGTTGAGACCGATTAGTATACTTTCATGTGCGTCAAAGGTACTCGAGAAGATTGTTTGTAATCAAATGACTCAATACCTTGATAAGAACCGTATTTTGCCTGAAGTTCAGTCGGGTTTTCGGAGACGACACAGCACTACAACGGCGCTCATGGATGTAGTAGACAACATTCTTGCTGCGCAAGATGCAGGCGAGGGTACTATACTAGTGCTACTTGATTTCTCACGTGCGTTTGACACGATTAACATTCCCTTGTTACTAGCCAAAATGAAATATTACGGTTTCGATCAGAACGCTATAAATTGGTTTGCTAGCTATTTTAATAATCGTACTCAACTTGTCGAGCTAAATAATGACTGTGATGGAACATCGTCACGTTCAGACCCATGTGACGTCAGTAGGGGAGTGCCTCAAGGGTCGGTTATTGGACCAGAGGCCTTCGCGTTATACTGTGCAGACATTGTACGAAACATAAAATACTGCAAGTACCACATCTACGCGGATGACATACAATTATACATTTCATGCAAACCAAGTCAAATCCACGAGGCTGTTAGCAAATTGAATTACGACCTGGCTCAGATCTCGGAATGGGCTAAAGCCAATGCACTAGTTCCATATCCGGTAAAAACTAAGTATATGACGTTAGGCACGAAACTTCAAATCCAAAAAATAAAAACAGCGGAAACATTGATATATGTAGATGGTGAGTTAATCGAAAGAGTAGACGAGGCTCGTAATCTAGGTGTATTAATGGATGAACGATTGAAGTTCGAGAAGCATGTTACTAAAACCGTCAGCAATTGCTTCTACCGGTTAAAGGTTCTGTAAAAGATCAGAAATGTTTTGCCTATCGACATACGTGTTATTCTATGTGAATCACTTATCCTATCGAAACTAAACTACGCGGATGTTGTCATAGGCCCTTGTTTGTTATCTAAGTCGAAAAAACTAATACAAAAAGTACAGAATTCTTGCACCAGGTTTTGTCATAATGTTCCTCCACGTGCTCATGTGACGCCTTACATTAATGAAACGCGTTGGCTTAAAATGGATAGTAGAAGGCAGCTTCACTTTGCAACGTTGCTGTTTGGGATTATAAAATTTAAAACACCAACTTATCTCTATAGCAAACTACAGTGGGCAGGAGATAAACAGCTGACGATCACGACAAGAGGTTCCTCCTATCTTCTTATAAATCTTCTGCATCACACCTCCGCGTTCAGGGGTAGCTTCCGATACCAGTCGAGCAAGGTTTGGAACAATCTGCCGCCACCAATCCGTGCTCTGCAAACAATACAAGGATTTAAGTTGAAATACAAAGCCTTCATACTGCAACAACAACTTTCTTGTAGCTAGTCTTATAGATTCCAATGATTTTATTTATTTATTTTAAATTAGGTATATTTTTTTCTAACAATCGCGTAGTTGTTACTTATCTGTTGTATATTTTAATATTACTAGCAGAGTGCAGAACCTCTTAAATTATAACAAATAATAACAAAAAAAAAAAAAATATATTATCTAACCATTGGGTTTAATACCTACCGTAGTTTTTGTAAGCCGGAGCCACGGCGGTAAAATTTCTTCTCACCAAGGTTATTGTTTTGCTGGGCCTGCAGTGCGATTCTCTAAGCGCAAACATCGTAACAGCCTAGATGGCAGCGGCTGTTACAGTGATGAGAGCTTTATCGGTATTCTCTAAGATTAGTTTCTACGCTGTTCGACACTAGCGCCGCATGGCTGTAGGCGGCGTGATTTGAAATTAAATATTTAAATTTTCTTATATGAAATCGGTATTCTCTAAGCAAAACAGCCACAAACTTCGACTACAGCCTCGACGTACGCTTACAACTTTTAATGTCAAATGAAAAGCTACAATTTCGTGGCTGTAGCCTAGGATTTTCGGTCCATTTACATTGTGTTTAGTTTATGTTAGTGATATTTGAAGTTGGATTACTCTTTAAAAATGTAAGTATTTAATACCTACCTAATATAATATTACTTTACAATCTATTTAAAAATGCAGAACACATGAAGCAGTAATTTAAAGAAATTACGTAATTGTTTTTTGTGATAACAGGGCCGCAAGTCTTGTGTATGTTGTACCTTCTAAAAGCAGCTAACCTACCTACCTTAATAATTGTCTAGGTACTTATTAATTGACCTTTGTAGTTAAATATTTGATCCAGTGTAGTATCTAAGTACTATCTACCTTCTGTGTTACAACTTACACCTAGTTCGCACTGAGTTAAGGTAGGGCCTAAGTATAAGTATGTACATGCTATGTATAAGTTATAGTGAAACTTTGTATTTCTATTTTACTAATCTATTATTATTACCTATCTACTACTATACATGAAGTGACGACAACCTTATTTTATTTTTTCCAGATTCTATAAACTATCTTTTTTGGCCATTGAAAGCTACCAGAATATAGTTGGAAAATCTAGCATCACCTGGAGCAACTAAATAGAGACAGCATATTTGTTAAGTATGAAAAAAATACATGTTTGCAGTTGACATTTAATAGTGAAAAGGCAGTTGACAATTTACTTAATATAATATCAATTATTCACAGGTGATTCTGCTTATGGACAGAGATCCTACTTGATGACCCCATGTGCCAATCCTGAGCCTGGTTCTCCAGAGAATGACTACAGTACACTGCATAGTACAGCAAGGAATAGTGTCGAAAGGACCATTACAATTTTTAAAAGCAGATTTAGATGTTTAGAAGAAATTTGGGCAAATGAAGTGTTGCAAAGTGAGCGTCATCACATAGAACTGGCATCTCTAGGCACCCTAGAACATGGTCGGGATTGCCAACATCAACTTATATGTTATGGTCTGGGAGACGATAAATAATAGTGTAAATTGCTTTTTTACATGTATGTCTTAATTGTTAATACATACATAGTTAAAGTACTTATAATTTTTTTTTTTTTTTTACATTATAGTATTGGAGTAAAAACTAAATCATAGCTTTTATTCTATTTTGCATCAAAGTTACTTTTTAAATATGACTTATTTATTACTTCCTCTATATAATAGTAATTATTTTAAATAAAAATATTATGAAATTAAAATCAAAGTTTATTATTGTTAACCACAAAAAAAATTACTTCTTAAATTTCATTCTTCATGTTAGAGCTAGTTATTAGGAGCTCTAAACTGTAGTATTGTTTCAAGTGATTGCCGTGTGACGTCGGATATGATGTCACCTAAGCGGTCTATTGCTGCCGCCATTATGATGGGGCCCTGTGCAGCGGCCTCCCGCGC
This sequence comes from Glaucopsyche alexis, assembly GCA_905404095.1. Taxonomy (NCBI): domain Eukaryota; kingdom Metazoa; phylum Arthropoda; class Insecta; order Lepidoptera; family Lycaenidae; genus Glaucopsyche; species Glaucopsyche alexis. The sequence continues at coordinate 726,935 of FR990061.1, read as the reverse complement.
CCTTGCTAAGGCCTCCCGCTTGCTCTTCGATGGCAATAAACCATTCAGGAAGGCTTGCCATCTTGAAATGATGCGACGCTGTAACGGGGGAGATGTCTGCATATTAATTTACCAATTCAACTCTATCTTGTATTCATAATTTTATTTCATACACCTTAAAACTCATCTGGTGAAGTAGCAATTATTGGTGTTAGTAGATTTTCAGCTACTGTGTCTCCCACAACAGCAGCTGCAGTTTCGTCCTAAAAATCAATATACTTTTTAAAACCCAAATACATTGAGTAGGCAATTACTTAAATATCTAAAATTATTGTTGACTTATATTTACATAGAAGACATTGAAAAATACTGAAGAGAAATACTGGTACGTCGGTCGTCGTACGAGAAACATAATACGTGATAGTAAAATAATACTTACTTGTTCAAATCAGATTGTTTATGTTCACTGTGCGATACACAACAATTCGCAACAGACAACAGTATAACGTTTTGGTTAGATACCACTGATTTAGCGAACACACATTATTTCACATGTTCCCCATGTTGTATCACAAAATATTTTAAGTGGTTTTCGTAGGTCGCTCGAATCGACCCATATCCAATTTAAAGCATACAAGACATGAGTGTGGCACTTGACCTTCTAACATGTTCGAGTGGATTTTTGAATTTTTTCACATAAAAGAGTTTAAAATAGGTTACGTTTTTCACATGTTTGGTGTTTTTGTTTACAAACAACTCTGCTTATGATTTGACAGGTAACTTTTTTTTAACTGTCACTTTAATAATGCTAAGACCACATTTACTAGAAATATTTTTACCTTTTTCTCAGCAATTTGCTATTATTCTTAAACAAATACATTCAAGTAATTCGTAAATACAACTTTGTATTCAAAAGTGCTAATAAAATAATAGTTATGACAAAGAAACAGCCAATATTTACGAGATAAAATTATATCGATAGTGCAAATACGGCTGCGCCCATCCCTCAAAAACAGCCTTGCGGACAGCCGTGCGCTCACGCAGCCGAGAGATCGTCGACGAGCTAATAGAGCTTAGAGAATACGAAAAATAACGCCTTGACCACAGCGAACGATGTGACGGCTGTGACATCCGTGATCACAGCGACGAGCACAGCCTCAACACGTCGCTTAGAGAATCGCCTAGCTGGATGCATTAAGCTTGTAAACAACACAGGTTCTTTTATTTTTCATTTCCATATATGTACATATTATCATGTTTATATTATTATTATTTTACCCTTCAATATATAACTAATTTATTGCAAATATAATTATATCACTTATTTATTTGCATAGAATTAGTTACATTACTGCGTAGTAGGTATAATTATAGGTCGAGCGCCGAGGCTGGAGCGCTGAGCGCGTCCTCGCGTCGACTGACTATTATACGAGTATTGTGCGCGATAACCGCGCAGTATGTTTTGTGAGAAAAGTGTTTTCATAATAATTATTGTATTATTTATTTATGAGACGTTATTTGTTTATATTATTTGTAACATGATGAGAAAGTTATGTTTTGTGTGCCGTTGTGAGATCGCAAACTTACAGGGGGCCACGGAAGATCAGGCGCCACGGCTCTGCCGCGGTCGAAGCCTGAGTGGTTTCCCTTTAAACACTCAATGTGGGCATTGCATAGCCATAACCAGCTGTGCTAAAAACTTAATTTTATCAACTAAAATAAATTCAAAACTTAAACCTTTTTTTTTACATTTTATGTTATATTTTATGTTGTAGGTAGTGAATAAGTGTTTAAATATCCATGTTGTCTGTCTTTTTGGCTGTGTAATATGTCCCTGATGTGTTTAATAAATATGTTTTTATTTATTTATTATTTATTATCAATACGACTCTTCCCCGTCCTATGTCCGTAAATACCCTGTTACGTTGGCCAATACGACTCTTCCCCGTCCTATGTCCGTAAATACCCTGTTACGTTGGCCAATACGACTCTGATTTATTATTGCTCGATTCCAACACATACGTACCTACATGTCAGTATCATCAAAAACATATCTATTAAGTAAATTATTATTTTTAAACAAAAAATTAAACCGACTTCCAAAGTAAAAATACACAAAAAAGTATGAAATAAAACTTAATCCCTAAATAATTCCCCTTCCAAATTCGGCTAAAATTTTTACTATTTCTCTACTCAATCTTCTTAATTTTGAAATCGGTACCAGCCCAAACAATATCCTACAATATTTTATAGAACTTACGTTCATATTTGCTGGTACCGACTTCAAAATTAATAAGATTAAGTAGAGAAATAGTAAAAATTTTAGCCGAATTTGGAAGGGGAATTATTTAGGGATTAAGTTTTATTTCATACTTTTTTGTGTATTTTTACTTTGGAAGTCGGTTTAATTTTTTGTTTAAAAATAATAAATTCACCCTTTTTAGTGATATATTTTGTTAAGTTATTATTAATACGTCTTAAGAACGTCTAAACTAAACGATCGAATGTATAATTGAATACGTGCCAAAGCCAAGCTTCCATTGGGTATTGTTAATAAGATGATGATGATGATGACTGTAAGTTATAAAGTGGCATATGCTTGCAGTTCTTTAACCGCTAGGGCGTCGCGCGGCACATAAATACAAAATATAAAAACCACCCCGTTGGGCGTCGCCCGGCACATTTGCCCATTTTTTAACCGACTTCCCAAAAAAGGAGGCGGTTATACGTTCGGCTGTATATATTTTTTTATTTTTTATTTTTTTTGTATGTTCAACGATTACTCCGCCGCCTGTGGACCGATTTTCAAAATTTTTTCTGTGATGTATAGGGTGTAATCCCAAATTGGTCCTTTTGATATCAAAGTGGTGACCTGATGATGGGATCCATGAGGAATCGAGGGAACTCCTCGAAATTTATATGGACACATATGGTGATTTTGACTTTTTCTGAAGTAGTTCAAGCATATGCTACCAAAAAGTAAGATTTCGCTCCAAGGTATACCCTGGATCCAAAAGTACAGAATAGAACTCCTGACTCCTTATAGATACATGTTTGGGGATTTCGACGTTGTTTAAAGAACTGCAAGCATATGCCACCTTGTCAGTTAGAGTAATCATCATCATCATCACCACTATCACACCATACATCATCAGATTATGATGATATAAAAGGTATTTCTCATAGTATTTTACACTAACACGGAGATCATTGAACATTACTCTGCCGTTTATGAACCTATTTGCAAAATTCTTTTGTTGTTGTAAAGGGTTTAATTCGAAATTAGTCCTTTAGTCACTAAAGTGGAAACCTGATGATGCGAGCCATGAGGAATCGAGGGAACTCCTCAAAATTTATATCCACACATATAGTGATTTTGACTTTTACTGAAGTAACACAAGCATATACTACAAAAAAAATAAGATATTGTACCTAGGTATACCCTGGATCCAAAAGCACTGTACAGAACTCCTCAGTCTTTAAAGATGTGCGTTTGGAAATTTCGGCATTGTTTAAAGAACTGCAAGCATATGCCACTTTATAACTTACAGTAATCATCATTGTAGTGTATGCTGGTATGCCAAGAGAAATTGTCTCATGCACTTACGTCACGGATGACTTTGACAGATAGAATTGTCAGTTAGTCATGATACAACCATTGGACTGGACGTACGCGTGGCGGGTGCTGCTGAGCCAATTTAGAGATATATCGTACGATTGGCCATATCGTACATCTGGCGACGAGGTCAAAAAGGTCAGTGGATAAAAATTACAGAAATATACAAAAGATTATCGTATCTTACAAATCCGCTTTGAAAATAACAAAGGAGGGAGGTAATGGAGGAATCAGTCAGTTGTAGCTTATAGGTGCAGTCAATCTTGTAGATTGTTTAAAATATAGAATATCGTATTGCCCATGCAGGCATATAGCAACCTCCGTGGTCTAGTGTTTGGAGGTAGGCTCTCGACCCGAAGGTCGTGGGTTCGATTCCCGCATTGGAGCGACAAAGAATGTTGTTTCCAAGTATGGTTATGACAATGGGGGCTGATCGCCTGATTGTCTGACGGGAAGGATGATCCATGCGTCGGATGCGCCTGATCTGTGTGCTCTTGTATACCGCACACACACTTGGGCACTGTAAAATTGCCTGCGTAACTGGTTTGGTTTCGGTGGGGCCAGTCATCGTCACCGAAATCGATGTGGAAGTTATATCTTATATATAGCTAAATTATTAGACATTAAATAGTGGTAAGTAAGCAGGACTCCAATCCAAAGGCTACTATGATTATTATGTTTAAAATAAAACCATTATAATATATTATAATATGCTGGTTACATAAGTTATATTACAACTAGAATCTAAATATCACTAGGCATAACTAATCACAGTTTAAGTGCTAGTGAAACTTCCATAATTACTGTAAGTTTTGATACCATGTTTTATATTGACACATGTAGGTAATTGGAAGTGAGGCATTTTGTACTTGATGCATTTTTAATTAATGAGTATGGGCTACTTACAAAACTTAGTGAATTAACAGAATCTATAGTAGCAGATAATTGTTGCAGTTACCTGTAGGTTTTAAAGTGTTGAAGTATACGACCTTATTATATTTTATACTCCAAACTCCTATAGTTTGGAGTATTCAGTGCAAGAGGTAAAGAATAGTGAAAAGGAATGTAAAATACTATTATCAGGTAAGTTTAGGGTTTCCAAATCATAAAACCAATTGCAAAACAATTGTTTCACCGAGTTAGTGTTACTGTTAAGTAGGCACATCTGTAAGGTTTGTGATCTGTAAGGATTGTGGTATAGAAGCGACATGTCGCAGTACCTACAGATATTATTAGATCGGGGGGCACGGGAGTGCCCCCGCCAAGTCGAGTGATTTATATACTAGGTATACTGAAATGGCAATGGAAATAACCTCAGTATTTGCTTACGTATTACTGCATAATAATTATGCAATCATCATGTATTGCTAAAAATAAAGAAAAAGTGGAAAAAAAAGTAAAGTAATATGTTGTTACCGATAACCAAGTAAAATAAGAGTATTCTGCTACTGCAGATGTTTACTATTTAACGTAACGTACCATAATAAATGAGATCTCCGAAATATTACACTATTACACGAGCCCACATAACAACACAAGTTCATTTGTTTTATCAGATAAGAATGCAATATGTAAAATATATTATGTTTTAACATACCTACCTAATAGTTTTGATGAATAATTGTTGAAAAGTTTAAGCGTTGTATTCGATAGCTATATTAGGTACATTGCTTTACTGTATCATAATATCAATAAGACAGCGCCTCGCGAGTGCAGGCTTTGATGTATGATGTGACTCTTGACACACGCACTGCAGTGTAACCGGGCAGTTTACTGTTTACGGTTTAAGACTTATTATTTCTCAATAAGAATACATAATTCACTTACTTGAGAATAAGAACAATCGTCATTAACTTACACCAGTACAAAACACAGCTTACAGATTATAATATATAACATTAAAAACTAGGAATTTAAAAGAACACAGCAAACTGTTTCGATACTAATTTATAACTATCAACCTTTTTGCATTCAAAAATATAGGGTAGTTGAAAATATTCGCTATTCATCGAACTCAGTGTTATCTAAAGCTCGCGTACACTGTCAAGCTATACTTTTAAATGCAGTACATATTATATCCTTGTAGTCTTACATTAATTTAATATGTTTCTACTTAGATCTTTTAGTATCATTTTAGTGTATTAATATAACTATAATGACGTTTATCATTTATTTTGTTGATATTTTAAATAATTGTGGTATTATCTAGTATACTCGTATTAGCTTTTAATTAATAGCCGGGCTTTGTTTATAAATCTGAGTCTACTGCTTATGAGCATAGGTAAAGTTGACTTACTAAATAGGTAATGTCACGAATGTAACATATAGGTTTTATGCAGTATAACTGATCATTAAATTGATAATGTCAAGTGATATTTTAGCAGTATAACTGATCATTAAATTGATAATGTTATGAAGGTTACATACTAGCACAGCGCATCATTAAATTGATGACGGTTAAAAAATGTATGAAAGCAGCAAAGCTGATGATGATTGGTTAAAAAGTGTATAAAAATAGCAAAGCTGATGAAAGTGTATAAAAGTACAGCGCATCAATAAATTGATGACGGTTAAAAGAATTAATGAAAGCAGCAAAGCTGATCATTAAATGGATAACGTCACGAAAAGTGATATTAAAAGCAGTATTATTGATCATAAATACATACCAGTGCAGCGCATCATTAAATTGATGACGGTTTTTAAGAAGTTAAGAGCAGCATAGCTGACCAGTGCAGCGCATCATTAAATTGATGACGGTTTTTAAAAAGTTAAGAGCAGTATAGCTGACCAGTGCAGCGCATCATTAAATTGATGACGGTTTTTAAAATGTTAAAAGCAGCATAGGCTGATCATTAAATTGATACCGTTATAAAAGTGCAAAAAAAAAAGCAGCATAAAAGCTGGTAATTAATTAATATAATGGTATACTAAATGATAATAATCATTAAATTACGTCATAAATATGAGTTGGAAGTGGTATAGCCAATCATTAAATAATTATGGCCATAAAGGTGACACGAAATTGGCAATGCTAATAAGCGAATTGATAAAGTAAGAAATTACATGACATGTAAGCCGTGGGCTGATTATCGAAATTGACTTGTAAGGCATGTCAGCAATATAGTTGATCATTCAATTGATAAGTATCACTTCTAAGCAACAAAGTTGATCATTTAATAATTGGTAAGGTCATAAGAATTACAGACAAGCAGTATGACTGATTATTAAATTGATGTTACTTTGTTTAAAAACAATAAATGGTTAATACTTTTTGGTTGCTACAACTAGCAAGAAGTTTTGTAATATCGCCGGATATAGTTGATTCGTATTTTGCATCAAAGCAGGGTCAGGTTTCCGGTTCGCCTAGTTAGGCAACATAACAAAACATTATGAACACAAATGTTGATTTGAATAGAAGGATGACCAAATGAGGAGTTCACGAGACAAGGAAAAAATGTAAACAAACATTGTGAGGTTCGTCATTTTGTCATATACTTGAATAATAAATCTGCGAAATTTACCTGGAAAAAACGGGTAATGTCGATGGTTGTCAATTCATACTCGAATTGTGTCAGACGCTAAATTACAATCGCACGGACTACAGTCCGTCGAGTGAAATTGCTAATCGTCTTCGAATGACAATGATAAGCTACTCTTGGGTCAGTGATTTATATATTTAAATATGTAATTATTTTCATTTTATATTACATTTATACGAGAATTGTGCGAATGGAGGAGTATGAAATTTGCCCAGTAAATAAAGGTTTATGTGGATTAAGGTGGAAAAAATTCAATAGTGTTTTAAATAAATAGTATAATGAAAATAACATCACACACCTTAGTTACTACCGCGCGTTTGATAGATTCAATTTTGTTACACGTTGATGTTTGTGAATCTGCCTGTCTGCCACAAATGCATAGAGAATGTAGATTACTCTATGTACAAGTTACAACATACATATTTTTATTATTTTATATTTATGAGGCAAAATGGCCATTATAAAAAAAAATTCAAAAACAAAAAAAAATGATGATTTATTATGGGTGAGTTGCGACCATAGGGCGTATGATATGACGTATGACCATAACTGTAGTATGATCATTTCGGGTTTCCTCACGATGTTTTCCCTCACCGTTAGAGCGTCTGATTAATGTACTTGAGATCTGAAAAAGTCTCATTGGTACACGCCACAACCTGGGATTTGAACATGCACTCTCTCGAGTGTGAACTAAACGGTCTACCCACTAGGCCACGGAGCTCTCCCTTTCGAGGTTATTGGTTCAATAAATAGGCGTATATGAGGCAAGTACGCTTGATGAACTTGATTGTACAGGCGAAAGTCATGACAATGGGAAAGAAACAAACAAGATGGTTTGTTTAGAGCATAGATATATAATATTAAAAAGACTAGTTTAGAGTCTAGTTTAGGAAATTGCAAAGTGAAGGATCATTTCAGATAGTTTTGCGGATGTAAGCTACTTTTTAAGAAAGGAAATGATATAAATAGTTGTGAGATGGAGAACAGAAGAATTATTATTACAACAAAGAAATCCAGAGCCTCTTTTTAATATAATACATCTATATTCAAGAGACAGAAATAAGAGTAAAATTGCAGTTCGACTTTAATCCGGTATTGGAAATTGATGAAAATAGAATAGAATAGAATAATTGTATGTTTGAATTGAATTGTAATGTGATATAGGCTAGGGGACTCACAGTATAAAAGTGATTTAAATCGATAATAAAGCATGGTATATCCAATATAGGTTTTCTATGTGACAGAAGTTGGAATAAGGCATTCAGGGGGGTAAACATATATCATCAGTATATGGGATTAGAAGACATTGTACACAGTTATTATAAAATATCCAAAATGACATACTAAGCCCAGTTTCACAACCACTACATAATACCTACATAACGACCGAAGCGAGTGTCGGCAACAAGATCAGAGGTTTTAGGATAAAATATGCACTCTAGTATAAGCTACAACTACACTAAAGTATAAACATAACACACTCCAAAAATCCAAGTACAAATAATTGAGATATAGAAGTTTGGAATGATTCAACAGGGAAAAGTACCAAAACGAAGTATAGTAGTACACTTTATAAGACAATGAAAGTTCTTAAAAGACAAAGAGAGGAAGGTAGAATATACGTCGGTCGGATAAAGGGTGGAGTGTGGAAATAATTAGGAAGGTGAATGTATTGATTTGAATTGATTTGAATTATACTTTATTAGTCACTTAAGGTGGTTCGTTTCCTATACAAAAATACAATGGACATTAATTAGGTAATTTCATACTATTAGTACATAAATTTATATGCACATCTATTTATTTTGCAATACAATTGTCGCAAAATACATTTAAAATACTTTATTTCACACAGAAGTCACATTTTTATTGAATTGTCGACAAAAAGTGACATTTGTAACTTATGTCACTTTTTGTCGAAAATTCAATAAAAATGTGACTTCTGTGTGAAATAAAGTATTTTAAATGTATTTTGCGACAATTGTATTGCAAAATAAATAGATGTGCATATAATTTATGTAGTAATAGTATGAAATTACCTAATTAATGTCCATTGTTTTTTTGTATGGGAAACGAACCACCTTAATATGATGCTGAATTACTGATAAAATAACGATATCCAATTAAGACGTTACAGCATAAATTTAGGGCATTCTTATCCGTGGTTATTAATTCAATTTTGACAAGATACAAGTAGAATATATACATGCACAAAATAAATTAAAACAAGGAAGGGATGTAGTGTATGCTGGTATGCCAAGAGAAATTGTCTCATGCACTTACGTCACAGATGACTTTGACAGATAGAATTGTCAGTTAGTCATGATACAACCATTGGACTGGACGTACGCGTGGCGGGTGCTGCTGAGCCAATTTAGAGATATATCGTACGATTGGCCATATCGTACAATCATCATCATCTTAATAGCAATACCTAATGAAAGCTTGGCGAGTATTTAATTATACATTCGATCGTTTAGTTTAGACGTTCTTAAGACGTATTAATAACTTAACATAATATATCACTAAAAAGGGTGAAATTATTATTTTTAAACAAAAAATTAAACCGACTTCCAAAGTAAAAATACACAAAAAAGTATGAAATAAAACTTAATCTCTAAATAATTCCCCTTTCAAATTCGACTAAAATTTTTACTATTTCTCTACTCAATCTTATTAATTTTGAAGTCGGTACCAGCAAATATGAACGTAAGTTGTATAAAATATTGTAGAATATTGTTTGGGCTGGTGCCGATTTCAAAATTAATAAGATTGAGTAGAGAAATAGTAAAAATTTTAGCCGAATTTGAAAGGGGAATTATTTAGAGATTAAGTTTTATTTCATACTTTTTTGTGTATTTTTATATTGCTATATTTTCTGTTTATTCTCATTTATAAATATCTGGATTTTTATCTGTGATTGAAATTTATTATATAAGTACAGGGATAAAACAAAGCTGTTATAGTTTTTTGTCTTTGCTGTTGTACTCAATAATAAAATAAATAATTGTTTGTCTCAGAGTAAAGAAATTTGACACCAATTTCACTCCACTCCACTAATCATTGATGTTTGGTTAATTTTGTGCACAAATCACGTTTTTTTTATATATATCGTTATTTGAACACGTATTTATTTAATTAAATAAAAACTTTCGTATGCGTGTGATATAAATTTTCGCCATAATTTAGCTTCAAAAACCAACATTAAAAAATTCATTTTCAGTGAAAACAATGCCGAAATTTCCAAACGCATATCTTTAAAGGCTGAGAAGTTCTGTTCAGTGTTTTTGGATCCAGGGTATACCTTGGTACACTATCTTATTTTTTGGTAGCATATGCTTGTGTTACTTCAGTAAAAGTCAAAATCACCATATGTGTCAATATAAATTTCGAGGAGTTCCCTCAATTCCTCATGGATCCCATCATCAGGTCTCCACTTTGATATCAAAAGGACCAATTTGGGATTACACCCTATACATCACAGAAAAAATTTTGAAAATCGGTCCACAGGCGGCGGAGTAATCGTTGAACATACAATATATATATATGATAATAAATACGCTAAGAAATACTTTTAAAACAACTCAAACAACACAACATTTATTAAACAGAATAATTATTTACATATGTACAAATTACTTTTATATAATTAACTTAATTTTTATAATGAATGAAAGCAAATAATAATGCAACGACTGTCTGAGTCTGGTGCGAGAGCAGAAGTGTCGAATCTTCCCGTAGATCGCTCGCAAGTGCGTGTCCCCTTCAGGTCCCTCCATCGCCATCACGCCAGAATCACGCCACCTCAGGTGATGTCGGTAAGCCACGCCCCCGCGCCGTGGTGTCGCCGCTTACTCGGCCTCTCCTGACGGCGACGCGTCCTCGCCCGCGTGCTGTTCCTGTGCTGGTTCTCCACAGCACGGAATATCAGGATCACGTACTTCCACAACAGCAGGTTGATCCCTCGACTCGCATTCAGCATCATTTTCATCTGAAACATGTATATTGTTGCCATTAGTTATACGTCGTGAAATTGGTAACAGTCCTTCCAGTTCCAAAAGTTATTAAGTTAAGCAGAGGTAAGTAGAGCTTTCGGAACAGTAAGTCGTAAGAACTGTTAACATTATAAAGCAGAGCAATCAGAGGCACTAGCACACATGTAGAGACTCCACAGGATAGATATTTTGCATGCTAGTACTTACACGATACCGATACAGAGCCCTCAGGATGTACAGCAAAAACAGCAGAGCCCTCAGGATGCTAGGACGCACGTGAAGAGCCCTCAGGATACACGGCAATAGCAAGCAAAACCCTTGGTATGCTTATACTCACATGATACTGATACAGAGCCCTCAGGATGTACAGCAAAAACAGCAGAGCCCTCAGGATGCTAGGACGCACGTGAAGAGCCCTCAGGATACACGGCAATAGCAAGCAAAACCCTTGGTATGCTTATACTCACATTATACTGATACAGAGCCCTCAGGATGTACAGCAACAACAGCAGAGCCCTCAGGATGCTAGGACGCACGTGAAGAGCCCTCAGGATACACGGCAATAGCAAGCAAAACCCTTTGTATGCTTATACTCACATGATACTGATACAGAGCCCTCAGGATGTACAGTAATAACAGCAGAGCCCTCAGGATGCTAGGACGCACGTGAAGAGCCCTCAGGATACACGGCAAAAGCAAGCAAAACCCTTTGTATGCTTATACTCACATGATACTGATACAGAGCCCTCAGGATGTACAGTAATAACAGCAGAGCCCTCAGGATGCTAGGACGCACGTGAAGAGCCCTCAGGATACACGGCAAAAGCAAGCAAAACCCATTGTATGCTTGTACTCACATGATACTGATACAGAGCCCTCAGGATGTACAGTAATAACAGCAGAGCCCTCAGGATGCTAGGACGCACGTGAAGAGCCCTCAGGATTCACGGCAAAAGCAAGCAAAACCCTTTGTATATTCGAATTTAAAGTCAGTCTTGAAGGTACATCCACCACCGGGCAGTTCTGGGTAGCAGATCTTTTTTTTTTTTGCTGTGTCAGTCTCAAGGCAGAGTGTGAGTCAAAATTTTATACCTATGAGGTAATGTCTAAAATGTTGTAATGCCTTGACAACTGCTAACGTCTCCAGCTGATATAAGTGTTAACGTGACTTAGCTTTTTGAGTTACCTTACTGAAATATACAACAGGTCACTTACGCCCACCAATGAGTCTGAAGAAGAACAGCACCGTAACCCAGGGAAGACGCATCAGTGTGAACCCCTGTGGTGAGCTGGGTGTCAAAAATGACTAGAACCGGTCACTTGGTAATCTTTAAATTATCTTTACGAACCTTTTTTTTTTTTTTGCGCCACACCCCAGCAGAAGTGAACACCTTTGCGATTCGTTATACCTACATGATGTCGTCATAGTTGGGGATGTATCGCCTAAAATAGCCAGCGAGACCTAGGAACTATCTTACCTCTTTTAAATTTCTTAGAGCGTCACCGCTCGCGATCACCAGAGCTTGGACCTTATGCACGCTCGGACTCACCTGACCATTGCTAATAGTTATACCTAGGTACTCAATCTCTTGTGCAAAAAATTTGCACCGGCCTCAGTCAGCACTCGCAGTACTTCACGTTCACCTGCAGTCTACACCTGCTAACCTTCAGCAATCGTGGAACTGGGAAATAAAACATCAATATAGACACAAGCATGGCTTGAATTAATAAATGACCACAGTATGTTTGATATAATACGTTGGTTAACTATGGGTGCATTAGCCAACCCATAGAACATTTTAAGATATTCATAATGCTCTTCGGGCGTCACGAACCCTGTGCGATGAATGTAATTAGATCTGGTGAAAACCAGTTTCCATATCTAAGCTAGTGTAGTATTTGGCCTTATCTAATAGATCAATATGATCATCTATTAAAGGCAATGGATAGTGATCTTTGATAGTATTAGAATTTAGAGCCCGAAAATCAACGCAGAGTCTATCACTACCATCTCTTTTCTTAACGAGTAATATTGGACTAGAAAATTCAGATTCCGACTCTCTAATAATTTGTTTGTCAAGCAAATCTCTTATAATTTCCCGAACCCGTAATTTCTCATCGTGTGACATTCTGTACGGCCTATAAACCACTGGTGTTTCTTCATGTAATCGAATTTGCATTTGACCAGTTTTTACGGTAGTACAAGCGGTACCTACAACAAGATATTTTTCAAATTGTCTCAAAATATTTGTCAAACATTCCTTATCAGAGCCTTCTAGCGGTGTATTTACAGACACGTTCACATCACTACAAATAATTTGCATACTATTTTCTAATCTAGTAAGCCGTTGGATACCACGCGATCTAGTATAGGTTACGCCGTCTCGGTTAAGAACATCCGTGCCAACAATAACTGGCATATTTAAATAATTATCGGAAATAATATGAAAATCAATTCCAGGGTAATATCTGAAAATTCGACCGTCAGTGTAGTACAAAAAGAAGACTCAACTTCTCGACTACCTATACCACGTAGAACTCGGAATGAAGGTAAACGATCGCATCGCAGATGCCTTACAACCGATTCACTAATTAAAGAAATGGTCGAACCGCTATGATCTATTAAAACATCGACCGGCACGCCATTAATTTTTGCATGTAGGTATTGTGGGTAGGAGAGTTTGATAGATTTTCATTTCTTTTTCGTTTGGTTGGTTTTGGTGTTTGTATCCAAAACCATTGCAATTCAAACATTTAATACGTAAAAGATCGTCTCGTTTACGTCTGTTAGACTGAGATTGAGAATCATTTCGAACCGGCGCCATTTTTGATGCTTTAGTATACGAGTGCGTTGATAGAAACGACACTAAGTTGTCGGGTACTAATTTTGCGTTGATAGCCGCTGCCCTAATCTGCGCGTTTGTAACAACACCTCGTACAACTATAGCCACCATGAGCTCATCACTTATACCATTAACAATTCGTAAACGTAATAAGGAACGTCTAGCGTATTCTACATACGTAGGATAGTTATCAAAGTCAGTTTTCATGACGTCGAATAATATATTTGCGAGGTCTAATTGAACCGGACACAAGGTTTTAAATTCCCGCTTGAAATTAGACCAGCTCCGATCGCTGCTGCAATCGCTTAGCCAAAGTTTTGCATCACCCTTTAGACAATTACCTACACGCGCTAAACACTCGCGATCGTCCCACCGATTTAAATTACGTACACGATCAACCTCTTTACACCACGTGTCAAAGTTATGAAATAACGGATCAAAGTTAGAAATAAGAATATTGTTTGACCTTACCGATAGGTATAGAGTTTATAACACTCGCTAGCTTGTCGGCCACCGCATTCAGAGTTACCTCACACGCTGAAGACTCAGCCGGCCCGAACGTGTCGAGACTTGCAGCGCCCGAGCTAGAGCCGCATGCCCGCGTGCGCGCCAGCAACGGCTCAGCCACGTCGGTCGTCGTCGGCGGTGGTGTTAAGCTTCTTGTAATAGGCGTCGTACTGAATTCTCGAGCACCTGGAATTTGCGAATTATTTTCTAAAACGTCTATACGATTTAGTATATTTTGTAACTTCTGCTCTAGCCCAGAAATTGAACTTTTATGACTTTTACGCGAACGTGACTCAGACATAATTTCGAAATAAAAATATACCAAACAAAAATTACTTGAATTTAAAATACTAAGTAAAAAAAAATACGAATTCAGAAGGCCGTACTCAAAGCGAGGTAACGATCCCACTTCTGAGATAATAAATACGCTAAGAAATACTTTTAAAACAACTCAAACAACACAACATTTATTAAACAGAATAATTATTTACATATGTACAAATTACTTTTATATAATTAACTTAATTTTTATAATGAATGAAAGCAAATAATAATGCAACGACTGTCTGAGTCTGGTGCGAGAGCAGAAGTGTCGAATCTTCCCGTAGATCGCTCGCAAGTGCGTGTCCCCTTCAGGTCCCTCCATCGCCATCACGCCAGAATCACGCCACCTCAGGTGATGTCGGTAAGCCACGCCCCCGCGCCGTGGTGTCGCCGCTTACTATATATACAGCCGAACGTATAACCGCCTCCTTTTTTGGGAAGTCGGTTAATTAAACAAAACATCGCCAAAGAATATATATTACTAAACATCGCGCTCATTTTTTTGGCAGCGCACGAGCGTATTTATGTTTAGTGTTTAAAATGAAATCAGGGTGGCCAACGCATTTGCACTAATGAACTTGCGTTTGAGTTTAGTGACTGCAGAGACACAGTGGGTGGTATAATAGGTGAAGGGTCCACTTAACCTCAGATGGCTCGTCTGCTTGTTTGCCCACATCAGTTCTTCGATTAAACAAAAAATTAAAACCGATTACTAAAGTAAAAATACGAAAAAAAGAATACTACTGGGTACTCACGTTCAAGTTGTACACTGGTACCGACTTCAAAATTATGAAGATTGAGTAGAGAAATAGTTAACATTTTGGCCGAATTTATTTACTTAGAAAATAAGTTTTATTTCATACTTTTTTGTGTATTTTTACTTTGGAAGTCGGTTAGAATTTTTTGTTTATAAATAATATTTTTTCTCTCTTTAGTTATATTTAATAGATTATTATTAATAACACAATTTAATAAAGTTATAAATACAAGAAAGCTATTCTCACTCACTCGGAAAAACAAGCTCAAGCGTTATTTTATGTCAGTTTTCGGAGAGGCCGTGATACCTAGTTCTCCAAATAAGCACTACGGATCTGTGGACCTACTAAACAATCACCAGTGATGATAATGATTAGATACTATATTATTAAATAATTATTATTGTCTATTGTACCTAGTACTCGGCGGAAAAAATGTAGCAGTAGGTAAGCATTAAATTTACTAAAGTGATGATGATGATCACGAATATAACTTTGAAAATAGCAAAATTTCAAAGACATTGATATCGGTGCACAAAATCCTGATGAGTAGTCATCATAATAATATGTTGGTGTATTGTGTGAAGATGGTGGTGATGACGATGATGATTATTGTTAGTGGTATGATGGTATACGCTAGCAGTAATAACGCCGAAATCCCCAAACGTGTATCAATAAGGACTCAAGAGTTATGTTTAGTGCTTTTGGATCCAGGGTATACCTTGGTACAAAAGCTTACTTTTTGGTAGCATATGCTTAGACTACTTCAAAAAAAGTCGAAATTTCTATATGTGTCCATATAAATTTCGAAGAGTTCCCTCGATTCATCATGGATTCAAAATTATGAATATTGAGTAGAGGAATCTTTGTGTTTTTGAATTAGAAGTCTTTGAGAGGAATAGTTAAATTTTATGCGAATTTAAAAGTGGAATTATTGAAAAAAAGAGGTTTTATTTCATACTTTTTTGTGCATTTTTACTTTGGAAGTTTTAATTTTTTGTTTAAAATAGCTTGTATAATGACGACATGCAGTCACAACGACAAGTCACAGTACAATGTTCAATAACATGTCGATTATTACGAAAAAATTATGACAGCGCGACCGTCAACCATTTAGTTTACTTTAAGTAGGTGAATAGGTTATAGGTAGGAAAAATAGTATATTTTTCAGTTTTTTGTCTGTATTTGAAATTATGGAAAGTTGTGATCAGAAATAAAATGCATAACTGTAAAGTGGAGAGAGGCGTATAAATACATACAGAGCTGTCCAAAACACTCCGCGCTGTTCGTCACCGTTAGCTAAGGGGCGACATTTTGATTTCACGTTCGGATACATATACCTACACGTACTGAAAATGCATGATTTTTTTTGCATGAATAAGGTAGTACATAATAATTTTGGCTAAATATATTTAATTTATAATAATAATAATAAAAGCCTTGTTTTGTAGTCCACGTTGTACCTCCTATTAATTTTATCTCGTCTTCCCACCTTCTTATTAGCCTTCCGCGGTTTCTTTTACATTGTGTTGCGTACCAAAACATTTTATTCCACTTTTCCTTATCTCTCACTATAATATTGCTGTTGTGTCGGCAAACACAACAACAACAACAATAAGTAGGTAACAATAATATATAATTCTTATATATTTATACTCTGCTCCTTGATTATTAAGACTTTGCTAGATGTGATCGTGTTATGTAAAAGCAAACGCTTTATAGTAGTCAATGAAACAACATAAAATGGTGCGTTGTATTCTTTATGTTTTTAAAAGATTTGATTAAAGAAGCCTGTTCTAAATCCCGCTTGTTCTCTGCATATTCTGCCAAGGATTATTTTTGTAAAAAGGAAAGATGTTAATTACGTAATGAAATAAATTGTAGTTTATTTGGAAACGCAGTATGCTAACAGATAAACGATAGATGACGAAAACCAAAAACTTATTTTTTTTGTATAAAAATAAATAGTATATAGATGATCCCTATTTCACACCCCAAGTAACATTATATATTTTTTCATAGAACTAGTTTCTATAGAAAAAAAGAATAACTTTATACCCCAATAATAAAAAATATTTCTTTTGTATTTGTTTTTACGTCCATCCGCTTTGATAATTACTATAGACTGTACCAGTATACAGATATGATGACAACGACTACCACAGTTAAGTATTTTGTACATGAATTCTCTGATATTCGGAGATTCATAACATTTTATTTTCAAGTCATGTTTTTATTTCCAAGTTTTGTCTATTTCTTCTGGTAGTATAGGTGGTGGTATCAAAATATGTGCAATAGGCCCGAACATCAGAAAACACGCTGCAATCAAGGCTCTGAACGGGGACGTTATTACCGACAAAAACAAACAGCTGTAAAAATGGGCACAGCACTACACAGACCTGTACCTACTCCGAGGAAGTTAACATCAGCCCCCAAGCTTTGGATGAGTTTCCAACTTTCCCCACAATGACAGACTTGGATGGTCCTCCTGACTTGAACGAATTCCAGCGGGCACTTCAAGGTTTAAAACTGGGCAAAAGTACTGGACGTGATGATATGCCTGCAGAACTTTTAAAACTAGGTGGATGTGTGTCGTCTCCTCTGTTCGCGCTTTTGCTGCGTTGTTGGGAGGAACACACAATACCGAAAGACATGCGAGATGCTAACATCGTTACTTTGTATAAGGGAAAGGGAGACAGAGGCGACTGTAATAACTACACAGGAATATCTCTTCTTAGCATAGCAGGCAAAGCATTTGCTAGAATTCTTCTGAAAAGACTGGAGTATCTTGCGGAACGGATCTACCCAGAATCTCAGTGTGGATTTAGAGCCGGTCGCTCCATTACCGATATGATATTCTCTCTGAGACAACTTCAGGAAAAGTGTCGTGAACACCAGGTACCACTATATAATTATGGCCTTTGTTGACCTAAACAAGGCCTTTGACACAGTTAGCAGGGAGGGCTTATACAGCGTACTGGAAAAGCTGGGCTGCCCACCTACCCTCCTCCCTCTTGTCAAAGCTTTCAACGACAATATGCAAGGCTCAGTTATTTTTGATGGTGAAACGTCCGCAGCTTTTGAAGTGAACCGTGGAGTGCGAGAGGGCTGCGTACTTGTACCCACTCTATTTGGAATCTTCTTCTCCGCCTTAATTCTGGTGGCCTTCAAAAACTGTAATGTTGGAGAACATTTGCATACAAGGAAAGACGGACGGACTTAACATCAGTCTTTTGAAAGCCGCGACCAAAAAGACAAGATCTCCTTGTGAGGGAACTCCTCTATGCAGATGATGCTGCACTAGTCGCAAACACAGAGGGAGGCCTACAGGAACTTGTGTCGAGATTTGGGCAAGCCTGCCAATTATTCTCAATGAAGGTCAATGTAAAGAAGACTGTCATCATGGTCCAAGGAACGAACCAACTTCCATGTATCACGCTCGATGGCACCACCCTACAAGTCGTTGATCACTTTTGTTATCTTGGCTCCACCACAACAACTAAGCTGACCAATAATAAAGAAATAGACTCCCGTACTGGCAAAGCCACAACCACCTTTGGCAAGCTTCACTCGCGGAGGAATAACAAGCTCACCATTGCTACAAAAGTCCTAGTGTACCAGGCATGTGTATTAAGTACCCTCCTATACTCGTCGGAAACATGGACAACATATGCAAAACAGGAGCGGCAACTTAACGCCTTTCATATGCGTTGCTTACGAACCATCCTGGGAGTAACATGGAAGAACAAAATGACTAACGAAGAAGTGCTATCGCTAACCCGCACTACTAGCATCACAGCAATATTAAAACAAAAAAGACTCCGCTGGCTTGGACATGTCCAACGTATGGATCCAGATAGGCTACCACGCGAGGTGATGCTGGGAGAGATAGCGTTCGCAAAACGACCAATGGGACGCCCCTTGCCCCCATATATATAGACTCCTGCAAGCTTGACATGGAACGATTTGGTATCAACCCTAGCAACTGGGAAGCGCTCTCAACAGAGCGACCAAAATGGTGCCAATTACTGAAAACTGGCATGGCGAAGCATGACGAGGTTTGGCTGAATAAACCGAAGCAAAAGAGACTTCGTTTAAGAGAAAACGATCCACCCATGGACTCACGCTTCATTTGCGATAAGTGTGGCAAGATTTGTCGCGCTGCCATTGGTTTGTATAGCCACAAGCGCAGATGTGGTGCAACGAGAACTTCGTGACTGGTACCCGCTGGCGCTGCAACAATCATCTGACAAGATGCTGTGGCCAATGATGATGGTTGGTGGTGGAAGAGCTCCGAGGCCTAGTAGGTAGACCGTTTGATTTGTACTCGAGAGAGTGCAGGTTCGATTCCCAGGTTGTGGCGTGTACCAATGAGACTTTTTCAGATCTTAAGTACATTATAAGGATACTCTAAAGGCTTCCACAGACGAGAGGCCGATCGTTTCAGTTAGAACTGACGTCAGTTCGGCCTGAACGGATTCTAGCCCACACACGGAATAATCGCATCAGTCCATTCTGGTTTGCCGCGCGCTACTGTCGTGTTTATCAATTTTGTATTTAAGCACCGCGAAAACTCATACTACGCTTGTACACGATACACCCCCGCACGGCCGCGGCTCGGGCGAGAACTGAAACGATTTGTCCACACATGGTCCGTTAGGGGTGAACGGGCGGTTCAGGCCAGAATTAATGTTGCCAACTTAGTTTTTTTACAAATAAAATAAAATTCAATGAATGAAAAAATGTTAAATATAATAAAACCTAAAATGCAGTGGTTTTTGGGGGGCTTCAGGCTACTTCTTTAGTAGTTTTTAGTAGAAATCGATACGAGTTTTGTAGTTTCACAAAAACAGAGCTGGCAACACTGAAACGAATCGCTTCACTGCCACACGGCCGACTGATGCGATCTCGAAATTGCACACAGACGATACGATTTTGCATCCGTTCAGGCCGAACTGAAGGCAGACCGGACCATGTATGGGGTCCCTAACGGTAAAGGAAAACATGATAAGGAACATCGTAATGGAAGGAATCGTTGGCCCCAGACGTATCAATGACCAGTCATTCCTCTGGACTAGGCTATGTTGTGCGAATGCCGTATGACGTATGTGCTTGGGCAACCATATGACATTTTAAAAACCAACTGTCCCAGGCACTACAGTATTTCAAGAGTGGTTACTTTGCTTAGAGAAAAGCAGTGCTGTATACATCATCCAATAACGGATGAAAAGGCCAGGCAAGAAAAGTTATTGGTCTTACATATGCCATTATTATCTATCTAATTCCGTGCTTTCTAAAACGCTGTTGCTGTAGTTAAGTATAATTTTTCATAGAAATTCGTTGCAATTTAAAGAATATCAAATCTTTTAATTCTTAATCTGCCACTCTTGTCTTTCTTTTAGGTATCCATTTTGTACTATTATTTATGAGTTTTAAAGCCTTTTTAATTACTCCTGATTGAGCAATCTATTAATTTATACGGTCTAAAACGTTTCCGATCTTTTCTTATTTGCATCTATAACTGCTGACAGCCTTCGTGGTCCAGTGGTTTAGAGCTTGGCTCACGACTCGGAGGTCGTGAGTTCGATTCCCGCGCTGGAACAACAAAAAATATTGTTTCCGAGGTTAGGTTAGTTACCTCATTGTCTGACAAGAAAGATGATCCATACGTCGGATGGGCATGTAAAATCGTCAGTCGTGTCGATCCGTCTGTCCCACTGGGTTTCGAGAGTAGAGGAAGAGAGAGTGTGCTCTTGTGTACTTGGACACTATAAAATAACTCCTGCGTAACTAGCCTGGTTTCAATTGAAACCGGCCACCGTCACCGAAATCGGCGTGCGGAGCTATTATTTTATCTGCTTGCCCAATTAACTAACTTGTTTTCTAATATTCTTTTATTTACTTTTTCATCAGCTCTTTTTACCCGACTGAATACAAACAAGCAATGAGGCGACCGTATTTCATTCCAATCTATGGTTAAAAGATACCTTCTATCAATTTTGGTCAATACCGTTTCGTCGTTTAATATCAGAAATTATTTTGAAATATCAGAATATCGTATTTGCTACCTTATAGAACAAAAAATAATCGACAAAAAATTTCCGTCGCGAGTATCCGATCGCGCTTTTGCATTAATAAATTGTTATTCGCCTGAATACAATATGCATGCACCATCTGCGTCAGCGCCGCCATTTGAATAATGTTGTTCGATATTTGAATTACATCGCCGGCACCCCCCGCGCGCACCGCCCGCGCCCCGACGTTGCAGAATGGCTGACCGTGAATTTGGTTTTATGATTTTGGAATATTTGACACCGATTACAGACTCGGATTATTATTTATATTCTCCGAGCAAAAAATAAGTTGTAAGTTTATAAACTGTTGTCAACCGCGAATTGGAATTAATTAATGTCTCTCTTGATTTGTTAATTTACATTTTAGATACAAAACCTATTGTTGCTGATGTAACATTATTAAAAAGATAATCTGTCATTCATAGGTGTCACTTTGATGCCTGAGATAGAATATTCAGTTAGCCATAAGGCTATGTATAGCTTAGACGTGTGTATGTCTATTTGGCCTCCCTAACATATTATATGTATGATAAGATATATTATATGGATGTTATATGTAGAACATATGTAATAAAGAAGAATATACAATCACTGTATCATTGAATATCTCCACCGTGAGTTTATGATAAATGCTGCTGAGTCAACAGACCCAACTTACAACACCTATAAGTTGCTCTAATAAACTATACAATATGAGATTATTATAAGACATACTAATTACTTATTTAACATTATGAATTAAACGAGAAATATATTTAATGTTATGCATAAGACATGACTCGTGAGGGAAAAGAAAGTAAAACAATCCTATTTACCACACTAGGTAAGCTTTACCTATCCTATCTATCCTCTGCAAGCACATCATATCGTATATTATAGACGAGGCATGTTGAGGCAAAAAGTGTCTCCAGTAAAATGGCCCCAATTTTTTAATTTTTGGGGCCATTTTGAAATTCGAAGTATGGTTTCAAACAAGATGGCTGATATTTGAGTTATGGTGAAAACCAAGATGGCGTAACTTTTTCTTGTATGAATTTTTTTTTCTGCTAAATGTACTTGGCCATCATAGCCATCTTGAGTTGAAATCTTTGTACAAAACCTATAAGTTGCTCTAATAAACTATACAATATGAGATTATTATAAGACATACTAATTACTTATTTAATATTATGAATTAAACGAGAAATATAATATTAATGTTATGCATAAGACATGACTCGTGAGGGAAAAGAAAGTAAAACAATCCTATTTACCACACTAGGTAAGCTTTACCTATCCTATCTATCCTCTGCAAGCACATCATATCAAAAACAGGTCCGTTTTGAAATGAGAAAAGCCTTTAAGTGAGAATCGTTACCTGCTAACTAATTTATATCGTTATAGATCCTAAACGGTAAATTTGATTGAAAAACGATATAAAAGACCTGAAAAATAAATTTAAATACCTATTCAATAACACCCCGCTTGTTATAGTTCGTAGATTTAAATTTTTCTTTTTCACAATATGGCGCCCGAAATCAGACATTTAGAATTTTCCGATTTTAATGCTTTCTATGACATTTATGCCGTCATGACAAATCAAACGACTTATCATTTATCAAAATCGGCAAACGCGTTTGGTCTATACATATATTTATTTATTTAACACACACTATATAGGTACATACAGAGGGTGATAAACACATTACCACTCCTTTGCGTCGCGCCGCGCAGTCTTGTAGTAATATAAAAATAGCCTTTACTGTTCTATATACGTGCCAAGCTTAACATTAAGTGAATAGTATTGTTTAAGCATTTAAATTATTTAAGTAGTTGTCGCCTCTACGGCGTAGGCCTCTCCTAAACCCCTCCAGAAATCTGCATCCTGCGTCTTTGGCGCTCATAACGGTCTATATCTGTGGTTAAAAATAAGGTATTCCGTTTTTCCTTTTCTTCTCTTATTATATGGTTATATAAATATAAATAAAACATTTTACGTATCGCATGCAACGCTACGTAATAAAAAGTCAAAGAGGCGGCTGATAACATTACGGCTAGCCGTGTTGAAGAACGTAGATATGGCTCCGAATTCCGGCGAATTTTCATTCAGCCGCATTCAATCTGGCTAATCGTTGAACCGCCGCATTTCAAAATGGCTGGCCGTAATGTAATACGGCGGATTGTTTTTTTTTTTTTTTTTTTGTTTAATTCGTCCCGAAATGGAACAGGCTAAGGTCTTAGACCATACTGCCTCGTCTGTCGTTTGAGGTATTTCTTTGTCTTATTTCTAAATCGTCAAGTCCAAAGTCTAGTCAAAGTCCAAATAAGTAGTCAGGGTAGTCAATTTGTCAAGTCAGTCGATTCAGTAAAGTGGTAGATAGACGCTTTACTGAAACTTCCTAGGGAGTTTTGGCGGGAAACCCAATTTAGCACGCATTTTGTAGAATGTATCACTTTTCCACACTAATGCACCTCAACGAATAATTAATAGTTAATATTCCACCACTATAACACATTAAAAACCGAATTAACACGAATTTAGAAAAATAATACAGAAACACAACATTGCTGATTGACTTTCCCGGCAAAACTCCACGGCGGATTGTACGTGGGTTACACTGAAAATGTTAAGAACTGGCCAGTTAGAAACATTGCTAATGAAAACTTTTTTTGAATTTCAATTTTAGGACTCTTTGGGAACCTAATGTAGTAAGTATATATTGCATTCATTTGTATTTTGTTTTTGTGAATTGGCAGCAAATCTAAAAATCTTGTTACACGTGAAAATGAACCTAAGGCGAGAAAATTTTCGGTCAATGATTTATTATGACTTTCGTTGTGGGCTTACTCAACAACAAAGCTATGATAGGCTGCGATTAGCAATGAAGCCCCATCTCGTGTCACTATTTACAATTGGTTTAACGAGTAATCTCAATGATGACCCGCGTGGGGGACGTCCTTTAACAGCGACTACTGAAGATAACATTAGTGCTGTGCGACGCATGATAGAGGAAGATAAGAGAGTGGTCTATCAGCAGATACGGGCAAGCCTAGGCATTGGTATGAGTCAAGTTCAAAAAATATTACACGAACATTTAGGCGTCAGGAAGCTTTGTACCAGATGGATTCCTCATACTTTAACCGACGACCAGAAACACCTTCGCATGGACTGGTGTCGCCAAATGTTAGATAAGTTCAACGGTTTTTCATTTTCAAAACATTTTCAGTGTTACCTAGGTGCGATCCGACTGCGACATAAACAGCAGGTGATGGATGACGTGGTCACGCGGACGGCGCGGGCGGTCCATCAGATCCTGAGCGTGGCCCACTTGCGCCTGTTTGTCGCCAGCGGTAGTTTGGGTCACGGCGCACTTCCATCATCATCAGCCCTACACAAACATTATGCTGTAATATCTTATATCAATAGAAAATTATGTTTATATGAACGTAATATTCTATCTTGTTACATAATGGAGACTACATAATAGGGGAGGGGACTACATCTAAAATATGTAGTTTCATTAATATACTCAGAAATAAATAGAGCATTACTACGATATAATATTTTATCAAATCAAATCAAAAAAAAATAGTTCCATATTGGCTTAAAGAATTGTCCCTACATGATGCCTACCACCGCACACAGGGCCTTTTACGGTATTTAGCTGGACAAAAATAATTTTAGGTACATGTAAATTTAGCTGATTTTTCTTTAGCAAATGCTTCATTCAACTTTTGACTATACAAAAGACAAAAAAAATAGTCACCATACGCACGGCAAAGAATACAATAGCAGATAGAAACTTGTTTGAGTTAATTATTTCTTACGACTATTCTGAGCGGTTTTGTTTTTTCTGCTTTTTAAAGTAAAATATTTTGTGGTTGGAACCGAATTATTAAACAATATCTATATGGATAATCAAGCTTGTGGTAAGTACTTTTAATTTATGTTGTAAGCAACACAATATAATAATTTAATATACCATAATCCGTAGTTACAATTGATCGCTATAAAAATGGTTACTTTTTGAAACACAATCCTACCTATAGTTTTTGGTAAAGACCGCTTTAGAATAATTTAACATTCCATATTCGACGAAACATGTGGGCTATCGATTACAAGATAATTTAGCTGCAGGTACTTGCAGGTTTTTTTTATTTAACAGGAACTTCGAGGGAAGGGCAGCGTAATGAAACGTTAATCACGCTAAAAGAGTTATTTTTACACCTTCAAACTAATTGATATCTAGTATAAACACAATCACAATGCGTATCATGTTTGATTGACTATGTCATGAACAAGGTACCTGAAAATTTTCAGCAAAAATTAAAAAATCAGGTAAGCATTTTTATATAAGTATACCCACTTATTATATTAAGTTGTAACTGAGAACATGGGCTAGGCATGTAGGCATGAAGTGTACATCAAAGAAAACAAGGAATGAATGCAAGAATCCTAGTTCAAAGGCTTGCATCATCTCTGATTTCACGATTTTCGATAATTTTAAGCACACTGGCTAGTGGGTATGCAATCAAGATTTCACGAATTCAAAACATATTGCTTAGAAACAGCAAATATATAGGTACACATTTTTGTATAATTGGTAAATACTTCATGAGCGTCACTGTACACAATTCATAGTGCAGATATTAGAAATTCCCAGCCTCTTCCGATAGGAGTACTATCGGAAATAATTTAAAAAACTATAGTCTTTTTCATGCCCAAAAGACCTCAATACAAATACTTTAAATAAATATCTTTAATCATCTCTTAATTACTTCAGATCCTGTCATAAGTCACAAGTCTCAGAGAGGAACCAAAACATGAGGTAGTTCTATTTGCGAAAGAGGTGACAAACTTATTTCAAAACCCTGCCGTTTCTGGCAATTAACATATTAATATCGTGGTAGACATGATGCTGAGGATGATAATGACGATGAAGATGATGATGACGATAAATAATAATTATAACTCCTCTTCCTCTGAAAGTTTAGCGATTTGTAGCTAAAGCTCATATTTTTATTTATAATATAATATAATATTATGTACTTACGATCGATACTCTATATTTTGTGTATTATTTAATTAGTAAATAATTTCGTTTGAATGGTTGTTTCTTTTCATACTGACATTAAGTACTTATTTATTTAATTATCAACATTACATATTAAAAAATTATGTAGAACTATCATGGTCATTTTTAGCACAGTACTGCACTAAGTTAAGTTGAGCGAAAGTAACAGGAACTTAAGTAGGACAGCTCGCTCATCGGCAAAAATATTGTTGTAATATGTAAATAAACATAAGTACATACATTACTGCGAGTTTTAAAGAAATAATTATTTTTGTCCACCTAAATCTTACAAAAGGCCTTGTGTGCACCGGTTCGGGGACTAACTCGGCGAGAAGAACCGGCGTAAGAAACTCGCACGGGACCATCTTTTAGAGAAAAGATGGAAAATAGTTCTTTAAAAAAAATTAAGATGTTTACAATGTAAAAACTCAATTCTATAATATAATATTGACAAAAGTCAGATACATTTGTTACATAGAAGCAGCCTTGAAGGTGGCCATCCTATTCCCAAGGTGTGCATTATGTGTAGTTTATTAATTAGATACATCTAAAACGTACAAAATAGTTTTAATTTTTGCTAAATTATTAACAAAACCTACATCATTAGTTTACTTCCTACTAATATTATAAATGTGAAAGTTTGTGAGGATGTATGGATAGATGGGTGTATGGATGGATGTTTGTTACTCTTACACGCAAAAACTACTGAACGGATTTCGATGAAATATATGTATCTTTTTAGTTTAGGCTCTGGATTAAAACATAGGCTACTTTTTATCCCGAAAAAATACAGTGTTCCCGAGGGATACTGTATTTACGCGGGCGAAGCCGCGGGCAACAGCTAGTACAAACATTCATTATGGTAAGTATGAACTTAAACACACAAATATCGGAGATATTTACAAATATGTTCCTGCGGCCGTATATTTCATACACTTTTACCTAGGAGTGACGTCACAGCTACGTACGATACGACTTTAGTTTGGAAGTCGATGTTGGTATGGAGCGTTTTACGAGACTTGCGAAATTTTGTATACAAATCGCTGTATATTTGTATACCTTTGAAAATATTGACTTTTGATATAATATATAAAATTTTATTCATGAACATTAAACTATACAGGGTAATATTAATCTATAGCTAGCTATTAAAATATTTACAAACTATAATAGTAATTCTAAAAAAAATAATTAATAACTACTCCAAAACTTAAAAGGCTACAAAAAAAGGAAAAAATATAATATTGTTTATTCTGAGAAGTTACTCATATTTAAGAGTAGGTACTATTCACTAATGCACAAAATTAAATTCAGTCATCTAGTCTATTCATAATATTATGATAGATACAAAGGGTATTATAACATTTTAGTAAAATAATTCATTTTTAACATTATAAATAATATTTGGGACGTCCTTAAAAAAGGTCAGGTCAAGAGTATCCTAAACCGAAGAGCATGTATGAAGGGAATAATGAAAGTGGACGAAGCGAAACATTAAGTACCTATGTAAGGATCGTAGTAAGTAGAAAGAAGTGGTATCTGCCCTACGGTAAAGAGGCGTGATTATATGATAAATAATTAATATTATTAATGCAATAAGTCAATTTTAGCGGCAAGAGAAATACATTGTGGGAATTATGTTGTCTCTCTAATTTATCAATGTGGGGATAGTGGGGGCCCCAAAGGGAGATCTCCGACCGAGCGAGATGGTAATAGGCACTGGTAGATCGACACGCGCTCCGGGCTCCGCTATTAGGGCTCTTCAGTACGCTTTACGCTATCACTGCCGCCCCGCGTCACATTTTTGGCTGGCTAGGGCTACGCCCCGTTAAATGTTTTTCGGTTGCATAGTGACTTACCTGTCTTATCATTTTTTCTTCTTCTGTCATCCCTTCTGTTTGTAGAACTTTAACGTGTGTGTATCGATAAACTGTAACCTGTGTGTGAATAAATCTTGTGTACTACAGACTGATTATTTTGACCATATTCGCTTCACATACCTAAAACACCTACAAGTGGTGACCCCTAAGAGCACGAAGATGACTGAGGACAACGATAGCCACAATCAAGACGTCAGTAAGTCGGCCGGAGAAACTTTCCGTGTACGCATACCTCCCTTTTATCCAGAAAAACCCGCATTATGGTTTAACCAAATGGAGGCGCAGTTCATGCTGTCCAACATCAAATCGGACGAAACTAAGTTTTATTATGTGACGGGCAACTTGGATTCACAGTACGCGTCCGAAAGATATTATAGCTTACCCTCCACCCACGGGAAAATATGAAAAATTAAAAAGCGAACTAATAAATCGGCTTTCGGCGTCGCGTGAAAAGAAAGTGAAGCAACTACTTATGCACGAAGAGCTGGGCGATCGGAAGCCGTCACAATTCTACCGCCACCGCCGGGAGTACCGGACGAGTTTTTGCGGACTATATGGACGAGCCGCCTTCCCGCGAGCACCCAAGCTATCGTGGCTTCGCAAGCTAACACTAATCTATCTGAATTGGCAGAACTGGCAGATAGAATACACGACGTAGTCGGTACCCAGGTGGCATCAACATCTGCTGTGGCGGCGACTGGTCCACCACCAAATTCAACAGGTATGCACGCAGAGATCGCCGCGCTGATCAAGCAGATGCAGAAGCTGGCAAATCAAGTCGAACGTTTGTCCCGCCCTAGAGGACGTTCCCGCAGTCAAACTCGTCAATGGTCAAACTCAGCCAGATCGGAGTCCAGCTACCGAAGGTTTCCACAGTGCTGGTACCATCAAAAATTTGGAGACCGCGCTTATAAGTGCAGGAAGCCGTGCGATTACCACAAGTCGGAAAACTCACGGGGCAATCAGTGATGGCGGCCGATGATTGCCTGAGTACCGGTCGCATATTTGTCACCGATCAACGGTCAAAGGTGCAGTTTTTGGTCGACACTGGCAGCGACCTCTGTGTCTACCCCCGTTCGGCGATTCCTAGACGACTGGAAAAAACTAATTACCAATTATGTGCGGCTAATGGGACACCGATAGTGACATACGGGTTTATTAATTTAAATTTAAACCTAGGGTTGCACCGTGACTTCGCTTGGCGATTTATCGTTGCCGATGTAACAAAGGCGATAATAGGCGTGGATTTTTTATCATTTTATAATTTGGTTGTCGATTGCAGGAATCAACGCCTCATCGACAGTCATACAACGCTTTCCGCCCCGGCGTCACCTGCTCGTCGTTCTGATGATGTCTCTTCGGTGAAGGTAAGTCTTGGTAATTCCGCTTACATACACATACTACGGGAATTGTCTTTGGAATTGTTGTAATGTCGGGGGACATTACTCGCCCACCTGGTAAACACCGTACTCCGAAACACAATACAGTTCACCACATACGTACGACACCGGGTCCACCTGTATCGTGTTCACCTCGCAGGTTAGCGCCTGATAAATTAAAAATTGCCAAAGATGAGTTTGAAGCCATGATCCAATGTGGTACCTGTCGTTTGTCCGAGTCGCCGTGGTCATCACCGCTCCACCTAGTGCCGAAAAAAGATGACGGCTGGCGCCCCTGTGGCGACTACAGGATGCTAAATGCACGTACTATCGCTGATCAGTATCCCATCCGACACATTCAAGATTTTGCACATAGCCTGTCTGGCTGTACCGTGTTCTCTCAGATCGATTTGGTGAAAGCTTATAACCAGATTCCCGTAAACCTAGACGATATCCCAAAGACTGCGATTACGACGCCGTTCGGACTTTTCGAGTTTCCCTACATGACGTTCGGACTTCGAAACGCCGGACAGACGTTCCAACGTTTCGTGGATGAAATGCTTCGGGGTCTGGACTTCACGTACGCTTACTTGGATGATTTTCTGGTCTACTCAAAAGACCAAAAGACCCACGAACTCCATCTGCGGCAGCTTTTCACCAGGCTCAGGGATTACGGTATGGTCATAAACAGCTCGAAGTGTATATTTGGAGTGTCGGAGGTTAACATCTTAGGTTACCATATATCAGCCAAAGGCACAAGACCATTGTCATCCAAGGTCGAGGCTGTGCAAAATTTTCCTGTGCCGAAAACCGTAAGAGAGCTACGGAGATTTTTTGGGATGCTCAATTTTTATCGTAGGTTTATCCCTGGGGCAGCTAGTTACCAAGCACCTTTGAATAACCTCCTTACTGGTTCCGTCAAGGGTTCACACCCTGTAAATTTTTCCCCCCAGGAGTATGAGGCATTTCAAAAATGTAAAAATAGCCTTTGTCAAGCGGCTCTATTAGCTCATCCTGATTGCAGCGCTAAGTTGGCATTGGTCACGGATGCTTCTGACAAGGCTATCGGCTCAGTATTGCAGCAGCTTAATGCAGGCGCATGGGAGCCTCTTGCTTTTTTTTACGACCGAGAACTGCTTGCCATTTATGCAAGTGTAAAATATTTTCGACACATGTTGGAGGCTCGTGACTTTGTTATCTACACAGACCACAAGCCCCTAACTTTCGCCTTTCACTCTCGTAAGGAAAATTGCTCTCCACGGCAATTCCGTCACCTGGATTTCATAGCCCAGTTTACAACGGACATTCGGCACATATCCGGTAAGGATAATATCGTGGCAGACACTCTGTCGCGCGTCGAGGAAATTTCTCAACCTGTGGCCATTGAAAAGATCGCTACAGCTCAACTTGAGGACCCCGAGCTAAAACATCTGCTTGCTGGTACTACCACATTGCGCTTACAGCGACTTAGGGTACCAGGTTCGCAGAGTCAGCTGTACTGTAACGTCAGCAGCCCAACTCCGAGACTATACGTGCCGAAAGCATTGCGCAAGGCAATTTTCAATAGTCTGAATTCCTTCAGTTATCCAGGCGCTAAGGCATCCGTAAGACTGGTCGCCGACCGATATGTTTGGCCTGGTGTTAGGAAAGACTGCCGTGAGTGGGTTCGTTCTTGTCTGGCTTGCCAGCGCTCAAAGATCACGCGCCATGTTTTTTCTCCTGTGGGTAATTTCAAATTACCTGCATCGAGATTTGCTTTTATCCACATTGATCTCATAGGACCTTTGCCGCTCTGCCAAGGTTTTCGCTATTGTCTCACCGCCATCGATCGCTTCACGCGATGGCCTGAGGCAATACCGCTAGCAGATATAACTGCAGAAACAGTGGCAAAGGCTTTACTGAGTGGTTGGATTGCTCGTTTCGGCTGCCCATCTGATATCGTTACCGATAGAGGTAGGCAGTTTGAATCAGCACTTTTCAAATGCTTGTCTATGATCGCTGGCTTCCAACATCGCAGAACCACTGCATACCATCCTGCCTGTAACGGACTGGTGGAGAGATTTCACCGTCAACTCAAAGCTGCGATTATCTGCCACACAAATGACAGTTGGGTGGAATCTCTCCCACTTGTTTTGTTAGGCGTCCGCAGCGCTTTTAAAGAAGACATCCAGGTTTCTGCGGCCGAACTTGTATACGGCCAACCCTTACGTCTCCCAGGCAATTTTTTCGACCCTCAGGCTGATGAGACCAGCGATATGACGGATTACTTGTCGAAGCTCCGAAGTATTGTCAGGAAGCTTCATCCATCACCTGCAGCTAGACACAATAGTAGATGTAAAACTTTTATTTATAAGGATTTATCTTCCTCATCACACATTTTTTTGAGAGACTGCACTGCTGGTGGCGGTTTGAAACCAGCATACTCAGGTCCCCATAAGGTCTTAGAAAGAGGTGACAAAGTGTTTAAAATTATGGTAAATGGCAAGCCGGTTACCGTATCGATAGACCGCATTAAGCCGGCCTTCATACTGCATGACCCTAGCAACACATCATACACACCGCCCATAACTAACACTCGTCACAACATACCACAGTCACAACTCAACACTAACACCCATCACTACACTCCAAATGCGGAAAACCGGGACTTACCTCCCGCTGACGAGAGCGTCATCAAGAGGACGCGGTCTGGACGTCGCGTTAAATTTACCGAAGAGGCTGAAGCTGGCTGGCGAGGTGCGGAGAGGTGGGGAGTGATGATGATGATGTCCTTCAGAAGGAGGCGTGTTCTGTCGAGGGTCACCAATGTGGGAATTATGGTGGCAAGCCCCAAAGGGAGATCTCCGACCGAGCGAAGTGCTATGCCCGGTCAGGCCGAAGCCCACTTGTAATCATTTCAGCTGTCGTATATATACTTTCCGAGCTCAGAAACTTCGATAGCGCGATTCTGGACTGTGCGCTGATTGGTCCGCCACAACATCATCTGTGAAAATTTCAACTGTCTAGCTAGGGACCGTCCATTAATCACGTGATGTTTTTATCAACTTTTTAGACCCCTCCCCTCCCCCTGGTGATACGTGGTGAGGTTTTATACTACCCCCCCCCTCCCCCACCTAAGATCACGTGTATTTTTTTGTACATAGTAAACAGGTCATGTTTGAAGAAAAACTTTAACTTATAAAACAATTTCATCGAATAATTTAAGCAATTAAAAACTATACGAGTCATTTGTCTTGTAAGTATTTAAACAACACTACGAATCTACAACCGATAAGAATTTCGGTATGCAAAGACTAGATTCGAAAATAAATACACGTGATGTCTCCTTAAGCCCTGTGATACTTGGTGATTTTTCTTCGAACCCCCCCTCACTCTTTAGGCATCACGTGATTAATGGACGACCCCCTATCACGGTTCACGAGATACAGCCTGGTAACAGACGGACAGTCAGACGGACGGACGGTGGAGTCTTAGTTTTCATTTTCATTTCATTAATTTTTCATTTCATTTCATTCATTCCTTAAGAAGCTTTCGGAAAAGAATTTACAAATTGAAAAACTTGAAAATTTCAACTCTATCAGTACCGAATAGTCCATGCTCGACAGTGGCGTCTGGATGTATCCGTCATTCACTGACGCTTAATATAAATAAATTACCACATTTAAGAATGAGAACATCCCCAATAAATAATACAATATATAAAAATTCGGAGGATAAAACATTACGTAACTCTGATACCTTTAATTCCAAAACTGTTATGGGCTTCAGTAACACAGAGGGCGCTACTTGTAGTATCAGGAATAAAATACATATCGTCAGTGATGGACCTGCGCGCGGACTGGCTTCACAACTACTGAATGACTTTGAACGCCACAAAGACAAGTGTAAGGGATACGAGGTTTTCGGTACTGTAAAACGATTCGCAAGCAGTTGTGAGTTACTTAAATCTTGTGAGCAATTGCATTACACATTAAAATCTAATGATGTAATTATTCTTACAATTGGCTCATACGATAAAAATCCCTATCAACTACTATTTAATCTAAGTAATATACTATATTCATTACGAAATTACAAAGTTTTTCTTACTAATATCAGGTATAATAAATATATAAATGAACAAATGATAAACAAACACATAAAAGTATTAATAAAGAACTATCCAAACTGTCATCTAATTGATATATATTCCGAATATTATGTAAACGATCAGATTAAATTTATAAAAAAAATAAGTTTTAAAATTTTGGTTGAACTTGAATTTCTACACATTTCAAAAAATATTTTAAACGTGTCGCCGCGCTTCCAAATGCCAGTAGTAAAAAATTATAATTTCTCCTTTAGTCTCGATTATAATGGAGACCAACATAATTCGCCGCCCAAACGTATTAATCGCACTAATTTAGCTCCAAAAAGGGGTACTATACCGTATTACTTTCAACAACAACAGTCAAATAATAATACTCTTTTTCGTTCCTAAGGAATCTCGGTTGACTATATTCCATCAGAACATAGCTGGTGCTATTAATAAGAGCGAAGAAATATATTTTACATTGACTGACCTCTCAAAAAATTTTAAGCCGATAGATATCGTATGCCTAACTGAGACTTTTATTAAGAAAGGTACAGAAAGCATATTCAAAATACCGGGATATAGATTAGTTTCAACTTATTGCCGTAAGTCAAGTAGAGGGGGCTCTTGTATTCTAGTCAAGAAAGATATCTGCTGTAAAGCACTGACATCAAACCTTTCTTGTGATCTAGATTTTGAATGCTGCGGTATTGAGATGGCTGCACAAAAAATAATATTTTTTTGTATCTACCGAACCCCAACCAGTAACCCATGTGTATTTCTAAAAATATTGAACATTTATTACTTACACTATCATCAAACCACACGAAAAAAATTATACTTTGTGGGGATTGGAATTTAAACACTTTAAAACCTAATAAATTTTGCTCAGACCTTATTAGCATTTTTCAAAATTTTAATATGGAAATTCATGTTAAGCAGCCCACTCGACATGATGCGTGTCTTGA
Organism: Glaucopsyche alexis; assembly: GCA_905404095.1. Classification (NCBI taxonomy): domain Eukaryota; kingdom Metazoa; phylum Arthropoda; class Insecta; order Lepidoptera; family Lycaenidae; genus Glaucopsyche; species Glaucopsyche alexis. The sequence goes on along the minus strand of FR990061.1, from coordinate 691,950 downwards.
CCAGTTTGCGAGTAACATTAAACGAGTGCAATCAAACGTACACTACCTAAATCTCTCTGACCACGAAACTGGCCAAACTCTATCTATTAAAGTTAATAAAATCTATAATCCGACCTATTGGTATGAGCAAGTTAGAGATTTTAGTACATCTAATATTAGTAAATTCCTGGATTGTATTTCATCACTAACATTTTCTGAGGTGTACAAAAAAACTACTTTAGAAGAAGCGTTTCAAGAATTTCACAGTTTATTGTCCTTATTTTTTAATTTGTGTTTTCCTATTTTTAAAGTTAAAATAAATAATAAAACAACTGGAGTATGCTCGTGGTTGACCAAAGGCTTGAAGAAATGTTGCATTAAAAAAAGAGTACTTTATCTAAAACATAGACATATGGGAACAGATAAAAAGAAAAACGATAAGAACTACAAAAACTACTCTAAAATACTTAAACAATGCATACTTAAATCTAAACAGTTACAAAATAAAAAAACAAATAGAAAAAAATAAAAACAAATGTAAAGCCGTGTGGCAAATAATAAATGAAAACATTAATGACATAAATTTTTCCACAAATATAGATAAAATAATAAATGACAATAAATTATATACAAATCCCACTGACATTAGTAATTTATTCAATAATTATTTTATTAATATGACTAATACAACTGACTTTAAATTTAATATTAATGACATATCAAATACACTGCCTTTAAATGACAACATATCAGAATCAATGTTTTTACGACCAACAGATCCTTTAGAAATATATAAAATTATAAATAGCTTAAACAACACTAAATCGACAGGAATAGATGACATTAACACAAAAATAATAAAAACTACATCAAAATTATTATCAAAGCCTTTGAGTTACATTATTAACATCTCCCTACAAGAAGGCTCTTTTCCTAACAGCCTAAAAAAATCTATTGTTAAGCCCCTGCACAAAAAGGGAGATAAATCGGATTTGAACAACTATCGTCCAATCACTTTAATACCGATACTTTCCAAAATTTTCGAGAAGGTCATGTTAATCCGTCTTGAAAATTATGTATCCCGTAAGAATATTTTAACGCAGAATCAATATGGCTTTCGAAAAAATAGCAGCACGGCTTTAGCCTGCTTCAATTTAATTAAAATAGTCACAGAATCTTTAAATAACAGAATACCGGTTTCTGCTATATTTCTCGACATGAGCAAGGCGTTCGACCATGTCGATCATGCATTACTGTTGTACAAACTAGAGAAATACGGAATAAGGGGGATTGCCAACAAATGGATTAAATCCTACCTATCTAATCGGTACCAATGCGTAGAAATCAGTAAGATAATAAATAAAGTTAAGGTTACCGCAAGATCACTCTTTAAATTAAACTTATTCGGTATTCCTCAAGGTAGCCTACTCGGTCCTTTCTTATTTTTACTATACATTAATGATCTTCCTAAAATAACCCAAAACCCGACTATATTATTCGCAGACGACACCACACTTATCGTGAAATGTAAAGACAAGAACACCTTCGAAGCTGAATTAAATCTTAATCTACAAAGAATAATAACCTGGCTAGATAATAATAACTTAAAAATAAATATTAATAAGACACAATTAGTACAATTTCAAAATTATAAAAGCAAAAATATAAATTTGAATATTCGATACGGGAATGCAAATATATCAGAAGTTGACTCAGTTAAATTTTTAGGACTCATACTTGACAAGAATTGTAATTGGAAATCCCATGTAGAGTACGTGTGTAATAAGCTCGACCGATTCGTTTACGCTTTACGTAGATTACGTCAGACGGTAGGAGCTGAGGCGGCACTAACAGCGTACCATGGCTACGTATCATCGGTTCTCTCATACGGTTTGTTGTTGTGGGGTAATTCGGTAGAGGTCGAAAAAGCATTTCGTGTACAAAAAAAATGCGTGAGAGCTATTTGTGGTGCCTGGTATTTGGAAAGCTGTAGACCGTTATTTAAGAAATTACATATGTTACCACTAGCCTGTATGTACATACGAGAGCTTTGTATGTTTGTTAAAATGCATCCAGAATACTTTAAACTGAATTCGGAGGAGGGACGGAAAAATGAAAGATATAAATTCAAACTTTATCGCCCCTGGTGTAATTTAAATATATATAAAAATAACGCATATATACAGGCTATACATGTATTTAATCAGTTGTCCAATCAATTTAAAAAATTACCATTTATTAAATTCAAAACAAAACCGACATTATGGCTCATGGAAAATTGTTTTTATGACTTAAATGAATTTAATATGCTATGTAATAAACAATGACTTTTATTTAATAATTATTTGATGACATTATATGACATACTATATTAAATATTTAACTAATTTCTATGACCAATACTAAAATTATGTGATTTATAATGTATTAGGTATTTAATTTGATGTGATGATTATGTTCCAAAATTATTAACTTTATGATCATTGTTTATATTTAATTTAATTTTAATCTATTATTATTGCGATTTATCAATGTCTAATAACTTCCCACCCCTTGCATGTTCAGGACATTTTGCGCGCCATTGTGATGGCAGAATGTTGGAACCTTAGATATAATAGTTTGTAAGACCTTTATGTATACCACATTCATGCAATAAATGATTTGATTGATTGATTGATAGCATAAGAGTCTCGTTTTTCCCTAAGAATTTAGTAAAATACTGTAGCTAAAATAGATAGTGCGCCGCGCCGCTGTCCCCTGGGCATCGTCATATTTTCCTCATGAAGATATTTCCAAAAAGATTTGCTGCGCCGTCGGGAGTACTTTTGCGAGAGATTATCGAGTCTACCGAAATACGAAGCCATTTTTAAAGCTACATAAAATTTGCTGGCACAGTAAATTGCACACAATGTATGTCGCAATTCCCTACCCTATGTATTACATAGACGTATATATTATATTATAGACGAGGCGTGTTGAGGCATAAAGTGTCTCCAGTTAAATGTATTGTTCATGATTTTATATGAGCAATTTGTCGGCGTTATAAATACACATTTATAAATCCGTTATAAATCTATGTAATGTTTGATCTTTTTAGCACTAACCGTTTGGTCGGTAAGTCGAAGACGGACGGACGGACATAACGAAACTATGACGTTGAACGTCATACGTTAGTTTCGTTATATAGACGTGAACTGCAGAACCCTTCTTCTACAGAAAAACTTCTGAATCTTATTAATCCTACTAATATTATAAATGTCAAAGTTTGTGAGGATGGATGGATGTTACTCTTTCACGCAAAAACTACTGAACGGATTTCGTTGGAATTTGGTAAAGTTGTAGTTTAAGCTCTGGATTGAAACATAGGATACTTTTTATCCCGAAAAAGTAGTGTTGCCGTGTGATACTGTATTAAAGCGGGTGGAGCCGCGGACAACAGCTAGTAAATATAAAGTAAATAATATGTAATACTAGCTGTCTCCCGTGGCTCCGCCCGCGTAAATATACTATCGAGTATCCCGCGGGAACGCTGTACTTGTTCGGGATAAAAAGTAGGTAGCCTATGTTTTAATCCAGAGCTATAACTACCACCATACCAAATTTCATTAAAATCCGTTCAATAGTTTTTACGTAAATGAGTAATAAACATCCATCCATTCATCTCACAAACTATAACATTTATAATATTAGTAGGATTACGCATAACATGGGAATGAGTGCAGTGCCTACTGTGTGTGCCTGTGTATCTACTGCCTACACTACACGCAGTAGGTACACACACCTACACAGTCCCCGTAGATCGGAAGTGCGCGGCGTTCCGCTGACGCCGCGCGCAGGCCGCCCGAATGTAGGCCGGTTGCGTGCACGTACGAGTAACCGCAACGCAACGTAACCCTACACCATGAGCCAGCGCAGCGCGTTCCGGGAAACACGGCCGGACTTCTTGGAAAATAACTAGGTAGCCGGGTATCGCTGACGACGACGGGCTGCTCGTGGTGATATAATATCTATGGACGCTTCGCACCACGTCAATCTGGTCCTGTGGTAAGTTCTCGAAGAACTTGTGTTACGGGTACCAGTCAAGTATATTTAAGATTTTTACTATATAATTATACACATTTTTAATACACATCCATGACCCAGGAACGTGGAAAAACTTTTCGTTTCTTCGGCGGGATTCGCACCCGTGACCCCCGGTTTGAGCACCAACACGCTCAACTAACTGAGCCACAGAGGTCGTCATAGTTGTCCGTCTGTGCTTGACCGCACACCAGCCAACGTTTGGTATGTGATTTAAGGGCCACTCGATGTAAGAAGCGTTTATTCGGCCGTAAGATTACCGAAACAGCAGCTAGTTACTGGGGTTACAGTAAATTTACAGTCCAAACGATTTACAGTTACGTCAGTATTTGAGCCAAGCAGCTCACGCGCTCATTACCATGCACGTGACGCGGAGGCCGCAGCCGTGAACCCTGGGTCTGGACCTTCGGCAGGGCCCGACTTGTTTGTGGACTCAGGGGAACTGGTCACTAAACCGGGAGCAGGGCTTTTAGTCGAGATGCATTTAATAATGTCGACGGTGAAGTTTAAAATCAAAAATTAGTATTTGTATCAAAGTATTTGACATATTAAGTTATCGCTAAGTGACTTATCGCCAAGTGCTTATGTCAAATTGCATGCATTTCGTTTTCGAACTTCGCCGTCGAAATTATCGAATATATCTTGACTAAAGGCCTTGTTTAGTGCCTTGCAGAACACTTTAGCCCTGAATCCCGATTCTCGTACAATTAGCTTTCAATTTACTTTCAAAATGAATCGCTTGATGGACTGAGATCCCAGCCCTCCTAAACTGCCCTGTACCAGCCCTCCTAAACTGCCCTGTACCAGCCCTCCTAAACTGCCCTGTACCAGCCCTCCTAAACTGCCCTGTACCAGCCCTCCTAAACTGCCCTGTACCAGCCCTCCTAAACTGCCCTGTACCAGCCCTCCTAAACTGCCCTGTACCAGCCCTCCTAAACTGCCCTGTACCAGCCCTCCTAAACTGCCCTGTACCAGCCCTCCTAAACTGCCCTGTACCAGCCCTCCTAAACTGCCCTGTACCAGCCCTCCTAAACTGCCCTGTACCAGCCCTCCTAAACTGCCCTGTACCAGCCCTCCTAAACTACCCTGTACCAGCCCTCCTAAACTGCCCTAATATTCTTACTGATAAAATGTACCCTGCGGATTGCCCTCAGCCGCTATATGGGGAGTGTCCCGGATCTGTCTTTCTGATGCCTATTTATTGCTATTTTAAGATAACTTGTATACCTGAGTGACCTACGGATAATTTTAACCTACAAAAGGTATTTCATAGACAAGCGGGAAAGGAGCTAGGAGGGTCTGAGCCTTACTACTTGTTCTTTTCTTTGCATTTTCTGAGAACGTTTACTATGGTAATGCCCCGTACGAGTTTCTTACATCGGTTCTTCTCGCCGGGCTAGTTTCCGAACCGGTGGTAAGCATCATGTAGGACAATTATATAAGTGTTATATTATAACCTACATGGAAATAAAAAGTTTGAGTTTGAATATTTTTTAACATTATCAGAAAGAAGAGATTTCAACGAATAAAAAGCCCACTGACTTTTTAAAAAAGGCTGATATTTTGACGCGAGAATTTTCGAATGAAAATTAGGGTTAATTTTACGATATTAAGTCAAAATAAGGTAGAAAAAGAAATATTTTAAATCAAAATTATTATTTTTAAACAAAAAATTAAACCGACTTCCAAAGTAAAAATACACAAAAAAGTATGAAATAAAACTTAATCTCTAAATAATTCCCGTTTCAAATTCGGCTAAAATTTTTACTGTTTCTCTACTCAATCTTCTTAATTTTGAAATCGGTACCAGCCCAAACAATATTCTACAATATTTTATAGAACTAACGTTCATATTTGCTGGTACCGACTTCAAAATTAATAAGATTGAGTAGAGAAATAGTAAAAATTTTAGCCGAATTTGAAACGGGAATTATTTAGAGATTAAGTTTTATTTCATACTTTTTTGTGTATTTTTACTTTGGAAGTCGGTTTAATTTTTTGTTTAAAAATAATAATTTCACCCTTTTTAGAGATATATTTTCTTAAGTTATTATTAATACGTCTTAAGAACGTCTAAACTAAACGATCGAATGTATAATTGAATACGCGCCAAGCTTCCATAAGGTATTGCTATTAAGATGATGATGATGATTACTGTAAGTTATAAAGTGGCATATGCTTGCAGTTCATTAAACAATGCCGAAATTTCCAAACGCATATCTTTAAATACTGAGGAGTTCTATACAGTGCTTTTGGATTCAGGGTATACCTTGGTACAACATCTTATTTTTTGGTAGCATATGCTTGTGTTACTTCAGTAAAAGTCAAAATCACTATATGTGCGGATATAAATTTCGAGGAGTTCCCTCAATTCCTCATGGATCGCATCATCAGGTTCCCACTTTAGTTCCTAAAGGACCAATTTCGAACTAAACCCTTTACAACAACAAAGGAATTTTGCAAATAGGTCCATAAACGGCAGAGTAATGTTCAAAGATATCCGTGTTAGTGTAAAATATTATGAGAAATACCTTTTAGATCATCATAATCTGACGATGTATGGTGTGATAGTGGTGATGATGATGATGATTACTCTAACTGACAGGGTGGCATATGCTTGCAGTTCTTTAAACAACGCCGAAATCCCCAAACATGTATCTATAAGGAGCCAGGAGTTCTGTTCTGTACTTTTGGATCCAGGGTAAACCTTGGAGCAAAATCTTACTTTTTGGTAGCATATACTTGAACTACTTCAGAAAAAGTCAAAATCACCATATGTGTCCATATAAATTTCGAGGAGTTCCCTCGATTCCTCATGGATCCCATCATCAGGTCACCACTTTGATATCAAAAGGACCAATTTGGAATTACACCCTATACATCACAGAAAAAATTTTGAAAATCGGTCCACAGGCGGCGGAGTAATCGTTGAACATACAAAAAAAATAAAAAAAATAAAAAAAATATATACAGCCGAACGTATAACCGCCTCCTTTTTTGGGAAGTCGGTTAAAAATATAGTGTATTTGGGACATAATATAGTAAGTTTTTAACAAATTTCGTGATAGAATTATTATTTTTGTACAAGAAAAAATAAAAAACTAAAAATATTTGAATTTTTCACCTAAATTTTGAGGTTATATGAAAAAAGTGTAAACACAAAAGTTGTAGATCTTTTTATTACCTACAACTTTGCCGTCTGACTTTTTTCCATAGAACTTGTAGTTTTGACGGAAATCGAGATAAACCGTATTCTACCCGTAAAAACTCACGCCCTTGACATCCCGACCTCAAATCGCCCGTAAATTATTTTTCCTTTTATTTTTGTTATATTCTCTTCCTTTTCCAATGGGTTTCATCCTACTATAAATATATTTTGTTTCAAAACTTATGTGCACTGGTCTACAAGGTACATATTCAATTACACAAATAGATACGAAGATACATGTTTCATTGTAACAGTTCGAATGTCATGTTATGTTCATATGACTGGTGTCATATGAAACGTAAGGTACGTACACGTTTGTGTAGTAAATAAAGTTCAATATTGAATAGCTTTTTAAACAATGCAGCGCCGCGTCGCGTTTCGTTTCGTCGCAGTGTGCTGACCCTAAGGAAATTAGCTCTGCCTGATGATGATAAAAATCAACAGGGGACGGACATTGTTTTAAACACTTACGGATTTTGTCGCGGTGCACTTTTCTTTTGCCCGACGTTTCGGCTACTTTCCAGCAGTAGCAGTAGTAGTAGTAGTAGTGAGTCCTCCCGTGACCACGGCTGCTGGAAAGTAGCCGAAACGTCGGGCAAAAGAAAAGTGCACCGCGACAAAATCCGTAAGTGTTTAAAACAATGAACAATATTCGCGTAAACTTAAGAAATCAATAGGGGACGGACACTTGTAACACTTGTAACTTCTGGCGCTACGCACTTGCCTCCTTGGTCCCCCAACTCCCCAACCCCCCTTGGTATCCTGTAACCTCAAACATTTATATTAAACAAGTAACATAATATTATAACAAAACTACTACTTTTTTTCCTACCGCTACTTTTTTTTCCTTTGTTAGTCTTTAATTTAATTATCAATTATTATTCCTTCGTTATTATTATTATTAATATGATAGATATTAAAATGGTTACCTAGAAGGGATTGCTTCAGCAGTAAGGCCGCCAATTTGAACTTTTTTTATTATTATTTTCTGTAAGTATTTATTTTTAGTTTGTGTTCAAACAAAAATTTATTATTATTATATTAAACTAGTTGTCCCAACTCACGTTTATCTTCTCCAATATTTCTCACAATTTAAACCTTCCCTGAACGTCCATAATTATTTCAAGACCAAAATTAACGAAATCGGTCCAGCGTTTCTCGAGTTTTAGCGAGACTTTGTAATGCAATCCATTTATATTTAAGACTAGCTGTCCCGACAAACGTTGTTCTGCCAGAACTATGAACTGAAATTTCTCACCGTTTAAACCTTCCCTGAACTGATACGATTAGTTTAAGATCAAAATTATCCAAATCGGTCCAGCCACTCTCGAGTTTTAGCGAGACTAACGAACAGCAATTCATTTTTAAATGTAAGACTAGCTTTTGCCCGCGACTTCATCCGCGTGGAACAGTTACTTTGGGATATCGCTAAAATTTACACGCGACTTCATTTACGTAGAAGGAGAAGCACTCCCCCTCACGATTGCCCGCCGCGCGCCGTACATTATTATTGCGCGCTTATTTTATTACTGCGATATCTTCTAAAATACTCATTGAAAAGATGTAAACGGCAAATTTTGTTCTAAATTAAATATTTATAATGAATAACGTATTTACTTGGATAAGGATTAATATCATCTCTATGAAAACACCCTCATAAAATATAATGCTTAATTTTAGAACAAATTTGGTTAACATAAAAAGTTTATAGTGAGCAAACCTTAAAATATAGATTTTAAGGTTTGCTCACTATAAACTTAATATACAGTCGCGGACTTTTTTTAGAACTTTTAAAGGGAAACAATTCTGTCATATACGAGTATCATTTTAGCGAAACTTTAACCGTTTCCGCATCGTGCGCAGCGAATACTCTCAAAAGGAAAAAACCCCGATTTTGAAACATTCTTGATTGGTGCTCCGCTCGTATTGAGCTTAGCATGTTGTTATATAGCCTAAAGCCTTCCTCGATAAATGGACTATCCAACACAAAAATAATTTTTCAATTCGAACCAGAAGTTCTTGAGATTAGCGCGTTCAAACAAACAAACAAACTCTTCAGCTTTATAATCTATCTAATCTTATATATTATATAAAATTCTCGTGTCACAATGTTCGTTCCCGTACTCCTCCGAAACGGCTTTACCGATTTTTACCAAATTTTATATGCGTATTCAGTAGGTCTGAGAATCGGCTACTATCTATTTTCCGTACCCCTAAGTGATAAGGGTTGTTCACCCTTAATTTTTTTTTTTAAATTTTGGTCGAAATTTTTTCATTTTATTTTTTTATAATGCGGCATTAAAAATACATAAAACCCTAAATTTTTACTTTTTTATCACCAACCCCTATTTTTTTTATAGCCATTTTAGTCTAATATATAAAATTTCCATGTCACAATGTTAGTTACCGTACTCCTCCGAAACGCCTTAACCGATTTTTACCAAATTTTATATGCCTATTCAGTAGGTCTGAGAATCGGCTACTATCTATTTTCCATACCCCTTAGTGATAAGGGTTGTTCACCCTTAAATTTTTTTTTTAATTTTTGGACGAAATTTTTTGATTTTATTTTTTTATAATGTGGCATTAAAAAATACATAAAACCCTAAATTTTTACTTTTTTATCACCAATCCCTATTTTTTTTATAGCCATTTTAGCAATTTAATCATTTTTCATCCCGCTCGATAACTGATCAATTATAGCGTTTTTAACTTTTTATAAGGCAAAACAACGTATTAGTATAGATTCTGCTCAGCCAATCGCAATAAATGCGGTATAGGGTTTCCACATAGTCATGTATGGTCCGGTTTAATTTTGAATTTCGAACGCAAACATTTCGAGGGAGTTTCGACCGCCTGAACGAAATAATATCAAGGTGCATTTTTATTGGCTAAAAAAATAGTACTTATCTGTCAAATGTTAAAAACTGGTGGCAGTTGACTCGAAGTAAATTCTTAGTTTAAAGAGATCTTGTACTATTGGTATTACTCCTTTGCTATTAATTATTATTAATTTGTATTGAGTAGGATAGAGAATAGATTTATTGATGTGAAACATCCATAGGCGAGGGTAAACCTGATTTTTGGCGTGGCGAGACGCCTCGCCACACTTTTGAGATATTTGGGGCCATTTTGAAATTTGACGTATGGTGAAAACACTATGGAGAAAAAAGTGTCTCCAGTTAAATGGCCCCACTTTTGAGATTTTTGGGGCCATTTTGAAATTTGACGTATGGTGAAAACACTATGGAGGAAAAAGTATTCCCAGAAGTATCCCCAGTTAAATGGCCCCCCGCTTTTGAGATGTTTCAGTTCTACCGGCACTCCCGGAGTGCAACCCGTTTTTATTTTTAAAGTTTTAATTTAATAGTTATATTTCAAAAGAAAACAAAATAATGCAGTAATTAAGATGATTTAATGCGAAAAATTATGATTTATTCCGGTTTGTGAAGCAAGTTCAAAAATACAGTTTTTTCATGATCCCGTCGGAACACTTTTGTTTTCCAAGAAAAAAAATCTCCTGTTGGTTATTTCATGTTCTAATCTACCTTTGTGCCAAGTTTCATTTAAATACGTCGAATAGATTGCCTGAAATAACGTCAAATATGTAGGTACTGTTTTTTGAAGATCCCATGGGAACCCTTTCGTTTTTTCGGGATAAAATGTATCCTATTTTACCCTTCAGGTCCTAAGCTACCTACCTGCCAAATTTTATTTTATTCCATTCAGCGGCGTGATGTGATAACAAACACACAGACAGACAGACAGACATTTTTTTCAAAAACGTTATTTTTAGGTTCTGTGGCCTTTATAGACCCCCCATTTTGATTTTCACTTAAATATTTATAATGTACAGACATGACCCCTCTACAGATTTATTATATGTATAGATATTATGTATTTTTAATAATAACTGAAATATATTGTTTATTTATTAGATTGTAGATAATATTATTACTATAGATATTATAAAATGTCAAAAGATTGTCAAATAAAAATTTCTCCTTACAATTGTAAGCATTATTTTTCGTTATATATTGTAATATTTACCGTGCCGATTGGTTAAACGGCAAGTGCCCCACGCCTCCATATTTGTATGCTTTTTCATAATAATAATTAGATATAACGAAAAAGAATGCGTACAATTGTAAATATAAATTTTTATTTGACAATCTGTCGACATTTTCTAATATCTCTAGTAATATAATATGTAACAAATATTGTACCAGAGAGGCCACTACTAAGAAGTCAATTATCGACCACATAAGTACTAATTTAATCAAAGAAAGCTTTCATATGGCTTTGATTAATAGCTCAATGTCTGATCATAAACAAATACTATTACAATTAAATAGATTTAAACCTTCCCCAGAATTATATTACAACTACGAGTGTATAAACTACATTAAAAAAAAAACGATTGAATCAGATAGTCTTGAACATATCTCTGACAACTATAATGACTTAGGTAGTAGAAAAATTTGAAACGGCATATACAGATTAATAAAAAAAATAAAAGAAAGCTGCTCAATCAGCTACAAGATGATTGGGTTGACATTGAAATAATAAACGCGATAAAGGAACGAAATTACCTCTGGAATCAGTACAAGTCAAATAGAGACGAGAAAAGAATTGAAAAAAAAATTAAAGAAATCAGAAACTCGGTAGCTAAATTAATACAAGAAAAAAATAATTCATACTATTATAAACTATTTACAAAGTATACTAATAATCCAAAGAAAATGTGGTCCCTTGTGAATAACTTAACTAATAATAAAATTGTAAAAAGTTATGTTCCTTCAAAAATTATAATAAACTCTAAAACAGTTGAAATGAAATGAAATGAAATGATGTTTATTTGGTAAAAATATGGTTACAATAGGTGTTACAATTTTTTATAGTAGGTCGCATATTTTGTCGCATTAACGACGTCCAAATAGGTACTTATATTAACTAGTTCACAGTATTACTTATAGGTACATTTTAACCATAAAAATATTTTTATCATCATTCATTAGTCAAAATACCATGTTAATAAATATTTTTCTACATATTATATGTCAAGAAAATAAATGATATAATAAAATGTCAAAGATAATAAATAGACTCTAAAGTTAAAAGGTTTAAAAATAATAGAGATGTTAAAAAGTGCATAATTAAGTCAAAAGATTATATGTCATAAACTTTATGATAAAATGTAAAAGTACAATATTTACCTATTCAATAATATCAATAATGTCAGGAACTATAATATACTATTCAAACAATTTTCTTATGCAAATTCAGCAAAATCATATTATGTCATACAAAAATACTTAGTCTCATAGCATATTAGTCATTTAAAAATTCTTTAACATTATAGTAAGACTTCTCTATTAACATTTTTTTTAATTCTCTTATGGAGTGTTTTTTTGATAGTGATTTTACATGTGCAGGGACCTTGTTATAAATTTTTACACACATTGCATATGCATTATTTAAGAATAAAGTTGTTTTTGGTGTTTTGTCTATGATTAGTCTTTTTGAGTTCCTGAAATACTTTGTAGGTATCTTATCAACTAATTGTGTGAAAATGTGATTGTTATCAATTACAAATTTAAAAATTTCCAAAATGTACATACTTGTTAAAGTCAATATACCATATTGTTTAAATATAGGCTTACACGAGTCATATGGTGAAACTTTAGCTATAGCACGGAGACATTTTTTTTTGTACAATAAATACTTTATCTATGTGTGTGGAATTTCCCCATATTACGAGTCCATAGCGCAGGACTGACGAAACATAGCCGTGATAGGCCATAATTGCAGTCTGAACACTTACTGTCCACGCTAATCTCCGTAAGACAAATACGAATCTGTTTAGTTTAGAACATATTTTTTCTATGTGTGCATGCCAGTTACAATATTTATCAATTTTTATACCTAGAAATAAATTCTCGTCTACTTGATCTATAATTTCATCTTTATATCCTAATTTAAGTTGTAAAGGTTTTTTATTGTAGTTTCTAAATTGTATATATCTAGTTTTATTAATATTGATTTTCAGATTATTAGAAGTAAGCCATTGAATTATATGTTCAAGTATTAAATTGATGTCAGTTTCGATTTTATTCACGTCTGTTTTATTATTATATTTAAATAGGATTGATATGTCATCTGCAAATAATGTCAATTTATAATTAGTCTTTATTGGAATGTCATTAATATATAGTAAGAATAGCAAAGGTCCTAAAACCGAGCCTTGTGGTACCCCAAATTTATTTAACAGGCTTTTGGATTTACTGTTAACTAGTTCTTTACCTATGTTGATGTGCTCTATAACTGTGTATTGTGTCCTATTTTCAATAAATGATTTAATCCAGTTAAGTGCTGTTCCCCTTATTCCCATTCTGCTTAATTTGTCTAGTAACAGTTTATGAGACACAAAGTCAAATGCCTTAGTCATATCTATAAATATGACTATACAATGGTCTTTGTCATCAATACTATAAACGATTTGATTAGTAATATTAAAGCAAGCTTGTTGTGTAGACTTATTCTTTTGGAATCCGTACTGTTCATTTTTTAATATGTTGAATTTATTTATAAAGGAAGTTAGTCTTTTGTGCATTGCCTTTTCAAATATTTTAGATATAATAGGAACTAAAGTAATAGGTCTGTAATTGTGTAACAGTCTTCGATCGCCTTTTTTATGCAAGGGTTTAATAATTGATGTTTTTAATTTATCCGGAAAAGCACCATCCGTAAAAGATTTATTTATAAGTACTGTTAAAATTGGGGCTATTATATTTTTACATCTCTTTATTATTTTTGTGGAAACTTCATCGTAGCCAACAGTACTAGTATTTTTTAAGGAAGAGATAATTTGTATTATTTCATCATATGTGCATGGGTTCAAAAATATACTCATAGCATTGTCTTCGATAGAGTTTGTTAATTTGGATTTAGAATTTATATGAATGTTGGTAGTTTTAATAAAATATTCGTTAAATGTGTTTGCTATATCTAAAGGTATGTCAATTCTATTATTATTTAAATTAATTATTTCTGAAATATATACTTTTTCGTCACAGTTATTCGAGTAATTTTTAACAATGTTCCATGAAGCTTTGCACTTATTGTTTGCTGTTGCAACATATTTAGTATGAGAATTTATTTGGGCACACCTAAAGCACTTTCTTAATGTTCGGCTATATTTTTTGTACTTATTTTTTGTTGTTGTATTTTTCTCCCGGTAGGCACTAAATTGCAATTTGCGTTTTGTTTTGCAGCTTATTTTTAAGCCTTTGGTAATCCAGTGTGGCAAAATATGTTTTTTTGTAACCTTGAAGCGGACTACAGGAAAGCAGAGCTTATATAGCAGTACGAATATGTCATAAAAATTGTTAAAAGCTTCATTAAAATCATTTAAATTATAAGATTCGTTAAAGGAAATACTTGCTAGATAGTTTTTAAATTTTTTTATATTGTCATTGTTATAAGCTCTTTTATAAATATACTGACATTTTTTTATACTATTTTTATATCCCTCTATTTTTACTGAAATCAGTTGTGCCGTGTTATGGTCAGAAATACCCAAGTGTAGAAGTTCACTATTTGCATGTGTCAAATTACTTATTATATTATCTATGCATGTCAAATTTCTTGTTGGTTGATTAAAGTGTATTTTTAAATTATAATTACTTGAAATGTCTCGTAAGGTATCTGAGTCTTTAGTTCTTTTTAGTAAATTTACATTAAAATCCCCTGCAATTATTATATTTTTACTAGACTTTTTGCTTAAGTTATGTAATAATGTGTCAAACTTTTGAAAAAATGTACTTATTACAGAGCTTGGAGTTCTGTATAAGCAGATGATAATCATGTTTAGACCTAAAATTTCTATACCACAACATTCGAAATCATTATCACTTGAAAACGTTAAGTCAATTTTACTGTAATACAAAAACGAGTTTTTTTTAACAAGTATACAAGTCCCACCCCTTTTTTGTTTTTTTGACCTAGTATAAAATGCTGCTAAATTATAGTTATTTAGGTGTATATTTGTTTCTGTTCCTTTTTTAATAAATGTTTCAGTTAAGCAAATTATATCAGGCTCTTTATTATTAGATTTAAGTTCTATAAGTGCAATTTCAAACTGACATCTTTTAGCATGAAAACTTGCAATATTTTGATGTAATATTTTAATTTGTTGTTTTTGGTTGTCTACGAAAAAGTACCTGGGGCTTAAAATAGTCGGTAATATATTTTTGAACTTTTTTGTCACTGTTACATAATTTATTTAAATCCGAGTTATTTTGATTTTTATTCTTATTATAATATTGATTGTAAAATTGATTTTTATTCTTAGCATAATATTGTGAGTGTTTTTTTTGACCAGTGATAGTAGTGTATGTATTTACCCTTAATTTTTTTATAAATGTTTTTTGTACTGTCTTTTTTGTATTCGAGTTAAATTTTAAGAAATTATTTTCATAATATATTTGATCAATTGTATAGTTAATTTTATTACAGATGTTAATTGAGTTTAATACATGAGTATTGTTAAGATTTATAAAATGACAGTTAGCATAGTTTTTACATGTCATCCTAATCAAGTTATTTAATTTCCATTCATTAAGGTGTACATTTTTTACAACACTTAGAATTAAAATAGGACAGTTTATTTTAGATGCCTTAAGAAAACCGCATAACTCTGATATAATTTTCATGGGGTTTTGGTCATGTTGTCCAACGCTTAATATTATTTTATCTTCATTTGTAATATTAAATAAATACGGTGTTTTCAAAATTTCTTCGGTGATCGCGCCAGGCTTGATGAAGGATATTATTTCAAATTTTTCGTAAGGGTTATTTTGTCTTTGTTTTCTAATCAAGTTAGCTATACCAGTACATTGACTTGCTCCAAATATATATAAAGTTTTTTTTGATTTGTTTTCCTTTTTTTTATCAGTGTTGCAGTTGTCATAATTAGTATTTAAGTTTTCTTTTTGTGAAGTCGATTTTATACTTTCTGTTTGTACAGCTTTTTCATTGCATAAGGTGGAATTTGTATATATTATTTTGTTTTTGTTTTGTATTTTTGTCTTTTTTGTAGATCTATTTGCAGACGTTTTTGTTAATGGACTAGCACATACTAATTTTAAGGTATCCAATTGCTGTCTTAAATTTAAAACTTCCTTCTTAAGTGTATTATTTTCTATTATTATATTATCTAATTCATTTGAGTGCTTTGTAGTAATAATGACATGTCATCAAGTTTTTTCTTCATTTCAATAATATTTTCTGGTTCCAGTGTGGATAAATCAAAGCTTCTGTGTTCATGTTCAGAGTCAGTTGATATGTCCGTGATACTTATATATTCATTGTTTTGTCCAAGGGATTCATATGACTTAGATCTAAATAGTTTTTTGGGTCTAATTGTAACATAGTTCGGACTGTCCATTTTTTGTATAAAATAAGTGATTATTAATAATGTCTTGATTGTAATAATAATAAGATTGTTTGATTAATTAGTTACTAATTTAGACGAGATTTGCGAAATTTTTAATTATTACTTTTCGACCATAGGGTCGCAACTTGCAGATCAAATACCAAAAAGATACCACGATGGGCTCAGATCATCATCAGATTGCAATCAAGTAACCGCTCATGAACTTCATAACTTTCCTTTGTGTAACAGCCAGGAAATTATTAATATCATTAAAAATCTTGACTCCAATACAAGCTGTGGCATTGATAAAAATAATACTAAAACTATAAAATGCTTACAGGATTACATTGGTGATAAATTAGCTAAATGTTTTAATAAACTATTGACAGATGGTGAATTCCCAGACAGTTTAAAAATTGCCAAAGTGACGCCCATATACAAATCAGGTCCCAAAACAGATCCCGGAAATTATCGCCCAATCTCAGTTTTACCGATCTTATCAAAAATCTTTGAAAAATTTTTACATTTGCGACTAACTAATTATCTGGGGTCTTTTAACTTCATTTCACAAAGACAATACGGTTTTAGAACAAAAAGTAGTACTACAGTAGCCATAATTGATTTAGTAATTAAAATTAAAGAAAATATAGATAAGAAAAAGGTTGCATTAGGTGTTTTTATTGATTTAAAAAAAGCCTTTGATACTGTTAGCCATAAATTACTTATAGAAAAGCTTAAAATTATAGGAATTAAAGGCAAAGCATTAAGAATGTTAGAGTCCTACTTAAAAAACAGATTACAAATTGTAAAAATTGATACTTGCCAGAGTAAACCTCTCCCTATTACCTGTGGTGTCCCACAAGGATCGATTTTGGGACCACTTCTTTTCTTAATTTACTTAAACAACATTGAAAAACTTGGACTGCGTGGTTACTTAACTTTATTTGCAGATGATACCTGTCTGTTTTATTTTGGAGCTAATATTCACGATAGCATCAAACAAGCACAAAGTGATTTAAATATTCTTTCTGAATGGTTTAAATACAATCTTCTAACAATAAATGTATCTAAAACGTGTTACATAATTTTTAGCTCAAAAAACAAAATCATCCCACCACATGATCCACTAATTATAGACAACACCCAGATTGAACAAAAATACAGCGAAAAATACCTAGGATTGAGATTGGATAGACATCTTACATGGAATAACCAAATAGATTCTATAACAAATAAACTGTCATCTATAATGGGCTCACTGATTAATATAAACCAATGTATACCAACAACCATGCCAGCGGACCATGGAGAGCCGCTTCGCTACGTTGAATGTAAGAGGAGGAATGGATGGTAAGAATGAAAGTGAACGAAGCGAAACGAGTATGTAAGGATCGTAGCAAGTGGCAAAAAGTGGTCTCTGCCTACCCCTTTACGGGAAAAAGGCGTGATTATATGTATGTATGTATGTATACCAACAAATCTACGCTTTAATATTTATAACTCTCTGGTCAAGTCACACCTACTTTATCTTACTGAGGTTTGGGGTAGTGCAAATAAAACTAAATTGAACAAACTACAAAGATTACAAAATAAAATAATAAAAATAATTTTTCGATATCCATACTTAACACCAACAGTCAAAATTTATAATGATACGAAAATTATGAATATTAAGCAACTTTACATCTATAACACTTGTATCTTAATTATAAAAATAATAGATGGTAAAATTAAAAGTGAACTATCTTTTGTTGTAAAATCACAAGTAAGTACTCGAAGCAATCGCCGGCCAAATTTATTAGTTTTACCTAAAATACGTACCAACTATGCCAAAAAGAGCATCACTTTTGAAGGAGCACAACTTTATAATAGTTTACCCGACCATATTAAAAATATCAATTCATTTAATAGCTTCAAACACCAATTATTTAACTATGTTATTCAAAACTGTTTCATACAAACCTAAAATCTGTTCTTGTCCAATTATTATTTTCATACGAAGATATTTTTAATTTAAGTCTAGTAAAATCAAAACTACAACCCGACATCTATTGACATCTGACACCTCATACATTAATATCTGATCATTTTATAGCTACGATGGAACAAATATCCATACTTACCTACATACATAAAACATACATGCATACGCATACATACATTCATACATACATACATACATACTTACATACAAACATACATAGATACATACATACATACATACATAAAAACATACATGCATACGCATACATACATTCATACATACATACATACATACATACATACATACTTACATACAAACATACATAGATACATACATACATACATAAATACATACATGCACACATACATACGTAGTTCGAAAAAAACAAAAATGTTTTGCAAAAGCTTTCAGTAATTTGTATAAGTTCGAATTGTACTATCTTAAGCATAAAACTAATAATCTTGTTCTCATGTAAGTGGATATTGTATCTTTTATGAGAATAAATTCTTTAAACCTTAATATTACAGTTTAACGGTTTTTACAATTTTACGGTGACATATATATCATTTTAAATGTTTCTTACAAAAAATATAACAAATTAAAAAAACAATACCCAGCTACCTAATATCGCAAAAAATATCCGGGCGATTATGGATCCACGAATTTTGAGTGTTTATTCATTGTATTTTTTGTGTTTTTTGTGGCGAATCCGCGCCAGGAAGGCCAGGAGTTTTGCATATTTTTTGTGTCGCTGTTTCCGTGTGGACCTGGGGCCAGGGCTGGCGGCTGGCAGAAGGGCAATATGAAACATAATTTATTTAATTTCAATAGTTCATATTTCATAATACGATTCACGTGACCATTTAGACCTACAGGCAGAAGCTGATGAAAGTCGCCGTTGAACACCAGAGGTGTTACAAGTATAACTCCTCTGGTGTTGTAACTCCTCTGGTGTTGCGATATATAGAGTCACACATAGACATGAAAGAGACCACGAGGGAGGACTTTGTCTCCTTATCGTAGCGACATGTACAGTTCCCGCGCGAATATCTGCGCGTACTAAGTCGTGGGTTTATACGTATCTATGAACGCTTCCACGCCACGTCGATCTGGTCCCGTGGTACTTCTCGAGGAATTTGTGTTACCAGACAACGGACATATATTTAATACTTTTATACTATACACATATTTAATGTCCATCCCTGACCCAGGAACACAGAAAACTTTTTTTTTCCATGGCAGTATTCAAACCCGCAACCTCCGACTCGAGCGATATCGCGCTAACCACTGAGCCACAGAGGTGGTCATACAATACGCATCACAGCATCTCCGCTCGGGAGGTAGCTGGCAGCCGGCAGCCGGCAGCCCTGGACCAGACGGAATAAATTGGGTCATCGCGGGTCGCGCGCAATGCGCACCGGCTCTTCCGCCTCACGCCGCGAGAGGGGGGCCCTAGGGTCACCTCCCACCGACACGAAACGATACGCGACACGCCATTAAGATAGCTATTCAAAATTGAACATTATTCATTACGCAAGATACTCATTTCATTGTAAAGAGCCATACTCACGGCCCATCCAGCAAATCCAGCACCAGTTAGTGTCAATCATTTTAAATTTTTGCCTACAAATTCGCGGCCTTGGGCTTGCAGGCTGGGTGGTCAGTATGGCCCTTAAGATTTCAAATGTAAGGCAGCTGCACGACGCCTGTACAATATATGACTGGTGTCATTTAAAACGTGTATGTGTGTAGTGAATACAGTTCAATTTTGAATAGCTATCATATAAATACAGAACTACGTAGTGTCGCCTATCGTCGCGGTATGACCTGACCCTTACGGTCATCTCGTACCTCACAACTGACGACGTCCCCTTCAGTGTACAGTATCAGGTACACGCCTGTCAGATATTCAGTTTAACGTAAACAGTAAACAAATATATTGACCGAGATATTTTTACGATATATACGTTTGGATAAAGGCAGCGGCGCGGCGTAGCGAATCCCCAGGCAGTCCAGTATCAAAAAAATTGGGAAAACAGTTTACCTAAAGGCCTACAACTTCCCGCTAAGCGCTTAAATTTTATCTAATGCGCAGTGATAACAATAATATAATATATCTAGGTATGCTAATCGAGCTTATCGAGCTCAAAAATAAAAGTGCTTCTAAAAATTTTCACTTATAATTTTCAAGTTTTATATATTTTGAAAGTTTAATAAAACACTATTTTTCTTATTTTTTTTTTTTTATTTTGATTCATTCTGAAGTTATGACAAGATTGACGACAATCGATGCAGTTTTTCATGTCCTTTGAAAGAATCGACAGCAAAAATTTTTTTTATAAAAATTTCGGAGTAATATATCCGAAGAAACCCTTTTTACCCGACTGCGCGACGCAAAGGAGTGGTAATGTGTTTATCAGCCTATGTATGTATGTATGTATGTATGTATGTTCCTTTGAAACACTATACAGACCAAACGCCTGGGCCGATTTTTATGATTCACACGTCAATCGATTCCTCTTAATCCGGCGAGTGTCACTAAAGACATGACGTTAGTGAAAATTCAATATGGCGACTACTGGACGCCATATTGTGAAAATGAAAAAAATGAAAGTCAACAAACTATATCAAGTGGGGTATCGTTGAATAGGTATTTAAAAATCATTGTTAGTTTTCTCTCAACATTTTTCGATTCGACTGACCGTTTAGGATCTATATCGATTTAAAGTTGCGTAACAACCATTCTCACATTCCAGTGATGTAGTACTGATGCTGATAGGAAATCCAGTCTGGTAAATAGCTAGCTAGGTACTCATAACTAAAAAGTATAAAATAAAAAACAATAATTTAAAAAATTTAAAAACCCGACTGCGTAAAAAGTGAACCAAACTAAGTACATAATTAAAACTGAAAAGAAGAAAACAAGCACTTAGATATCCGGTGGTCTAGAATTCTATAATATATTATTGAATTAATACTATTGGAACATAACAACTGAACAGTCGGGATCCATTATTCGACAGCCAATCTAATTTTTCAATGGATCCTGACTGTTTAGTTGTTATGTTCCAATAGTATTAATTCAATAATATATTATAGAATTCTAGACCACCGGATATCTAAGTGCTTGTTTTCTTCTTTTCAGTTTTAATTATGTACCTACTTAGTTTGGTTCACTTTTTACGCAGTCGGGTTTTAAAATTTTTTAATTTCGGTTTTCATTCCTTCACGATATCACTCGAATGAATCAACCGATTTTGACCGGGTTAGTGGCGATCGATCGACGTGGTTTTTCAAGGTTAAGAGCTGATTAGTTTTTGAGTTGATCGATAAAGACGTATAAAAGTTATCACAAAAAAATACTTTAAAAAAAAAGAATTCACAGTTTTATTTAGATTTCTTGAAATCTATCTGTCCGTATCAGTCCAAATTATATTAAAATCTAAGTTTGGCTAAGCCCTTTCTTATGGTGCCAGCCGCAATAAAATCGGTCAAACCGTTCAAAAGTTATAAGAGGTTTACACACACACACACACACACACGCGCGCACGCACGCACGCACGCACGCAGCACGCACGCACATACATACAGACAGTGACACCGATACAGCGGTAGCTACGCCCCTGGATAAAGGAGTATACTTAACATTTCAAGACACATAAGACACGTATACAGTGCTAAAATTAGGCAAACTATTTTTGAACAGATTTGGAACAGAGAGTAATAATGACAGTAGACACACATACATACAGACAGTGACACCGATACAGCGGTAGCTACGCCCCTGGATAAAGGAGTATACTTAACATTTCAAGACACATAAGACGCGTATACAGTGCTAGAATTTAGACAAACTATTTTTGAACAGCGGGGCTATTACCTAATATTCTGGACATCAACTGACAACCGGCATGGACTTCATTTTGACGTTTGAACTTTTTAAAACACAATTTAAAAAGTTAAAATGTCATAAAAGACAACCCTACTGTCATGACAAACTGAATAGTCCGCCATTTTGTCCTTCAGAGAACGAATGAATCGCTCTTTCGACCAATTAAATCGTGTGACGTAGTGCTTTTGACATAGTTCATGAAACGTTATGACATAGTTCATGAAATGAGAATTGTCAAACGAAACAGCAGCCCGCAGCTCGCAGATTTGGAACAGAGAGTAATAATGACAGTAACAGAGAGTAATAAGAATAGAACTTGACACTTGTCAAGTTCTATTCTTTGTTTTTTTTTGTCTTTAATGCTATTGAATTGCATAATGCCTATGACATTTATATTTTTAATAATTATTTTTTATTATATTTAAATTCAAATTGTGTATTATTTAATTGTTATTGAGATTCCTGCAATGGATTCCTGACATTATTTGTGTTTCTATATATTTTAAATTTGTGGCAATTTGCACACGGTATTTTGATGGCAGAATGTAGGATCTTTTTAATTATTGTAATTTTGTAACTAAGACCTTATGTATTATAGGTGTACCAGAATCTCATGGCAAATAGGGAAAAAAAATTTTGTAGTGTGCAATACTGGGGAAATTGGATTAAACGATCTTGATACTGGTTAATATTTAATTATGTCTTTAGTATTATTGAACATGAATTATAATAAGACTGTATGAAGAATGTTCGGTGTATAATATAGAAAACTAGCTTTTGCCCGCGGCTTCGCCCGTGTGGAATAGTGTTCTTGGAGAAAAAACTACTTCGGCGAATAATTCTCTACCTACTTACAGCAATATACTACTGATACAATATTGAACATGTTTTTAGGTTTTCCCAATGCAAATTGTTAAAAATGGGACCCTATCACCTCGATACGACATGCGCGACCACTTGATAATATACTTACATAATAAGTATTTTATTTATCGCACTTGAATATAAATTTTACCATAATCTTAAAATATCTTAAAGACTATTAAATACTTAAAGACTATTATTTTAAAAACTCGCATCAAAATCCGTTGCGTAGTTTTAAAGATTTAAGCATACATAGGGACAGACAAAAAAGGGACTTTGTTTTATACTATGTAATATAATGATATTTCATGAAAAATAAATCAATCGTGAATTACTTTATATACTTATTTATTACGAATAACATACAATTAAATTGGCAACAGTTTATTTAATGTTGGAATTTCCTTCCGAACTGTATAGAACTCGTTTACTTTATTCCTAATCTATACTAATATTATAAAGCTGAAGAGTTTGTTTGTTTGTTTGTTTGTTTGTTTGAACGCGCTAATCTCAGGAACTACTGGTACGAATTGAAAAATTCTTTTTGTGCTGGATATTCCACTTATCGAGGAAGGCTTTAGGCTATATAGCATCATGCTAAACTCAATACGAGCGGAGTACCAATAAAGAATGTTACAAAATCGGGGGTCTTTTTTTCCTTTTGAGAGCTTTCGCTACGTACGCTGCGGAAACGGTTAAAGTTTCGCTAAAATGATGTATGGCAGAATTGTTCCCCTTTAAAAGTTCTAAAAAAAAGTCCGCGACAGTATATGTCTATCTTTTAAGGTTGGCTCACTATAACCTTTTTATACTTACCAAATTTGTTCTAAAAGTAAGCATTATTTGTGAAGGTGTTTTCATAAAGATTATATTAATCCTTATCCAAGTAAATACGTTATTCATTACAAGCATTTAATCTAGAAGAAATTTGCCGTTTACATCATTTGATTTCAATGAGTATTTTAGAAGATATCGCAGTAATAAAATAATCATGCGCGCTATAGTAAGGCGCGCGGAGCGGGCGGGCAGTCGTGAGATGGAAGCGCTTCTTCTACGTAAATGAAGTCGCGGGTAAATTTTAGCGATATCCCAAAGTAACTATTCCACGCGGACGAAGTCGCGGGGAAAAGCTAGTCAACTATAAATCGAAACTGTCTTATGTTGATTTTCTTTTTTCCTCCTCTCCTCCTTTTACCAGGCATGGAAAACAAACCATCATTCGATGTGCCATCAGCTACGATTCACCTTATAGTAGTACTGGAAACACATTTAAAGAAGTCACAATAATTACCTAAGAAAATATAAAAAAACTAAAAGTATCAAAACAACTCACTCTAACTTACCGGTCAACTCTACCACGAACTTTAAATTATAAGATTGAGTTCGATTTACACCTTCTTCTTTCTGTATTTTACTATAGACATAGAAAACAATATTTCTCGCTTGAGATCGAATTGCCTTTTTGGATATTTTCACAAAAACATGAAATTCCAAGAACATAATCACAAAATTTTAGCAGCGGTTGACAGATCACGTACTTTGATTTGACGGGTCATACTTGACATTGCCATATGAAAATCACATTTTTTATTTTTTTTAAAATGCCATCAGATTCTGGTAGAGCTATACCACATTTTTGCAATAAATTATTTGATTTGACACATTCACTATTATTAATACCTTTTCAACCGACTTCCAAAACACAGAAGGAGGTTCTCAATTCGTGTGTATGTTTTTTTCAGCACTTAATTTATATAATATTTGTCTTATTATTTTAATTCCCGCAGTTGCCCATTCAATAAAGTTACTTCTTTTATTATATACTATTTCTATTTTCTCACCGTTTTAGAAGTGAATATTGAATTAAATTGGGTTTTCATTATCTTAAATAATTTATTAATTCATCTGAGCTATTTAACCCATCCAATAATTAAATTTAAATTACTTCTAAATTTCTCAATACGTTTTGTATTCACAGGAACAAACACAAACTCTTCCTTTTGATCACGGTCACAATTAATATCAAAAGAAACTAACTGTCCACAGTACTGAGCGGACGCGTCCACGTGGACGAAAGCTAGTGCTTTTGCCCGCGACTTCGTCCGCGTGGAGTTCGGTTTCCATACAAAATTTTACCCCTTTTTCATCACCTTTTTTTTTTTGCCAGGGCGAATTTTCAAAAATCGTTTCTTAGCGGATGCCTACGTTATAACAAATATCTGTATGCTTTCAGCGAAATCCGTTGAGTAGTTTCGGCTATGCGTTGATAGATGAGTCAGTCAGGTTAGCCTTTTATTTAGATTTCTTTTCTACATGTAGTAAGATTAGTAAATATGATATCGATACAAGTAGCAGTTGAGTCACACACTCTTGTCGGTTCATGCACCGAGTTAAAGAGGTTATACGATTTAAACTAAGATACGAATCTAAAGGATGGCGTACACAAGGGTTTATGTTGAGCCATGCTTTGCCATGCACAAATATAGGCCACGATCACTTGGTGTTCACGCAATGGCCCATGGCTCATTGCTGTCTGCCGAAACACTCACCATGGACGTGGAAGTAGTTACGGCCGCGGCTATTGATTTATATTATACTGCTTACAAGTATTACAGAAGTGTGTACCGCCACAAAGTTATAAAAAAATGGTGCATAAGGCGATGGTGGATTCGCAAAAATATCGCTAAGCGAACTAAACAATGGGCCATTGTGTGAACACCACCTGCCAAACTGTCCAAGCACAACGATTCCTTTAATGTGTGCCAAAAAACCGACAACTTTCCAATTGCACGCTACGATGGGCAATTGCCCGCCAATATGCACCATTACAGTACACAATGGTGATAGCGTACAGTCGGCCAACATAGGCCACTGTGTACTGGCTACTTAATAAATCGGTACCAGCCCGAACAACAATATTTTATAGAACTCACGTTCAAGTTAGCTTAGTCAGTACCAACTGACTTCAAAATAATAAAGATTGAGTAGAGAAATACTTAGTTATAATTAAGCCGAATTAAATAGGGGAATTATTTAGAAAATAAGTTTTTTGTGCATTTTTACTTTGGCAGTAAGTGTTCATTTTTTGATTAAAAATAATTATTATTTTTACTCTTTTTAGTTATAATATTTATTATATTATTATTAACACATTTTAAGAAAGTTATAAATACAAAAAAGGCTCCGCTATTCTCACTCTCTCGGCAAAACAAACTCAAGCGTTATTTTATGCCAGTTTTCTAAGAGGCCGTGGTATTTTTCCAAATAGCATTACCGACCTGTGGACCTAATAAACAATCGCCAGTGATGATGATGATTACTAATCATCATCATCACTGGCGATTTCACCTATTACGCATATAAATTGTTTCGTGTTGACGTGCGTCCTCATTGATCTGCAGTTTAGTTTTTTTATTTATTTGTGTGAAATTTGGTGCGTACCATGCCTCCGGAAAAGAAGTGTGTCTTCGTGGATAACTGACTTTCCTGGAAAATTTACATACGACGGAAATATTTTATACTGTCGTGTTTACGAGAAAAATATTTCAAGCACAAAAAAATTTCAATTATAGACCAACATATAAAAACAAGTCTTCACATCGCAGGATTGCAAAAGAAAGGTCCACGACAACAACTTATAACCGCGTCTACATCTATCTCTAAATGCAAACAAAACAGTCACCTCAGTGGATGTGGAGCGAACCTTTTCGACTTACAAAAATATTCTAAATGATCGAAGATACAATCTTACCACTGAAAATTTAGAAAAATATTTGATTGATTACGTTTACAAAAGTTTTAAATAATTTTAATGTCATATAATGTTACTGTACCTATTATCGCCTATTAAAAAATAATATACTTATTGTATGTTGATTTTGAAATAATAATAAAAAGAATACTTACTTTTCTCCCTTTTGTTTTGGGGATTCCTAAAATGTATCATTTAATTTCGCATATTCTGTCAATTTTCGTGCATATTTCAAGCATTTTTCATGCATATTTACATGCATATAACAAGATTTTTATGTTGCATATAATCCGGTCTCTAGTAATTAGATACTATATTATTAAATAATTATTATTATCTACTGTAGTAGTCAGCGGAAAAAATGTAGCAGTAAGCATTAATATATATAATAATAATAACTCCCCACACCGATCTCGGCGTGGGGAGTTTCATTGAAAACAAGCCAGTTACGCAGGAATAATTTTATAGTGCCCAAGTGTGTGCGCATTACACAAGAACACTCTCTCTTCTCAGTGGGATGGATAACCGACGCGACTGGCGAGAGATCAGGTGCAGGGTCCGACTTTTTACATGCCCATCCGACGCATGGATCATCTGTCTTGTCAGACAATCAGGAGATCAGCCTGCATTGTCCCAACCAAACTTTGAAACATTTTTGTTGTTCCAATTCGGGAATCAAACCCACGACCTCCGAGTCGAGAGCCAATGCTCTAACCACTATACCACGGAGGCTGCATTAAATATAGTACTCTCAGATCAAATAAAAAACCAAGATAGCGCATGGCGTTTGTTTGAAGTGAGGCCTAAAAAACTACGCTACTTCAAGTTTACACACGCACTCACGCACACACAAGCTAAAAAGGACTTTACTTTTTATCAGTATAGATTAGTCGACGCGACGACTCGTTCGATACTGTCGAAAAGTAGCGTACTTTTTTGCTTGTGTGTGCGTGAGCGCATCCGTTTACATGAAGTAGCGTAGTTTTTTAGGCTTCAGTTCAAACAAACGCCATGCGTTATCTTGGTTTATTATTTGATCTGAGATAGTACTATAGTGATGATGATGAACACGAATATAATTTTGGCAATAGCAAAATATCAAAGACATTGATATCGGTGCACAAAACTCTGATGAGTAGTGAGTAAATGTCATCATAATAACATGTTGGTGTATGGTGGCATACGCTTGTAGTTCTTTAAACAACACCGAAATCCCCAAACATTTATTATTATTTCATTTTAATAAAAATATATACAGCCGAACGTATAACCGCCTCCTTTTTGGAAGTCGGTTAAAAACTACATCAAAATCCGATAAATAATGGAAATAATTTTTAACTCGACTACCGTAAAACCAACAGGAAGTGTTCTTTTGACAAAGGTTTTACCTGTTTTTATTTAATGTAATTTTTAAGCACCATTAAAAAAATATGCTTTCATTTGACGGATGTCTACTCTTCCATACTTTAACTTTACCTGTGCAAAATTTCATACCAATAATAAACCGGAATACAAAGTTTCTGCTTCACGTATTAATTTTCCAACTTACAAATCATTCAATCCTACTAATATTATATAATGTGAAAGTTTGTGAGGATGTATGGATGGATGTTTGTTTGTTACTCCTTCACGCAAAAACTACTGCACGGATTTTGATGAAATTTGGTATGGTAGTAGTTTAGGCTCTGGATTAAAACACAGGCTACTTGTTATTCCGAAATGATACAGCGTTCCCGAGGGATACTGTATTTACGCGGGCGGAGCCGCGGGCAACGGCTTGTTTGCGTCATAAATATAAACCTACACAGCAATTTATTATTCCTTGTCATTTCAAATTCTACCAAAGTTAGAACATTCATTTCGCAATATTACGTAACCGATTTTGAACCCTGTGCTACTTATTTAAAGCACAATATTATACAACTGGCACACGCGTAGCACCTCTACGGTCGGCGTAGTGGCGGCGTAGCGCTGTAGAAGCGCTACGGTTTTAGTTTGTCGCTTGGATAGTAACTGATTTTAAATTCCATGTGTTTTTGTTTGTAAAAAAAAATATGTAAATTGTAATATTTGTATAGTTATTACATCAATTACATTGAATAAATACTCAAATTTAGTATTTTCCTTCTTACTTTGCTTCGGCATAGAGAATTCATATACAAAACTACAAAACTTTGTGTTCGTAAACAAAGAGTACCGGGAAACATCTCGTACATTCGTTTCGTGCGACGTTAGTGTGTCAGTTACATATTCATACTTCCAGGAGCCGCGACACTATCTGGGGCAGCGAGCGACGCACTTGCGACTCCCCCGCCGCAGCGCAGCTATCTAGTATACTCAAACGACTCTTAAAGTTAACGAGCTTTCAAGTCTACTCGCTAAACATTCTTACTGGAATCCGTTATATAGGAAAAAATACAGTATTTGAGTAGCCGTTGTAGAGGAAAGGTAAAGTCATTTGCGTAGCCGTCATACAGGAAAAATACAGTCATTTGAGTAGCCGTTATAGAGGAAAATACAGCCATTTGATTAGCCGTTATACAGGAAAAATACAGCCAAAATAAGTAGCCGTTATACAGAAAAAATACAGCCATTTGAGTAGCCTTTGTAGAGGAAAAATAAAGTCATTTGCGTAGCCGTTATACAGGAAAAATACAGTCATTTGAGTAGCCGTTATAGAGGAAAGATAAAGTCATTTGCGTAGCCGTTATACAAGAAATATACCATCATTTAAGACAGTCATACCTTGAGACCCTCGTTTTTCCGTTAATACAATATTGTATCATTTTCTAATAAGAAATGTTTTATACTATACATTATTGATTATATAAAATCTCGACGTTTTGTGGATGTTATCGTCTCTTAGTGCCGTCGCCTAGTGGGTAGACTGTTTGGTTCGCACTCGAGAGAGTGCAGGTTCGAATCCCAGGTTGTGGCGTGTACCAATGAGACTTTTTAGGGTTCCGTAATACTTAAGGAACCCTTATAGTTTCGCTCTGTCCGTCTGTCTGTCTGTCTGTCTGTCTGTCTGTCTGTCTGTCCGCGCCTCTAGCTCCTGTAATTATGAATATAAATTGATGAAATTTGGTGCAGTTATAGATTGTGTATAGATCATGGTTTCAAGATCATAAAAAAATAATAATTTTGTATTTTAGGGGTGGCTCTCCATACATGTGAAGTGGGGATGAAAAATATTTTTTCACTCTTCCCCATCGTGTGGGGTATCGTAGAATAGGTCTCTTAAAATAAAGGCAAAGTTTCATACGATACTTTTTTATAAAGTTGACCATTTTCGAGTAATCGGCCTCCAAAGTAGTTCCCCCCCTAGCATTTTTAAACTATAGGAGATAGAAACTTGCAAATTTCCATGCTGATAGATCATGTTAAAAACTCTTTAGGAAAATTATTGTGAACCAAATCGGACAGTAACTTTTGGAGTAATTAAAAAAAAAGCATATTACGCGTTTATAGTTACGGAACCCTCCTTAGACATGTCCTGACATGCTCTTGGTTAGGTTAGGTTAGGTTAGGTAAGGTTATTCAGATCTCAAGTACATTATACGGACGCTCTAACGGTGATGGAAAACATCGTGAGAAAACCCGCACATAGTTGGTCCCAGACGTATTGACCAGTTCATTCCTCTGGACTAGGCTGACTATGTTGTGAGAGAGCCGTATGTGCTTGGGCAACCATACGACGTTTACAAACCCCCTGTCCCAGGCACTACAGTATTTCAAGAGTGGTTACTTCGCTCGGAGAATACTGTATAAATCATCCATTATCGGATGCAAAGGCCTAAGTTAAGTGCCGTCGATCCGTGTTCGCTGGTGACATTCCCGTGGAGCACCCTGTGGGGAGTCGCGGTCGAGTTATACGCCGCGCCGGTTATGTTGTCGCTGGGGCACGCACGTATTATGAAGCTATAATTATATTACATTAAAAAATATGTGCAATAATCATGAATAAGAGACATCACACAGAGCGAAGATACTATAATACTATAATAATACTTTATGATAAGACAAAGTATCGCTTACTATACAGCTTGTATGAGCTATCACAGAATACTATAGTGTATATAGTATGATGCACAGACACAATATTAGGATGAAAATATATATTGCTATATATTTTCATCGCAACTTACGATAAAATTATTATAGTACTAGCTGTTTCCCGCGGCTCCACCCACGTAAATATACCTAATATCGAGAATCCCGCGGAAACACAGTACTTTTCCGGGATAAAAAGTAGCCTATGTTTTAATTCAGAGCCCAAACTACTACCATAACAATTTTATATATAAAAATCCGTTCAGTAGTTTTTGCGTGAATGAGTAACAAACATCCATCCATACATCCTCACAAACTTTCACATTTATAATATTAGTAGGATGTTCCCAATCTCTGACATTAAGTTTACACATAACGAATGTACACATTATTGCATTAGCTAAAATTGCAGTTAGGCCGTAATAAGCACACGCCGTATTCTAAACGTGCAGATGTACTCGTATACGCGCAATACTCAAGGATTCAATTAATATTAATTACAATTAATTCATCAAATTATAATTAGTCCAAATGTTTTAAACATCTATCGACTCAAATTATTGATCCTTTGAAAATTCTGTAAGAATTCAGTACATTTAGTCGGTCATCTCTTTGTTCTCCACGGCGACTTCAGGCTACGCTCCTGTAATCCTGCGGGCTTGACCTAAAACGTGTCGCACTTAGACCGAAATTGAAGTTATTTTTAGATTTCCCTGCGCGAGATACCTCCACAAAACAACCAAAAGTATAAGGCGGTCGGGGCGCGTCACCGCCTGGACACGCGCGCTCGCCTTATCGCCGAGGTGTAAGGTCCACAGTCGCGCGGCCGGGGGGTGCGCCCGTGGTAGTTGCTAATGTCGCGAGTATATAAGACGCGGCGGGGCGGCGCCGGCGCAGTGTCGCCAGCGACGGCTTCCCGCCAAAACACAGCTCCGGTGCTGCCACTCAAAAAATTCTCTTTAGAAAAAATGAGTGCACTCCTCATCCTCGCGGTTCTCGCTGTCGCGGCGTGGGCGCTGCTGCGCCGCCGGGGGGCGAAGCTCCCGGGGCCGACGCCGCTGCCGGTGCTGGGCAGCATGCACCTGCTGGGCCGGCACGAGTCGCCGTTCCAGGCGTTCACGGAGCTGGCCAAGACGTACGGGGACGTGTTCGGGCTGCAGCTGGGCGGCAGCCGCTGCCTGGTGGTCAGCAGCCTCGAGCGCATCCGGGAGGTGCTCAACCAGAATGGCAAGTTCTTCGGCGGCCGACCTGACTTCCTCCGCTTCCACCAGCTCTTCGCCGGCGATAGGAACAACTGTGAGTCCACACTTCTAATCTTAAATCACAAATACACTTCCCGTGCTTTCGAGTACTATGCACAATAATAATCGTAGCAAAAATGCTACGATTATTATTTGAAACAATCCAACACAATAAATTCCAAATAAAAGACATTTCTTTCGCTTCGTATGACATAATAATCTGTATTCCCTTGGTGCTTCTCCACGTCATTGCAACTTTATGCTGTCTCCCGCTTTGCTCGGGGAGGTAAACTCCAACCTTTACTCTGATTAATTTCGTCGCGGGTCCCGAGACAGATTTCGCATGTCCCTTTGATATGATCTCAGGGGTGCCCTAGCCCCTGAGATCATATCAAAGAGTTTTTGTGGGTGGTTACCGCTGTCGATCCTGGCTCACAGGAGTTGCAGTGGTGGGATGTGTGGTAAGCCACTGCCCGTTTACAACACACACAAACTTAATCATACGCTTAGAGAAAATCTTATATCATTTAATTTTTATCACACTATTAACTATATCATTTTAATAGTATGAAATTTAAATTTGATTTCAACACTGGCAACACTTATAAAACTGTTTTCTCTCAATTAAATTGCAAAGAAAATTTGTTTTACTATTTTACGAAATCATATTTATCGACTTAAATCTTTTAAATTGACCATTTTGATATTATACGAGTAAGTCCGGTATTTCAAAGATTTTTCTCTAGATAAGAAATTCGAAAACACAAATCAGGCAAAAAAAAAATTCGCAGAATTAACAAACCATTTTTTTTTTTGCGAAACATTGATAAATTCCTACAGGGACTTAACAATTTTATATTTTCTATTTTTCACTCCGGAGTATTAACGAAAACCGATGTAGAAACGGCAATTTTCAGCAGCTGCCAAATGTAGAGAATATTTTACAGAGCAAAAAACTTATAAAAGCGGATTTAAAGGACGCAAGAGAAATTGTAATGTAAAAAGTAATGAATATTGCCAGATATAGTAAGATAGGGTCTCGACTATTAGTTGCTGGCTTACAACATGTCCCAATGGAACCTTACGTATGTCGATGCCATTTCGGCGGGCCGTTTGGTGATTTAAAGGAGTACTCGCGCAGGGCTATAATTATATTTCGTGTTACGACTTACGTGTAACACCTAAAAATTAAAAATAGAACTATAAAAACGTATCGACAACGTTTTTATAGTTCTCTTTTTAAGGTTCCGTAATCAAAGGGTAAAATCCGAACCCTACTTACTAAGACTCCGCTGTCCGTCCGTCTGTCCGTCCGTCACCAGGCTGTATCTCATGAACCGCTATACCTAGACAGTTGAAATTTCACAGATGATGTATTTCAGTTGCCGCTATTACTACATATTATACTAAATAATACTTTTAAGTGGGACTCCGATACAACGAACGTGTTTTTTCGCCTTTTTCTGTGGAACCCTACGACCGACGCGCACTTGGCCGGTTTGTTAGTTTAACTTTGTGCCTACAGTTAAGTATTAAGTTATTAATGCCCATAAGGGCGGACATCTTGTTAGTGGAGATGTCACGTGACCTTATCACCGAATGACCGTGTAACTTAACACGACTGACTCCATTGGACCTAGACATTAGACACTAGGCACTAGACACTTATAGGCGGCGCCTGTACGAATAAGCGCGTAAGTAAAATCGATTATTTTACACTCTACTAGACGTTGCCTGTGACTTTGTGCACGCCAAAGTTAATCTTGAAATCAGGAATATTGAAAAAAAACTTCTTAGGGTAATTTCGTGCACACATTTTTTTAATTTTACCAATTAGGTGTAGGCATGGTTTTATCAGAGTTCGATATTTTATACGTGATAGAAATAACAGCCTCCGTGGTCCAGTGGTTAAGAGCTTGGTTCTCGACTCGGAAGTCGTGGGTTTGATTCCCACGTTGGAACAACAAACATTTTTTTTTTCAAGTTTGGTTAGTGCAATGTAGGCTAATCACCTCTGACATCATCTCTGACAAGAAAGATGATCCATGCGTCGGATGGGCATGTAAAAAGTCGGACCTGCGCCTCATCTCTCGTCAGTCGTGTCGGTTATCCCCTCCACTGGGTAAAGGAGTAAGAATAAAGGAGGTGAGAGTGCTCTTGTGTACTGCGCACTTGAACACTACATGATGACTCCTGCATAGCTAGTATCGTTTAATGGAACCGGCTACCGTCACTGAAGTCGGTGTGGGGAGCTATTATTATTATTGTTATTATAATTATTATTAGGTGAATAGAAGCGGGCTGCGGTCCAGCGCTGTTTACCTGCACGCAGCACGCAGCACGACTCAGGAGTAATTCGACGCCGTAGGCCATCGTTTCTCAACCGGCGGGTCGCGCCTTACGAGTCGTGGGTCGAATTTGAAAGGGGGTTGCAGTCTGTTGAAAAATATAAATAAATACAAACTGCATATAGGTACAAATGATTCGTTTTTCGAACGAATATTTTGTGTCGAACGTCGAAAAAATCGTTCGAACGTTCGAAACAGTAAGGCTAATACAACGTACTTATAGCTGTATAAAAATAGTACGCTATGTAGGTACTATCGACAAAGTTTCCGCTCGACCAGGCATACGATGTAAATCGCTTAACAGCGCCGTTGAATCGTGCGCACGCACACATATACGTGTAAACACTTAGTTCAACTTATTAGACTAATATTTATTCTGTGGTTCAACCACGTCTGCAGTCGGTGCGGTCACTTCTTTGTGTTTAATTATTTTGAGGCTTCCTAGACCCTAGTGCAAAGACAAAATTATGAAACTGGTCGAGCAGGAGCTTAGTCGATATACATATTATTTTATCTTTATAGTGACGGGGTCGCAAGACTTTTCACTTAACTTTTTGGGTTTTTCGTGGGTCGCGACACAAAAATGGTTGAGAAACGATGTCATAGGCTGACAGGTCCAGCTGTAGTCAACACATTTTGTCTGCTCAATGGAAGTTGCTCGGTCAGCGCCACGTATTCATTTATTAATTGTGTTTTGTCTATACTAATATTATAAATGGGAAAAAAATGTTTGTTTGTATATTTTTTTAATGAAATGAACCAGGAAACGAGCAGACGGATCGCCTGATGGTCAGCGATTACCGCCGCCCATGGACACTCGCAACACCAGGGGAGTTGCACTTGTAGCTCTGTTGCTACTTGCATTTCTGGTCCTTAAAATCCCCAACCCCCTTTGGGCTTCCGGTAACCTCACGCACTCGGCGAAACACAACGCAAGCGTTATTTCACGTCAGTTTTCAGTGAGGCCGTGGTATTTATCCGGTGGAGCCGGCCCATTCATACCGAAATTTAAATTTGTTTGCATTAAATTAGAGACGAATCTTTGGAGTTCGGGACCGTTTTTGTGACATTTGGTACACAATAGAATAGACCACGGAAAGGATATAGGTTACTTTTAATATAGTTTACTTTTAACCGCGTTACGGCATTAAAAGTGTACGGTTTCCGCGCTATTTCTTTTTTCCCGCACGAAGTCGTGGGCAACATCTAGTAATTTATAATATAATTTATAAGGATTTCTGTTTTCTCATTATTATCTATCTTATTATCGTCCGTGTGGAGTTCGGTTTCCATAATTTTAACCCCTTTTTCATCCCGTTAGGGGGCGAATTTTCAAAAATCCTTTCTTAGCGGATGCCTACGTTTTTACAAATATCTGTATGTAAATTTCAGCAAAATCCGTTCAGTAGTTTCGGCTGTGCGTTGATAGATGACTCAGTTAGGTTTGCCTTTTACATATTTATAGATAAAGAAGATTTGACTACGTCACTCCTAGATCAAGACATCGTGATTCATCATCATCACTTCATTACCAACACACAGTACTCGTAACTCGTAACCAAACTAGCCACGGTTTAGATAATATGTAGGAAATATTAAATGAAAATTATTTTAATTTATCTACATCATAATATCGTCTCACTGGAACTTCGGTAGCTGGTAATTTAAACAACGTTTCACCTTCCCCTTACTAATAAATGCTGTATAAGCTTTGAATAGTTACACAGTATTTTGTTTTCTTCAATCGAATTAAACATGTCACTTGTGTGACGTGAACAAAACACTGTGTAACTATTTAAAAATTATACAGTATTTAACATTTAGCGATGAAAAGTAAATATATCTGGCAAAAAAATTGCGTGCTCACAAAAAATATAGAGTTACTTAGACATCCGTTCCACCTAGGTGGCTCCACTTTCTAGCTGCTATGTTTAGGTACTATACATAATTCACTATACATTTCACGAGAAATCACTTGACCATGTATCGATCTTTTCATACTCAAAGCCCTTAAATGGGCACTAATTATACGTCATAACGAAACCCGCATGCAAGTACATAGCCAACATTACATCGTTAATTACAATGGCGATCTTCGAAATTTAAAATATGTCATAAGTGACATAGCACACGAAACGTCAGTAACCTAGTACCTACTATACATTTTTGATTTCTAACTTCGCCATCGTAGTAAGCGATGGCGTCCTGGCGGGTAAAATTTTAAAATACGTCGCCATTTTAAGGGGTCGCGAGTGGTTGGGGGGGAGGGGGGAGGGGTCGGATTCCCCCCTCACCATTTTCACCTGCCGGAAATACTTGATTTCCTTAGAAAAAATAAAAAACAGAATTTTTCAAAAATTGTTTATTCCACTTTATAAACAACATCGCCATTGGGGGGGAGGGGGGGAGGGGTCGGATTCCCCCCTCACCATTTTCACCCGCCGGAAATACTTGATTTCCTTAGAAAAAATAAAAAACTGATTTTTTTCAAAAATTGTTTATTCCACTTTATAAACATGTTTTATAGCTTTTATTAATACCACGAATGGATCTTTTCTATATTTCATGTTATTTCGCCGCCACAAATATAACATCTGCAAAATTGTCTATGTTATTAAAATGGACTTTTTTAAAAAATCTTTTAAGGGCCCTCCACTGGGACTCAATTCGTTGAGTATAAGTCCCATCTTCAGCTATGAATGGGTTGTCACAATCCGAGTGGTTGACTTTTCTGTGTATGTAGCCATGTTCTGACAAGCAATCATATGCTTTCCAAAAATTAGTGTGGATGGTGGTGCCAATTTCCACATTCTTTAATATAAGTGGCACCAAAACCTCAGCAGAGCGAATATTGTCTGGACACACTTCCAACCTCAAATCTTCAGATCCATCCTCAATCATACCTAGAACCCAATGGCCCTCAATAACAACTGGCTTCAATTATGAGTCGACGGAGACCCGCTACGCGGGGCTCCTACTTCTGGGTGGTTTACAAAAAAATAACCACGATGGCTTCGCTGCGCTACGCTCCCGCCTTAGCCATCTAACCTAACCCAATGAAGTCGTATTGGGCCAACTCGGAGTAATACATTGCTATTAATTACCTAAGAATTATATACTGTTCTCATACATTTCCTATATCACATTATATTATATATAAAATATAATTACCTCGATTATATTTTCTTTTTCCAAATTTCAATTCCATACATTTTGATCGGCGATTCTTTAAAGAAGCGATAAAGAAAAGATCTTGGCTCACCCCCCTTGTACTAAAGCATAAAGATTACGTTCCGTTTTGCATAATTGCAATAATATTTAAGAATTTTTGAAAATTGTTTAAAAATATTTAGATGCAACTCCGGCAGCCAAAATTTCTTTGGGGGGTTTAAGACTAACTCCCTTAAGCCCCCTACACCACCAATACTCTCAAATTCAGGCGACTCGTTATAAAATCCAACCCGTCCTAGCTAAAGGGCCTGGGGCGTTGGACAAAGTGCAACAACAGGGAGTAACCAAGTGCGACCCATCCCATGCATCCGATGTCAATACCATGCATTTTTCATGCATGCGCATTTCAATTATTCGTTATCGTTTTACTTTGTCTAAGTGCCCAGCCGCGACGGACACGTCACACGTCACACGGCGATCGGTGCGATTCGACGGGACGTCACGGGGTCATTAGGACAGAAATTTAAAAAAACATAATAGGTACATTACGTTTTTTTTTTTTATTTCAACTGACTGTAGAGGATATAATATAAATAAAATGCATCTTGTTCATAAATTGAATTCATTACAATCAATCAGTAGTGAAGTACATTCACCACTTCGGGAACACAACGACAGAGCAGCACTACCGAGTACCGTAGGTTCACGCTTGTGGTTTACAGTTCAACGATACACTTCAAAACTGCTTCAATGCACATATTTTTTACGTATTTGATTGAATAAAATGCAATATTACGTGCGAGATCGATGACTTATACATGGAATATATATATTAGTATCCGACCGAAAGTTCGGTTTCGGTTTCGGCCGAGTTTCGGCCAAAAATCAAGTTTCGGCGACAGTTTCGGTTTCGGCCAAAAGTGGCCGAAACTTTTGCCGAAACCGAGACTGATTTCGGAAGTTTTCGTGCACGCTCGCCTAACTTCGTTTCTTGCGGCAACGCTTTGACAACGCAACTGAATTTGAAAACATAATTAAAGTATAATTAATAGTTTTTTAATATTACATTAATTAAATGATTACAACAAAATTAATATACCGTGTTTCCATTTCATGACCTAATTAATGCAGAATAATGGATAAAATGCACCAAATTTCAGTATTTTAAGGAATTTTCTACTTGACCACGTGAGTTTCGGTTTTGGTTTCGGTTTCGGCCGAAACTGAAGCCACGGCCGAATATTCGGTTTCAGTTTCGGTTTCGGCCGGAAAACCAGTTTCGGTCGGACTCTAATATATATATAAGGGCCTGGAGACGGCTGTCAGTCTGTTACTGTCTGTTACACAACACCATACTCGTCGTGAGCTTCGTGGGCAACGACCGGCGGCAGGCGGCAGGCGGCCAGCCAGCCGGAAACAGTTCTTGTGTACTAAATACACATAAATCCTGCATTCCGCTCTGGTGACTGCGATATACATAATATATTACACGTAACGTAACATCATAGCGCCCTCACACGCGCGCTTGCTCCGGCTGCGGCACATAGATCCATCCATCACTGTACCAGAGCCGGCGCCGTAGCGTGTGTGTGTGTATTTAGAAGCGTACATGAATTAATGCGTCGAGAAATCATAGAAATGCTTATTCATTTATTA
The DNA here is from genome assembly GCA_905404095.1 of Glaucopsyche alexis. Classification (NCBI taxonomy): domain Eukaryota; kingdom Metazoa; phylum Arthropoda; class Insecta; order Lepidoptera; family Lycaenidae; genus Glaucopsyche; species Glaucopsyche alexis. Next base: position 652,287 of record FR990061.1, on the reverse strand, counting down.
TTATGTGTTGGCTCATTATTGCACAAGTTACAAAAGGGCCTCTAGTCAAGATGCATTCGATAATTTCGACAGCGAACTTCGAAATCAAAAATGTATAGGATTTGACATTAGTCATCGCTATGTGACATGTCGGTTGCGATGCGTTATGTCAAATCCCATACATTTTGTTTTCGAAGTTCGCCATCGAAATTATCGAATGCATCTTGACTAGAGGCCCAGGTCTGCAGAACATGTCAGTAACGGTCCTGCAGGTAGTCGTAGTGAATGTCTGTAGAGAGTCACTCGTAACTAAAGGCGGCGTCTGTTGTTGCAGCTCTGGCGCTGTGCGACTGGTCGAACCTGCAGCTGCGCCGGCGCAATCTGGCGCGGCGACACTGCGGGCCCAAGGCGCACACGGACAACTTCGCGCGCATCGGCCGCGTCGCCGCCTTCGAGGCCACCGAGCTGGTGGACGCGCTGCGCACGCGCGCGCGCACCTCGCCCGGCGCCGTGGACGTCAAGCCGCTGCTCATGCGCACCGCCATGAACATGTTCGCCGGCTACATGTGCCACGCGCGCTTCGACCCCGACCACGACCACGAGTTCATCAAAATCGTCGACCACTTCGACGAGATCTTCTGGGAGATCAACCAGGGCTACGCCGTCGACTTCCTACCGTGGCTCGCGCCCCTCTACCGCCGCCACATGGACAAGCTGGCGTCGTGGGCGAGCGACATCCGCGCATTCATCCTGGCGCGCATCGTGGACCAGCGCGAGGCCGAGCTGGACCCGGACGCGCCGGAGCGCGACTTCCTGGACGGGCTGCTTCGCGTGCTGCGCGACGACCCCGACGTCGACCGCAACACTATCATCTTCATGCTGGAGGACTTCCTCGGCGGCCACTCGTCCGTCGGCAACCTGGTAATGCTGGCGCTGGCGGCGGTGGCGCGCGATCCGGCGGTGGGGCGGCGCGTGCGCGCGGAGATAGACGCCGTCACGCGCGGCCGCCGCCCCGTGGAGCTGGCGGACCGGCCCGCGCTGCCCTACACCGAGGCCACGATCCTGGAGTGCCTGCGGTACGCGTCGTCGCCCATCGTGCCGCACGTCGCCACGGAGGACGCGGTGGTGGCCGGCTACCCCGTGGAGAAGGGCACGGTGGTGTTCATCAACAACTACGAGCTCAACACCTCGCCCGCCTACTGGAGCGAGCCCGAGAAGTTCGACCCGGCGCGGTTCCTGGAGAGGAACAGGACGCGGGCGCGCCGCAACTCGCAGTGCGACTCCGGCATGGAGAGCGACGGCGAGCGGGCGGAGCGCCGGCCCAGCAGGACGGAGGAGGACGTGTGCTGCGTGAGGAGGAACGTCCCGCACTTCCTGCCGTTCAGCATCGGCAAGCGGACGTGCATCGGCCAGACGCTGGTCACCACCATGAGCTTCGTGATGTTCGCCAACGTGGTGGCGGAGTTCGAGGTGGGCGCGGAGAACCCGGCGAGCCTGCGGCAGAAGCCGGCGTGCGCGGCGCTTCCCCGGGAGACCTTCCGCCTGCACCTGCTGCCGCGCAAGCGCTGACTACCCGCTACAAGTGTATAGACTGCCTAAGGTTGATGGGCCCCCTCCACCCTGAGGGTTGATTCTCGTAATTAAAAATAGTTCAACTGTAGTATAGCTTCAGTCTTGAGTAAAGCGAGAGGCGCGGCGTGCGAGCGAGACTAAATATAGAAAGACTGGAGCTATACTGCGAAATATTTTTTTAAATTACCAGAATTGGACTTCTGGACTTCCCCAGCAGAGGTGAGTGACTCTGTAGAGTGTAGAGTATGCCTCCTGCGTCCGGGGCGGAGGCGGGGGCCCCAGTTGAACGCTCAATGTTATTTATTTGTCCAAATATTTAGATTAATAATGAGATGGACGCCGCGCGGGACTCCGTACGCTAGGTCTAGGCTAAGGTGCTATATTATGAGATTTAACAACGTTCGTAACGAGCTAACAATAAGCATTGCGAAAGAAACAGGATTTTTGTTAAATTATTACTTAATATTCTATTATTTTATTTTTATTAAATTATATAATGATGGTGAAGGCGGGCAAACAGTATGTACAATTGTGTTGCTGTCGGGAGATATAGGTAGTAATGAAGTAGACTTGTCGAAAAATCCAAAATTTAATTTCTAAATAGGTAGACAAAGCTAGCTCGTATGTAATACACGGGAGGACTGTTTGATTTGCAAAATAATGTTTCATCGCGACTATATAAACATTTTTAAGTGACCCCCGAATTGTCAAGCCGTGAACGAGCTGATGATGATGAATTGTAGCTAAGAACACTCTCGATCGTGTTAGCTTTCAAACAAATAAAAACGTATTCTCATCGGACCCCTCGTTTAAGAGCTATGATGCTAGGAACAAACACACAGACGTCACTGTATGTGTGTTACTCCGTACAACATGTCACATGACACAAAATATATTCATACATATATAAAGTTACGCCATTTTGGTTTCCACCATATTTAAAATGTCAGCCCTCAGAGTAAGTTTGTGTCAGTCATCTTGTTTTTACCATACTTCAAATATCAAAATGGCCCCAAAAATCTAAAAATTGGGCCCATTTAACTGGCGACACTTTTTGCCTCAACATTACAACAAACGATTTCGCCCTTCCTACAATTGAGGCGATAGGGCATAGATAATAGAGGCCGGCAGTGACACAGATACATACATATTACATTGGGCCTGTCATTTTGTTTTCGTCCCACCCTCTGTCGCAACACTCGCGACGAATGAATCTCAACGACCGTATTCCCGCTGTGCCCGGTAGGTGCGTGATAATTTATTATGTCAGTGTTTTAGTTACTGGTCGAATTTGAATAAAATTGTCTTTGTTCAGCTGTAGTTTGTAAGTCTTGTACTGACAGATTTTTTTTAAGATTAAGTCCGGCCACAGACGTTCTTAATTTGACATTCTAAAGAATGATTCTTAAAAATTTAAATTCTTAAAAATTCTTAAAAAGAATGTCAAATTCAGGTCGAAGGCAAAGTTTCCATAAAAACACACATAGCCCACACACGTTTTTGATATTTCAGATCCTTAAAACTCAGTTCGAACTTTAAGAACGTCTGTGGCCGGGCTGAGCGTGTTCGTGTGACATGGTGTCTGAATATTGTCTATGGATTATGATTCTTATATTCAGGCTGGGACTATATGTACTGGAATCCGGAAGGCCGTAGAGAATTCTGAGCATTGAAAATAGAACTCGGCGCTAATAGAATAGAGTTGAAAATGGAAGTGTCAGGTGTCGAGCTGTCATATATGACATTGACGTTTAACTCGACATTCATGTGTTTGATTTTCAACTCTATTGTAATAGTACAAAATTCTATTTTCAATGATCAGAATTCTCTACGGCCCTCCGGATTCCGGTGCATATAGTTCCAGCCTCAGGAAGGAATTCAGTACGTCTGTGGCCAGGCTTATAAAGTTGTATTTATAATTTGTAGCTGTAAGGGTTAGTTCACACTACACACAGACAAGCGACGCGACGATTGAAGATGTTGTAATATGGATAATATGTAGCGCAGTCCTGACGCGACGCCGCGCGTAATTTCGATTTTATAATACAAAGTGCGCGCCGAGTTTCAGTGTGACTAACCCTTATGTTAATGTGACCTGTATGTAAAATTAGATGTACGAGTAGGATTTTTAGATGAAACCCATCAGAGCTACTTCAAAACTAAACTTGTAATAATTGGGATACTTGCAAATTCAACTCAATCTGTTAAACGTCGTGAAAGTAATGATAGGTTAATAAAAGATGTGATGTAGTAAGTAGATAAATAATATAAATATTGCAATTCAAACTGGCTATTTTATTTGGTATATGGCTAATCCTACTTATAATACTTATTATAAACGTGAAAGTTTGTGAGGATCGATGTATAGATGTATGTTTGTTACTCTTTCACGCAAAAACTACTAAATGGATTTTGATGAAATTTGGTATGGTAGTTAGTGGGTTTTTTCACGAAATCGTACAGTGCTCCTTTGGGATACTGTATTTACGCGGGTGGAGCCGCAGGCAACAGCTAGTCGTTTATAATTATTTAGTAGGTACCTGGGTGACCTAGCTTTGCTCCGAGTTCGCATTGAAATAAATAAAAAAATTAAAAAAAATATTTACCTATCTGACCTCCCGGTAAAATTTTCAAAAATTCAGAATTAGGTGGGTTTGAATCCCTTCAAACCCACCTAATTCCGAATTTTTGAAAAATTACATACAAACCAAACTACCAATCGGACTGGTATATTAGAGACGAAATTATCGATAGATTGTTGCACGACGAAAGGAAAAACATAACTTAGCTAGATCTATTTTTTCCCCAAAACTCCCTGCGTCCTAAACTATACGTAGGTAACTTTTATTTCAACCGTTTTGGAGAAACCGATTATAAGTACCTAAGTACATTATACATAGATGTATTATATTCATTATTATTTTTAAGCAAAAAATTAAACCGACTTCCAAAGTAAATATACTTACACAAAATAGTATGAAATAAAACTTATTCTCTAAATAATTCCCTTTATAAATTCAGCTAAAATTTTAACTATTTTTCTGCTCAATCTTTTTAATTTTGAAATCGGTACCAGCTCAAACAGTATCCTACAATATTTTATAGAACTCAAGTTAAAATTTGCTGGTACCGACTTCAAACTTCAGACTTCGTGTCGGTGTAATATACTATACTATGAGAAGTACCATCATAATGTGATGATGTATGGTGTGATGATGGTGGTGATTACTCTAATTTACATAATGGTATATGCTCGCAGTACTTTAAATAACGCCGAAATCCCCATACATGTATCTATAAGGAGTCAGGAGTTATGTTCTGTACTTAAGGATTCAGGGTATATCTTGGAGCTAAATCTTACTTTTTGGTAGCATAATATACTTCAGAAAAACCGGAAATCACCTTATGTGTCCATATAAATTTCGAGGAGTTCCCTCGATTCCTAATGGATCCCATCATCAAATCACCACTTTTGTAAAATCGGGACCAACCTCGGATTAATTTTGAAAATCAGTCTACAGACGGCGGAGTAATCGTTGAACTTACAAAAAAACACACACATAGAGCCGAACGTATAACCGCCTCTTTTTTGGATGTCGGTTAAAAAGAAGATATTATACCTATACAAGATTGTCTCGTTTAAAGTAGGTATAATATAAGATAATCGTAATCTCGGAAACGGCTGCTGGCTGCAAGTATTTCTATGAATAGTAGATATGTAGGGAGTTTTGGGGGAGATAAATCGATCTAGCTAGGTCTTATCCCTGGCAAACTGCGCATTTTAAGTTGTTAAGTATGTTATTTCTTTTGTCATGAAACAATATAAATATACGTATTAACTACTTAATATCAATAAGTAGCTGTCTCGATTCACGTTGTTCTGTCTTAGATAGGAACTAAAATGATGAATTAACTACAACTACAATGCAACCTATGTCCAAGCCCTACACCTACACCTACTCCTACAACCTACACCTTTTCCAATATTTCTCACCCTTTCAACCTTCCCTGAACTTCCACTTTCTTCCTGAACTTCCAATTTCAAGACCAAAATTAGCCAAATCGGTCCAGCCGTCGCGTTCTCAAGTTTTAGCGCGACATTGGAATTGCAATCCATTTTTATATACATAATACCACGTTTTATAATAATAATATCTATGGATGCTTCACACCACGTCAGTCTGGCCCCGTGGTAAGTATCCGAAGAACTTTTGTTTACTATTTAATACTTTTTATACTACCTATACTTATATTTAACATTTTTATTATATTATACACATATTTAATACACATCCATGACCCAGGAACACAGAAAACTTTTTTGTTCCCTGGCGGGATTCGAACCCGCGACCTCCGGCTAAAGCACCACTGCGCTAACTACTAAGCCAAGGAGATCGTCGAATTTATGTCACGTCCCTCGGGAGTGGACTAATGGTATCCTATGTCCGTGGTTTGGTTCTAAGCCCCACCAATTTTCAGCCAAATAGATTTCGACTCTAATATGTCAGTCCGATTGGCAGTTTGGATGCGTAAATAGTAAATATCTGTGTTCCTAATTTTTCCGGAAATACGGAATAGGTTCGAAGTTAACGACTTACGAACCCCGGTAAAATATTTTTTGTGATTACTTTATGTCCTTTAAATCTACTAGAGCTCCGAGCAAAGCAGGTAACGCAGGCGTACTCTTATTTATTCGATAGATAACAACCTCTGTGGTCTAGTGGTCAGAGCATTGGCACTAGAGTCGGAGGTCGTGGGTTCGATTCCCGCATTGGAACAACAAAAAATGTTGTTTCCAAGTTTGGTTAGGACAATGCAGGCTAATCACCTTGTGGCGGACCAATCAGCGCAAAGTCCTGAATCGCGCTATCGAAGTTTCTGAGCTCGGAAAGTATATATACGACAGCTGAAATGATTACAAGTGGGCTTCGGCCTGACTGAGCATACCTACCACCTCGCTCGGTCGGAGATCTCCCTTTGGGGCCTGCCACCACATATCCCACAACCTGATTGTCTGACAAGAGAGATGATCCATGCGTCGGATGGGCATGTAAAAAGTCGGTCCTGCGCCTGATCTCTCGCCAGTCGTGTCGGTTATCCGTCCCACTGGATTATGAGAGTAAAGGAAGCAGGGCCGAATATAAGTGCCGCCCTGGGCACGGAAGAAAATGTAAATAATATCAGTGTAAATTTACTTAAAATTGTAGTTTTTGTCTTATTTCTTACGAATTCATCAATACATCTGCAATCAACTATAGTTATTCTAACTAGGGGCCATCCACATATTACGTCACGCAAAATTTCTACTTTTTGAAACACCCCCTCCCCCCATGTCACGCTTTTTAGTATCCCTGTACCTGTATTTAACATGTACTGTACATTTAGTATAACTCCCCCCCTCCCCCATCCGCTGTGACGTAATATGTGGATGGACCCCTATGATTGATTTTATTGATAGCGATTGATAGCGACGGTGAAAAGGAAGTAGGGCATAAGCGACATTTTGGGCAAAAATGAGTTATATATGCCATCCTACGTAAAATTTTCTGCTCTTTCGAATGCGCTTACTCCCATGGCTCTACGATGACTTTTTTGTCGTTTCTACCCTAGCAAAAAATAATAATTTCTTAGTATTACTTTTCGTAACCGACAAACATTCAGGTCATTTTTGCTATAAAGTTGCTTGTACCCCTACAAAAATGATTTAATTTTGTATTTCTTGTCGGTAATGCTTTTTTACTTCACAAGGATGCCAGGTTTTCGGTTGGTTAAGCCTTTTAAACTATTCCCTCAAAAAGTACAAACGTTGTTTATCGCCTACTACCATTTCGTAATTTAACATAGCTATGGTGCTTATCCCTTATATACAAAATTCATTTTCATATTAGTCTGTCGGTTATACCCTATTACCAATCAGTACTTTATGACAGCTATGTAGGTTATGCCCTATTACCTAAATTTATTTCAATATCACACTGTTGGTTATATGTTACTTCCGTTTACAATATGAATACAGTTTTGTCGCTAATACCTTTTTACTTAAATTAAATTAGATATCATGGTGTCGATTACAACCTACTTCCACATTCTTCAATCATACTCATACGTACAATTTTTTCGTATATTGATTTTTAAGTTATCGACTAGCTGCAGTATTATTATTTCCAAAAATGATTAGCAGGTTGATACTGACCCACTATTTTTAAGCAGCTTTGATTTTTTTTATTAAAATATATTATCAAAAATGTATTTTTATTTAAAAGTATCCTACTACCAACTGTCATCTTTTAAATCAACCATTTAGTGTAAATTTGAATAACTTGAACTGGTAGGGTATATTGAAACAGGGTCCTAAGACTTAGGATCCTTAGTCTTTTTCTATGAAAATTAACTCCATAATACTTATAAGGTACTTTACCCTATTTTACGAGTTATGTACAATAACAGTGTAGTGTAATACTCGTTTTAGCTCTTATCCTTATGAAGGATTGTGTTGGTTGCGCTAATTCATTATTTTTTGGGTGTCTTTTCATCAGGCCCGCCGCTAGCTGTTTCGTCGCCCGCGTGCAATAGCGATTATGCCGCCCTACGATTACTTAATTACTCTGAGTTTTGTCAAAAAAAGTTAACAACATAACGAAGATAAAACATTTATTTCAAAAATTATATAGCTACTCACGTGCGTAGCCAGATTTTAGTTTCAGGGGGGGGGGGACATAAAACGACTACAATTACCTATCTACACTAATATTATAAAGAGGAAAACTTTGTTTGTATGTTTGTTTGTTTGTTTGTTTGTAATGAATAGGCTCAAAAAGTACTGGACCGATTTCAAAAATTCTTTCACCATTCGAAAGCTACATTATCCACGAGTAACATAGGCTAAATTTTATTTTGGAAAAAAATAGGGTTCCGTAAGATATTTGGGTTTTTCGGACACAAGGTGTAAAAAACCAACCGGAAAAGATACTTACTTTGCGTACGCTGCCTAAACTATAAAAGATAGAACCATAAAATGTTCTAATTAATTGTAGGTCTTATAAATATCTACAAAAAAGTCCGCGACACACTATACCTATCTATGTCGAGTGAGGCACAACAACCATTTTTTTATTTAGAAATCTTGAATTTTTTTGGACTATATTTAAACGCGTTTATTTTACTCATGCTATTAATCCTTATCAAAATAAATTATTGCATCACTAAGTATAGTTTATGTAGATAATATTTGGTCTTTGAATGATTAAAATTGGATGTTTGGTTTTGAAGTTATGGCGAAATTAAAATATTACGATTTCTGCTGCACGGCCCGTTGCGAAGTGGGTGTCACCAAGGCGGGGGGTGCGCGTACGGAGTTTAGATTATTGGGTAATTTTTTTGTTTTGTGTTCGTTGTAACTATAATGGATAGTTACTTGAATACCTATTTATTTAGTGTTTGTTGTATTGTTAGTCCTGAAGAGTATAGGTATTTCATACGATAAAAGTATACCCACCTACTTATTTCATTGAATTTTAGTAGGTACCTATATTAATTTGTTTCTGTTTGTTTTGAACTTTTGACTAAATTTTGCCCGTTTGGTAGAGGTTTAAAGACATTCTGTAGTATTGGTGTCAGTATTGTACCCGTGCGAAGCCGGGGCGGGTCGCTAGTATTAAATAATCAGGGCCGTCTTTAACTTATTAGAGGCCCTATACACATAAGAATTTTTTCGTTTTTACCTGTTTAAGCTTTATACCCTGAAAGACTGTGTAAGTAATTCGGAAAAATACAAATATTTATAGTCTAAAACTAAACGTCGATACTAAAACCAAAAACGAGCGAGCGAACCCATCGAGCAAATTTTTTCCTATAAATCGATCGGCTAAAACAGAACATCGCTACTAAATAGTATAATATGTTCTTTATGTTAAACGCGAGCGAGCGAAGCGAGCGAACAAAATTTTTTCCTGTTTAATAGGTAAATCTATTCAAATTTTAAGCCCTAAAAGACTGTGAAAATAAGATAATTTTATAATTTACTTAAAATAAAGTAAAATTAGTGTAATTTCTGATGTTGCAAAATAGATGACAAATAACTTATTACGTTAGGTTTGTCATAATTATAATACCTATTTCATACTTTTTTTTCGTAGTACAATAACAATGACTATTCGTGCCGAAAAGTTATCTAGATGCAAAATAACAATGACTGTTCGTGCCGAAAAGTTATGTAGAATTAACGTTTGTAAGTAGGTAATGTACTGTATACTTACAAAAAACCTAAATATGAGGGCGGCAAGACCTAAGTAAGGGGGCGGCAAAATTGTCATCCGCCCCCGGCGGCAGACATCCACGCTACGCCTATTCGCTCCGTGCACGACTTCAGCGCCACCTAGCGTTCGCAACTTTGTTGGCTCTGACCGTTCTGATTTTTTAAAATTTTTTGGCGGCAGTGTGATAAAATATTAAAACAATAATTTTCCTAAAGAGTTTTTAGCATGACCTATCAGCATGGAAATTTGCAAGTTTCTATCTCATATAGTTTAAAAATGCTAGGGGTGGGACCAACTTACAACTACTTTGGAGGCCGATTACTCGAAATGGTCAACTTTATAAAAAAGTAGCGTATGAAACCATGCCTTTATTTTAAAAGACCTATTCTACGATACCCCACACGATGGGGTAGAGTGAAAAAATATTTTTCATCCCCACTTCACATGTATGGAGAGCCACCCCTAAAATATAAAATTATTATTTTCTTATGATCCCGAAACCGTGACCTATATACAATCTATAACTGTACCAAATTTCATCAGTTTATATTCATAATTACAGGAGCTAGAGGTGCGGACAGACAGACAGACGGACAGAGCGAAACTTTAAGGGTTCCTTAAGTATTACGGAACCCTAAAAATACTATTGTATTATTAATGTAAACTTCAAAATTACTGTGATTTGGGTGGACAGTGTTGTGTAATCATTTTTGGGCATTCAAATTAGGTATGGTAGCTAGGTAGGTAGGTAAAATGTGTAGGTATGTAAAATCTATTCAAAAGTGTGTTTTATTTTGATTATATCTGGATTTGCTTACTTTTTTTTTAATTGTAGTTTTACTGTAAAACAAGAAGATAAAGCTACTTTAATGGTTTTATTAAATATAATAATAAATTTAATTTAATTAAATTTTAGTAATAAATTAAATATTGTTTTCAGATCAAAATAAGTATTATTTTAAAGACCGGGTTTGTGAGTATCACTCAATATAAAATTTCAACCACAAACCGTTTGTAAAGGAAAATTGTTGGTATCTGCTGGACAGGTCCGAGATGTAGCGGAATTAAGAACAAAACAAGGACAGAGTTCTATACTTCAAGCCCGCATTATCAGACAAACATCTGTTACTTTGATACATAGATATATAATATTAAAACCTTAAAAAACGCTTTTAGAATTTTAGAAAATTAAAGATTGCTTCGGCATTGACAGATGACAGAGCCTACATAATTTCTACTTTTTGCCACCATGAGCGCTGCGATCGATTATGATACCCCCCACCTAGTACTTCGCACCCAGCGAATACTGGACTTCGAATGCATACAAGTAAGGAAGCTCACATACAGCCGGAATGTCTTAGATCTGAATTCAGTTAGTGAATAAACACTTTTTTTTATGCGTCTCATAATTTAAGAAAACTGCATAGAGAAAAATCCATTCAGAATTTGTATTTTCAGAATGTTTGTGGGAGGCCAAAGGGGATTCCCTAACTTCGCCATCCTGTTTTTCATAGGATTAAAATATAATATGGAGGTGGTTTTCAAAGAATTATACATAGCGTTTGGTATTGCATCTCAGTTTTAACGGATGCCAATAGATGGCGGTGTTAACGTCATTCGGTCGGATTTTTTTCCAAACTATAATGATTGTACGTATTTTCTTAAGGTGGGGTAGGTATTATGACAATGACTTGAATTAGGTAATACGTGATGAGTCGCTCGATTTGCCGCCCTCCTGGGCGTGCCGCCCTTGTGCGGTACACGCTTTGCACGCCCGCTTACGGCGGCCCTGCTTTTCATCCATATTTCTATAGACTCATGCAGTACCAAATGTTGATTATCCTTCTTTACCTTTTCTTTCAAGTGACATTGTATGTAACTAATGTCTTATTTCCTGGTATTATTTTGAAAGCCGACTGTTAGTTGTGCTCTATTATCTTTTATACAACCGCTGTGAAAGGTACCATATCCTTCTTTTCCTATAACACCTATTGAACTGTCTAGTCTCTTATACGTTTTTACCTCGCGATGTGAGAAATCGGTATGTCGCTTAGGCTACTTATCCTTTAATATCTAATTTTGTCATTTGTATCTTATGCCATATTTTCTCATTGGAAACTAAAAAGCTATTGTTATAAGCGACAAAAACTTCTTTAAATAGTGTGAAATCATTGAAACTAAAAATACCAATAATTGCTCCATTTTTTTCTGATTTCATAAATGTTTTAGTTTTCACGATATCTTAATAAATGACAAAAATACATTAGTTTTTCTAAAAATAAAAACTTTGAACGGCTCTCCTGAACATTTAACTTTTTGTCGTTTATACCCTATTTCCTTTTAACCGTCGATAGGTACTTCAATAATATAAAAAATATTTGTTTTCGTTCTAAGAATTAAAAAGGACCATACAAAAAATTATATGCGCAGTGTCCCCCATCCATCAACAGATTTCAAACATATCTCAGTTAATAGCTCTTACCACGCTGATAATAATTATTTAGTATGTCGACTATCATCAGGAGTGGGGTTTAACGTTACCGTTATAAGAATTAATTATTAATATATTGTGCTATGTTGATAATAGGCAATCGGACAAATTTTTTTTTATTGCATAAATGAATAGTACTCTTAAATATGAGTAACTTCTCAGAAGAAACCGTATATCAAAAGTCAATATTTTCAAAGGTACAGCGATTTGTATAAAAAATTTCGCGAGCCTCCTAAAAACGCTCCATACTAAAATCGATATACACATGACGTCACTTGAATATGAAGTAGTATGAAGTAGTATATGAAGTATATGGCCGCAGCTTAGATCATTTAATACAGGATCAGGCACGCGGGGAAATTTTCAAACAAAACTTTCTGCCGATTTTGGTGCGGGGAGGGTAACTCCCACAATGAAAACAAAATCACACATTCACAAAAATATTGTAATCGTTACAAACTCACACATTTATAAAACTGCAACACTAGCTTATTTATTTCACACAAATAAGACTCGCGCTAATATAACAGTGTAGCGTACGTACTAATACACTGGCATGCTAAGTGATGTTACCAATACAAATTATATCGATATATTGTCGATATGAATTTGTATTGGTCACATCTTCGTTATTTGAAAATAATGTATTTTGTTGAAATAAAACCATTCCGAATAATTCCGATATACATATTAATATATTATATTATACGTAAAAGTTATGGCAGCAATAAAAAACTTCACATAGGTACGTAAGTAGTAAATACAGTCTATTCACGTTAAGTTTGCAGTGAGTCGTCAGTACAATTTGACGATGTTAAACTGGCTTACCTTTATTGTCAAACGTGAACACGAGCTAAGCGTCATTGCTTTCTAAAGACATTTGCACTGATGACTCACTGCAAACTTAACGCGTACCTATAGGGTGTATTTACCTACCACTTATGTATGTGAAGCTTTTTAAAACCGCCATAGCTTCTACGTGACTATAGAATGCACATACGCACATACTCACATACGCTAATACATAACACATACGTAGATATTATTATGAACACTAAACATACAACTCTCCTTTTTTGCAAACATCAAAGCAAAGAATGACCTAATCTAACCAAGAATATATCAGGACACGTCTAAGGAGGGTTCCGTAACTATAAACATGTAATATTTTTTCAAATTAAGTACTTCAAAAGTTACTGTCTGATTTGGTTCAAAATAATTTTCCTAAAGAGTTATTAGCATAATAATCTATCAGCATAGAAAATTGTAAGTTTCTAAGTCTTATAGTTTAGAAATGCTAGGGAAGACCAACTTATAAATCACTTTGGAGGCCGATTACTCGAAATGGTTGACTTTATAAAAAAAATATGTATGAAACCTTGCCTTCATTTTAAAATACCTATTAAACGATACCCCACATGATGGGATAGAAAGAAAAAAAAATCATCCCCACTTCACATGCATGGAGAGCCACACCTAGAATATCTTATACTTGGAAACGGCTCAACGATTTCGCTGAAATTTGGTATATGGGGGTTTTCGGGGGTACACAATCGATCTAGATTAGTCTTATGTTTGGGAAAATGCGTGTTCGTGTTTTAATGCGTTTTTCTTTCCACGCAGAATATGGTCGCTAATTTCGTCCTGCCGGCCACTGTCCGTTTGGTCCAGCGGGTTAAGACGCGCATGGCAAGAAACGAGTGTTACGGGTTCGAAACCTGCTCAGTGCCTTACTTTTGTTTTTTTATATGTTCAAGTATATAATTATATTATTATATTTTTTTATTTTTTATAGTTTTTAGACAAGTTTAAAAAAAATTTAGTTAATGTTTCAGATCAAACACCTGATCTACACAGAAATCTATTGTAAATAATAATAATTGTCAGTTCACATTTTACTTTTTAAGTTTACTGTTTATGTAGATTATCACCTAAACACCACCATATTACAATAAATAGTCGCCCAGGTACTAAAATTATTATTATTTTATGATGCCAAATCCGAGATCTATACACAATCTATGATCTAGCTACATAATACTAATCTGTGATCTATGACTGTACCAAATTTCATCCATTTATATTCATAATTAGGCTAACGGTAGAAACGCGGACAGACAGACGGACAGAGCGAAACTATAAGGGTTCCTCAAGTAAACCCAAGGAACCCTAAAAATGACTTGCGCTTCAAAAAAGGAAAACTAATAACTTGTGTCCAGTTAGTTAGTTAGAAAGAACTACAAATAATGATTAAGTGAGTTAGATTATGAAAGCAGAAATATTGATTTACGAATGAACACTTCAAAAACAAAAGTAGCGACAAATAGTGTAAAAAACGACATATACGTAAACAATACACAAATTCGATACGTGGACAGCTATAAATACCTCGGAAAACAAATATCCTTTGAGAAGACGCGCCACGAAGATGAATTAGAACGCCGTATTAATATGATTTGGAGAAAGTACTGGAGTTTCAAAGAAATTTTAAAAGCCAAATTCCCTATGAAACTCAAAAAGAAGGTAATGGACTCCTGCTTATTGCCATGCCTGTTTTATGTGGAGCACAAACGTGGCTATTTCAAGAAAAAACAAAAAAGAAATGGAGATGGCTGGCCACGTTGCCCGTGTGACAGACAAAGAGAGTCACCAAGTGGAAAGGCCCAGGTGGAAAGAGAAGCAAAGGAAGACCTAAGGATAGATGGGTCGACGAAATCATAAACATAACGGGCGAGGAATGGATGACAAAGACAACATACCGAAAACAATGGGAAAAGTTGGAGGAGGCCTTTATCCGGAGAGGAGCCATGCCGAAAAAAAAAACTAATACATAAGAAACATTTTATAAGTAATTCAATATGTACCGACTAATTTTAAAATAAAATTTTCTTAGCTTGTAAAACATTAAAAACTAAAAAAAAACTATGTAAAGCATGGAAATAAAGGGCTATATTATTAAATCGTTAACCGCAATTTACCTTTCATTCAATGAAGTCAAATATAAAAAAAAAAAACATTTAATTTCATAAATATAAACCTTATGCATAAACCGTGAACCATTATTTTTTATTACAAGTTTGTACGGAACCCTAGGTGTGCGAGTCCGACTCGCACTTGACCGGTTTTTAAGGGGGGGGGGGGGGGGGGCGCTCATTCGGCTTTGCCGCCCCGGGCCCCTGACGGGCATAGTCCGCCACTGGTGCGCAGTACACAATATCACTCTCTCTCTTCCTTTCAGTGGTGGATTTACACTAGGGGCAGTCGGGGCTAGTGCTCAGGGTGGCAAATTTTGTAGGGCGGCATAATTTGGAAAGTGAAAGAAATAATTTCTAGAACACTACATTATTTTTTTACAATAGGCAAGCGGACTGATTTTTTTTTATTACATAGATGAATAGTACTCTTAAATATGAGTAACTTCTCAGAAGAAACCGTATATCAAAAGTCAATATTTTCAAAGGTACAGCGATTTGTATACAAAATTTCTTCGAGTCTTTATACCAAAAAAAAATTTTTTTTTTTTGCGAAATTGGTAAACAAAACCTACATCATTAGTTTACTCACATCATATACAAAAACATTCATTATGGTAAGTATGAACTTAAACGCACAAATATCGGAGATATTTACAAATATATTCCTGCGGCCCTTAGATCATTTAATACGGGATACGCCTTACATGAGATTTCCCCTCTGCCGAGGTATAAGATTTTTGAATCTAATGCGTTCATAAAAACTATTTGCGTAATCGATTTTAACCATTATGTGCATCGGTATAGCATCGAAAGGACGTCCGCAATGCTCCGCTAAAAATGCCGATTTGTGCTCTTATGTCCTGTAAAAACAAGTCCAACACGTCGAATCTTAAAAAAGATGGAATGACCTTTCATTTGTGAGTATTTTTTAATTTAATTATTGTATATTTCTATTTAAATGTAATTTCGTAAAAATTGACGATGTATCGAATAGCGGTGTAAACGAGACAAAAAATCGGAGAACATTCGATGATGACGTAGGCGCACTCCCCACGAGACTATTGTTGTTAGATATAGAATTTTAGTCTTTATTTCTTTATTAGTCTTTATTAGTCTTTATTATAAAGCAAATAATACTTGATTCTTACAATCGGCCATACTGACAAAAAGTTTGACCTCAAACTTATTACAACTAAACTTAAAAATAAACATGCAAAATAAAGTAAAAAAAAATATATATTAAATTTAAAACAAAAAAAAACAATCATAATAAATAGACATTTTGACTTTCCAATTATATGCATAACAATAGATTGTATTAATTTATATAATAATATTATAAAATAAAACACAAATAAACTCATTTAATTAAAATACTGAAATTTTCTTGCTGTTTTAAGATTTAAAATTTTCTAGCTTTATACAAATATTAATTTAATATAACTTGGAAAATTCATCAAGCTTTATACCTAGGTAGATAGGAATTTTCATCAAGTCTACCTGATAACAAATAAAAAGACAGTAACTTGGAAAATTCATCAAGTCTATGTATTTTATTAAGTGGATTGGAAAGTTCATCAAGTCCACCTAATTAATTAATGGCATGTTTAAAAAAATATATAAAAACAATGACTTGGAAAGTTCTTCAAGTCTTAACTCATTAAACGGTTGAACTCATTAAACGGTTGAAAACTTGAGATACAAAAATAATTCTCGAAATCAATTTGTAACTTTAGTTACAAAGTTACTTATAACAATATTATATTGTTTTAGTCTATTTTGATTCTAATTATACTTAAATCATTTGTTATTCTTCTTCACTATCCGAACTAGATATTTTATTAATATGTATATTTACCCATGGTTTTATTTGATCAACTGCCCAAATGTTACAGTATTTGTGTTTTCCTAACTCTGTACCCGGTATACTAGATACTTCATATCTGTCATTGTCTAGAATATTTGTTATTTTATAAGGGCCAGAGAATTTAGGTAAAAGTTTTTTACTTTGGCCTTCTTTCGACGATATTTGTTTTTTTTATTTTAACTAAATCACCAATTTTATAAATAGTAGGACTTGTTCTATTCTTATCAAAACGTTCTTTCTGACTGATTTGATCTTTTTCAATATGTTCTGTTATTTCTGATCTAATATCATCAATGTTTTGGTTAAGGTCACGCGATTCTAAAAAGAGATCACTAAATACATTTTCATTAGCGTGATTTAAGGTTCGACCGAATAAGGCCTCAGAAGGGGTTTTGCCAATGCCTTTATTCAAGGTATTATTCAATCCCCATTGGATTCTGCCTAGTTCTTGATCCCATTTAGTTTCACCAAGCTTATCAGTATAAGATGCTAACGAACCTAAGACCGTTAGGTTATACCTCTCAACCTGACCATTTGACCGAGGAGAGGAAACTGCGTTTAAAATATGCTTTATTTTAGAATCGATACAAAATTTTTCAAATTCTTTAGATGTAAACGTAGTTCCTCTATCGGAGATGAGCCTAGTTGGAAAACCAAATGTAGAAAAAACATCAGCTAAAGCTTTAACGGTACCAGAGGTTTTTAAATTTCTTAGAGGCTTTATGATGCAAAATTTAGTGTAACCGTCTACAATTAAAAGTAAATACATATTACCTCGAGTACTTTTCACAAATGGCCCAAGATGGTCAATGTGTACCGTATGAAAAGGGATATCTGGTTTCGGTATGGGATGTAAAAATCCTTCCTTCTTGCCATTTTGGTCTTTAGCGTAAGCACAATTAATGCAAGATTTAACATATTTGGCCACAAATTTTTTCATTTTTGGAAACCAGAAATCTCTTTTTATCCGAGCTAAGGTCTTTTCCACTGAAAAATGTCCAACATCGTCATGGTTTAAACGTAATATTTGAAATCTAGCTCCTTTAGGTACAACCCATTTTAACTCATTCTCTCCTATTTTTCTAAATAATTTATTATCCTTAATTAAAAAGTTTTGCTTTATGTCTACTAATTCATTATATTGAGGATCTTCTAATACTTGACGTATATGACAAATTTTGGGGTCTGTTAATTGTAAACTTAATAACCAATCATTCTGTGTAATAGCTAACGCGCGAAGTATTTCAGGTTCAATATCCTGAGATACCAAGTCCACCGGATTGCGGCTGAGCGCATCTACGTGCAACATATTACTATTAGGTCGATAAATAATATTACAATCGTATTCCTGCAGTGCTAGCCACCATCGAGCTATTCTGGGTAAAATATCACGCTTCGAAAAGGTTGCACGTAAGGCATTGCAGTCAGTCACAATGGTAAACTTGGTTCCCAATAGATACACCCTAAATCTATTTAATGATGTTATGACCGCTAAAGTTTCCAAATCATATGCATGGAATTTTTGTTCGTCAATAGTAGTTTTCCTACTATAAAAAGCAATCGGTTTGAGTGGAGATATTTCAGACTCTTTCTGTAAAAGTATTCCAGCCAAACCAATTTTACTTGCATCTGTATGCAATTCAGTAATATGTTTTGGGTCATATAAAGCTAAAACCGGCCTTTCAACTAATTTTTCTTTCAAAGTATTGAAAGACTGAATTTGGTCATCGCTCCATCTCCAAATTTGGTGTTTCTTTGTTAAATCTGTCAAAGGACGTGCAATAAGCGAAAAATCTTTTATAAAGCGACGAAAATAACTTGCCAGCCCTACAAATTGTCTAACTTCATGGACATTTGTAGGACTGGGAAATTTTTTAACTGCTTCTATTTTAGTTTTACCTGGCTTAATACCTTCATGTGAGATTTCAAAACCTAAATAATCTATATTAGTTTGAAAGAAGTTACATTTTTTAATGTTTAACGTAAGATTCGCTTCATTTAATAATTTAAAAGTATTTTCTAATTTTTCAATACCTTCATTAAAATTTTTAGATACTATAATAATATCATCCATATATGCTAGTGCTGGTTTATCATTTACATCAAATGAATTAAGCTTCAAAGCCTTATTAATCGTCCTCTGAAAAACTGCTGGAGCGTTGACCAAACCAAAAGGCATTCTCTTAAATTGATACAGACCATCGGGTGTAATAAATGCTGTTAAATATCTACAATTTGGAGTAATAGGTATTTGATAGTAGCCACTAGTTAGGTCAAGATTGGTAAAATATTTGCTACCACTTAATGAATCTAACTGATCTTCAATACGGGGTAATGGAAAATGATCCTTAACTGTGCGGCTATTCAAAGCCCTATAATCAACACACAGACGTTGGCCACCTGTTTTCTTCGATACAAGCAAAATTGGGCTCGCATAAGAAGAGGAAGATTCTTCAATTATTTCGTTTTGCAATAGTTCACCTATCATGTTTCGAACGGTTTCCCTATCTTTATAGCTCAATCTATAAGGTCTATAAGCAACAGGCGTATGATCCGATAATTTTAAGTCCATCTCAGTTAAATTAGTACACCCTAGTTCAGAAAGGTTTTGGGCAAAAGTACTACGATAAGCTTTAATCAACTTAACTATTGCATCTCTTTCGTGTGGGGAAAGTTCTTTATTTATGTTTATTTCTTTATAATTGATTTCTTCAAAATTAGTTCGAGCTTGCAGACACATTTTATTCTCAAAATTGCGACTTTCAATTTTTTCGGCCCTAACTAAAAGCATATTAGATTTAAAGCGAAGAGAAGTAGATGGGGTGATCAGAAATATTGAAATTTTACCTTCCTTTATTGAATAAACGCCTTCTTGTATCCAATACTCTATCCCAGAAAAATTTCTGTAACTGTTTCGAATAAAAACTGTTCCATTTAGTAAATCTTCTGTAAAACAAGACACTAGACCTACTTTATTAATTTCCGCAGATTCGTAGGTTAGTAGTTTAATTAAAGAATCTTCATTTTCAATGTCTGGAAACGTATAACTTCTATTTAGAATATCGAGTGAATCTTTTGTTTTAATTACTAATATGTGTGGCAATTCCGTAAAATTTTGTCCTATTAAAAATGGTACATGTAGTTGTAAAGGTGGAACTACGTATGCACTAATCAAAGAATCAACCTTGTCAACAGACAGCCTAAGTTCAGTTTTACCTATTGGAACTATAGTACCATTACCAATTCCTTTAATTATAGGCATGTTTTCATACTTAACAATAAGTCCATACTCATCCACTAGTGCTTTGCTAATTAAAGAACAATCGCTTCCAAAATCAATGAAAGCGGTGATTAAATTGGAATTATTATTAATTGATACTAATTTATAAAATTTTGAATTACAATAATTGTCAGATGAATCAATATTCATTACACGTTTTTCTAAATTTGTTTTGGGTTTATTTTTAAAACAATCTTCTTTTTTGTGACCAAATTTTTGACAAGATTCGCATTTTATTATAGGTTGATTACATTGATTTACTCTGTGGCCGTGCTTTTTACAATTATAACAGAATAATGCTCTACATTGCTTTAAAGTGTGCCCTACCTTTTTGCAAAAACTGCAAGTAATTTCATTATTAGAATTTAAAGAGTGTTTTATTTTATTGTTTTTAGTTTCATACCGTTCATTACAAATATCTTTTAGAAAACAAAGCAAATCTTCGGGTTCGGTGAACCTTCCTGACGATGCACTAGCTTTAATTGTTCTGTCATCTAATCCATGTATTATGCAGTCGACCGCCTTTTTACCTACTATTTCGCAGGCGTTTAAGAGTAGAGTTTTATCATAATAGTAATTATCCAACGATTCTCCTGCTTTAAACCGCCTATCTAACATTTCAGTTAAAATATTACCGTAATTAGAATCTGAAGGAAATGCTTTCTTCAGACATTCCTGCCATTGAGGCCAAGTTCGGTTCACCGAGCATAAGCCCTCGTACCATTTTTTAGCATGGCCTGCTAACCGAGGTAATGCAAAATGTGGTATTTGTTGCTCAGTCCAACTGTAGATCTGAGCACATTCATTGACCTTTGCAATCCAGTTTTCTATTCTATGATTTCTTACGGTAGGATCAAACTCTGGTATCATATTTTTATCGAAATGTAGCCGGTGCGAATTTTCGGATTTTAAGAAGTTATTCATAAAGTTTAATAATACCGATAAATTCTCATTTGAGCCTAGGTTATTTATAGTGTTTGCCATACCCCCAATATCCGCGCTGTCACGTCGAGACGGTCCGTAAACCTTGTTGCCAGATACACCTGGTAACCGGCCAGATGAACAGGGTTGTGGAGAGATAGATCGACGCCGTGGTGATCCCGGACTTCTGTACCTCGACCTTTCACGATGACAAGGAGGACTGCGGAGCTCGCGGCGACATGTAGACCGACGTCCGGAACGTGAACGTGGTTGTCTTGCAGACCCACTTTGTAGTATCGGACTACGGCTTCTATCCGATGCCCGGCTTGATCTAAACCGACTGTACCGTGATCGGCTACGTCTGCTAGTATGGGATCGCCTGTCGTTCGTTCTCTCCCGTTGGCGACTACCTCGTTCAATCGATAATGGTCTTAAAATGTTCTCGTTCATACTTGATTTCGTGGAGCGTGAAAATCCTTATGCCACTTCTGATATTAACTATCAGAAGGTTTTCGGTGATAAAAACACTTTATGTTCACAATAGTATATTCCTTTATTAATTCACAGTAGGTACCAATATAGTCACAACTATTTCAACTTAATATTGACGACTGACTCGACATATTGGCGACACTGGGCTTTTATACCATAATCAGTGGCGCCAATTTTACCGGAAGTTACCAAAAAGAATAAATTATTCTAATACAAAAATATTAATTATAATACAAAAATAATGAAAATGATTATCCAATTATTTAGTAATTTATAATCCATTAAATCAACAATTACAAAATATTTAAACAAAATAATTAATAATTATGCTATACCGGATGTACCGGATGTATCCTCAGATATTTACGAATATTATAAAGCAAATAATACTTGATTCTTACAAAACTAAGTGATAATATATAATATAAAATAGTGTGGTGTATTTTTTTAACCGACTTCCCAAAAAAGGAGGCGGTTATACGTTCGGCTGTATATATTTTTTTTTTATTTTTATTTTTTTTATATGTTCAACGATTACTCCGCCGCCTGTGGACCGATTTTCAAAATTTTTTCTGTGATGTATAGGGTGTAATCCCAAATTGGTCCTTTTGATATCAAAGTGGTGACCTGATGATGGGATCCATGAGGAATCGAGGGAACTCCTCGAAATTTATATGGACACATATGGTGATTTTGACTTTTTCTGAAGTAGTTCAAGCATATGCTACCAAAAAGTAAGATTTTGCTCCAAGGTATACTCTGGATCCAAAAGTACAGAATATAACTCCTGACTCCTTATAGATACATGTTTGGGAATTTCGGCGTTGTTTAAAGAACTGCAAGCATATGCCACCTTGTCAGTTAGAGTAATCATCATCATCATCACCACTATCACACCATACGTCATCAGAATATGATGATATAAAAGGTATTTCTCATAGTATTTTACACTAACACGGAGATCATTGAACATTACTCTGCCGTTTATGGACCTATTTGCAAAATTATTTTGTTGTTGTAAAGGGTTTAATTCGAAATTAGTCCTTTAGTCACTAAAGTGGAAACCTGATGATGCGAGCCATGAGGAATCGAGGGAACTCCTCAAAATTTATATCCACACATATAGTGATTTTGACTTTTACTGAACTAACACAAGCATATACTACCATAAAAATAAGATATTGTACCAAGGTATACCCTGGATCTAAAAGCACTGTACAGAACTCCTCAGTCTTTAAAGATATGCGTTTGGAAATTTCGGCATTGTTTAAAGAACTGCAAGCATATGCCACTTTATAACTTACAGTAATCATCATCATCATCTTAATAGCAATACATAATGGAAGCTTGGCGAGTATTTAATTATACATTCGATCGTTTAGTTTAGACGTTCTTAAGACGTATTAATAATAACTTAACAAAATATATCACTAAAAAGGGTGAAATTATTATTTTTAAACAAAAAATTAAACCGACTTCCAAAGTAAAAATACACAAAAAAGTATGAAATAAAACTTAATCTCTAAATAATTCCCCTTTCAAATTCGGCAAAAATTTTTACTATTTCTCTACTCAATCTTATTAATTTTGAAGTCGGTACCAGCAAATATGAACGTAAGTTGTATAAAATATTGTAGAATATTGTTTGGGCTGGTGCCGAATTCAAAATTAAGAAGATTGAGTAGAGAAATAGTAAAAATTTTTGCCGAATTTGAAAGGGGAATTATTTAGAGATTAAGTTTTATTTCATACTTTTTTGTGTATTTTTACTTTGGAAGTCGGTTTATTATTAATTATAATTATTAATTAATAATTCCTGTATATTATAATGGAGTTACGGTTGTACATCATCACAAAAACATGTCACAAATTTTCAAATTTAACTTTGCTTTTTGGTTTTGGTGGGGAATTAGGTGGCCTTTTGCAAGGATACTTCTATGTACTTTTTTAATTGACCAGAAAACGGGCAGATTGATCGCCAGATGGAGAGCGATTATCGCCACCTATACATACTCGCCATACCATAATAGGAGGAGTCACAAGTACGATCCCGGTCTTAAAATCCGCAACTACTCCTTGAGTACCCGGAGACCGTGGTATTTATCTGGTCCAGGTGGACCGTTCGTGCCAAAGCATGGCTCTCCCACGTAAACGGACTGCTGTGCTCTGTTTTCTCCACATATTTAGCTCCATGCTGACAATCTGAGAGCTTTTTGGTGTTATCGTAACGTGTAAGCTAATAAATAATGTCCAATTGTTAACAAATAATAAATATATCTATTAAAATTTCCTATTTTTATTTATCATTCCACGTAGGTACCCCAACTCAAGGGAGAAATGCATAAAGACATAAAAAGTCTATACGTCTACTGTTTATATATTTACCAGCTGTATCCAAGGGAAAAGTATCCTATGTTTTAATCCAGAGCTTAAACTACAGCCATACCAAATTTCATTGAAATCTGGTCAATAGTTTTTGCGTGAAAGAGTAACAAACATCCATCCATACATCCAGCCATCCTCACGAACTTTCATGTTTATAATAGTAGTAGGATATAGAACTGACAAGTCGATCGGACGATAGCCTGCATAGTGTGTGGGTGTATAGTTCAAGAGACTAGCTTCCCCAACATACTTCTGTTTGTTGTAGACAATACTGCATAGATTCGTTTTTGTTCGACTGATAATAATTTATAAATCATGAAGGTGCATAGATCATTACGCATAAATCTTCCACTTTAATCATTCTATCTATTGGCTGCAAACTGCATTTAAATTCAAACTCAAACTCAAACTCAAAATTTTTATTTCCATGTAGGTTATAATATAACACTTATAGAATTGTCCTACATGATGCCTACCACCGGTTCGGAAACTAGCCCGGCGAGAAGAACCGGCGTAAGAAACTCGCACGGGGCCACCTTTTAGCAAAAAGATGGGAAAATTGTTCTTTTCAAAAAATATTTTACAATGTTGTAACTTAATCTATATAACATTAGTCATAAGTACATAGAACATACTTAAGTACATAAAAGCAGCCTTGCATGGGGCCATCTTATTCCCAAGGTGCGCAATCGTTAGTGAAATCACTGACTTTATAATAAGCTTTAGCACACAAACGTTCTTTAACAGCTTTTTTAAATTTATTAATGGAAAGATTTTGAACGTTTTCTGGGATTCTATTGTAAAGGCGTATACATTGACCTTTAAAAGATTTACTTACTTTACTAAGTCTGATCACTGGTATTTCTAACTTGTTCCTATTTCTAGTATTCCTACAATGTGTGTCACTTTTCTTTTTAAAATTCGTTAAATTCTTTCTGACATACAACACATTGTCCAAAATGTATTGAGAAGCAACGGTCAGAATACCTATTTCTTTAAATTTTTCTCTCAGAGATTCAAAACATGACATCTTATAAATAGAACGTATAGCTCGCTTCTGTAGCACAAATATTGTATTAATGTCCGCAGCGTTTCCCCAAAGAAGAATGCCATATGACATTATACTATGAAAATAACTAAAATAAACTAGCCGCGCTGTATCCTCATCGGTAATTTCTCTAATTTTTTTGACTGCATATGCTGCAGAACTGAGCTTATCTGCCAGATTTGCAATATGGGGACCCCACTGTAATTTACAATCTAGTGTTATTCCTAGAAATACAGTGGTGTCCACTAAGTTCATTTTCTCATCATTTAATAGTATATTGGTTTGTGCCTGCCTAACATTTGGGAGGCTAAACTTTAAACATTTCGTTTTATTTGAATTTAAAAGTAAATTATTAACATTAAACCAATGTACCATTTTTGAGAGAGCACTATTTACCTCGTCATAATTTGACTGTCGTCGCTTCACATTAAAAATTAGTGAAGTGTCATCGGCAAAGAGTACTATCTCATGCTTATCTTTAACTAGATAAGGAAGGTCATTTATATAGATGAGAAAAAGAAACGGGCCTAAAATTGACCCTTGTGGCACACCTAATTCTATTTTGGTCCCAGTAGACCTTGTAGAATTAACTTCTACTCTCTGCGTTCTATTTTTAAGATAAGAATCTAAAAGTTTAAGTGCCGTGTCCCTTATACCATAATGGTATAATTTTTTGACTAACGTAGCATGCTCGACACAGTCGAAAGCCTTGGATAGATCACAAAAGACACCATTCATTTAATAGTTTAAAAGATCTAAGCAACCATAAAGCGGAATAAAAGACTTCATTTTATGCTATGAAAAGATTAACATTTTCATCATCATTTTGATTTTTATCGACACAAAATGCCGACTAGGGCTTCACTGGCGGACGGGAATATATTTACATATGAAGTTGCTGATAAATACGAGCAATGCCACTCGTAACCAACTTCAGACAGCTGATCTGTCTGAAGTTGGTTACATATGTTCAAAACCTGTAACCATCTACAAAAAACGAAACTAACGAACAACTAGATATCTCTTTCTTTCTCATTGGCATGTGTCATATAGGGGGATAAGGTACGATATATAATTTTCCTCTTGCTAATAGCCTTTACTCTTTATACTCTATGTGGTAAAATGTCAATGTCGGGAGTTTTGCCGGGAATGTCAATCAGCAACGTTGTGTATTCGTGATAATTTTCTAAGGCCCACTTGCGCCAACCCGGGTTAAAGTTAACCCTGGGTTAAAAATCATGTTATCTCTCTCGTTCTATGTATTTGTGAAAGAGAAAGCATGATACTTTAACCCAAGGTTAACTTAAACCCGGATTGGCGCAAGTGGGCCTAAATTAGTGTTATTTCGGTTTTTAATGTGTAATATTGGTGGAACATTAACCATTATTAAAGTTATTCGTTGACGTGCACAAGTGTGGAAAAGTGATACACTACAAATACGTGCAAAATTGGATTTCACACCAAAACTCCCTAGAAAGTATTAGTAAAGCATCTACCACTTTACTGAATCGACTGACTTGACTGATTGACTACCCTGACGACCTCTGTGGCTCAGTTGGTTGAGCGTGTTGGTGCTCAAGCCGGGGGTCGCGGGTTCAAATCCCGCCGAAGGAACAAAAAGTTTTTCTGTGTTCCTGGGTCATGGATGTGTATTAAATATATGTATAATATAATAAAAATCTTAAATATGTGTATAGTATAAAAGTATATTAAATATATTTCCGTTGTCTGGTACCCGTAACACAAGTTCTTCGAGAACTTACCACGGGATCAGATTGACGTGGTGTGAACCGTCCATAGATATTATTATTATTATTACCCTGACTATTTATTTGGACTTTGATTGGACTTGACGATTTAGAAATACGGTGGTGAACATTTGAACGATAATTTTATTTCCCGCCTTTTATACTTGACATGGCAAATGGTTATAAGCCGACGTCATACATAATTAAAAAAAAATGCAATGTCATTAGTTGTCATTTGTGTTTTGTAAACAAAGCAACGTTTTGAGTTTTGCCGGGAAAGTCAATCAGCAATGTTGTGTTTCTGTATTATTTTTCTAAATTCGTGTTAATTCGGTTTTTAATGTGTTATAGTGGTGGAATATTAACCATTAATTATTCGTTGAGGTGCATTAGTGTGGAAAAGTGATACATTCTACAAAATGTGTGCTAAATTGGGTTTCCCGCCAAAACTCCCTAGGAAGTTTCAGTAAAGCGTCTACCACTTTACTGAATCGACTGACTTGACTGATTGACTACCGTGACTATTTATTTGGACTTTGACTAGACTTTGGACTTGACGATTTAGAATTATACAGTACGTTGATGAAAATAATATACTTGACATTGGCAAATGGTGATAAGCCGACGCCATAAATAAATAATAAAAAAAAAAAAAAAAGCAACGTTTATTAAAATTGTATCTATTTATTGTGCTATTTATCATATTTTTTTACTGTATTTAAATAACAATTTTGTGCTTTTTCTAATGAACATCTATACAAAAAGAGATAATATTGTGTTAAGAATATAATAGGGATTTTGAGTAGGCATGAGTGAAGATAAAGTCCTTTTACCGCATCATGAGCAACAGAGCCTCTGTACTTCGCGGCTTCCTTACCGACAGGGAAGAAAATTAACTGCTGTTAAGGTAAAATACTATTGGTATTTAATAAAACACTTTATTTTGTTACATTACTAAGTAAGTTTCGATTCGTTTTACTGTCCAATTGTAATGCTGTAACTATTCCCTAACTTTATGCTGAATATTCGTTTTAGGTTTATACAGTAACAACGGAATCAAACCATCTTCTTGTTTTTGGTGTTCCCTCACTAAATTTACGTCAAGAAACCAAAGCATTATTTATGAAGTTTGGCAGACTGCTCCAGTTTTCTTTATCACCTGATCACGCTTCCGAGGTCTTCACGGAGACCTACCACGCTCAGTACGAAACAATACAGTCTGCGAGAATAGCTAAAAAAATGCTTGACACCAAAAACTTTTATGGTGGCTCCCTCCATGTGTGCTATGCGCCGGAATTTGAAACCGTCAAAGAAACAAAACAAAAATTATTTCAAAGACAGAGAGATGTATTAAACAGGTTACGCAATTTAGAGAAGGAAAAGACTAATGTGGTAGAACAAAAACAAATAAAGAATGTAGATGTACCAAACATACGCACCAACAAACTCAACATGGGGGAGGTTAATGTATTCAATATGAATAATGAAATGGTTGTCACCAAAAAGAAGAAACGTAAAAGCAAAATTTCCAACATAAATAAATATGATGAAGATAATATCTCAACGAAAACTGGTAGAGATAGTCCAGGTAATAGTGCCAATATTACTAGCTCACTGAAGAAAACAACAGAGCAACAGATAACAGAACCAGATATCATAGACGCTACTTCAGTCGAGAAGGAGGTTGTCACCAACATAAATGAAAGCTTAAACTACAATAACTTTGGCAATGAAGTGATAAGAAAGATACCAGATAGGCCTTTAAATAAAATAGTATTTAATATCAATAAAAAATAATAGTTACAATGATTTTGTGTTACTAATGTCTATAATGTTGCTCACTACTTTCCACGGGAACCATACATTTTGCTGTATAAAAAGGTACCCTATGTGTTAACCCTGAGCCTTTACTATACCTAATTTCATCAAAATCTGTTTAGTAGATATATCATCCATTACAACATTACAAACTTGTGTTTATAATATACGTAAGGATAAGGATATTAGTAAGGATTTGATGTGGAATATAGGAAGTTGACAGTGCATTTTATCTGTAGATAATGCTAGTTATTATTGTTTCACGCTTGTACCATCTGGCACTCTTTATTTCTACTACCAACCTTGCAGAAGAAATAAAACAACAGCAGAAACAATAAAAATATATTTACTGTTTAACAAACAAGTACACAAGTAAAAAACAAGATTTACCTAGATCTATTTACTCTATGAGTATTTATACACATATATAATAATTTTTATTGACATACAACTTCTGCATTTTCATCCTTGAGCAGGTATTCCCTATTATTACTTTAATAAATCATTATTAATTCTTTCCATGTCACATTATCATTTGTTTGCCACATTATTTGTTACAAAATTCTCCAAAATTCACGCAGCGCAATGACTGCTGACTAGTGTACTCCGGGCTACTCCTCCGTATAGTCTTCCCCGGGAACCTCCTCCTCCTGCTCATCAAACTCGTCTTCTACCCCGACTTCCTGTAGTATAAAAATTAATGATACCCAAATTATGGATTTTTAAAATATAATATTAATAAGGTAGTGAGAATGCCGTGTGCTTGGGCAACAATACATTTAAAACCAACTGTCCCAGACACTACAGTATTTCAAGAGTGGTTACTTTACTTGGAGAATACTGTGTAAATCATCTAATAAGGGACGAAAAGGCCTAAGTTTAAATAAGGTAAAATCATAATATAGGATCTAGAATGCTTGTTAAAATATATTTTTTTATTTGATCATTAGTATAGTCATTGTTCAACGAGAACGGCTTTTAGACTATCTCCTAACTTTCCTTAGTTTAGAAATTCATAGCAACCTTGAAGCAGTGTGTGAAAGTTCTGGTTCACTACCAGCCATTACAAGATGTCGTACCTCATACTGCTGGTACTCGGAGACCAGATCGTTCATGTTGCTCTCGGCCTCCGTGAACTCCATCTCGTCCATGCCCTCGCCCGTGTACCAGTGCAGGAAGGCCTTGCGGCGGAACATGAGCGTGAACTGCTCCGAGATGCGCTTGAAGATCTCCTGGATGGCGGTGGAGTTGCCCACGAAGGTGGCCGCCATCTTCAGCCCGCGTGGTGGCACGTCGCACACTGCGACTTTCACGTTGTTGGGGATCCATTCCACAAAGTAGCTGCAAACATATGGTCAATTCTATTAGATAAAACCTGCAATAATACAAAATATACAATCAAGTCACGATACGCTGAAACTGTCAAACTGGTATTCTCGTAAACGTCAAACCAACGTGACGCGCTCTGATTGGTCGAAACTTCACAAAATCAGTTCATGATAACATGTCGCTTCACTTACTTATACATAAAATCAAAGTAAAATTAAAGTCTACTTCAAATACGAGAATTCAGGTTCAGGTAACATCATGTCACGGATTGAGTTGTTTGAAATGCACATTGGTACACCACTAAAACTTCTGTGTACCTACCGATCGACAACAGAAAACGCCAACAGCTCTTTCAATATTAATAATACCCTGAATATCCCTCCCAGACAAGCTAAAGCTGCCTACTGCCTTGGAATCGTTAATAAAATTGATCAGAAGGAAGGAGTAGACGTGTTCTGACCCTAAACAAAGTGAGACTCAAGATTGTTTTGACCTGAAAGCTTTTTCTGCTCTTTGACAGCTCAAACATTCACTCCAAAGGACTCAGTGATACCTGGAGTTCTTGTCCTGCACGGTGAGCATCTGCTCGTCGACCTCCTTCATGGACATGCGGCCGCGGAAGATGGCGGCGACGGTGAGGTAGCGGCCGTGGCGCGGGTCGCACGCCGCCATCATGTTGACGGGGCTGAACATCTGCTGCGTCAGCTCCGGCACCGTCAGCGCGCGGTAGCCCTGGCTGTTGCGGGCGGTGAGCGGCGCGAAACCTAAAGGAGTTGGAAGGTTTACTGCCTTGCAACTTAACTGCTAAAATACTGTCGTCAGTAGTATTTCCGGCCAGACACAAGCTAAAAACCTTTAAGGATGTTACGAATAACGCTGTTCAATAGTTTAATATGTGAGCTGCTGACCGGGCATGAAGAAGTGGAGCCTGGGGAAGGGCACCATGTTGACGGCGAGCTTGCGGAGGTCGGCGTTCAGCTGACCCGGGAACCGCAGACACGTAGTCACGCCTGACATCGTCAACTAAAATTATCAAAAATAACAGTATTGTTAGGTCAATAGATGTCTGTGATAATTAGGTACTTGAAGTACTCTTTATTAGCAAAAAAACTATTTCCTATATTTGCATATTTTGATCAGCTAAAATCTTTGACTCCTTTTTGGGACCTTCAGCATATCTTACATTCCTTTTCATTCTAGCTTAAGGATGCGAATGAGAATAGCTTATGCAGTTGACCTTGGCTCGATTCCCTTTCTAACTACTGTTGGGACTCACCGAGACGAGGTGGTTGAGGTCGCCGTATGTGGGCGAGGCCAGCCGCAGCGTGCGGAAGCAGATGTCGTAGAGCGCCTCGTTGTCGATGCAGAAGGTCTCGTCCGTGTTCTCCACCAGCTGGTGCACCGATAGCGTCGCGTTGTACGGCTCCACCACTGTGTCCGATACCTGGGGACAGTAAATACGTGTGACTTAGATATCAATAGCGCGACATAAAGACATTGTCCATTGACCGTATAAACAGAGCCGTGCCGCCCCTGTGTGTGATGTGTGCGGCGCACACAGGCGCCAAGACGATGAGGGCGCCGCGGGCCGCCACCGAAAAGTTAAAACATGAAGATTCGTAAAAATAAGAGGCGCTTCATGGGTTTCGCACACAGGCGCTACCGGGGGTCGGCGCAGTCCTGCATATAAAGAATCCAAAACTTTATACCTAAGCGCGTTAATGGTATTAATTTAAAGCGCGTTGGAAAAAACTGATTGCCTAGTGTAGACTCGTCATTCGAGGAAGGAAATGTACTATCTTACTAATATTATAAATGTAAAAGTTTGTGAGGATGTATGGATGGATGTTTGTTCCTCTTTCACGCAAAACACACTGAACGGATTTTGATGAAATTTGGTATGGTAGTAGTTTAGACTCTGGATTAAAACATAGGCTACTTTTTATCCCGGAAAAGTACAGTGTTCCCGCGGGATACTCGGGAAACAGCTAGTGTAGTAATACTGGGCAGCGCTTTGTCTAGTTTTGGTCAGTGTTCTTATGCAGCGAAAAACTTAAAAAAAATACCTTGGGTGAGGGCGTAACGCTGAAGGTGTTGACGATGCGGTCAGGGTACTCCTCGCGCAGCTTGCTCAGCAGCAGCGTGCCCAGCCCTGAGCCCGTGCCGCCGCCCAGCGAGTGCGTCAGCTGGAAGCCTGGAAGAGACATTATGTCAGCCACTTAACTACGAGAGCTGTTAGGTATATCTTCCGTAGATAAACTTGGGGAAATAGCCCGTAGATATTTGAGGAAATAGCCCGCAGATATTTGGGGAAATAGCCCGTAGATATTTGAGGAAATAGTCCGTAGATATTTGGGGAAATAGCCCGTAGATATTTGGGGAAATAGCCCGTAGATATTTGGGGAAATAGTCCGTAGATATTTGGGGAAATAGCCCGTAGATGTTTGGGGAAGAAGCTTTTAAATATTTATGTCGTTGTTTTACTGGCTTCTGAGTTAAGCCTACCTTGCAGACAGTCGCACGGCTCAGCTTCCTTCCTGACCACGTCCATCACCGCCTCCACCAGCTCCGCGCCCTCCGTGTAGTGACCTTTTGCCCAATTGTTGCCTGGAATATAACAGAAAGTGACGTCGGTAACTCGGTACGGTACGGTACATTTATCTTGTTACAAATAATATAATAGACGCCTGCACTTGGCTTGCCAGCAATGCGTCTATGCGCATTCAATAATATTTGGTACTATTTTAGTAGGCACTCTCTACTATTTTCTAATAACGCTTTACTCGGTTAAAATAAATTGATGTCAAGTAATAATTATTGTACTCTGATATTATAGTTTTCGCTAGGGTTACCACGCCCTCGTTCCGTGCGACTCACCCGCTCCGCTCTGTCCGAAGACATAGTTGTCAGGTCTGAACAGCTGGCCGTAGCCGGAGGACCTGATGGCGTCCATGGTGCCGGGCTCCAGGTCCACGAGCACCGCGCGCGGCACGTAACGCGTGCCTGAAATATTGGAGTACTTAGTGTGACGGACCAATTAGCGTCACGATCCTAAATCGCGCTATCGAAGTTTTCACAGCTCGGCGCTAACCGAGCATTCCACCTTGTTCGGTCGGAGATCTCCCTTTGGGGCTGTTAGGTATGTACCGTTATCCCACATTAGGGGTCGTCCATTAATCACGTGATGCCTAAAGGGGGAGGGGGGTCCGAAAAAATCACCAAGGGAAGGTATAAGGAGACATCATGTGTATTACTTTTTACGAATCTAGTCTATGCATACCGAAATTATTATCGATTGTAGATTCGTAGTGTTATTTAAATACCTACTTATAAGACAAATGACTCGTATAGTTTTTAATTGCTTAAAATTTAAACTATTCGATTTAATTGTTTTAAAGTTAAAGTTTTTCTTCAAACATGATCTGCTTACTATGTAAAAAAAATACACGTGATCTTAGGTGGGGAGGGAGGGGTTGTATAAAACCTCACCACGTATCACCGGGGGAGGGGAGGGGTCTAAAATATGTTAAAAACATCACGTGATTAATGGACGGTCCCTTAGCATTGAAACAAAAATTAAAAATTCGGTTCTTTGTTGTTCTTGATGCCTCCAGGTAAGGACACGTTTACAGGTTTGACATTCTTCCTTACTTAGCGGGATTCGACCCCGTGACCTTGAAGCTTGAGCGCCAACGTGCTAACCACTGAGCCACAGAACTATTTAGTAACAGATGTAGGTTCATCCATACAGTTTCCATACAGTACAATAGTAGTTAGAAGTTGGTGATCATACCGTCGGCGGCCTCATTGTAGTAGACCTGGATGCGCTCCAGCTGCAGCTCGGAGTCGCCGCGGTAATGGCCCGTGGGGTCGATGCCGTGCTCGTCCGATATTATCTCCCAGAACTGAACACAATATCAAACCGTTATTGTACAAGCCGGAAAGATCTGGTTCCCTAGCGTTGCCGTCGTTATAAAAAACGGTGACAGTTTTCAGTTACTTAATTACCTCTCTCTTAGAAACCGTGTCATTTTGTTGACATAGAAAATGTTCATTCACCGCTGTATGACGCCCGCCACTTATTCTCGTAAGACGGCAACTCGCAACTCTATCCTAGGAAGGGGGAACACAGAGATTTAACGAACGATGGCCGCGTCGCTGCCGTGCCCTTAGAAGTAAGAGAGCCTGTGGCTACTGAGTACCTACCTACTGACCTCTACCACCCACTACTGGCTAATAAAATAAGTAGTGTGCGGTTGCGGAGTGCCGAGACCTTTTAGATCAAGTTACAAGTTATCTTACGTCCGAACTCCGAAACATAAATACATATTTTTAGGCACTTCTTTGGAAAGGTCTTGTTTTCCGTGTTGCCAATACTAATATTATGTAGGTAGGTACTTGTAAAGAGGAATGATGTTTTGTTAGACCGATTTTGATAAAAGAAAGGCATATATAGAGTAGACATCGAGAACGACGTCGTGGGCTACGTTTTAATGCAGCCAAGTAAACGGTCCCCGTGGGATTTTTGAGCCCAGGAAGTCACGGCCAAAATCTAAGTAGTACTTAACAACAACTTATTATTAATCTTGTTCCCAAGCATACATTGAATATGGTATGCTATAGGTAATAGGTATACGACAAGTTATCGCCTAGCGGTTTGATCATGATGAACTTTTATAGAAAGTGAAAAGATAACATCGACTTAATAAAACGTTTAAATGATAGGCAATTAACACGCAAATGTACCGACAAAAGCGTATTGAATTGTCAAGCAATTATTATGTTCCTATCACCTGTTTTGTTGGCTATCACTTAGGTATCTACTATGGGGTCGTCCATTAATCACGTGATGCCTAAAGGGGGAGGGGGGTCCGAAAAAAATCACCGAGTATCACCAAGGGGAGGAGGGGGTATAAGGAGACATCACGTGTATAAATATTCGAATCTAGTCTATGCATACCGAAATTATTATTGGTTGTAGATTCGTAGTGTTGTTTAAATACTTACAAAACATGACTCGTATAGTTTTAATTACTTAAATTAGTCGATTAAATAGTTTTTTAAGTTACAGTTTTTCTTCAAACATGACCTGCTTTAACTATGTAAAAAAAATACACGTGATCTTAGGTGGGGGGGGGGGGGTAGTATAAAACCTCACCACGTATCACCAGGGGGGGAGGGGTCTAAAAAGTTGTTAAAAAACATCACGTGATTAATGGACGGTCCCTATCTACTTATGTTTAAGCAAGTAAGTGTTTAAGAGCTGGACGACGAGATCCCGATAAATCCCGATTCCCGAGTCAATTGATCGAATGAACCAAGCTTCTATGTAGTCACGTAATACTTAAGTAGGTAGTATTAATAAATAAAAGTGTTATTTTATTATTAAAAGTTCTTTAGATACATAAATTCGTAATTAAACCATTTTACTGGTTTACTTTATACCCTTGGTAGTAATTGATAAGTGAGTAGAAAAGAATAGGAACAAGCCGTGTTTATGAAAATAATCGTGTTGCTCTCATTTTAATATTATTATTATTAACTTCATCCGAGCGCACAATTTGCATCAAGATAGTCTAGATACATTAGCGGAGATGGTTCCGCTCCATGATCCAGCGCGAGCGCCCCCGATCGATGTTAAAAATAGATTCCTAATATCTATCCACGGCCCGCATTCTGCGACACACTTTTATTCACAAACAAAACAACAACACACCTTCGATCCTATTTGATTGCCGCATTGTCCAGCCTGCAGGTGCACTATTTCACGCATTCTGTGACTAACTAACGCGATCTACACGAGAAATTGAAAGTTATTTTAAGCGCGAACCGACATGCGGGTTGGCATACTGCGATCAACTGTTAATTATTGTTCTCTTAAGAATTATTGTAATCTATTAATAATTTCCTTCAATTAGCGAAGGGCATGGCTAATTATTTTGTAACAGTTTGATATCAATCACCACTTGTTTTCAATAATCTAAGATAAATATCTTATGTTTTGATTATTGTACCCAATTGTGGTTTGTTAAAGGTATTACCTCTCTTGTATAATTCTTGAATAAAAAGAAATAATAAAATATAATTTACAATATTCTTTTCTTTTTATCTTTTGCAGGATAAATCCTCTACAAACCAGGGTGTCGCAACTTCCTATCGCAAGTATTGGCGTTCGAAATCCAAAACTATACCTGACTATCGTCTGTGCAAACCACATACCTTGCTCGCTCTTTTATCGTGTGTACTCTTTCACACATCGCCTGTGATTGGTTAAACAGAAATAGAGGATTCATTTTAAATTTCAACCTACGAAATTCTATTCTATTAATTTGAAAAATTATTTTCAACTTTTACAAATTTGTTAACTCATGTTTTGTTATTTGCAAAAAACTGTAATTTTTAGTGAAGTGACCTCGAAATCATATTTATAATGATGAAACAGTGATTTATATAAAATAGGTTCATGTATACATATAAACATGCTTTATGTCAATGAATATCGGTGAGTATTTGTATAAAATTTTACCATATTTTAATTTCTCGTTTTATTGAAAAGAGACATATAAAGATTATATTCGTTTGACGACCTCTGTGGCTCAGCAGTTCAGCGCTTTGGTGCTCAAGCCGGGGGTCGCAGGTTCGAATCCTGCCGAAGGAACAAAAAGTTTTTCTGTGTTCCTGGGTCATGGATGTGTACCTATATATGTGTATAATATAACAAAAATCTTAAATATACTTAAGTATAGTATTAACATGGTATTAATTAATATACTTCCTGTTTTCTGGTACCTACCTGTAACACAAGTTCTTCGGATACTTAGCACGGCGCCAGATTGACGTGGTGTGAAGCGTCCATACATATTATTATTATTATTTGTTTCAATAAATGAATTTTATTGTGTAGTGATTTTAATACGCATGCTTAGATTTAAGATTATAAAGTTTCTCTATTAATAATATAAGATTCGAATGTTTATTATGGCACGCAATATTGTTTAAAACAAAGTCACCCTAATAATAATTATGTAGGTACTTTATTTTTAATACTATTGTTCAGTTTTACCGCATACTTTTTACATTTAGTTTAACCTTTGTTAGTATTGCGAATAAGAAGAAATAAGTAAAATGTAATATAAATTCATAATTTGCAGGTATTGGATTCCAATTTCAAGGGCACGCAATAATAAATAAGACAACATGAAAATATTTCAAGATTCTCATTCGTATAAAATGTTCCTATCTATTTTGCACCAAAGGATAACCGCTGAAGTTAATCAGGCTATGTCGTATCCACGAGAGTCTTTTTGTGGTCGCGAGTCGTGACGCGACAGGAAAAACTGCACTGTAAATAGAACTCTGCACTTAATCTACAATAGAGCTGAAAATTGAAGTGTCAAGTGTACACGATTTTCAGCTGTGTCGTATTGGTGCAAAGTTCTATTTATAGTGTAGTTTATTAGTCGTGAATCTCGTGATCACATAAAACGCTCGTGGGAATGTAGGCTTACTTTTGTATATTTTTAATGCAATAAAAACGATCGAATTATAGTAATTGTTTTGTTGTTTGTTTTATTTACCTTTTTAACCTAATAATTGGGTCCTAAAAATAAAATTGAAAACAATAACCTACGTATAGTTTTTTTTAAATTTTTTTTTCATTGTAGGCTTGAATCTTTTGCACTTTAGAAGATATAAATACGTAAAAAAGCTACGGTATAATTTTGAATTTCGAAATTATTATTTTTTATTCGGAGTGCCACCTCTTAATACGTAGTATAGCTTTACATTCTCTTTGCTAGTAAACAAAAACAGTGACTCGCTTTTGGACTCGCTCAAAGAAGTAGGAAATTGACTCGCTAATGTTTTACATGACACTGGCAATGGCCCACGCCATAAAAACCAAAGAAATAGGAGTTTAATAGAACTAAAACAAAAATCGAAGCCGTAGGCAGCTATTTGTCTCACAAAACATCAAAGGCAAAACCAATAAGAGTGAAAGAGAAAGCCATCTCTATGTCTATACGTTTTTTTCCAAGGTTGCTCCACTTTGGAGTCCAAATTGGAGTCCAATTTTAGACGTTGGAATTACGACTTTATTGCTTTAACAATAAGTGACATTTTGAATTAGTAGCAGTAGATGTGGCCTGAAGTTAGCCACTGACAGCTAATGTCATTTGTTTACGTGTGCATTATGATACAAGAAGAAGAAGAAGAAGAAAATCATGAATTTATAGTGTGTTATTTGGTAAAAAATAAAAATCTTAGTTTATAATAAAAAGTCTTATTAGAAAACAAAGCTGTGCTCAAGTTAATATGGCCCGTTTGGTGGATGGCTATAAATCACACTCTGCGAGGAAAGAAAATCGTGAAGAAGTGTTAACTTTTCACCAGTATGTTGCGAATTGTTTCAGGTTATATAAATACAAGCAATTACACTGAAGTTATTATATTCTTGTAGATAAATGTGTTTATTGTCCATTATATGCGCATTTCAACAATATATAATAGAAATTTTGTATAAATTTCAGAGGTTGTGTATTTACATAGTGATGTTTGGATATCGATAAACCTTCGAAAGAGAAAATATGTTAATCTGAAAGAAAAATGTTTTGCCTACTTTATATTTACCAAACACCATACAATTATACAAATTAGTAAGATCTAAAATATAAACTAAGTGATAATATATAATATAAAATAGTGTGGTGTATTTTTTTATTAATTATAATTATTAATTAATAATTCCTGTATATTATAATGGAGTTACGGTTGTACATCATCACAAAAACATGTCACAAATTTTCAAATTTAACTTTGCTTTTTGGGAGAATTAGGTGGCCTTTTGCAAGGATACTTCTATGTACTTTTTTAATTGACCAGAAAACGGGCAGATTGATAGCCAGATGGAGAGCGATTATCGCCACCTATACATACTCGCCATACCATAATAGGAGGAGTCACAAGTACGATCCCGGTCTTAAAATCCGCAACTACTCCTTGAGTACCCGGAGACCGTGGTATTTATCTGGTCCAGGTGGACCGTTCGTGCCAAAGCATGGCTCTCCCACGTAAACGGACTGCTGTGCTCTGTTTTCTCCACATATTTAGCTCCATGCTGACAATCTGAGAGCTTTTTGGTGTTATCGTAACGTGTAAGCTAATAAATAATGTCCAATTGTTAACAAATAATAAATATATCTATTAAAATTTCCTATTTTTATTTATCATTCTACGTAGGTACCCCAACTCAAGGGAGAAATGCATAAAGACATAAAAAGTCTATACGTCTACTGTTTATATATTTACCAGCTGTATCCAAGGGAAAAGTATCCTATGTTTTAATCCAGAGCTTAAACTACAGCCATACCAAATTTCATTGAAATCTGGTCAATAGTTTTTGCGTGAAAGAGTAACAAACATCCATCCATACATCCAGCCATCCTCACGAACTTTCATGTTTATAATAGTAGTAGGATATAGAACTGACAAGTCGATCAGACGATAGCCTGCGTAGTGTGTGGGTGTATAGTTCAAGAGACTAGCTTCCCCAACATACTTCTGTTTGTTGTAGACAATACTGCATAGATTCGTTTTTGTTCGACTGATAATAATTTAT
Organism: Glaucopsyche alexis; assembly: GCA_905404095.1. NCBI lineage: Eukaryota > Metazoa > Arthropoda > Insecta > Lepidoptera > Lycaenidae > Glaucopsyche > Glaucopsyche alexis. The sequence goes on along the minus strand of FR990061.1, from coordinate 612,511 downwards.
AAATCATGAAGGTGCATAGATCATTACGCATAAATCTTCCACTTTAATCATTCTATCTATTGGCTGCAAACTGCATTTAAATTCATTTAATAGTTTAAAAGATCTAAGCAACCATAAAGCGGAATAAAAGACTTCATTTTATGCTATGAAAAGATTAACATTTTCATCATCATTTTGATTTTTATCGACACAAAATGCCGACTAGGGCTTCACTGGCGGACGGGAATATATTTACATATGAAGTTGCAGATAAATACGAGCAATGCCACTTGTAACCAACTTTTTTTTTTTTTTTTGAAGTACATATGTTCAAAACCTGTAACCATCTACAAAAAACGAAACTAACGAACAACTAGATATCTCTTTCTTTCTCATTGGCATGTGTCATATAGGGGGATAAGGTACGATATATAATTTTCCTCTTGCTAATAGCCTTTACTCTTTATACTCTATGATAAAAACAAAAAAATACAAATGTCAAATCCTCAAGTGTCATAAATTGTGTGATGTCTTGTCTCATGTCAGTAGAATTAATTTTAGGAAAAATGTAATTTTGTACAATTTTAGAAATAATAAATATTGATGCTTCGGTTGCATTTAATTATAATAAATATTTATTTTTAGTGGTATTTGTGACGTGAATTGTGTGCCGTAGTTGTGAGTTACGCCATATTGAAGACTATGCCCCGAGGCGTAAAGCCATCAGCTCAGCATTTTGTTCGCGCAGCGCGAGTTCTCCACTAACTTTAATTTATTTATTACCTACAAATTCGATAAAGTTATGACGTGTTGCGAATAGACTTCGTTGTACCGTGTCGTCTCGTTCAAAGTAAGTAAACGATATATAAAATGGTTACTAAAATTTAGTTTATTTACACCTTCGTTTCTGATAAGCCTGATAACGAACATATATATTTGCAATATGTATTCAATAGAGTTGCAATCCGGTGCTTTGATCTTATTTCTGCGAAACGAATTGGCAATTTCCATTATATTCATATTCCTAAGTTTCATATTTACCACATTATTTTGTGTACAAAATACGAAGAACAAATGATTAATGACTGCTTTTTTGTTCAAATTAGTGTTAAGACCAAAGAAAATTAACATTTTCAACTTCTTAACTAAAAAAATATTTTAAATCTGAAAAATTTACTTAAGTATATTTTTTTGTCATTTCTTATTAGATACTTTATTATTTCAGAAAGTCAATATGACAGAACCACCACACCCCGGACATATGGGCTTTGATGACACGAGAGATGGTATGTTCCCTAAAGACATGATGTACGTGGAGACCAAGCAGGAGCCCAGCTACGGCACCAGCGAGATGGGGGAGACATACCTGGACCCCCAGACGGGGGAAACATCCTTCCTCCCCACCCTGAAGGAGTACCAAATACCTCGACCTGGCCCCATGCCCAATAGACCTCCGCCAAAATTTTTGAGTGTCAACAGCGAAGTGTTGACCGACGAACAACGAGCAATGTATGAATCTGTACTCGCTACGTGGAAACCAGTTCTGTTTCCTAAAAGAACCAAGAGATACATATGCCAAAAGTGTAACAAAGAATTCAAGAATTATCAAAACCTATACCTCCACACCACGAGAGTGCACTCCACCGAGGACTCTGCGGTGATCTGTGACATTTGCGATAAAACATTTAAAAACAAACACTATCTCTACATGCACAGAATGAACAAACATTACTCGGAGTCTGAGAAATGCTACTGCCAGTTCTGTCTTCAGGAGTTCCGTACCCGGCGCGCGCTGCACATGCACATCAAGCGCATACACCCCACCACCCTGCCAGAAATCAAATGTCCCGAGTGTGGCAAAGAATTCTCCGTGCCCTACAAGCTCAAGTACCATATTGAAAGATGCCACAAGAAAGATTGCGACAAGTACAAATGTCCCATCTGCGACAAGCTGTACAAAAGTCATTTAAATTTAAACAGGCACCTGCATTTCCAACATTCCCAAGTCGAAAGACATCCGTGCGTCTTCTGCCCTATGACCTTCAAGTCCCGTCATCATATGAAACGACACATCCTGAACATTCATCCCCCGCTAGAGTCTAAAGTGACGTGTCCGGAGTGTTTGAAAGAATTCAAGAATGACCAGTATCTAAAGGAGCACATGCAGGTGCACTCCTCCCTCGATACGAAAGTCAAGTGCGATCTGTGCGATAAATTCTTCCATTCCGCTGTTCGTTTGAAGAAGCACAAGAAGATAGTGCACCCGGACAAGCCGAAGATGCGCTGCGAGAAGTGCGACAAGGAGTTTGCGCACGCGCACTACCTGCGGCGCCACAATAACTCCGTGCACATCGACGTGGATGAGACCAACTATCCGCACGAGTGCAACCAGTGCGGCAAGAAGTTCAAGATCAAGCGGTACCTCAACAACCACCTGCAGCGACATGAGCAGCAGCATTTGAAGCGCATCTCGCAGATGGTCAAGACCGTGATGGACGACGGTGAGAAGCCGGCGATGTCGAAAGACAAAGCCTCAAAACCTGGAAGACCAAAATCGCCCACTAAAACTAAAAGTACAAGACCCAAACGCAATGTAACGGCTCGACAGAGAAAAGAAATAGAATTTATTAAATGCGAACCGGTCTCCAGTTCAGAGTCCGAATCCGAGGAAACAGACTCGGAGTCAGACTAAACCACTCATGGTGAAGTACGAGAGGAGAGTTCTGAAGGAGTCCTGTGTAGTCATTTGTGAATTAAGCTATTCCAGAATTTTAAATTCACTAGAATAAGCTAAAAATTGTGTAAGTCGGTTTTTCTCAACATAGTTGAGCCCTGGAATGGCCCAAAATGTTGTGAGACACTGGAGTAAGTCATGTGATTAGGATAGTATAATTAAGAGCAGTGCTCATTTGGTGGACTAGGGTAAGGCCGGATAGAAAAATATTTGCTTGTATTGAAATTTTATGAGTCAACATTTTTTATTATTGAATATCTGCAAAGATAGCTAACAATGTCATACATTTTCGCTCTAAACACTTCAGACCTATTTTAATTTTGTTCATATTTCTATGGCATATATTATTATGTGTAATTATGAAAATAAAGCTTATACTTATTTAAACTGTAAAACGTTAACATTTTACTGTAAATAACAATTTAAATTAGATATTGTAAATATTGTTTTAGACTTTTTCAATCTTGCACTTTGTTCTATGACTAAGTATAGTTTATTCACATACAAACTACTTATTATATTGTCGTCAATTTCCTACCTTAATAGTATGAAGTTTGTGAGCTTGTGTACGGTCTGAATCAGTATTTCCCAAAGTGGGCGATAACTCTCCCTTGTGGGCGCTGGAGGCCTAGAGGGGGTAAGGGGCCCAGAAAAAATTGGGGGGCACTGATGTGAGAAGTATTCAATGTTAATTATTGGTTGATTTTGAATTGACAAACAGTTACTCTCCAGGCGAGACTAATATATAATTGAGGTTTTTAAGGTGAAAAAAAATGGGGGGCGCTACAAAATAACTGATTTTCAAAAGTGGGCATAAGTTTGGGAACCTCTGGTCTAAATTAATAAATCTCACGCAAGTCCTGACACACGACTAATGCATTTAGATTTTAGGCCAATTTAAATCCTGTACTGACTTCTGTCGCAGAAAATGGCGCAAAGTAATTGTAACTGGAGATGATAATGATGCGCGAGAGGAGTCAGCTGTGCAGACAACCGCCATTTTGGGGTCAACCTTACGTGCCGGGATCAATACAAAACTCCAATCATTGGTCCAATAGTTATGTGAATGGGTGAGAGTCAAATCGTGTAGAATTAATTGGTATTGTCGTGGGGTGTGTTTGGTATTATATGTTAAAGTATGGTGCCGTTATATTTCACTTACGGCCGGGTACTCAACCTCTACATAATTTAAGAGGCACTTAAGTCACCTTCCAACTCTGACATTTTGCCGAGCAGAGCCAGTGACGGCCTGTTGTTTTAAGGGGCCCCTAACTCAAGTAGCGCTCGGGAACTCGGTCGTAAGCTCGTAACTTAAGTGGCAGAGCCTGGCATCGTACGTACGGTAGTTCAAAACCCTACCGCGCTTTTACGCGCGCGTTAGAGGCGCCACTGTAGTACGACGTAACTAATTCGAAATACACTAGTCGATATTATCACTGTCTCGTCATTTCACACCGAAAAAAAACGATTGGCTACATGGCACTGTATTAGGGGCCATCCACATATTACGTCACGCCAAATTTCGACTTTTTGAAACCATATCTGGCATAAATAAATAATAATTAGTTTCTTCATTTTCATTATTATTATGTAATAAAGATGAATTATACGGTTTCACTCATAGATATATAATACATATTAAAAAGAGGTAGATATGTTATAAACGCGTAAAAATGAAGACTCGAATTGGCCCGAGTCGGGCCAATTTTGGTTAGTGTGCTCCGCGAGTAATAGCGTGTTTTGTGTTACTATGCGACGTTGACACATTGACACGCGTCCCATGTCAATGTGTGTCGTGGCACAGAAATATTGTCAGTTTTGTAAATATATAACGTATCTATGTAATAATTAATCAAAGGTTTCACTACAATATTTAGCGTCAAATTTGAGTGATGCGCCTAATGCTTACGGAGCTTTCCGTAGTTTAATCCGGAGTCGTTGTCCATTTTTTAATAAAATGAAATTAAGCATAACAAAACTCTCAAAGTTATGAATATTGCTGCGCTAGCAATTAACATACCTGTTGTTTGCGTTACATTTCGGTGGCGCCCTCTTCGATCAGCCTTGCATAATATTCCTCATTGAAATTAGGAGATAAGGGAAACCCTAGGGAATGGTCATACACTTGGCAGTTGAAAATTTTGGTTTTACAATGGAAAAGATAAATAATATTGCAAATGGAAAGATAAAGGTGTACATTAAACAATTATTTGTTTCGAGTACATCATTGAATTTTTAAACATTTTCAAATTTTGATACCTTGTACTTAGAATTAAATTTAACATTTTTTAGAATAAAATCCAATTAAAATTTAATATCGAGTTTTATAATGTAGAGCCCAAAATTTTCAATGTAGTGTTTAAAATCTATACATTTCATTATTGTATGTTAAATATGTATTTTGAAAATATTGAAATTTTTAAATGTAATAGATAATAAATGGTTACACTAAAGCTTTGGAATTAATTTTACTTAGACTATATATTATAGACTTATAGAGTATAGATCTGAGTCTCCAACTCCGACCACCGACACGCATTATAATGGAGGATGTTACTTGAAACTCTGACAGTAAAGCTATTGGCCCTTAGTAATAAAAATATTTATACAGTGGATAAGCAATACCATGTTTTGTCCTTATTAATACGTGGGAAAAGTCGCTCGACAGACGGACAAAATATTGTACTATTTATCCATTGGGTAAATATTTTTATTAGTAAGGGGAAATATGTACATATAGATACACTAGATTTTGTTTTATTTAAAAATATTAAGCAGATACGATTTAATTCGCGTTCAAAGTTCCAAAAATTTTCGGGTCCTCGGTCCCGCTCTTTCTAACAGCAGCGTGACGTCACTCTACACCTCAGACGTACAGCCCGGAGCCCCCGGACTTCGCGCCGTACTACGCACCGCTTTGTACGCGTAGTCGCAAGTTACCGTCTGGGTCACCCGGAACTTGAATATTTTGGAAACTAATTGATGATCGAAATATTTTAGTCTACAGCCGCGTTGAGCACTTTTTGATAGCTTTTTTCGTGTAGGTTTTTTGGAGCTTTATGCCGACGACATAAGGATCTTTGTCATGTTTTTTCTTAAAGTCAAAGTCAAAAGTCAAAGTTGTTGTTTCGCTTCGTTTACTTTTATTATTCTTACCATCCATTCCTCCTCTTACATTCAACGTAGCGAGGCGGTCCTCCATGGTCCGGCTCCATGTTTTTTCTTTCGTCGTGTAATTAAGTTATGAGTAATTTCGAATACTAATGCCAGATACGCGTAACGCAGTTTACATTGGCTTGACCACCAATTCGTCTCCGGCCATATAAGACGCTGACCCCAGTTTTCTAATAAGTCCCATTTGTTAAGTAAAGCGATACACATAAATTACATAGGTAAAGTTCGTTGGTGTGCAGAGCGCTAAGTGTGAGTTCTATTCGCATTCGATCGTGTACGCGTTTGGCGTTCACTAGGAATTTGTATGTGATTGAACCTAATTGTAAACGTAACTAGGTGGCGCTGTACAAATCACATACAAATTCCTAAACTCCAAACGCGCTTACGATCGAATGCGAAAAAACTCACACTTAGGGACCGTCCATTAATCACGTGATGTGTTTTAACAACTTTTTAGACCCCTCCCCTCCCCCTGATGATACGTGGTGAGGTTTTGTTACCTTTTATGTTTTATGAATTTTACTTACTTTTTTTTCGGACCCCCCCTCCCCTTTTAGGCATCACGTGATTAATGGACGACCCCTTAGCACTCGAGACGGTCAAATAGACATGGTCAGGTTTAGTAAAACTCCGGAGTGGTATGTAATACTATATTCCGGACACGGTGTAGATGACCGGGGCGGCGGCGCGCCACTCGAACGTCTTCGCCGCCGCCGCCACCTCCCCACCCGGCGCCCCCTCCCCCGCCGGCGCGTCCATCGCCGCCCCCAGCTTGTCCTCCGACGGCTTCATCTGATAGACAAACAGTAGCAGGTCTTATGTTACGGTGGAAGAGGTACGAACGAAGGCTCTCATAGATGTGGTGGACCAATGAGCGCACAGTTCTGAATTGCGCTATACAAGTTATTGAATTCAGTACGGTGCTATATATATATGTCACCGTAAAATTGTAAAAACCGTTAGATTGTAATAAAACTAGTGAAATTGTATTATGTTGTTAGACTTCCGACGTGAACATGCTGCCTATAATTTCACACATTATTTTTCGTTAGATTATAAATATATTTTAATCTTATGACATATTTTTACAATCTTGTTAGTTATTTTACAATCTAACGGTTGACATATACAACCACAGAACTTTACACCCGGGCTTGGCCTGACCGAGCATACCACCCGCTCGGTCGGAGATCCCTCTTTAGGGCACATCCTACCATTCCCACACGGAGAACCAGCGCCTGCGTTTTTTATTCAGCGAGCGAGTGAGGACACCAGGAGCCGATCGCCGACAAACCCGGTGGACGACTTTATACCTTAGGCTAAGAACTCACGGAGCGATTTTCAGTTGCGCCCGTCGCAATCGTGGAACTGCAATTTTATTTGCCGGTTATTTGCGATTTTTGCCCGCCACGATCGATCGCAGATCGCGCGGGCGTAAATCGCCGAGACTGCCGCGGGTAATAGCGGCCCGCGCGATTCCACCAATCGCCCGCCGGTGCAGCGACACCCGCAAACAACCGCGCACGCCGCGGGTGTAAATCGCTCCGTGAGTTCTTAGCCCTACTGAGATTTATCTGGCGGCGGTAATCGCTCATGACCTCAGGACCGCGTACCTTGACCTGTCTGGGCAGCTTGAGGTGCACGAGCTTGACGTGCGTGCGCATGGCGGTGCGCTGCGCGAACGCGCGCCCGCACGCGCCGCACGCGAACGGCCGCTCGCCCGTGTGCGTGCGGAGGTGGTTCGTCAGCGTGCTCTTCGCCTATAGAAAGAAGTTGTTTAAAAAAAAATTAGGAGCAGAGATAAAATTCCCACGAGATGAACAAGGGGCCACTGATATTATTGTGCAACACGACCGAGTTCTGAGGACGTGTAAACGGCAATCCGCGAACAATGGGGTATAGTGCGATTCAAATGAGGATAGAATCGAGTCGGCGCCATATTGTTTCGAATTAAGACTGTTATGATAGTTAATGTTTAGATAATTTATTACTATTTAACGTTTTTATTTAAATTCGATGCGAAGACTTTTAATATTTATATGCACATTAGTTTTTCTGAAAATTGCACTTTTCAAGTGATATTTGACAGAAAAAGGTCATTGACGTTCCTATTCTTATTGAAACGCGTTATAAAGTGCTTGTTATATTATTAAATTCTACTTCGTACAGACCTTACCGTGTGACATTTTAGTTCTATTTAAACTTTATTAACAAGGAAATCGTACAGTTTTTTAAACAAAATAAATAAAAATATAGTGTAACGGTTAACTAGTACGTATATTGGCACTCACGCGGAAGGTCTTGCCGCAGGCGTGGCAGACGTGCGCGGGCGGCGCGCGCTGGCCGGCGTGCACGGCGCGCGCGTGCTTCAGCAGCGACGCGCGCGACGCCAGCCGCGCGCCGCACGCGCCGCAGCCGTGCGCGCGCTCGCCCTCGTGCTGCACGCGCACGTGCGCGCTCAGCGCCGCCGCGTGCGAGTACCGCTTATCGCACACCGGACACTCGTGACTGCGGACGAACAAAATAAATTAAATAAAAATTAAAATAACATTTATTTCGGGCTGCATAGGCCCATATTATAAATACATTATAGACTAACATACATATTACTATATATTATAACTAGATGACGCCCGCCACTCCGTTGCGCCAAAATTCGTTTATCGCGGCGGAACGTACATTTTTTCGGGATAAAAAGTATCCTATGTCCTTTCTCGGGTCTCAAAGTATCCCTATACCAAATTTCATCAAAATCGGTTCAGCGGTTTGGGCGTGAAGAGGTAACAGACAGACAGACACACTTTCGCATTTATAATATTATATTAGTATATATTAGTATGGATATAACTAACACTAACAACCAATAAGTAGTAAAGTAAAATTCACAATCACCTACGGGGTCCGGTGATAGTGTCCCTGTATACGCCTATGCTTATTTCTGGAGCAATAATTTTATTGATGATTGCATACCTTGGGAATAAGTACCTACATGTATGCAAACTTCTGTTACATTATAATAGATTAAGTCATTATATTGTAAAATATATTATTTCATATTTTTTTAAATGAACAATATTCCATTTTTTTGCTAAAACAAGGCCCCGTGCGAGTTTCTTACGCCGCGCGCCGGTTCTTCTCGGCGGGATATTTCGCGAACCAGTGGTAGACATCACGTAGAGACAATTTCGTGAGTGTTAATGCCGTTGCACACGTACCGGTCGCCGGGTAGTCGGTGCCGACTGTCCGGTCCGGCCGGTGCGTATGAAAGCGTTCTACGTGCTCCATACAACCACTGTAAGTCCGACCGCCGGCTAACCGATACCCGGGATACTCATCCCAACTTACCTGTCCGGTAGTTGTGGTATAGTATACGGGTATGCGACCCCGGCTTCCCTAGCTATTACAGTCCTATCCCTTGCCCTCCTGGGCGGTAATAGCCTACATTTCCTATTTCCCACTCTAATTTACCAATCTTCCTTTCCACACCACTTATCCTTCCCTTTCCCTATTCCTACCCTCTCCGCCAATCCGTGGGAACGCAATGGATAATCATAAAAATAATAATTATCCAAAATGGCGGCGATGTGGTTCGCCACCCATCACGTCTCGTTCTCGCGGAGGCGAAAAGTTGCCCATGGAGAGCCGCTTCGCTACGTTGAATGTAAGAGGAGGAATGGATGGTAAGAATGAAAGTGGACGAAGCGAAACAAGTATGCAAGGATCGTAGCAAGTGGAAAGAAGTGGTCTCTGCCTACCCCTACGGGAAAAATGCGTGATTATATGTATGTATGTATGTATGTATGTAAAAGCTATCGTACATACACTTCGCGACCGACTAGTGACCACCCGGCAACGGGTACGTGTGCAACAGCACTGTTACTGTTCCCCGGCGAACTTTAAAAAAAAATTACTTATAAGTAAAGGCGTTTTCAACTTGGACCACCACCTAACATTACGCGGCAAAGATACTCGCTTTTATAAGTTTTTAAATACATTGTAACTTTGAGTTTATTTTTCTCGTGTAAGTGACTATTGTCTTAATCTATACATCTATACAGATAAATAAAATTGAAGTGTCTGTTTGTAACTTCAAATTAACAGCTTCTCACATAATGCATATGAAAGTTTATTGGATACTAACAATAAAATACCAATTTTTAAAATTTTTGTCTGTTCGTCTGTCTATCCGTCTGTCTGTCTGTCTGTTTGTTCCGGCTAATCTCCGAAACGGCTAGACCGATTTTCGCGGGAATTTCACTGGCAGATAGCTGATGTTATAAGGTCTAACATAGGCTACTTTTATTTTAGGGTTCCGTTTAAAAAAATAGAGTTCCGTTTCCGTTGGTTCTATGCAAACGAAGTTGCGGGCACCAGCTAGTGGGAAATAAAGATATTTAAACCGAACTCACGACAGGGCGCGCTTGTCCAGGTGGCGGGCGGCGCGCTTGAGGTGCTGGCGCAGCGAGTTGACGGACTTGAAGCGCACGTCGCACTCCACGCAGTAGTGGTCGCGCGCGTCGCTGTGCGTGCTCATGTGGTGGCGGATCTGGTTGCGCGTGCGGAACCGCGCGCCGCACGTGTCGCACGCGTAGTTCTTCACGTTCTCGTGGATGCTGGGGACAGTGGAGTGTTATGTAGCTACCAGTGGCGAGGGGTTCCTATAACTCCATTCCTATCGGCTTCCCTTACCGCTTACCTTTTGACCCTTATCCAAATCACTACCTATTAACCTATTATACCTACAGGCTAGGACTTCCCTATGAAGGAGAACCAAATGTCCGTAAATAAGCGGAAAACAACAGTTCCAGAACCAAACCTCAATTCTCGTATATAAAGTAGACTTTCATTTTACTTTGTTTGGATTGAAAGTGAAGCGACATGTTACAATGAACGGATTTTATGAAGTTACGACTAATCAGAGCGCGTTTCACGTTATTTGAACGTCTGTAAAACACCGTTTGAGAGTTTTAGCGTATCGGGACTTGATTATAATTGTATTAACACAGGTTTTATTTAACAATTGCCCCTCTAGCTATAGTGGCATTAGGGTCCGAAGAGGGTATGATATGAAGTTAGCAATGAGATGGAGTGAAGTTAGTTATTTAACTCAACTATATTCACTCCATCTCCTATTGCTAACTTCATATCATGCCCTCTTCTGACCCTTATTTTCCTACTTTGGTCGGACACTTTTTAGCTTTACTGCCCTAGAGAGAATATAGTTCTCCTTTACTCTACACTTCATAAACAACGTGTTGCCCCCGCTCTTCATACGCGCCAAACGACATCCCGCGGAAACCGTACACTATGCAAAAAATTGCCTATGTGTTAGTCCAAAAATTTTAATCTACTAGGTACTACACCAAATTTCATCGAAATCCGTTCAGAAGTTTTTGCTTGAAAGAGTAACAAACATCCATCCATCCTCACAAACTTTCACATCCTACTAATATTATAAATGTGAAAGTTTGTGAGGATGGATGGATGAATGGATGGTATGGCAGTAGTTTAGGCTCTGGATTAAAACATAGGCTACTTTTTATCCCGAAAAATACAGTGCTCCCGCGGGATACTGTATTTACGCGGGCGGAGCCGCGGGCAACAGCTAGTTTATAATATCAGTAGGATTAACTTGCGTGCGTGCTTTCGGCCATTATAGTCACTCTTAAGGTACAGCAAGTAAAGTATATACTCACAGCTGGTGCTCGGCCAGCGAGTCGCTGTTGACGAAGGTCTTGTGGCACCGCTCGCACTTGACGCGCACGCTCAGGTGCAGGTTGCGCATGTGCCCGCGGTGGGTCTTCGCGTTGCTGCCAAATGTCAATGTCACACAAGTCACAACCATATCATAGGACATAGCAATACAAGCACCTGGGCTTTGCTCGAAGTTCTGATATATTAAAAAAAAGAATCACAAAAATATTTATCTGACCGGGAATCGAACCCGCCACATTCCAAATTTTCCAACAAAGCAAAATCTATACATACGTACTACGCATACTAAAGTAAGTAAGTAGTACATACTTACCAATCGCACTGACATAATAGAGTCGAAATTATTGACCTATTGTTGCACGACGAACGAAATAAAATTAATAATTAAAAAATAAAAAACCCGACTGCAAAAAATACTAAAAACGCACTAAAAATACCGAAACAAGATTGAGAAAACAGACTACACTATGAACTGAAAGCCTAAGTGAAATAATTGACGTCATGTTTGGTAGCAGGCGGGACCCATATAATATTATTTTTGTACGATTTATAATCTGCCAATCACTATCAAGCCTATTGCAGGTATACTCGTAGTTCTGCGGGTTATACTCGAATAAGGTTCGGTAAAATCAATTACGGACATTTTGGGCATATGATCTATTGCTGTAACTGTATGTAAATTAAAGCAAAAAAATATTTGTCATACGAGAAAAAAAAAATCTTTATAGGTATAAAGTTAGGTTCAAGATAGTGTCCGACCGAAAATTCGGTTTCGGTTTCGGTTTCGGTTTCGGCCGAGTTTCGGCCAAAAATCAAGTTTTCGTGCTGATTTCGGAAGTTTTCGTGCACGCTCGCCTAACTTCGTTTTTTGCGGCAACGCTTTGACAACGCAACTGAATTTGAAAACATAATTAAAATATAATTAATATTTTTTTAATATTACATTAAATAAATTATTACAACAAAATTAATATACCGTGTTTCCATTTCGTGTCCTAATTAATGCAGAATAATGGATAAAAAGCACCAAATTTCAGTATTTTAAGGAATTTTCTACTTGACCACGTGAGTTTCGGTTTCGGTTTCGGCCGAAACTGAAGCCACGGCCGAATATTCGGTTTCAGTTTCGGTTTCGGCCGGAAAACCAGTTTCGGTCGGACTCTAGTTCAAGACTTCGAATACTCACTTGGAGATCTTCCCGCAGATATGGCACGTGTACACCTCCAGCACGCCTTCGTGTTGAGATCTGCGACACAAAATGTCTCTTACATATTGTTTTCATTTAGGTATCCGTTTGCGAGATACTCGACTTTAAACGCCCCGCCCCTCGCCCCCTCCTAAAAGATTAGTGGCTGGCTCAAAAAATCTGTAAAAATTCACGACGATAGTCCATGTGACGGAAAACTATAAACGGCTTATATAACTATAAAAAGTACATTTCCTCTTGTATTTCCATCTAGTTTTGACATAAATAAATAAAAAGTTAAGAATTTCAGAACAAACATGGAAAATAATACAGGAAAATCATTTAGAGCTAATTTAATATAGCACGGAATTAAAGGATACAAAATACATAAATGACTTTATAAGATGTCATAAACTATTAATTTACAGAAAAACGTACCGTTTCACTACTATGTATGTGTTTAGTGTGTTTGTGTCACCACATCCTTTCCGGAAGTTGCTTCGAGGTGTTTTCATCAGTAGTAATTAAAAAACAAAAATACATTTTTTTAATCAACTTTATTAATCGTTTTTAAGTTATGATATAGCTAAAATACTTTTCCCTAAGCCAAATACTAAAGGAAATACACCTTCAATGTATGAAATTAAACTTGAGTCAAATAGCCTATTGGGACAATTATGTTTTAGGTTATGTGTGTTAGCCATATAATATTTTGATGGACCCCAAACTAGCTAGAAGCCTGTATCTCGGAGGTAAATAGTACAACTAGTAGTAAATAAATAGTATAACTAACTATCCACATTTCACATATTTAAGCCCAATCCCCTACCCTATTCCCTTCCCTACCCTCCCCTATTACCCAATTCCCTCTTAAAAGGCCGGCAACGCACTTGCAGCTCTTCTGATGCTGCGAGTGTCCATGGGCGACGGAAGTTGCTTTCCATCAGGTGACCCGTTTGCTCGTTTGCCCCCATATTTCATAAAAAAAAAAAAACATATTTAAGTATTGGTTTGCTATGCTTGCAAACATTATAATACATTATAGTATAATGTATTATAATGTTGTAATATAATGATTATAGTACCTACATAGTTATCATAACATTAATTTGTACCTATTAGTCAAGAACTAGTGATGTGCCTAATAATAATAATAATAATAATCGTTTATTACCCTTAAAGTCCTTTACATATCATTAGAAATTACACAGTAAAATTTTACAGATATGACTAAGTTATAGCGCAACCCCTACACTAAGAATCTCTTGTGCTGTAAGGGTTGCCGGCTCTTCAATGTACATTTACTAGCAGGTTGTAGTATGAAGACATCGACATTGATTGTAATAAAGGTAACATAATTTTTATAACGTTTTTTTAATAATAATGTTAGTGTAGAAGCTTTTGTGTTTTGGTGTGTGTGTGTGTGTGTGTGTGTGTGTGTGTGTGTGTGTGTGTGTGTGTGCGTGTGCGCGCGTGTGTGTGTGTGTGTGTATGGGTATATGAGTGAGTGGGTGAGTTTGTGTGTTTGTTTGCTCTGTATATTTATATATTGTGTGTTTAACTTTTATTTTACTATTTCTATTAAATTTTCAGTTTCGTTGTATTTAAGTCTGCTAAGCCAGTTATTAACTGCAATCTTGGCATCTCTGGTGGTCAACGTGTTAAAATTCTCAATCTCTTTGCTGATGTGATTATACAATAGTGGTCCTAAGAAGTATTGTTGGTGTTGCGCCATTGCACTACTGGTTTTCGGTACTATGAACACTTTATCTTTTCTTCTTTTATGAATAAAGTTTTTTGTTAGTTGTTGATTACTAGTATGGCCGTGCTGTGTGAGTAGTGTCTTTTTAATAAATAGTTGTCTGACCGTCAAAACTTTAGTATGTTTGTAGAGTTCGTATGTGGGAAAGTGGTAGGGCTTGGATGTTGCTACTTTAAGCACTGCTCAAAGGCTCTTTCTAGCAGTTTCATTTGTGTTTTGCAGGCTCCTCCCCAAACAGATATGCAATAAGAGAGTATTGATTCACATAAAGCACGGTATATTTCCAAAATTAGCTTATTATCAGCGACATTTCGCAATTGCTTAAAAACATAAATAAGTTTACGCACTCTTTTGGTAAGTAATGTAATATGATTTTTCCAGGACAGGTTTTTATCAACAGTAACACCCAGATATTTTAAATTCGATACTTCTTGCAGTTTGGGACATTTATAACAATATATGTCTTTGCAGTTTTTATGTATAACAAGATCAACAGGTGCCATTCGTCTGCGACTGATCGTAAATTTAATAAATTTAGTCTTATTGACATTGAGCGTGAGTAAATTTTTAGATAACCATTTAGCCACCGTATTCAAACCTATTTGTGCATGAGTCCGAGCCTCCTCCCAGGTTTTACCAGTGAAAACTAAGGCAGTATCATCTGCATAGGAAAAAACTCTTCCGTTAACAAGTGACGAGTTACAGAGTTCATTTACGTACACTAGGAAGAGGCTCGGACCTAAAACACTTCCCTGTGGAACACCATAAGTTATTGTTTCTTCTTCACTAACTATATTGCCAACTTTAGTTCGTTGAGTTCTATCACTTAAGTAGCTTTTGAATAATCGCAGTGCTGAATCCCGTATACCCATATCTTCAAGTTTTTTAATAAGTGTAGGAACAGAGACCGTGTCGAAAGCTTTTGCAAGATCCAAAAAGACTCCGATAACTTTATTCTTATTATCTATCTCACTTGCTATTAATTTTGTTAGTTCAGAAACAGTATCCTCAGTAGAGCGACCTGATCTGAACCCATATTGATGGGGCGATAGTAACTTGTATTTTTCTAAGTAAGATTTTAGCCGATTATTCATAATTTTTTCAAGAATTTTGGAGATCGTCGGTAAAACTGATATTGGTCTGTAATTTTCGACACAGTCTCTGCTGCCACCCTTATGTATAGGAGTAATTATAGATATTTTAAAAGCCTTAGGAAATATGCCTGTAGACAGACATAAGTTGCAAATGTGTGTTATTATTGGTACTAAAGTAGGAGCTGATTGTTTAAGAATCTTTGAGGAGATGCCATCAATTCCGACTGCAGAGTTACTTTTTAGTCCTTTAATAAGGTAATTAATTTCTGCATCATCGGTCTCTAGTACTCCCATTGAATTTGGTTGTGAAATTGTTTGGGTTATCTTAATGCTTGGGTCACAGCAGACATTTGTGTTCTTTTTTATGTTATTAGCTAGATTTTTACCTACGTTAGCAAAATAGTGATTTATATAATTAACAGATTCAGCAGGCTTTTGTGCCGGATCGTTAAAAATGTATAATCGCGGATACGGATCTGAATACGGATATTTGGTGTCAAGATCCGCGGATACGGATACGGATACGGATCTTAACTTTCTTACGCAGTCGGTGTCGGTGCGCGCGATCTTCACACATGTTTCGACTTGCATTGCACGGCGCGGGCGGTTCTTTCTTTTGTTTTGTTTATAGTTAAGCGTGATACTGGACAGCATAGATAACGTTTGTATGGTATTGGTACATAAGATTGAAAAAAATGTCTACAAAGAAGTTTAGTAGTGTAATTTGGAATTATTTTTTGTAAGTAAATGATGAATGTGCATAGTGTAAAATTTGTGATGGAAAGTATTCCCATAAGGATAAAGGCACAACTTCTATCTATACTTCTATCTATACTTATCTATACTTCGTGGGTGCAACGACCAACACATAGGGTACCTGTAATGGTTGAGGATGGCGGCGCGGTCGATCATGCGGCGTTGGCAGCGGCGGCACTCGTACCGCAGCGTGTGGATGCGCGCGTGCACCGACAGCGAGTACGCGCTCGGCAGGTACATGCAGCACGCCTCGCACTTGTATGGGCCGCGGCTCTGAAACATCGACAGCGCGATTAGATATACGAGACAGCACCATCTATTGACTATTCATAGTAACAAACATACATTAAACAATTTAAGAATATATTTTATTTGGATAGCGGGATGTAGGATCAAATAAAACGCCATCTATTGACTGCTGACCGTATTTAACAAATATTAATTAGGAATAGCGCGATTTAAAACACGCGACAACCCCATCTGCTGACTATTTACAGTACTAAACCAACATTGCATTATGTTTACTATGTATCAGCATATAGCCATGATTAAGTCCGTAGGTGATTTTACAATTATTATCTAAGATCACGTAACTTTAATACTTTTCCACAGGAATCCATTAAAACATCACATTTAGTATGCGACATTACAATTCATAACACAATCATATAAAACTGAGCACACCTGAACCTCGATTCTCGTATTTAAAGTACACGTAATTTTACTTTGTTTGGATTGAAAGTGTAGCGACATGTTATCATTAATGGATTTTATGATGTTTCGACCAATCAGAGCGCGTTTCACGTTGGTTTAACGTTCATAAAAACACCGTTCGAGAGTATAAGTGTATCGGGACTTGATTGTAAATAAATAAATAAATCGTTTATTTGCCAGAGCGAATGTACAATTTGGTCTTATGTAATATGCATTTCAGAATCATGTCACTCAACTAAATTAATAGTATGCAAATGTCAATGATAAAAATTTATGATACTAATTATTATTTTTCTTTTATTTAATACATAGGTACCTATCTACATATTTTAATGTCAAAAAAATAAAAAAAATATTATGTAATAATACAGAATGAAAGAAGTAGGAGGAGAACAATTCGTCAATGTCACATTATAATATTTTTTAGTAACTATCCACCTAATATTCCTTTACTTCATAAAAACATTTATCTAAAAGCCATTCATTTAATTTTCTTTTAAAAGTTGTTAAGTTAAGTTTATCAAATTCTTTTGGCAATTTATTATAATATAGTTTAATAGCCATAAAATAGGGACTCTTTAGGCATGCTGTGCTGTTACACTTAGGCATAACTAATTTATTGGGATAGCGTTGTGATCTGTTAGTTATGTTAATATCCTTGTTTTGTACAAAATATTTGGGGTTTTTTTTAACAAACATACACATGTCTCTAATGTACATGCTTGGCAATGTAAGCAGACCCAGTTTTTTAAATAGCAGTTTGCAACTTTCAAGTTTGTTAGCAAAAATTGTATTAATGCAGGTTTTATTTAGCAGAATTGCCCCTCAGAGCTAGATATGAATGACGTTTCACTAGTGTCGCTAGAGTCAAGATGGCGATCACTGTCTTGTCCGTACGATAAAACAGCTACAGAGTAATACGGTAAAACCGGCAAAATCTGGTAATTGTTGGCTACATAATATTATGTATAACGAAAAAAAGGTTTATAATACATAAAATAAAGCTTAATACATTGCATAGCTATTCTATTTGTATTAAAAACGTTATCACAAACTCCCCCTGTAGCTACACTTTAATAAGATTTTATATATTTATAATAGGTCTATTCAATCTGGCTAGCTAGCTGTCCATTGTATACTTACGGGGCTGTGCTTGGCCATGTGGTTCTGGAGCTTGGCCTCGAAGTTGAACCCCTTGTGGCACAGGTGACACTGGTACGGGAACTTCAGCTTCTCCTCCTGGAAATGTGCATCATCATCATCATCAGTCGACACTACGTATTGCTGTAGCGGATAACTGTGGCTGGACTCTTTGGGGGGTCCAGACTCCAGGCACACAAGATTTGAATATTTATATTAAGAATTCGATGTCATCCGCTATGTCAGAAAAGAAAAATGTCACGGAGAACGACAGACAGCGCGTGGGGAGTTGGTTGCGATTGTTCCTCTCGACAATTATGTATTATTTGTAAAAGGAGAAATAAATAATATCAAGTATTTTGTGATTTAATTGGTAGACCTAGAACAGACTTTTTTGTAGGTTTTTCAAAATAATGTAATTTTTTTTGTGTAATGGAACAATTATAAAGTGTTAAGAATATAAATAAAAAGAGGGTTAAGTAGCCTATGTTTCTTCCCTGAGTTCTTCTGTACATCTGTGGCAAAATTCATCAAAATCGGTCAAGTCCTAATCAAGTCCACAAACAATTAAATATATCTTCTTTATGATATTTGTGTATAATAATGCAATTTTTATTTAAAATATTTTTGTTATCAAAAGTCAAGCCAATCCTACTAATCCTATAAATGTAAAAGTTTGTGAGGATGGATGGATGTACGGATGGATGTTTGTTACTCTTTCACGCACGTTTAGGCTGGATTAAAACATGGGCTACTTTTTATCCTGAAAAAGTAGTGTTCCCGAGGGATACTGTGTTTACGCGGTCGGAGCCGCGGGCAACTAGTATTGTATTGTATAATATAAATTGAACAGTTAATACCTGCATCTGTTTGATCTGCTCCTCTGGGTCCAGTCTTATAATCCTAATCTTAGTTTCGTCTATCTCTAGGGGCTTCCGTATCGCACTCTGAACTGGTTTGTAGTCCCTGAAATACAAGAAAAGTACTGCTTTTGTGTGTGACACGGCAAAAAGTACATCACAAATAAATATATTATATATAACATTAGTACAAAATATAAAAATATTTGCAAAAAATTTGGGAACAGTCAATCGTAATAGATTCACTTACTTGTTCTCATCCTTAATTTTTTTCTTCTTGACTTTCGTTTTTCCTTTTTTCTTTGTTTTTTTCTTCTCTTCATTAGGAAATAATACTTCAGGGCCATCATCTATAGGCTCATTCATGCTGCAACAGTTATCATTTATCATCAAACAACCTTAACAACCATATAATATTTTTATCAACTGACTTTTAATAACTTGTAAATTTTGTTACCATATTCTAGCAAATAAAGATTATGATTATGAATAACTTATAAGAAATAAAAAACTTTTTTCTGAAGGATAATCAAATGTGAAAAATAAATATCCTATTTGTTGGAACATAGGTTCAACAATCCTGTAGTTGTTGAACTATCAACTACTTTTCCAATGTTCCTCGGCAATCATTGTATTTCTATGGTGAGGTGGTTACAGACAATGTTTAGAACACAAAGTTTCCCAAAAGGTGTAGTAGTTCAGTCCTTTATCAAATTGCTAAGACTTGCCTGATGTCATCAAATGCCATGTGGTCGTCCATGTCTAGGAGGCCGACCTCATTCTTCACGGTAATGTTGTGGTTGTTTATTAAATCTTCTATTGACCATTTCTCTTCCAACTTAAAGGAATCCCCTATGTTTTCATGCTGGAACATATACACTATACAGTTAACATAATGTTAATAGTTTATTTATGTTAATGTTATAGTTGAAATAAATGGAAAAAGATCCACAGGTACTAAAATTGAGATGGGGGTCCCACAAGGGTCAATTTTAGGACCCTTTCTTTTTCTGATTTATATAAATGACCTACCATACCTTATTAATGAAAAAAACGGAATAGTATTATTTGCCGATGATACGTCACTTACTTTTAATATTAATCGCCAAAACTCGTGTTATGACGAAGTAAATAATGCTCTTCTAAAAATAGTACACTGGTTTAGTGTCAATAATCTTTTGTTAAATAGCAAAAAAACTAAATGTATAAAGTTCACGTTGCCGAATGTAAGGCAAACTAAAACCAATGTGCTATTAAATGGGGAAGGTATGGAACTAGTAGATACAGCCGTCTTTTTAGGTATTACATTAGACGCGAAACTTCAGTGGGGCCCTCATATTGCTGGATTGGCCGACAGACTTAGTTCAGCAGTATTTGCAGTAAGTAAAATAAGACATTTTGCAGACGAAAACACAGCAAGGCTTGTGTATTTTAGTTACTTCCACAGTATAATGTCCTATGGCATTCTGCTATGGGGCAATGCTGCAGATATAAATACTATATTTGTGCTGCAGAAGCGAGCTGTTCGGGCAATCTACAAGCTGGCCCCCAATACTTCATTAAGAGATAAGTTTAAGGAAACAGGGATCTTAACTGTAGCTTCTCAGTATATTCTATCAAATGTACTATATGTTAAAAAAAATGTAAGCCTATTCAAAAAAAAAAAGTGACAACCACAATAGAAATACTCGAAATAAGAATAAACTTGATGTACCAGTGACTAGACTTAGTAAAGTAAATAATTCGTTTAAAGGCCAATGTATACGCATATACAATAGGATCCCAGAAAACGTTCAACATTTTTCAACCAATAAATTTAAAAAAGTAATCAAAGAATGTTTGTGTAGTAAAGCTTATTATAAACTTAATGATTTCATGAATGATAGCACACCTTGGGAATGAGGTGGCCCCCTGCAAGGCTACTTCCATATACTATTGTATTCTAGTTATATAGTTTTAGTCATGACATTGTTATACATTGTTTTATTTTAAAAGAACAATTTTATAATAATAATAATAATAAAACATTTATTCAACAAAACGCTCACATTACACTACATTATCAACAAAAATCGACATTAAACATAAACAATCACGAAGAAATAACAAATAACAGCAAAATGAGTAAAACGGACATTTGCCTAAACCACATAGATAGAAAAAAAAATAACTTAGATTATACATATTAATATTAACAAACAGAAAAAGAATAGACAAATAACAAAATAGAAAAAAAAAAGGAAGGTATATGGCAGTGTAATGCGAACAGTTGTCGAAAAGGACTCCACTCAGGTGTACGATCGCAGCATAGTACACAACTATCCCGCAATCCCTGGTATTCTGTGGAGCCTCGTTGTTGTCAGGCGATTGACAGATACACACTAGCGGCATCATATAATCAAATTAATATCAAGAGATATACCTACATGCAATATTACGTAAAATATATAATTATTACAAAGAAATAAGATAATGCCGATACAATACAAATAATAATATTAAATACTTATAATAATAATAAATTACTTTAAAATTACAGCCATGTCAAATTGAATTAAATGAATTATAATGTTATAAGTTAAATGTTTTAAACTAGTATTCTAAATATGTACCTACGCTTCTAGTTGTTTACGTAGTAAATGTTCTTTGAGTTTTGACTTAAAGCTATATATTGTTTTCAGAGCACGAAGAGGTGGCAAAAGGTTGTTCCAGATTTTGCTGGCAAGGTATCTGAAACTGCCTCTAAAACTGGATGTGTGATGCAGCGGCGTGACAAGCAAAAAAGATGAACCCCTGGTAGTGACAGTCAGCTCATTTTCACTAGCCCATCCATTTTCCATCTTTTTGGTAAAAGATGGCCCCGCGCGAGTTTCTTACGCCGGTTCTTCTCGCCGGGCTAGTTCCCGAACCGGTGGTAGGCATCATGTATACCGACGTTCAATAAGTGTATAAAAATACCAACATTGAATAAAAATTTTTGACTTTGACTTTGACTATCTAGTCCGACCAATAGTTATATGTTAGACCAGCAACACATTGGATGTGTCGCACGGAAAATAGCGCTAACAAAAAACGTAAGCAAAATGGTTACCACTGGCGTTAAATAAGCAAAATGGCGGATTGTTAGCAGTATTGAAGTTACAAACATGTCATGGAACACAGCCATTAATTATATGTATAAAATTGCAGCTCATCATCAGTGAAATGTTGCAGTCAAATAACACTTGACAGAATTGTGGGCCTTCACTTCAAGAGTCTCAGACTTTTTTACAGTCAAACAAAGTTAACCATTAACTGTTTTAGGTGTCTTGGCATTGTATGCCTTTAGAAGAGGTACTAGTAACTTTTTACACTATTTCCAGCTGTGTGTTATCATCATAATCAGGTATTAGATCAGGTATAGATTCAGGATCTACATTACTAACCATCAGTTACAAAAATTAAAGATAGTTTACTATGCTGTAACGGATAGCCTTACCACTACTGGGACATGGTAGCCCAATTGACTAGTTCTGCTGTCCAATGTGAGCGTGCTGGTCAGTGTCAGGTGCGGGCTCATGAACTTCCTCAGCTCGGGGTCTCGTCCATCAATAGGGAACTGAAAATATTAAGATATACTACATAATACAACTTAAGTTAAAGGTGAGTTCTATATTATAGGTATGGACAGTTGAAAGTAATATTATGGCAATATAGAAGCTCCTTAAGATGTTATTTAGATAATATTTTTTAATAACAGCTAATATATTTTATTTTTATTTTACAAATATTTTTATATAATAATTTAGAATAACAAAATGTCAACTCACGGGGGCACATCGGCTGTGGTACTCATACAGCAATGCCTGGGAGCTCAGAACCTTCTGTTTGAAGCGCACGTACTTTCGGACCAGCGCCGCGCACTCCCAGCAGATCCATTCCGGTAGACCATCCATCTCTGACACCTTATAATTGCAAAAATGTTTAGCTTTCACAGTGTATAATAAACGTAAATGTAAATAATGGTTAGTCACTTATAATGGTGTCTATAGTTGTTTGTGCTTGTTCATAAATGTAAATATACACGAGAAGACGAATAGGCTTGAAAATGAATACACGTAAAGGTCAATAAATGAAAGGAATACGCGGTTTTGAATTAAGCACATTTTGAAAATCAGAAAAAGAGCCGGTGAAAATAAAACTATAATAAAATAAAAACTTACAACTATATCTCCTAAATCTAATAAAAGACCACGAAATGGGGAGATTTGTTGCACAGTTCGCTCTGTTGACAAACAGCACCGACATATTTTAACTCCGATGTTTAGCTTGCTGTCAACAAAATTATCGGTAATATTCATTGCTAAGCAATTAGTAAGGAATATAAATTAATCAACACATTTCTAATTAATAAATAAACCAAAGAAATAAACAGCTACGATAATCCCAACCATTTATAAACACAATGGCGTGGGTCGTCACTTCATTAACTGTCAAATTTGGCAATTCACACAAATAACATTTAATAATAGTTTTTTTTACTAAATCGCGTTACGGCTTATAACCATATGCCAGTGTCAAGTGGTGTACCAGAATCTCATGGCAAATAGGGAAATAAAATTTTGTAGTGTGCAATACTGGGGAAACAGGATTAAACGATCTTGATAGTGGTTAATTTTTCATAATGTCTTTAGTATTATTGAATATGAAATATAATAAGACTGTATGAAGAATATTCTTATACATCGGGTTAATATTAAAAAAAGAAAACTAGCATTAATTACCCGCGTCTTCGCCCGCATTAAATTAGTTTTTAAAATTTCATTCCCATCTAACCCACCTATAGGCTGAATATTAGAAAACGCTGAAATGTCATGCAAATATGTCCAAGAAATAAAAAGTTTAATACAAACTTTTATCCCTTTTATCCCCTTTTTTACCCCCTTGGAGGTTGAATTTTGAAGAATCCTTCCTTAGTGGATGCCTACGTCCTATGAGGAATACGTGTGCAAAATTTTAAATTTCTAGTATAAGGGGTTAGCCTGTGCGTTGATACATCAGTCAATCAGATTTGCCTTTTATTATATAATATATAGATTTAAGGCGTCATGTCATGAAAAATAATACAAACGTAAATTACTTTATACAGGATGTCCCAGAAGTCGACGTCGTCCCTTCGAAGGCTGATAGACCAGCTCATGACTCACCAGAATATCGTAATATCATCATCATCATCATCATCATCAGCCTATCGCCGTCCACTGCTGAACGTAGGCCTCCCCCAATGAGCGCCAACCATCCCGATCTTGGGCAGCCCTCATCCATCCGCTGCCAGCCACCTTCTTCAAATCGTCGGTCCATCGTGCCGCAGGACGTCCTACACTACGTTTGCCTAAGCGTGGTCTCCACTCTAATACTTGTCTGCTCCATCGATTGTCTGTCCGTCTGCAGACATGGCCGGCCCACTTCCACTTCAGCGTGCTAATTCGTTGAGCAATGTCAGTGACTTTAGTTCTCTGGCGAATAACGTCGTTACGTATTTTATCCACCAGAGATACCCTTAACATTGCTCTTTCCATCGCACGCTGAGCAACCTTAAACTTATGAACCAAGCCTACGGTGAGTGTCCACGTTTCGGCTCCGTATGTCATTACCGGTAGAACGCATTGATCAAAGACCCTGGTCTTAAGGGATTGTGGGATCGACGATTCAAAGATGTCCCGGAGCCATAGCTGGGCATTAACTCGTTAATCCGTTAATCGTTAATTAACGAAGTTAACATTTTGATTAACGGATTAACTTTTAAGTTAACTTTTAAAAATGTTAACGGACACGTTAACTTCCGTTAATATGAAGAGAAGTCCGTTAATCGTTAATCCAATGCCTACTATTTACCGCAAGGCACCGCGGCGCGTCGCGAAAAATAGGTTCAGTAGCGTGTCAAGCCAAGTTCAAGTAACAGAACTGACGAGCAGCACCGTGTGAAATATTACACGAACCATTTGGAGCCTCTTTTGACCTCTCATAACTCAAAAACTATTTCACATAAACGTGTTAAATTTGGCTCATATATTGAGATTTGCGAGATACATATTATGTGCTCCAAATTTCATAAGCACATCTCAAATCGTTATTTAGATATTAACGTCCAAAAATCGACATTTTTATCACTGACTGATCTATAATCAAAACTCTAACCCAGTTCCAGATGACCTAGAAAGTTCAAATTTGGCATACAGATAGGTAATTAGGTAATACAAAGGAATAAATCAGAAACTGGTAAATTCTTATCATTTCAATTACAATTTTTCACTTAATTGATTCTATTAGGAACACTTAACTTTTGTATTAATTTTGTTATAAATAAGTACCTACTAATAATTTGTGTACAAAAAGTAATGATATCCTATCAAAAACATAAATGTGAAGTGAGAGCTAAGTTCAATAATATGATATAACTAGCTTTTGCCCGCGACTACGTCCGCGTGGAACAGTTACTTTGGGATATCGCTAAAATTTACCCGCGACTTCATTTACGTAGAAGGAGAAGCGCTTCCACCTCACGACTGCCCGCCCGCGCCACACGCCGTACCTACATTGTTATGCGCGCTTATTTTATTACTGCGATATCTTCTAAAATACTCATTGAAATCAAATGATGTAAACGGCAAATTTCTTCTAGATTAAATGCTTGTAATGAATAACGTATTTACTTGGATAAGGATTAATATTGTTACGTGTTAGGCTCGCAGGATTTGGAGATAAAGCCTGCTGACTCCTTTAAAGACTTTATTCACTAGCACTTAGTCCAACATTAAGCACTAGGTCCAAACACGAAGCACTAAGTCCAAACACTAAGCACTAACGGTGTCCTTAATCGTAGCCAAGTCGTGGGTTTCACTCACGGTATCATCACATCACTAGTATTCACATCGTTATCGCCTGTTTCGCTGTTCAACTCGAACTCCCGATCACTAGTTTTCACTTGTATCGCCCGTATCGCTTCGATGGAAGCTCAAAGTGAACTCGACTCGCTCGCATTCTTCCGACGTATTTATACCGGTCGATACGAGTCCCAGACGTCTCCAGAAGGTTCCCGAGTCGCTTGACCGAGTTGGATTTATTCCGGAAGATTCGCACAGTAGCGCCATCTAGTACTGAGTAGACGGTTTCACGTTGTCCCTGTTCACACCAAGTGGTTTCATTAGTTGACGCTAGATGGCGCTATTCTCTGTGTTCGTAACAATATCATCTTTATGAAAACACCTTCACAAATAATGTTTACTTTTAGAACAAATTTGGTTACCATAAAAAGGTTATAGTGAACCAACCTTAAAAGATAAACATATACTGTCGCGGACTTTTTTGTAGAACTTTTAAAGGGGAACAATTCTGTCATACATCATTTTAGCGAAACTTTAACCGTTTCCGCAGCGTACGCAGCGAAAGCTCTCAAAAGGAAAAAAAAACGATTTTGTAACATTCTTGATTGGTGCTTCGTTCGTATTGAATTTATCGTGATGTTATATAGCCTAAAGCCTTCCTCGACAAGTGGACTATCCAACACAAAAATAATTTTTCAATTCGTACCAGTATTCCTGAGAGTAGCGCGTTCAAACAAACAAACAAACAAACTATTCAACTTTATAATATTAGTATATATATATATATATATATATATATATATATATATATATATATATATATATATATATATATATATATATATATATATATATATATATATATATATATATATGCCTTGGTTGTTGATTTCAATGAAAAAAGAAGTGAGATCTAAATGGGTGCTAAGTTCAATGGTCAGTCCTGAAATTTATTTATAACAATACCCAATCCCCTACCCTATACCCTATTCCCTTCCCTACCCTCCCCTATTACCCTATTCCCTCTTAAAAGGCCGGCAACGCACTTGCAGCTCTTCTGATGCTGCGAGTGTCCATGGGCGACGGAAGTTGCTTTCCATCAGGTGACCCGTTTGCTCGTTTGCCCCCATAATATTTCATAAAAAAAAATATATATATATAAACTATCATTTCTTCTCATAACTTAGGTTTATATGTTGTAGCCTAAGGTCTGACTTGGCTAGTTTTCATATAAGAATTATAATATTATAGCCTTCGGAAGTTCTAAACCTGTTACTTGTCGGTTCTTATTTTATTATTCCGAAAATTTGGCTTGCTGGTAGAAACTAGCCATCGAACATAATAATTCGTATATGAGAACTAGCCAAGTTAGACCTTAGTCTACAATATATTACCTAAGTTATGAGAAGAAATTATATTTTATGTTGTTATAAATAAATTTCAGGACTGACCAATGACCATTGAACTTGGCACCCATTTAGATCTCACTTCTTTTGTGGTTGAAGTCAACAACCAAGGCATATTATATCATACTAGCTTTTCCCCGCGACTTCGTCCGCGTGGAATAGTTACTTTGGGATATCGCTAAAATTTACCCGCGACTTCATTTACGTAGAAGAAGCGCTTCCACCTCACGACTGCTCGCCCGCGCCGCGCGCCGTACTATAGCGCGCATGATTATTTTATTACTGCGATATCTTCTAAAATACTCATTGAAATCAAATGATGTAAACGGCAAATTTCTTCTTGATTAAATGCTTGTATTGAATAACGTATTTACTTGGATAAGGATTAATATAATCTTTATGAAAACACCTTCACAAATAATGCTTACTTTTAGAACAAATTTGGTAAGTATAAAAAGGTTATAGTGAGCCAACCTTAAAAGATAGACATATACTGTCGCGGACTTTTTTTTAGAACTTTTAAAGGGGAACAATTCTGCCATACATCATTTTAGCGAAACTTTAACCGTTTCCGCAGCGTACGTAGCGAAAGCTCTCAAAAGGAAAAAAAGACCCCCGATTTTGTAACATTCTTGATTGGTGCTCCGCTCGTATTGAGTTTAGCATGATGCTATATAGCCTAAAGCCTTCCTCGATAAGTGGACTATCCAACACAAAAAGAATTTTTCAATTCGTACCAGTAGTTCCTGAGATTAGCGCGTTCAAACAAACAAACAAACAAACAAACAAACTCTTCAGCTTTATAATATTAGTATAGATTATTGAACTTGGCTCTCATTTCACATTTATGTTTTTGATAGGATAAATTACTATCAGTGATAATTTGCGTGTTGATAAAGAAGAGTGCAGTGTAATTTAGTTAGATAGAAAGAGTGTACTGTGCAGTGTAGTAATTAAAACCATATCATGGAAAACATGGAATCGGATTCCACCGGTCCTGATGAGAATCCATGGCCACATTTGACTTCAACATGTTAATGTTCATGAAGGGGAATATGCACCTTATGCCCGACGATTAAATTACAAGTATTTTGTTTTGTTCCTAACCTGTTAACTTCCAGAACCTAAACCAACAGGTTTTATAAATTCACTCACTAACGCAACGATATAAAAATGCAATTTTACACATATTAACGGATTAACGATTAACGTTAACTTGCGTTAATTCTTCCGAAATGTAACGCTTTAACGTTTAACGAAGCTAACTTTTTTTGTAGCGGATTAACGATTAACGAAGTTAACTATTTGATTAACGGTGCCCAGCTATGCCCGGAGCTTCCCGAATGCAGCCCAGCCCAAGCGTATTCTTCTACTCACCTCCTTCTCAAAGTTGTGCCGCCCGAGTTGAATGGTTTGGCCAAGATATACGTATTCTTGCACAACTTCGAGACTAGCGCCATTTACGACGACTGGTCTCGGGAGAACGTGTTCATTATACATGATTTTAGTTTTGTTCAGGTTCATACCGAGACCCACCCGTCTTGAAGAATCGCTTAGGCTGTTCAGCATCTCTTCCAGGTCCTGCAGAGAGTCTGACATAATGACTATGTCATCTGCGAATCTCAGGTGTGAGATGTACTGGCCGTTTATGTTCAGTCCCCGTCCGTTCCAATCGAGCGTCTTGAAAACGTCCTCCAACGCGTTATTAAACAGTTTTGGAGAGATAACATCTCCCTGTCTTACTCCTCGACGCAGTTGGATTGGTTTTGTACTCTGTTCTTGTACTTGGACGGTCATTGTTGCGGCCTTGTACAGATATCTCAACACCTCGACATATCGGCAGTCGACGAGACATCTCTGCATGGATTCCAGCACAGCCCAGGTCTCGACGGTATCAAAGGCTTTTTCATAGTCCACATACGCTAGGCAGAGAGGCTGATTATACTCCTCGGTCTTCTGTATAATTTGCCTTAGTGTGTGTATGTGGTCCACAGTGCTGTAGCCTTTGCGAAACCCGGCCTGTTCCGGTGACTGAAAGTCGTCAAACTTCTGGGCAAGACGATTCGATATAACCCTCGAGAACAGCTTATACACGTGGCTCAGGAGTGAAATGGGGCGGTAGTTTTCTAGTCGCGTGTTATCGCCTTTTTTGAAAAACAAAACCGCTATGCTCCTGCTCCATGTTTCCGGGGTAGTGCCAGTGTGGATGACGGAATTGAAGAGCTTGACAAGCTCAGTCAAGACGGGTGTTCCTCCTGCCTTGAGCAGCTCTGTGGTTATTCCGTCATCTCCCAGTGCTTTGTTATTATTAAGCTGACTGAGAGCTATTCTAATCTCACCCATGTCGACATCAGGAAGCTCATCTGTAAGGTGGCGCGTGAGTCTGGCCCGTGGGTCATCTGCATGATGGGTTTGGGGTGGGCTTGTTTTTTGGGTGTATAATTCCCCATAGAACCTTTCGACTTCAGCGAGGATCTCCGGCTTCGAGGTGACGGTAGTGCCTTGTGGAGTATTGAGTTTCGTCAAGTGACAACGGGAGTTATTGGGCTTAGCGAATACCTTCGAGCCCTTATTTCGCACTATGGCTTGCTCGATGGCTTGGGTATTCGCCCGGCGGGTGTCGCGTCTAATTTGCTTTTTAATCTCCCGATTGAGAACTTGACGCTCAAATTGTGTGGCATTTATTTGTTCTCGTCTCTTCCTCATCAACTCCAGAGTTTCGCTGGAGAGCATAGACTTGCGTCCATGGCTCTTTGGACGAAAGTACTTACAACCCACCTCGCAGATAACACGAACTAGACTGTTGGCGGTGTGGTCTATGTCCTTCGTGGTTTCCAACATGGCGAATCGATTTTGGAGTTCTAGCTGAAAGCTTTCGCAGCCGGCTTCTACCTGGGGCCGTGTAGGCCTGAGAGTTGACCTTACTAAATGCGCTCGCTCTACACTGACATTTATACTCAGGCTGCCTCTTACCAATCGGTGATCACTTCCGGTATTAAACCTGTTAATCACGGAGACATCTCTGAATACATGGCGCTTGTCAGAAATAATAAAGTCAATCTCATTCCTCGTCACGTTATCGGGGCTTCGCCAGGTCCACTTTCTATGGGGCTTTTTCTGAAAGAAGGTATTCATCAGAAAAAGTCCTTTGGATTCGAGAAAGTTTACTAGCATTTGCCCCCTGTGATTTCTGTGCCCATAGCCAAAGGGACCTACTTTCGACTCGCCACTCTCTTGTACTCCCACTTTAGCGTTGAAATCGCCCATGACAACAGTGTAGAATGTATTAGTACCAGACATGGCTTTCGCTATGTCTTCGTACATGGCCTCGACCTCGTCGTCAGGATGTGCGGATGTTGGGGCATACACTTGGATTACCTTTAGGTAGTATTTTTTTGTAATCTTCAATACAAGGTATGCCACTCTTGCCGACACACTGCCTATTTCTACGATGTTGCCTTTAAGCGATTTGTGGACTATAAAACCGACGCCACCTTGGGATGGTTGATGTCCTTCTCGGAAGTAGAGCAAGTTCTCATCGTAATATGACCTCAGTAAAAAATCTTTAGTTTTCGAGATATTGGCACTTTTAATAATTTCTTAAAAATTACACCTCATGTCAATTTTTAGACTGCCGCAACTACAATTTCCCATATTGTGGGATACAAATTTATATTGCGGAATCCTGACCAGTTCTGCTATTGACCACGGTTATCAGGGCCGGATCTACCTAAGGGCTACTTGGGCTGCAGCCCAGGGCCCCGAGGTTACAAGGGGCCCCCAAACCCCGCTAAAAACAATAGGCGATAATTTGAATTTAAAAAATGGTTGTCTGTAAAGTCGGTTTACGGGCGATATTTTTACGTGATATCGTCATAAGAAAACATTGTAAAAAAATTGCATACTTCTATGAATTGAGTTAAGGCGGAAAATACGTATGAAAGGTTGTTTTCATGCTGATTTTCATTATTTTTTTTAAGGTATTAAAAATGAATATTGGTTATTATATACATATCGCACCTTCAGAATTAAAGTGGCTTAATCCAAAATTCTTGATTTTTGGTAAACGCCTAAAACGTAAATAGACCATTTTTTGGTTTTTTGACTATAATAGTAAGTGTAAGCCTTTTAAAAATATGAGTTTAATTAATTAGAACCTTTGTTAATTAATCATTAAAAATAGTGTCACTTTTTTCCAAAGTTTTTAAAATTTAATTGGCTTATTTAGCTTTGTGTCTATTTTTTACTAAAGCATTCAAAAATAAAACGTATTTTTTTGAAATAGGCTATTTATTTCTAATGTAAAATTTATTTTTGGTGACTAATTTTGGAATATGCTAGTTTATTAATTTGACTTTTCAAATTAAAGGTAAATTAGAATAGAGGCCAATGAAAAAAACTTTTATTTTGTGCGTAATAAAGTTAAACTTAGATTTGTATTGTTACGTGCTGGGCTCGAAGGATTTGGAGAGAAAGACCTGCTGACTCTTTTGAAGGCTTTATTCATTAGCACTAGGTCCAACACAAAGCACTAGGTCTAACACTAAACACTAAGTCCAAACACTAAGCACTAAGTCCAAACACTAAGCACTAACGATGTCCTATGTCGTAGCCAAGTCGTGGGTTTCACTTGTATTAATCACTGGTATCACTTTAACTTATCGCCTGTTTCGCCTCGAAAGAAGCTCGGACTGAACTCGCCTCGTTCCCAACCCCTCAGGCGTATTTATATCGGATGACACGAGTTCCAGACCGTTCCAGAAATGTTCGCGACTCGCGTGAACTGGTTGGATTGTTCCGGAATATTCGCACAGTAGCGCCATCTAGTACTGAGTAGGGGGCCCCACGCTGTCCCTGTTCACACCAAGTGGTTTCATTGGTTGACGCTAGATGGCGCTATTCTGTATGTTCGTAACAGTATGTATTAGGTACCTTATATTATTCTGTATTTTCCGTGTATATAAAAAAATAAGGTACATAAGTTACCATGGCATCTTCCTACCAAAATAATTTTTATATGCACGAAAAGGAAATGCTATTTAAACAAGCCTTTCAATATCAGAGGTCAATATTAATTATTATCGACGGGGAAATTTCATCATCATCAGCCTACAGACATATTAATAGCCCACTGCTTAACGTAGGCCGAGCGCCAACCATCCCGATCTCGCCCTCATCCATCTGCTGCCAGCCAACTTTAAATCGTCGGTCCATTGTGCCGTAGGTCGTCCTACACTACGTTTGCCTAAGCGTGGTCTCCATTCTAACGCTTGTTTACGCCATCAACCGTCTGTCCGTCTGCAAACATGGCTGGCTCACTTCCAGTTCAGCGTACTAATTCTATGATCAATGTCAGTGCTTTAATTCGTAGTGGTTGTGCCGGAGCTTCCCGAATGCAACCCAGCCGAAGCTTATTCTTCTATTTGCCTCGTTCTCAAAGTTATGCCACCCTAGTTGAATGAGAGTTTGCCCAAGATATACGTATTCTTGCTTCTTAACTTCAAGACTAGTATCATTTACGACGACAAGTCTCTGGAGAATATGTTCAATATGCATATTTTTGGTTTTGTTAGGGTTCATCCCGAGACGCACCCGTCTTGAACAATCGCTTAGGCTGTTCAGCATCTCTTCCAGGTCCTGCAGATATTCTGACATAATGATTATTTCATCCGCAAACTGTGAGATGTATTGCCCGTTTATGTTCAGTCTCAGGCCGTTCCAATCAAGCGACTTGAAAACATCCTACGATGCGTTAGTAAACAGTTTCCGAGAGATAACATCTACCTGTCTCACTCTTTGAAGAAGTTGGATCCGTTTTATGGTCTATTCTTTTACTTGGACGGTAATCGTTGCGGCCTTGAACAGACATCTTAACAACTCGAAATATTATCGGCAGTCAACGAGGCATTTCTGCATGAATTCCAGCACAAACCAGTACGTCATTTCTCGTATTTAAAGTAGAATTTAATTTTACTTTACGACGTTTGGACCAATCAGAGCGCGTTTCACGTTGGTTTAACGTATTGAGACTTGATTGTAATTGTATTAAAGGTTTTTTTTAGCAGAATTGTCCTTCAGGTCTTGACGGCATCGAAGGCTTTCTCATAGTCCACATACGCTAAGCAGAGAGGCTGATTATACTTCTCGATGCATGTATGTGGTTCCCGGTCTGCTCCACTGGCTGAAAGTCGTTGAACTTCTGGGAAGGGTGATTCGAGATAACCTTCGATAATAGCTAGTAAACGTGGCTTAGGAGCGGAATGGGACGGGATTTTTATATTTATAGAAAAACCCAAGCCTTAAATATCTTTTATATGTTTAGGTTTTGTTGAAATCATCTTTTCTCGTATTGTATTTTCATTCCGATTATATTTTAATAGTAATATAACATAACCGTCACATACATAACCTGTCAATTCTTTTACTAATTCATAATAAATAAATAAAATTATTTTATTGATTTTTTATATTCTTATATATATCACTATTTCGGTTTCTCTCTCACCCAAAGGTTACCTGGAAGAGATTGCTACCACAGCAATAAGGTCGCCTTTTGTACAACTATTACTTGCGTATATTTAAGTAATATTTATGCTTTTTTGTGCGATAAAGAAAATGTAATAATATCATTAAAGAAACAGTTTTTTGACATGGCTATTAGTTGAGTACCTACTTAGATAGGCCCCTAAGTAGTTACAGCCCAGGGCCCCACAAATTCACGATCCGCCCCTGACGGTTATAAACAAAGCTAATAGAGTTTGAACTTTGTAGAAAAAAAGAAAACTTTTCCCTAATCGTGATTTCAAAAAGTTTTTCTCCTAACTTTCACTATCCATACTGGACAAAAAATACACCACACTAACCTGGGTTGTTACTTTAAAAAGTTGCTCATTTTATGTAGTTTTCGAAATAGTAAAATAGTATCTATTAAGCTACGTAAAAAATTTTTTTTGCTATTTTAAGTGCACAGAGAACACATTTGAATGTTTTTCTTTAGTTAGAATTTCGAACAAAAACACTCGTTACATTGAAATTACCCGGATGTTTACTTAAAAATTGTAGGTTGATGTGTAAGATGCTTACTAAACTTAGAAACTAAACAGAATACAAGGATTTTTTTTAAACTGTAAGGAGAAATGCAAAGAAGGAGAACACATGAATAATATCATTTAATGAGTTAGACGCATTAGAGTGAGAGAATAGGTGACGCCACGCACGTCTTTTGTTTGTTCTATACATGAGTTTGTTTATTAGTTACTAGTACGTTACGCTATCATGTGCATCGTTTTGTTATTTTATTACTTTTAACGGATTTTGCATTGTAATCTGAACTTGAGTACCTTTCGCGATACAGATTAGCTGCAGCAGCACCATTGCCACTGTATTCCCCTGTAAATGTAATGCATGTTAGCATACTGATGTATAGTATACGCCATAATGACTGGTAGTAAGACGTGTATCACAGAAAATAAAAGTCCAGAAGAGAGCCAGGTCAGTTCTTTACTGTCTCCAAGCACACTTAAGTCCGAGTTACTAGGCAAAAGAAGTCCAAATTACAATGCAAAATCCGTTAAAAGTAAGAAAACAACAAAACGATGCACATCAATAGCGTAACGTACTAGTAACTAATAAACAAACTCATGTATAGAACAAACAAAAGACGTGCGTGGCGTCACCTATTCTCTCACTCTAATGAGTGTAACTCATTAAATGATATTATTAATGTGTTCTCTTTCTTTGCATTTCTCCTTACAGTTTAAAAAAATCCTTGTATTCTGTTTAGTTTCTAAGTTTAGTAAGCATCTTACACTTCAACGTACAATTTTTAAGTAAGCATCTGGGTAATTTCAATGTAACGAGTGTTTTTGTTCGAAATTCTAACTAAAGAAAAACATTCAAAATCTGTTCTCTGTGCACTTAAATTAGCAAAAAAAATGTTTGACGTAGCTTAATAGCAACTATTTTACTATTTCGAAAACTATATAAAATGAGCAACTTTTTAAAGTAACAACCCAGGTTAGTGTGGTGTATTTTTTGTCCAGTATGGATAGTGAAAGTTAGGAGAAAAACTTTTTGAAATCACGATTAGGGAAAAGTTTTCTTTTTTTCTACAAAGTTCAAACTCTATTAGCTTTGTTTATAACCGTGGTCAATAGCAGAACTGTTCAGGATTCCGCAACACAAATTTGTATCCCACAATATGGGAAATTGTAGTTGCGGCAGTCTAAAAACTGACATGAGTAATGTAATGTGTAATTGTGTAATTTTGTAATTTTTAAGAAATTATAAAAAGTGCCAATATCTCGAAAACTAAAGAATTTTTATTAAGGTCATATAACGATATTCTGGTGAGTCATGAGCTGGTCTATCAGCCTTCGAAAGGACGACGTCAACTTCTGGGACATCCTGTATACTTATTTATTACAAATAACATACAATTAAATTTGCAACAGTTTATTTACTGTTGGAATTTCCTTTCGAACTGTATAGAACTCGTTTTTTTAATTCCTAAATAACTGTAAATCGAAACTGTCTGAGTTGATTTTCTTCTTCCCTCTTCTCCTCCTTCTACCAGGCATGGAAAACAAACCATCATTCGATGTGCAGTCAGCTACGATTCACCGTATATTAGTACTGGAAACACCTATAAAGAAGTCACAATAAGTACCTAAGAAAAATATAAAAAACTAAAAGTATCAAAACAACTCACTCTAACTTACCGGTCAACTCTACCACGAACTTTAAATTATAAGATTGAGTTCGATTTACA
Organism: Glaucopsyche alexis; assembly: GCA_905404095.1. Classification (NCBI taxonomy): domain Eukaryota; kingdom Metazoa; phylum Arthropoda; class Insecta; order Lepidoptera; family Lycaenidae; genus Glaucopsyche; species Glaucopsyche alexis. The sequence goes on along the minus strand of FR990061.1, from coordinate 576,358 downwards.
CTTTCTTCTTTCTTTATTTTTCGATAGACATTGAAAACATTATTTCTCGCTTGAGATCGAATTGGCTTTTTCGACATTTTCACAAAAACAACAAATTCTAAGAACATATTTACAAAATTTTAGCAGCGGTTGACAGATCACGTCAGGGCAGGATAGCTCCTGACGTCACAGCTTGTTAGAGAGAGAACGTAAATTGGTCAATACTTGTGAAGAAACGAGACAAAAATGTTATGTTTTGTCCCTTTCGCTGTAACCGGGTTTTTGGCACAGAGCTGTCAAATTTGACATTCTTGTGCCAAACAAATAACAGCTGTGAAGAGTGAGGTTTCGTATTATTTGAAATCTTTTGTTTTTTGGTGTATTTTATGTTAAATACTCTTTTGAGATAGAGACTCTGTGTAGTTTTAAGTATTTTAACAATGTGTGGACGCAGTATTTTGAGGTGCAAGAGTCGCAGCGAACGAAAATGTGCTGCCGTAACTTTTCACTCGTAATTAGCTATAGCTCGTGTTTTTTTAGTTTGTGATTGCATATAACATAAGAATGATGATATATGGATGTAAATACAGTCATATTTTCCATAGAAAGTGAGATGAAATCAGTATTTTTTACATATTAAGTAACATAATCTAAAAATATATTTGTCTTAGTGTTGCTATTAAATTTAGTACCAAAATATACTGACTAAATTTCATTCGGTAAAAATTTAGTATAATATCCCACGATTCCACGATTTGGGGAGGAGGGAGTTAAGAGGGAAGGGGAGGGGGAGGGTTGAACCCCCACTCCCCTCATCAGGAAACCCATAGTTACTGAGATATTAGTGGTTTAAGTTTTGGGGTTATAAACTAAACGACTAGTTTAGTTGTAATTTGGAGTGGTAAACATAGTTGAGTAATAGGGTGACAGCTAACCCTAACCGCAAACGTCACTAAACATAAATTTTGGATACATAGGTAATCAATCAAAGAACAAATTTTCCATCTTTTTGCTAAAAAGTGGCCCCGTGCGAGTTTCTTACGCCGGTTCTTCTCGACAGGCCAGTTTCTTATTGATATATGTATTTTGACTGCTTAACTTTTTAAATGTGTTGAAGTGAATGAAGAATGTTTGAAACATCTACTTACTTAAATAAAAAACTATTGACTTTTTTGACATTGTTTAATTTTTATATTAAGAGAAATACCTACCCTACCTAACAGTATTAATAGTAAGACTTTTTGGAAGCTTATGCTTGGTCTACTTCAGAAAAAGTCAAAATCACCATATGTGTCCATAGAAATTGCCTCGATTCCTCATAGATCTCATCATCAGGTCACTACTTTTTTGAATGAAAACAGGACCAACTTGGGATTATACCCTTTACATAAAAAAGAAAGAAATAACCTGAACGTTTTCACGTTAAAACTACTGAACTGATTATCATGAAATTTGGTCCAGATATAAATTAGACCACGGGGAAGGACGTAGGCTACTTTTTATCGCGAAAAAATGTACGGTTCCTGTAGGATACTTTATTAACGCTTTCACGTAAATATTACTAAACCGATTATGATGAAATTTGGCACAGAGTGGAGTTGGAGTAGACCAAGGCTACTTTATATCATGGGATATATACCCGTGGATTACTGTACTTACGCGGGCGTAATGGGCGCGGGCTGGACCTTTTTTTTAAATATTGGAAAAGATGTATGTTGTAGGAGTAGGTGTAGGCGTAGGTGTCTGAGTGGGTGTAAGAGTATGGGTAGGAGTAGGTGTATGAGTTAATGTACGAGTAGGTGTTGGAGTAGGAGTAGGAACAGGTGTAGGAGTAGGTGTAGGAGCAGGTGTAGTCATTTATTCATTCCAGTTCAAATTTAAGACAGAACAACGTCTGTCGGGGTCAGCTAGTAATATATAATATAGCTAGCTGTCTCGACACACGTTGTTCTGTCATAAACATGAACTGGAATGAATAAATGATTTTACCTATAATGCATCCTACGTCCTAGTCCTACACCTACAACCTACACCTTTTTCATTATTTCTCAGTGCGTAAGCCTTCCCTGAACTTCCACAATTATTTTCAATATAAATCAAAATGAGCCAAATCGATCCAGCCGTTCTCGAGTTTTGAGTCCCTCGTGAACGGAATAAAAAGTATCCTATGTCCTTCTCCTGGTTTCAAGATAGCCCACCAATTTTCAGCCAAATCGGTTCAGCCGTTCTTGAGTTATAAATATTTTTACCACGTTCATAATATTTTGTTAATCTAACTTTTACTCTCGGTCTTGGCCTAGAGTTAACTTATTAATCGAATGTTTTCTTATAGCCTCTGACTCATAAAAAATAACTAGAACAATTTAATCGCCAGTATGAAAATATTGAAATTTACTTATTTTAATAATGAGTGGTGCAGGGAAAAACTCATTCTACGATTCTTATTTATTACTGAATACGACGAGAAAACTTACGTGTGCATCCTAAGATCAAGACAAAAATACTACAATTAAAGGCTATGTTTGTACATGGCAACACATAGTGGGTGAGCGAGATGCACTCTAGTGGTTACAAGAGCTGCGGATCTATAGGTACTTTATCTTAGGATCACGTGCTTTGATTTGACGGGTCACATTTTACATTGCCATATGAAAATCACATAATTTTTTTTTTTTTAAGTGTCGTGCGTTGAGCGCTATGAAACGGACGCGCTCCGCATTACACAAGAAGCGAATTTAATTATACCTATGTACTTATATTCCTTTCATCCACATTCGTAACTGAAGTTTTGTAACCAGCTATGAACAAGGAATTTTCTTCTCGTTTGATAACTAGCTACGAAAACAGAATTAAATTTCTGTTTTTGTAACTGGTTTGGCGATGGCCGGTGAGCAGATTCCCTAGCGGAAAGTCGCAGAACTAACGTATGACAGATAAAAGTACTATAGGGCGCATCTCGACGCCGGTGACGGCCCGGCACCAGTTATGTATGAAACCGGCGTCGAGTCGAACCGGCGCTAGTGCCGGCACATCGACAGTGTAAAGCCGGTTTCGTACATAACTGGCGCCGCCGGGCCGGGTAGAAACCAGTGCGTCGACACAGTCATCATAATAAATGTGTGATCAGATGGTGGTGATGATGGTGGTTATGATGAGGATTACTCTAGTTGACATAGTGGCATTATGCTTACAGTTCTTTAAGCAATGCCGAAATCCCCAAACATGTATCTATATCTTTGAGTATCCAACCAACTTGGATACTCAAAGATCTATATGGAGTCAGGAGTTCTGTTCAGTACTTTTGGATTCAGGGTAGGTATACCCTGGTGCAAAATCTTACTTCTTGCTGTATCATTTATTATGCTTGGACTTCTTCAGAAAAAGTCGAAACTACCATACTTTATGTGTCTATATTTTCGAGAAGTTCCCTCGATTCCTCATTATCCTATCATGACACCCACGAAGTACTTCGTGATGACACCACTCAAATAACACATGTCAAAATAACCAATTAATATACCCCATACATCAAAAAAAAAATTTTGAAAATCTGTCTACATCATGGATATAGTACCTATGGATAGAAGACTCCGAAATTTGTAATTGCTAAAAAGAACTGTATTACCTTGGTAATAGAGTGTATTTCACAATGCACGTATCATAGAGGCAAATCCGAGCCGAGCGAGATAGCCAGAAGAGAGGCTGTGTGTCTCGTTCTTGCATGTTGCCAACCAGAAAAATGTTGGTAAGTATTTATAAAAAGTAACTTGAAAAATCTTAGATAAAACGAGTGTACTTTATTATTATTTTAACAAATGTTTATAACTATGTCATATTCTAATTAAAAAAAGATAGAATTAATAGTCATATAATACTTACTAAATAAAAATGCAGTTTACATTAAATCCTTTTCCTTCTTTTTTTATTAGATGGTATCATTCGCAAGACAATAGATACGCCATTACACATATTTTATGCTGAACACCGGATAATATTATTATTTTTAAACAAAAAATTAAACCGACTTCCAAAGTAAAAATACACAAAAAAGTATGAAATAAAACTTAATCTCTAAATAATTCCCCTTTCAAATTCGGCTAAAATTTTTACTATTTCTCTACTCAATCTTATTAATTTTGAAATCGGCACCAGCCCAAACAATATTCTACAATATTTTATATAACTTACGTTCATATTTGCTGGTACTAAAATGAAAACACTCCATATAGTTGTAGTACTTTTATTCTTGTATTATACTTTTAAAATATTACAATAACACTTGTTAAATGGTACAGCAATTCAGCCTCTTCAATAGCTTACAGCAGGAGAATGATCACAGAACACATATACCCTAAAGAATGATCTCCCTTGCAAAATGGCTGAGTTTTTATACTCTGACTTAAATTCAACATGACAACTATTTACTACAGTTAATGTAAAAGTATAAATTATGAACTAATACAATAGTTTTAATTATTCATGAAAGTAATTATGTCGTTAATATTAACACCAATCAAAGGTTAAATACAATAAATTCTTTCTTAATAAGTTGTTAAATTAGACAGCGACATCTTATGGTAGAGGAATTTAAACTTTCGATAAAGCAATATTGTAAATATAGTATTATAAATTACATAACAAGTTTTATCACATTATAATAAATTATTAACAATTATTTATCAATTTACTTAATTTTAAACTTTCGATTAAATCATAATGACAATTATTAGAAACAATATATATAACTTCCGTTATAGTGAAGTTTGTCAGTTAAGGGGAAGTTTTGTCTGTTAAGGCGATGGTGTATGAAACTACTGCCGTAAACGTCAATTTCAAGCAGAATACAAAATTATAACATTCGGCCATCCTACTCATGTGTCGCCTCCTGGCGTCACATTATACCTACTTAATCGGACTTGCTATCACTTTCGGAACTAGTTTCATCTGACTCGTGTAACTCTGTTTTAATGTGTATCTATGCACAAATCCTATCAGCAGCAATGAATGTTGTTTATGACTTACTTTTTCTAAATCCGATTTTTGTCATGTCTTAATTTTTGATTATTTTTATCTTTTTCTATATTTTCAGCGATCTGTTCTCTAATTTCCTCTAGGTTACTCAAAGTACTATTATTATTAAGTTTATTTGATAAAACATCATGAAGCTTAACCCCAAACATTGCTTCTGTAGCGGATTTTTGGGTGGTAGCATTAACAGTGTTATTAATACCCCATTGTATTTTAATCAAACATATGTCCCAGACCCCAGTCGTTCTCTTGGCCTAACGAATTTTGAGCTGCTAGCGAATTTACAATTGTTTGATTAAATCTTTCTGCTTGTCCATTAGCCCTGGGACATGCGATTGTATTTAATACGTGTTTTATACCAAAAGACGCACAAAAAGGCTGCTGACGTAAAGCTAGTAGGTACCGCGATCAGATATAATTATAGCTTGGTTACCGAAATCAAAATATCTTCTCTAATACTGCAATAGTACTTTTAGTTTTTAAATCTTTTACTGCTTTACCAACAACATGTTTGGTAAACCTATCTACTACCGCAAGAATATGAGTATGTATTTCCATTCCTACTCCTTACAAAATGTCCGAGGTGGTCGATATGAAGTGTGGAACGGAACTGGGACCTTCTCTATTGGATGAATGTAACCTGCTTTCTGTTTAGATGCGTTGTCTTTGTTATATATGCACACTCTAAACAAGCTTCGATTTTTTTTCGGATAATAAGATTGTTGAATTCTCTCAAAGAGTCTTAGAGTAACCACAAAATATGGCCTATTTCATCATGATTTGCTCTGCAAATTAGCCATCTGGCATTTTTGGGACGAGTAGGCAATAAATAATCAACCTAAACAGTATGATATTTAATAACATAATTTTGACATATCTCTATATTCCGGATCATCGTTTGGCCTAAGAATTTTAAATATCTTAGATACTTCTATCTTTTTGAATCGTATAAACGACTAAAGATGACTCATCATCATGTTACATCTGAACACCCGGACGGTAATTTCAAACGAGTATTCCGATATTTGTATCCACCACCTAGCTATTTATCCATATCCCTTAATATACTTCCTAAAATAGCCAGTTAAGTCGAGAAATTGGCGAATCTCATGGACGTTACTGGGAGTAGGAAACTCTTTGACGGCCAAAACTTTTACTACACCGGGTACACCTTCTGAAGAAATTTCGTACCCAAATAATTAACACTGTCATAAAAAAAAAACTACATTTAGCTAATTTTAAAGTTAAACCATTATGTCCAAAAAGTTTCAAAATATCCTCTAAGCGGTCAAACATCTCTTCTATACTTTTTGAGGGAATCAAGATATCATCCAAATAGGCTAGCGCATATTCAAATCGCCTATGACCAATAATTTATTTAACATTCTTTGAAACGTTGCTGGTGCGTTCCAATTGAAAGAGCATCCTTTTAACTTTTAAGGATGGACACTACGAATAGTGTCCATCTGGGGTTAATTAGGGGCTTAAGAGATACTTTATGATTAGGGTATTTGGATTCAGTGTTAATTTATGAGGTGAAAAGTTTGTCACTACGACCTGAAAATGAAAATTTTTATTTCCAAATAAAACTTAAAAAGCTATTTTCGGAAAGTCAACAAAAAAGGCTACCACTGACCCTTTCCTTCGCGAATATTGTAAATACCATGTAGTAGTCTAAATTATTTATCAGGGGTCAAAACAATATAACCGTTAATGTACCCATGTACAAGTTACCCGTAAAATATTTTACCAGTTTATTGTACCCGGGCTACTAACATAGAAGTTCGAAGCGTCTTTATAGGATAGTCTTGTGTATCAAAATTAGGAACTTTATAAAATATCAACTCGTACTAATCTTTGAGAACGGTAATAAAAGGTAGTTCTGTTTTGACCTACGATTAATGAGGTTTGCACGCCTTCTACTAATATATCGATTTTCGATTCAATATAATCGATCCGTATGAAAGCATTGGATATAAATATTGGTGAAACCGTAGATTGTCTGAAACCTCGAACTAACGGAATGTTATCAAAGATCTTGTTCAAATTTAACTATTCAGCGTCCGATTCTCTGAATAAAGTTCACTGACTGCCAAAATCAAACTTTGAAAGTATAACCGATTTAAAATATTTGGCGTTACCGTCATTCTCGCCCGCATTGTCTCCTGATTTAGACTTAAAATTTGATACAAAAGGTTCTAATTCACAATAATAATAATTGTTGTGGCCTATTCTATTGCACTTTTTAGTTTTTGACATTTTATCAACATCGGTTTTGGACACTTCTAGTAAGGATGACCTTTTTGACGACAATTATAACAAGTAATTGAAGAATTATTAGTCTCGTAACGTTTAAGTTTTCCTTTGATGAAAATCGCTCAAGAGGTATTTTAATATTTAAAATTTGAGATTTTTGCGACGATTAAAAAAAAATGTAAATCCTCCGGTTCAAAGCAGTTTAAAATCTGAGCCCCATCCCTCACAAATCGATCGCTAATATGATACAATCACATCTCCTCTCATTAAAAAAAAATAAAAATACAATGGGCAGTCAGAGTTCAATTACGAAGTGGAAAAAATATGGGATAAATATAATCCTTGACAGGTTTTGAACTTTACACATTAAAAAATATAATAGGTATACATATTTACTGAGTAAAAAAAAAAAACAATCTCGTAAAACGTAGTTTTTTTTTTATCATCGTGCCTATATATTTTTTTTTTTAAATATAACATATATTATATTTCAATTTAAACCGAATACTTTTGTAATTTGTACAATATTTTAAGATGTTTTTTTTTTAAATCTTGTAAACACTGTCTTTTACATGAATATAGAAAATAATGCTACGCAAACAAAGTTATCTTATTACAATGTGCATACGTTTAATGTAAATCGTTTTTTTGAGCTTGGTCCCTGCCTTAACCTTTTTAATCCAACAGTCAATAGTTTCAGCTCTACTTTGATTATTATTTAAAAGATACTTTAGATGAATCTCTTCAGACATTTTTACCAGCTTCAAAATATGCTTAATAAAAAAAATCTTGCCTTACGTATTTTCTTAGGCACCGTATTCTCAGAAGAACTAGACGACGATATGCTTTTTCGTCTCGCATTCCGGTTCTTACAACCTCGACGGGATCGCCTGGGCGGCGCACCAGGTGGATTACCAGCATCATCATCACTCCTGGTCATGATCCCGCTATCCTGCAATTATCCATGCCAAGTATCCATATCCGACGGGCTATGCGAAAAGTTGCATAGCCCGCCCCCTATCATCCGACGATCGTGTAACATAGCTAGCCACACAGACCGCCCCCTACAATATCCGACGATCAATGTCACACACCCACAGATGTTAACGCAGTTACAAAAACCACGTCGACAAAGGCAAGTTTATAGTGACACAGACCGCCCCCTAACGATATCCGGCGAACTGTGTTACGAACCCACAAATGTAAACGCAGTTATTACAACATACGTTGACAGTGTAAGCAAGTCACACAGACCGCCCGCTATGTTACCTAAAAACCGTGCGCTCCATCCGAATTTACTGTAGTTTCTACATTAAACCCGGATGACCCACGGATTCAGGCTATCCATTCTATCTAGTAATTTGCTATAAAACAAATATATCCATTAAAACATCCAAAATATCCGGCGAACTGTGTTACGCACCCACAAATGTAAACGCAGTTGTACAACATACGTTGACAATGTAAGCAAGTCACACAGACTGCCCGCTATGTTACCTAAAACCGTGCGTTCCATCCAAATTTACTGTAGTTTCCACAATAAACCCGGATGACCCACGGATTCGGGCTATCCAGAATATCCAGTAATTTGCTATAAAACACAGAAATATTTCCAATAAGGTATCCAAATTAAATATATCCATAAAAACATATCCATAAAAGTATCCAAAATATATCCATTTTTGATCATAATAGTCATAACAAAAGATACGAATTCAGGCTATCTAAAATATCAAGTAATTTGCTGTAAAACACAGAAATATATTAATTAAATTATCCAAATTATATCCATAAAAACATATCCATAAAAGTATCCAAAATATATCCATTATTGATCATAATAGTCATAACAAAAGCCACGAATTCAGGCTATCCAGAATATCCTGTAATTGCTATAAAACACAGAAATATATTAATTAAATTATCCAAATTATATCCATAAAAACATCCATAAAAGTATCCAAAATATATCCATTATTGATTATAATAGTCATAACAAAAGCCACGGATTCAGGCCACTCAGAATATCCTGTAATTTGCTATAAAACACAGAAATATATTAATTAAATTATCCAAATTATATCCATAAAAAACATCCATAAAATATCCAAAATATATCCATTATTGATTATAATAGTCATAACAAAAGCCACGGATTCAGGCAATTCAGAATATCCTGTAATTTGCTATAAAACACAGAAATATATTAATTAAATTATCCAAATTATATCCATAAAAGTATCCAAAATATATATCTATTCATTTTCATAACAGTCCTAACAAAAAATCCTAAATATATGTTATATCACTTTAATCCATCCATCTATCATAAAATAAAATTAATATTAAAATCTAATTTTAAAATTATTAATGTTCAAAAATCTTAAATGTTTAGTTGTTTAAAGTTTAAACACACTCGTTTACAAGTTAATTATATGAAATTAACAAGCCTGTACAAATCATACCGATTAGGTAGTACGGGTTAACTGGACTATCCGTGCCCTCTAGTAGCAAAATTGTGAACTAAAATTATTGAAATAACCATCAATCGATTCTACAATAATTATTTATCACAAATGTTTAAACTGTTAATCAGTCATAAAATAATCAATTCTTTTCCTCTCTCTTGTATCCAAAAATGTATCCAAAATACGTTTAAACAAAGCAAATTGCGCAGTAGTCAGCCGGCGGGGCGCGGGCGCTACGGGCGGCCGCGGCCCCGCCAAAATACAGATATTACAAAGAACTTTGGTCACATGAATCATGTACTGTAACATGGTCAGAGAAATGCCGTGAAGACTGTTACAACTGTTCTTTAATCATTATTATAGGTATGTGCCAACTACCCCGTCGAAACCATAACGAAATAAAACAACAAAGAGGAAAAGACTAATATTAAGTTATGTGTAGATCAATATTGTACTTAGTCACAGGGCCGGATCTACCTAAGGGCTACTTGGGCTGCAGCCCAGGGCCCCGAGGTTACAAGGGGCCCCCAAACCCCGCTAAAAACAATAGGCGATAATTTGAATTTAAAAAATGGTTGTCTGTAAAGTCGGTTTACGGGCGATATTTTTACGTGATATCGTCATAAGAAAACATTGTAAAAAAATTGCATACTTCTATGAATTGAGTTAAGGCGGAAAATACGTATGAAAGGTTGTTTTCATGCTGATTTTCATTATTTTTTTTAAGGTATTAAAAATGAATATTGGTTATTATATACATATCGCACCTTCAGAATTAAAGTGGCTTAATCCAAAATTCTTGATTTTTGGTAAACGCCTAAAACGTAAATAGACCATTTTTTGGTTTTTTGACTATAATAGTAAGTGTAAGCCTTTTAAAAATATGAGTTTAATTAATTAGAACCTTTGTTAATTAATCATTAAAAATAGTGTCACTTTTTTCCAAAGTTTTTAAAATTTAATTGGCTTATTTAGCTTTGTGTCTATTTTTTACTAAAGCATTCAAAAATAAAACGTATTTTTTTGAAATAGGCTATTTATTTCTAATGTAAAATTTATTTTTGGTGACTAATTTTGGAATATGCTAGTTTATTAATTTGACTTTTCAAATTAAAGGTAAATTAGAATAGAGGCCAATGAAAAAAACTTTTATTTTGTGCGTAATAAAGTTAAACTTAGATTTGTATTGTTACGTGCTGGGCTCGAAGGATTTGGAGAGAAAGACCTGCTGACTCTTTTGAAGGCTTTATTCATTAGCACTAGGTCCAACACAAAGCACTAGGTCTAACACTAAACACTAAGTCCAAACACTAAGCACTAAGTCCAAACACTAAGCACTAACGATGTCCTATGTCGTAGCCAAGTCGTGGGTTTCACTTGTATTAATCACTGGTATCACTTTAACTTATCGCCTGTTTCGCCTCGAAAGAAGCTCGGACTGAACTCGCCTCGTTCCCAACCCCTCAGGCGTATTTATATCGGATGACACGAGTTCCAGACCGTTCCAGAAATGTTCGCGACTCGCGTGAACTGGTTGGATTGTTCCGGAATATTCGCACAGTAGCGCCATCTAGTACTGAGTAGGGGGCCCCACGCTGTCCCTGTTCACACCAAGTGGTTTCATTGGTTGACGCTAGATGGCGCTATTCTGTATGTTCGTAACAGTATGTATTAGGTACCTTATATTATTCTGTATTTTCCGTGTATATAAAAAAATAAGGTACATAAGTTACCGTGGCATCTTCCTACCAAAATAATTTTTATATGCACGAAAAGGAAATGCTATTTAAACAAGCCTTTCAATATCAGAGGTCAATATTAATTATTATCGACGGGGAAATTTCATCATCATCAGCCTACAGACATATTAATAGCCCACTGCTTAACGTAGGCCGAGCGCCAACCATCCCGATCTCGCCCTCATCCATCTGCTGCCAGCCAACTTTAAATCGTCGGTCCATTGTGCCGTAGGTCGTCCTACACTACGTTTGCCTAAGCGTGGTCTCCATTCTAACGCTTGTTTACGCCATCAACCGTCTGTCCGTCTGCAAACATGGCTGGCTCACTTCCAGTTCAGCGTACTAATTCTATGATCAATGTCAGTGCTTTAATTCGTAGTGGTTGTGCCGGAGCTTCCCGAATGCAACCCAGCCGAAGCTTATTCTTCTATTTGCCTCGTTCTCAAAGTTATGCCACCCTAGTTGAATGAGAGTTTGCCCAAGATATACGTATTCTTGCTTCTTAACTTCAAGACTAGTATCATTTACGACGACAAGTCTCTGGAGAATATGTTCAATATGCATATTTTTGGTTTTGTTAGGGTTCATCCCGAGACGCACCCGTCTTGAACAATCGCTTAGGCTGTTCAGCATCTCTTCCAGGTCCTGCAGATATTCTGACATAATGATTATTTCATCCGCAAACTGTGAGATGTATTGCCCGTTTATGTTCAGTCTCAGGCCGTTCCAATCAAGCGACTTGAAAACATCCTACGATGCGTTAGTAAACAGTTTCCGAGAGATAACATCTACCTGTCTCACTCTTTGAAGAAGTTGGATCCGTTTTATGGTCTATTCTTTTACTTGGACGGTAATCGTTGCGGCCTTGAACAGACATCTTAACAACTCGAAATATTATCGGCAGTCAACGAGGCATTTCTGCATGAATTCCAGCACAAACCAGTACGTCATTTCTCGTATTTAAAGTAGAATTTAATTTTACTTTACGACGTTTGGACCAATCAGAGCGCGTTTCACGTTGGTTTAACGTATTGAGACTTGATTGTAATTGTATTAAAGGTTTTTTTTAGCAGAATTGTCCTTCAGGTCTTGACGGCATCGAAGGCTTTCTCATAGTCCACATACGCTAAGCAGAGAGGCTGATTATACTTCTCGATGCATGTATGTGGTTCCCGGTCTGCTCCACTGGCTGAAAGTCGTTGAACTTCTGGGAAGGGTGATTCGAGATAACCTTCGATAATAGCTAGTAAACGTGGCTTAGGAGCGGAATGGGACGGGATTTTTATATTTATAGAAAAACCCAAGCCTTAAATATCTTTTATATGTTTAGGTTTTGTTGAAATCATCTTTTCTCGTATTGTATTTTCATTCCGATTATATTTTAATAGTAATATAACATAACCGTCACATACATAACCTGTCAATTCTTTTACTAATTCATAATAAATAAATAAAATTATTTTATTGATTTTTTATATTCTTATATATATCACTATTTCGGTTTCTCTCTCACCCAAAGGTTACCTGGAAGAGATTGCTACCACAGCAATAAGGTCGCCTTTTGTACAACTATTACTTGCGTATATTTAAGTAATATTTATGCTTTTTTGTGCGATAAAGAAAATGTAATAATATCATTAAAGAAACAGTTTTTTGACATGGCTATTAGTTGAGTACCTACTTAGATAGGCCCCTAAGTAGTTACAGCCCAGGGCCCCACAAATTCACGATCCGCCCCTGCTTAGTCATAATTATTACCTGGTGGGTTTTATCTCCGCTTCTGAAATAAAATGAAAACACTCCATATAGTTGTAGTACTTTTATTCTTGTATTATACTTTTAAAATATTACAATAACACTTGTTAAATGGTACAGCAATTCAGCCTCTTCAATAGCTTACAGCAGGAGAATGATCTCCCTTGCAAAATGGCTGAGTTTTTATACTCTGACTTAAATTCAACATGACAACTATTTACTACAGTTAATGTAAAAGTATAAATTATGAACTAATACAATAGTTTTAATTATTCATGAAAGTAATTATGTCGTTAATATTAACACCAATCAAAGGTTAAATACAATAAATTCTTTCTTAATAAGTTGTTAAATTAGACAGCGACATCTTTTTTTTATCGTGTGGCAACACTTGTAACAATACATAAAATTGTATCTCCCGATTTTAAAATTGTTAAAAATTATTTATATTGATAATTTATGTTAATAAAGTTTGTAAACCTAGTATTATTTGTGTAAAATTCAAGAAAAATAAATAGTTTATTAGCTAGTGGACTTTTAAGCAGACTTACAAGTTAATTGTAAAGTGACAGCCAACGACGTATAACGAACTTTGCAAAATCAAAGTGGATTTAAGTTTTGTTCCTGATATACTGCGAGAAACCCGGGGAGTATAGTGTTTATTTACATACTACATCACCTACTGCTCAATATAAGATCCAAATAACACTATACAAAGCTCATCCCAGTGAGACATATAACAGAACTAACAGAATTTACACTTTGGCTTTGTTTAAGTTCTCTCTTGGCTTAACGTTAGTGGAAGCTAATAAGATGATGAATTTGTACAAGCCTACTAATAAATACTAATATAATATTTTTATTATACTCACTCTAAGCAGAAACATTTAACTTAATAGTTAATTAACATCATTATATACCTACCTACATTCTTATTACAAATTCTTAATTTTATATTACTCTCTTGGCTTGACTGTTGTTAAAGCTAAGTAGATGATAAAAAACACTAGCCTACAGCGTAACATTCACTTAATATAACAATATAATATACTAAACCCTGTCATACTCAAAATTGTTAATTGTTAATTATTTTTACAGGGCATAACCTAATACTATTTATAAGTACAGTATACACAGATTTCTGTCACTACTTTAATCTGTCTATTCTGTCTTTTGTCTATTTTATAGTGTTAATCTTTAATTTCCAGTATTTATATTACTTTCTTTTCATTTCTTCATTTTGCAACTTAAATTTCTATCTATTCCTGTGTAATTACTGTGCGACTGAAACAATATTTGGGGCTGACAAATCTTGATTTGGGCAGAAGGTGATTACTTGCATTGTGATTACACCCCATTAAAACATTTTGTATTCGGTTTCAGCTATCAGGAATAAATAAATCAGCAAAATGATGACACGTTCAAATCTAGCCCGCCAGACGGAAGAGCAGCTGCGAACTGCTCTTAAGGAACTAAAGGACTCTAAGCTGCAATGTCAACAGCTGCTTATTGAACGTGACGACAGTGAAAAGGAAATGCTTTTAATTTTGCAAAAAAATGCAGATTTAAAATCAGAACTAAACAAATTAAACCAAAAATATGAAAACATCTGCGAACAAAACATGGAATTACAAAGTGTTGTGGACGGCTTTGACAATTGTAGAATGGAATATGAACAATCTCTAGAAGACACTTGTTACATTAAAAAGAAGCTACAAGATGCTCAAGAGTACATAATGTCCCTAGAATGTCAAATAAATAGTAAAAAATCTGAGGAAACACAAAGTTTGTACGATGAACTGTTAGGGAGTGTAAATGACTCATCTAAAAATAACATAACTACCATAGACTTGACAGAGGACGACACAATAACGGCCTGTCATATTATGAACAGTAAAAATAAGTTGAAAAAATATGTAAAAGTTAAGAAATGTATTAGAAAAACACAAAATTTATTACTAAAAAACCAGAAATTTGTAAAGCAGCTTAAAAATATGTCTAAAAATAAAATATTATTAAAAAATCAATTATTAAGCTGCTGCGAGGAGTTGAAAAATACTAGGTTTGACTATGAGGCGGATGTATGTAGCCTTCAGTCTGAAATTTCAGAATTACACAGCTCCCTAACACAGATAAAAATAAAATATGAATTAGCACAAAAAGAAATTACTGCACACATATCTGCCATGGATGACATAATTAAAATCGGCCACTATAATGAGGAACGTGTAAACTCATTAATTAACAATGACTGTCAGTGTCAAAAAAATAAAGGTCATTCACGGCATGATAGTGATAGTTCAGCCAGCTGTTCAGAGTTGAGGGCTTATACTGAATCCTCAAATAAAAATAATTATAATATGATACCTACACCTATCTCAGAGTCTGGCTTAATTAGTATTTACTGTGATGAAATAGGCTATGGAATAGGTGTATATCTAAATAATTTGTGTATGGGACAACAAGTAACCAGCACATGTTTGCCCGGGGCATCTTATGAACAAATAGTTAGCCGGGCAGCTAATGCTACTTATTGCCCTAACACAACTTTAGTTATATTAGTCGGGAGAAGAGGAAAGATAAACAAAAAACAGATGACAGATTATATTGATATTTTGAGTAACAAAGAAAATGTTACTAAACTTATATTGTTTACCTTTCCTTATATAAAAAAACTGCCACACGAGAGTAACGAAAATTATATTAGATTTAAGTTGAACAGCCTACTGTGTAGTGCTACAAACCAAAATTGTATAGTTTTAAGTAACACTCAACCACATATAGATGTGGTTGACATTAATAATATTATAAGTTTTAGATTTAATAATCTAACATGTGATAAGTATTTCTTATCACAGTTTTTTACTAGACGCATAGCTAGATGGCTATTTCATTTTTTAGTTTTAAGACAAGCCAAAGAATTGGCTAAACCGACCACTGCTTTTATTGAGCAGAGTCATTATTCTGACAACTATACAGTCAGCAGCTTGGAATATGTTCCAAATAATTTAAATTAGTTTCTAAGACAACAGAGGCTCACTCTAGCAATGTGATAATCAATAATATAAATTATTTAAATGTATTACCTATCTTACCTACCAAAAATGTTAACAAAAAATGTAATTTCAATGTAAACCTGGTGCACCAAAATTTGCAAGGAATGGTAGGTAAAGAATTAGAAATTGAGTTGTTTGTTAATGAATATAACATTGATATTATGTGTATATCAGAACATTGGTTTAGAAAACATGAATTAATATTTAACTTTTGTGGTCACCA
Organism: Glaucopsyche alexis; assembly: GCA_905404095.1. Classification (NCBI taxonomy): domain Eukaryota; kingdom Metazoa; phylum Arthropoda; class Insecta; order Lepidoptera; family Lycaenidae; genus Glaucopsyche; species Glaucopsyche alexis. Next base: position 559,854 of record FR990061.1, on the reverse strand, counting down.
GGTAGCTAGTTCGTTCAGTCGAGAGAATGCCATTAGAGGTGGTACTTTAATATTAATTAATAAAAAAATTAAATTTAAAGAACGTAAAGATATTATAAGACTCTCTACTGAACGAATAATTGAGGTAGCCTGTATTGAGTTGAGCCATCTTATTATTGTAAGCGTATACAGGCCTCCATCAGGTTTATACGATTCCTTTGAACAAATCATGGAAGAAATGTTGACAAAAATATGTGCATCTAACAAGAAGATTATTGTATGTGGTGATTTCAACATTAATTTATTAGACTCAAACTCCACCACTGTTAGATTCACATCATTGTTAAAATCGTATAACCTCAGTAATTTATTTTATGAACCGACAAGAATATGTGATACAGCAGCTACTTGTATTGATAATATTTTCACTAATATTACTCCTTATAAAAAAGAAATAATTAATGCGCTTAGCTCTGATCACTGTGGACAATTTGCTTCATTTAATATTAATTGTGAAAATAAACCTCAAGAAAAGCTTGTTTATATTCCTGTGAATACAAAACGTATTGAGAAATTTAGAGGTAAATTAGTTTCAAATATTCAACAGTTAGATGGGTTTAATAGCTCAGATGAAGCGTTTCATAAACTATTTAAAATAATAAGAACCCAGTATAACTCTGTATTTACTTCTAAAACGGTCAATTTAAATAATAGAAAAAGTAATTTTAAAACCTGGGCAACTGCAGGAGTTATAATAAGTAAACAGCGATTATATGATTTGTATAACGAAAAAACATTTAATAGGAGTGAATCTTTTAAACTGTATGTCAAGCAATATTCAAAAATGTTTAAAAAAGTATGTCAAGCAGCGAAGGCACTTCACATAAAAGAAAAAATAATGAACGCTAAAAATAAAGTGAAAACCACTTGGAAGATAATTGCAGATGAGACTGGAAGAGGTAAAGGCAGTCGTAACTCTAAATTTGAACTTTGTATTAATAATAAAAAGGTAAATTCTGACCTAGAGGTTGCGACAATCTTCGAAAAATTTTTTGCGGACATTCCGGTCTCAACTACAAAAAATTTAAATTCTTCACCTGCAGTTGCTGAAAAAATACTCAGAGAAAATGTCAAGGAATGTGATGTCAATTTTAATTTTAAAGAAATTGACTCCAGAGATATTATTAAAACCTTTAAATTACTCAATATTAAAAATACTACCGATCTCTGGGGTATGTCTATAAAAGTTATAAAATCAATAATTGACATCATTGCCCCCTATCTAGCCTTAGTTTTCAATAATTGTATAAAGAATGGTGTGTTCCCTGACCTAATGAAGCATAGCAAGGTGATGCCTCTTTTTAAGGCTGGGAATAAGTCTGACCCAGCAAATTATAGACCAATATCTATACTACCGACTTTCAGTAAAATTTTCGAGAAAATAATCTTAAATCAATTGCTAGCCCACTTTAACATAAATAATTTATTACATAGTAACCAATTCGGGTTTACTAAAGGTCGGTCCACAACAGACGCAGGCATCAGTCTTCTATGCAGCATATTTGGGGCATGGGAGGGATCGCATGATGCACTTGGTGTCTTTTGTGATCTATCCAAGGCTTTCGACTGTGTCGAGCATGCTACGTTGGTCAAAAAATTATACCATTATGGTATAAGGGACACGGCACTTAAACTTTTAGATTCTTATCTTAAAAATAGAACGCAGAGAGTAGAAGTTAATTCTACAAGGTCTACTGGGACCAAAATAGAATTAGGTGTGCCACAAGGGTCAATTTTAGGCCCGTTTCTTTTTCTCATCTATATAAATGACCTTCCTTATCTAGTTAAAGATAAGCATGAGATAGTACTCTTTGCCGATGACACTTCACTAATTTTTAATGTGAAGCGACGACAGTCAAATTATGACGAGGTAAATAGTGCTCTCTCAAAAATGGTACATTGGTTTAATGTTAATAATTTACTTTTAAATTCAAATAAAACGAAATGTTTAAAGTTTAGCCTCCCAAATGTTAGGCAGGCACAAACCAATATACTATTAAATGATGAGAAAATGAACTTAGTGGACACCACTGTATTTCTAGGAATAACACTAGATTGTAAATTACAGTGGGGTCCCCATATTGCAAATCTGGCAGATAAGCTCAGTTCTGCAGCATATGCAGTCAAAAAAATTAGAGAAATTACCGATGAGGATACAGCGCGGCTAGTTTATTTTAGTTATTTTCATAGTATAATGTCATATGGCATTCTTCTTTGGGGAAACGCTGCGGACATTAATACAATATTTGTGCTACAGAAGCGAGCTATACGTTCTATTTATAAGATGTCATGTTTTGAATCTCTGAGAGAAAAATTTAAAGAAATAGGTATTCTGACCGTTGCTTCTCAATACATTTTGGACAATGTGTTGTATGTCAGAAAGAATTTAACGAATTTTAAAAAGAAAAGTGACACACATTGTAGGAATACTAGAAATAGGAACAAGTTAGAAATACCAGTGATCAGACTTAGTAAAGTAAGTAAATCTTTTAAAGGTCAATGTATACGCCTTTATAATAGAATCCCAGAAAACGTTCAAAATCTTTCCATTAATAAATTTAAAAAAGCTGTTAAAGAACGTTTGTGTGCTAAAGCTTATTATAAAGTCAGTGATTTCACTAACGATTGCACACCTTGGGAATAAGATGGCCCCATGCAAGGCTGCTTTTATGTACTTAAGTATGTTCTATGTACTTATGACTAATGTTATATAGATTAAGTTACAACATTGTAAAATATTTTTTGAAAAGAACAATTTTCCCATCTTTTTGCTAAAAGGTGGCCCCGTGCGAGTTTCTTACGCCGGTTCTTCTCGCCGGGCTAGTTTCCGAACCGGTGGTAGGCATCATGTAGGACAATTCTATAAGTGTTATATTATAACCTACATGGAAATAAAAATTTTGAGTTTGAGTTTGAGTTTATAACTAGCTGATGCCCGCAACTTCGTTTGCATAACTTCGTTACCCGCAACTAACGAAAACGGATCCCTATTTTTTATACGGAACCCTAAAATAAAAGTAGCCTATGTTAGACCTTATAACATCAGCTATCTGCCAGTGAAAGTCCCGTGAAAATCGGTCCAGCCGTTTCAGAGATTAGCCGGAACAAACAGACAGACAGACAGACAGACGGACAGACAAAAATTTTAAAAATTGATATTTTATTGTTAGTATCGAATATACTTTCATATGCATCAAGTGATAAGCTGTTAATTTGACATTACAAACAGACACTTCAATTATATTTATCTGTATAGATGTACAGATGTATAGATTTAGTTCAAAAATAAAAAGAAACATAAAAAAATACAAAGAAACTGACTTTCCTTTAGATTTTTATTGTATTATACATATCCATGACCCGGGAACACAGGAAACTTTTTGTTCCTTCGGCGGGACTCAAACCCGCGACCCCCGGCTTGAGCACCAACACGCTCAATCACTGAGCCACAGAGGTCGTCTCATCTGGCAAAAGCAATGACGCGGCGACGATAAAATATAACATGTTATTGTGTATGATATGTTAAAAATAAAAAGAAACAAAACAAACTGACTTTCCTACACTGCGTTAGAAACGAAAGAATTGTTCGATAAATACGCGGGTAAGGCGTGCGCTAGCAAAACTGACATAGGTCTGTCCTCGTCAACGCCTAGCGGGCGACTGTGGGGCGACTCTAGCGGCTTACGCACGCTGCATTTCAATATTAATTTATTGTTAAAATAATTAAACCAACATGCAAAATGTAACCAGAAATTATTCTTTTTTAAGTTATTAGCTTTTCGTAGATATGATTTTTGAAAGTAAAACTATCATGAACTTCATGAACAAAAAGAAAAATATTCAAATTTAGCCTCCTCTTCGGAATTATTTTTGATCGAGTGAAGTTTTCAATATTATGTTTCGAACCACAAATTGTAAAAGAACATTAAGTAAACAACAATGTGTTTTTTTTTTGGCTTTTTAAAGTTACTATTTGTTTGTTTATTATCGATTCAAAGTCATGTAAAATTGGGACCACGCGGCCTTAACTGACAAACTTCACTATAACGGAAGTTATATATATTGTTTCTAATAATTGTCATTATGATTTAATCGAAAGTTTAAAATTAAGTAAATTGATAAATAATTGTTAATAATTTATTATAATGTGATAAAACTTGTTATGTAATTTATAATACTATATTTACAATATTGCTTTATCGAAAGTTTAAATTCCTCTACCATAAACTCAAACTCAAACTCAAAATTTTTATTTCCATGTAGGTTATAATATAACACTTATAGAATTGTCCTACATGATGCCTACCACCGGTTCGGAAACTAGCCCGGCGAGAAGAACCGGCGTAAGAAACTCGCACGGGGCCACCTTTTAGCAAAAAGATGGGAAAATTGTTCTTTTCAAAAAATATTTTACAATGTTGTAACTTAATCTATATAACATTAGTCATAAGTACATAGAACATACTTAAGTACATAAAAGCAGCCTTGCATGGGGCCATCTTATTCCCAAGGTGTGCAATCGTTAGTGAAATCACTGACTTTATAATAAGCTTTAGCACACAAACGTTCTTTAACAGCTTTTTTAAATTTATTAATGGAAAGATTTTGAACGTTTTCTGGGATTCTATTATAAAGGCGTATACATTGACCTTTAAAAGATTTACTTACTTTACTAAGTCTGATCACTGGTATTTCTAACTTGTTCCTATTTCTAGTATTCCTACAATGTGTGTCACTTTTCTTTTTAAAATTCGTTAAATTCTTTCTGACATACAACACATTGTCCAAAATGTATTGAGAAGCAACGGTCAGAATACCTATTTCTTTAAATTTTTCTCTCAGAGATTCAAAACATGACATCTTATAAATAGAACGTATAGCTCGCTTCTGTAGCACAAATATTGTATTAATGTCCGCAGCGTTTCCCCAAAGAAGAATGCCATATGACATTATACTATGAAAATAACTAAAATAAACTAGCCGCGCTGTATCCTCATCGGTAATTTCTCTAATTTTTTTGACTGCATATGCTGCAGAACTGAGCTTATCTGCCAGATTTGCAATATGGGGACCCCACTGTAATTTACAATCTAGTGTTATTCCTAGAAATACAGTGGTGTCCACTAAGTTCATTTTCTCATCATTTAATAGTATATTGGTTTGTGCCTGCCTAACATTTGGGAGGCTAAACTTTAAACATTTCGTTTTATTTGAATTTAAAAGTAAATTATTAACATTAAACCAATGTACCATTTTTGAGAGAGCACTATTTACCTCGTCATAATTTGACTGTCGTCGCTTCACATTAAAAATTAGTGAAGTGTCATCGGCAAAGAGTACTATCTCATGCTTATCTTTAACTAGATAAGGAAGGTCATTTATATAGATGAGAAAAAGAAACGGGCCTAAAATTGACCCTTGTGGCACACCTAATTCTATTTTGGTCCCAGTAGACCTTGTAGAATTAACTTCTACTCTCTGCGTTCTATTTTTAAGATAAGAATCTAAAAGTTTAAGTGCCGTGTCCCTTATACCATAATGGTATAATTTTTTGACCAACGTAGCATGCTCGACACAGTCGAAAGCCTTGGATAGATCACAAAAGACACCAAGTGCATCATGCGATCCCTCCCATGCCCCAAATATGCTGCATAGAAGACTGATGCCTGCGTCTGTTGTGGACCGACCTTTAGTAAACCCGAATTGGTTACTATGTAATAAATTATTTATGTTAAAGTGGGCTAGCAATTGATTTAAGATTATTTTCTCGAAAATTTTACTGAAAGTCGGTAGTATAGATATTGGTCTATAATTTGCTGGGTCAGACTTATTCCCAGCCTTAAAAAGAGGCATCACCTTGCTATGCTTCATTAGGTCAGGGAACACACCATTCTTTATACAATTATTGAAAACTAAGGCTAGATAGGGGGCAATGATGTCAATTATTGATTTTATAACTTTTATAGACATACCCCAGAGATCGGTAGTATTTTTAATATTGAGTAATTTAAAGGTTTTAATAATATCTCTGGAGTCAATTTCTTTAAAATTAAAATTGACATCACATTCCTTGACATTTTCTCTGAGTATTTTTTCAGCAACTGCAGGTGAAGAATTTAAATTTTTTGTAGTTGAGACCGGAATGTCCGCAAAAAATTTTTCGAAGATTGTCGCAACCTCTAGGTCAGAATTTACCTTTTTATTATTAATACAAAGTTCAAATTTAGAGTTACGACTGCCTTTACCTCTTCCAGTCTCATCTGCAATTATCTTCCAAGTGGTTTTCACTTTATTTTTAGCGTTCATTATTTTTTCTTTTATGTGAAGTGCCTTCGCTGCTTGACATACTTTTTTAAACATTTTTGAATATTGCTTGACATACAGTTTAAAAGATTCACTCCTATTAAATGTTTTTTCGTTATACAAATCATATAATCGCTGTTTACTTATTATAACTCCTGCAGTTGCCCAGGTTTTAAAATTACTTTTTCTATTATTTAAATTGACCGTTTTAGAAGTAAATACAGAGTTATACTGGGTTCTTATTATTTTAAATAGTTTATGAAACGCTTCATCTGAGCTATTAAACCCATCTAACTGTTGAATATTTGAAACTAATTTACCTCTAAATTTCTCAATACGTTTTGTATTCACAGGAATATAAACAAGCTTTTCTTGAGGTTTATTTTCACAATTAATATTAAATGAAGCAAATTGTCCACAGTGATCAGAGCTAAGCGCATTAATTATTTCTTTTTTATAAGGAGTAATATTAGTGAAAATATTATCAATACAAGTAGCTGCTGTATCACATATTCTTGTCGGTTCATAAAATAAATTACTGAGGTTATACGATTTTAACAATGATGTGAATCTAACAGTGGTGGAGTTTGAGTCTAATAAATTAATGTTGAAATCACCACATACAATAATCTTCTTGTTAGATGCACATATTTTTGTCAACATTTCTTCCATGATTTGTTCAAAGGAATCGTATAAACCTGATGGAGGCCTGTATACGCTTACAATAATAAGATGGCTCAACTCAATACAGGCTACCTCAATTATTCGTTCAGTAGAGAGTCTTATAATATCTTTACGTTCTTTAAATTTAATTTTTTTATTAATTAATATTAAAGTACCACCTCTAATGGCATTCTCTCGACTGAACGAACTAGCTACCTGGTGACCACAAAAGTTAAATATTAATTCATGTTTTCTAAACCAATGTTCTGATATACACATAATATCAATGTTATATTCATTAACAAACAACTCAATTTCTAATTCTTTACCTACCATTCCTTGCAAATTTTGGTGCACCAGGTTTACATTGAAATTACATTTTTTGTTAACATTTTTGGTAGGTAAGATAGGTAATACATTTAAATAATTTATATTATTGATTATCACATTGCTAGAGTGAGCCTCTGTTGTCTTAGAAACTAATTTAAATTATTTGGAACATATTCCAAGCTGCTGACTGTATAGTTGTCAGAATAATGACTCTGCTCAATAAAAGCAGTGGTCGGTTTAGCCAATTCTTTGGCTTGTCTTAAAACTAAAAAATGAAATAGCCATCTAGCTATGCGTCTAGTAAAAAACTGTGATAAGAAATACTTATCACATGTTAGATTATTAAATCTAAAACTTATAATATTATTAATGTCAACCACATCTATATGTGGTTGAGTGTTACTTAAAACTATACAATTTTGGTTTGTAGCACTACACAGTAGGCTGTTCAACTTAAATCTAATATAATTTTCGTTACTCTCGTGTGGCAGTTTTTTTATATAAGGAAAGGTAAACAATATAAGTTTAGTAACATTTTCTTTGTTACTCAAAATATCAATATAATCTGTCATCTGTTTTTTGTTTATCTTTCCTCTTCTCCCGACTAATATAACTAAAGTTGTGTTAGGGCAATAAGTAGCATTAGCTGCCCGGCTAACTATTTGTTCATAAGATGCCCCGGGCAAACATGTGCTGGTTACTTGTTGTCCCATACACAAATTATTTAGATATACACCTATTCCATAGCCTATTTCATCACAGTAAATACTAATTAAGCCAGACTCTGAGATAGGTGTAGGTATCATATTATAATTATTTTTATTTGAGGATTCAGTATAAGCCCTCAACTCTGAACAGCTGGCTGAACTATCACTATCATGCCGTGAATGACCTTTATTTTTTTGACACTGACAGTCATTGTTAATTAATGAGTTTACACGTTCCTCATTATAGTGGCCGATTTTAATTATGTCATCCATGGCAGATATGTGTGCAGTAATTTCTTTTTGTGCTAATTCATATTTTATTTTTATCTGTGTTAGGGAGCTGTGTAATTCTGAAATTTCAGACTGAAGGCTACATACATCCGCCTCATAGTCAAACCTAGTATTTTTCAACTCCTCGCAGCAGCTTAATAATTGATTTTTTAATAATATTTTATTTTTAGACATATTTTTAAGCTGCTTTACAAATTTCTGGTTTTTTAGTAATAAATTTTGTGTTTTTCTAATACATTTCTTAACTTTTACATATTTTTTCAACTTATTTTTACTGTTCATAATATGACAGGCCGTTATTGTGTCGTCCTCTGTCAAGTCTATGGTAGTTATGTTATTTTTAGATGAGTCATTTACACTCCCTAACAGTTCATCGTACAAACTTTGTGTTTCCTCAGATTTTTTACTATTTATTTGACATTCTAGGGACATTATGTACTCTTGAGCATCTTGTAGCTTCTTTTTAATGTAACAAGTGTCTTCTAGAGATTGTTCATATTCCATTCTACAATTGTCAAAGCCGTCCACAACACTTTGTAATTCCATGTTTTGTTCGCAGATGTTTTCATATTTTTGGTTTAATTTGTTTAGTTCTGATTTTAAATCTGCATTTTTTTGCAAAATTAAAAGCATTTCCTTTTCACTGTCGTCACGTTCAATAAGCAGCTGTTGACATTGCAGCTTAGAGTCCTTTAGTTCCTTAAGAGCAGTTCGCAGCTGCTCTTCCGTCTGGCGGGCTAGATTTGAACGTGTCATCATTTTGCTGATTTATTTATTCCTGATAGCTGAAACCGAATACAAAATGTTTTAATGGGGTGTAATCACAATGCAAGTAATCACCTTCTGCCCAAATCAAGATTTGTCAGCCCCAAATATTGTTTCAGTCGCACAGTAATTACACAGGAATAGATAGAAATTTAAGTTGCAAAATGAAGAAATGAAAAGAAAGTAATATAAATACTGGAAATTAAAGATTAACACTATAAAATAGACAAAAGACAGAATAGACAGATTAAAGTAGTGACAGAAATCTGTGTATACTGTACTTATAAATAGTATTAGGTTATGCCCTGTAAAAATAATTAACAATTAACAATTTTGAGTATGACAGGGTTTAGTATATTATATTGTTATATTAAGTGAATGTTACGCTGTAGGCTAGTGTTTTTTATCATCTACTTAGCTTTAACAACAGTCAAGCCAAGAGAGTAATATAAAATTAAGAATTTGTAATAAGAATGTAGGTAGGTATATAATGATGTTAATTAACTATTAAGTTAAATGTTTCTGCTTAGAGTGAGTATAATAAAAATATTATATTAGTATTTATTAGTAGGCTTGTACAAATTCATCATCTTATTAGCTTCCACTAACGTTAAGCCAAGAGAGAACTTAAACAAAGCCAAAGTGTAAATTCTGTTAGTTCTGTTATATGTCTCACTGGGATGAGCTTTGTATAGTGTTATTTGGATCTTATATTGAGCAGTAGGTGATGTAGTATGTAAATAAACACTATACTCCCCGGGTTTCTCGCAGTATATCAGGAACAAAACTTAAATCCACTTTGATTTTGCAAAGTTCGTTATACGTCGTTGGCTGTCACTTTACAATTAACTTGTAAGTCTGCTTAAAAGTCCACTAGCTAATAAACTATTTATTTTTCTTGAATTTTACACAAATAATACTAGGTTTACAAACTTTATTAACATAAATTATCAATATAAATAATTTTTAACAATTTTAAAATCGGGAGATACAATTTTATGTATTGTTACAAGTGTTGCCACACGATAAAAAAAAAAAAAAAAAAATACATATAACCATACACAATAACATGTTACATTTTATTGTCGCCGCGTCGTTGCTTTTGCCAGATGAGACGACCTCTGTGGCTCAGTGATTGAGCATGTTAGTGCTCAAGCCGGGGGTCGCGGGTTTGAATCCCGCCGAAGGAACAAAAAGTTTCCTGTGTTCCCGGGTCTTGGACATATAATACAATAAAAATCTATAGGAAAGTTTGTTTTGTATTTTTTTTATGCTTCTTTTTATTTTTGAACTAAATTTATACAGATAAATAAAAATGAAGTGTCTGTTTGTAACTTCAAATTAACAGCTTTTCACATAATGCATCTGAAAGTATATTCGGTACTTACAATAAAATACCAATTTTTTTAAAATGTCTGTCCGTCTGTCTGTCTGTCTGTCTGTTTGTTCCGGCTAATCTCTGAAACGGCTGGACCGATTTTCGCGGGACTTTCACTGGCAGATAGCTGATGTCATAAGGTCTAACATAGGCTACTTTTATTTTAGGGTTTCGTTTAAAAAATAGGGTTCCGCTTCCGTCAGTTAGGCGCAAACGAAGTTGCGGGCATCGGCTAGTTATACATATTATAACCATACACAATAACATTATCGTCGCCACGTCCGCGTCGTTGCTTTTGCCAGATGAGACGACCTCTGTGGCTCAGTGGTTGAGTGTGTTGGTGCTCAAGCCGGGGGTCGCGGGTTTGAATGCTGAAGGAACAAACATTTTTTCTGTGTTCCTGGGTCATGAATGTGTATTAAATATACTAAATATACTAAAAATCTTAAATATGTGTATAATATAAAAATTATTAAATATATTTCTGTTGTCTGGTACCCGTAACACAAGTTCTTCGAGAACTTACCACGGGACCAGATTGACTTGGTGTGAAGCGTCCATACATATATGTGTTGTGTATTATGAGAAAAAAGTAGCTGATGCGTGGAGTAGCCTTAGTACATTATTGAATAAGCCAGTAAACGGTTTTTTATGAATTTGTAACATCTACCATCTTCTTTGCCGTACTTTTCGTTTCTTTTTATTTCGATTTCTGTTTTTACAATAATAATAATAAATAACTCCCCACGCGACATCCGAGTCGAGAACCAAGCTCTAACCACTAGACCACGGAGGCTGTTCTATTTACAATAAAATATAAGGATACGAGCTCAACATCTGTCATGCTTGCCTTTGCAGAACACACCAAGTCACTCGCAAGTAGGGGTTGCAATCCGGATACTTCGAAATTCGAAAAATTCGAAAAATCCGGATTTTTCGATTTTTTCAATCTTGGTTACTACCTCAGATCAAATAAAAAGTATAGATGGACTTCTACGAACAACATAGTGAAGCCGGTTTTTTATGCATTGTGTGCGTGAGCCGGTGTTGCCATACTAAATTTTCATTACCATATGTTGGCTAAACTTTCGAATAACATCCCACATTTGTACTATTAATTGGTTTATGGTAATTTTACCGCCTAAAGTTCTTTTACTGTCGCAGTAATTTCGCAAATTTTCAAAATTATAAGATCTGTAGTTTTCGAGATAACAATATAATAAATTTTCGAAAATTGTATAGGAATTCGGCCATGTTAACGTTTCTGTGATATTTATGTTTCGTTTTCCATAGCTTTATGTCAAAAAACTTTGCAGAGCCCTATTTTACGTAAAAGTTGTAACACGGCCTCACAAAAACCTGTCGCGAAATAACGTTGTCACAACTCTCCCCAACTATGGAATTCTAAAAATGGGTTAGATTAGAATATTTTTATTGCGTTCAAAACGTCTTTAATAATAAAAAAAAAACAGAAAGTGATAATTATGTTTATTATTTATTTATAGATAAATTTAGATAAAGGGTAGGTAAAGATGAAAAGTTTTGATTTAGGTGTACCAATACATAATATTATGGTAAGTAATAGGGTAGTTAATATACGGTCACCAGTCACAAGTCAGTGTACCACTTGCCTATTTTTTTGGTAGCATAATATGCTTGTGTTATTTCAGAAAAAATCTAAATCATTATATGTGTCCATATAAATTTCAAGGAGTTCCCTCGATTCCTCATGGATCCCCCATCATCAAGTTTCCACTTTAGTGACTAAAAGACCAATTTCGAATTTATACCCTTTACAGCAATAAAATAATTTTGTTAATAGGTCCATAAACGACAGAGTAATATTCAAAGATCTCCGTGTTGGTGTAAAATACTATAAGAAGTACCTTTTATATCATCAAAATGTGATGATGTATGGTGTGATTGTGGTGGTGATGATGATGATTACTTTAATTGACAAGGTGGCATATGCTTGCAGTTCTTTAAATAACGCCGAAATCCCCAAACATGTATCTATAAGGAGTCAGGAGTTCTGTTCTGCATTTTTGGATCCAGAGTATAACTTGGAGCAAAATCTTACTTTTTGGTAGCATATGCTTGGACTACTTCAGAAAAAGTCAAAATCACCATAAATTTCCATAAAAATTTCGAGGAGTTCCCTCGATTCCTCATGGATCCCATCATCAGGTCACCACTTTTTTGAAAACCAGACCAACTTGGGATTATACCCTTTATATCAAAAAAAGAATTTTGAAAATCGGTCCACAGACGGCGGAATTATCGTTCCCGATATTTTCCGTATACCGAATATAGGGGCATTTACCTTAAATTACTTCAAACTTCAAAACTTCCTAATTAAAAAATCAAAACACAGTCTGACTCTCTACTTCATAATTTTGTTAAGAATTTGCCTACAAATTACTTACCTTATTTTAGGCTATTGAGAATATGAAATCCTGGCAACACTCTCTCGATCCGCCATTATGAAATTGTCATTATTTGTTTCGAGTAACCTCTAAATTGTGATAAATTATCTTAAACAAACTACAGTTTTGTGTGTACTTACTTATGAAATGTTATTCCCTGACACTTTTTGTTCGCCTTCGTACAGTTTTTACACCACTTAATAGCGCAGGACGGCATTTTTGTGGCAAAATCACTGCACGACGACTCGTTCGATACCGACGAAAAGTAGCGTACTTTTTTTGCATGAGTGTGCGTGACCGCGTGTGTTTACACAAAGTAGCGTAGTTTTTGAGGCTTCAGTTGAAACAAGCGCCATGCGCAATCTAGTTTTTTATTTGATCTGAGGTTACTACTATGAAAATTACATATTTTAATTGTAATTAGTATGTACTCTAGACGTACAATATTTGAATAAGGGATATAATTAATCGAGTGAACAAAAAATAAGTTGGTGACTGCACGTGAGCATACTGTATTGCTGAATTTGGCAGCGAATTAATATGTTGGCGACTAAATTACTTCAATCAATCTTGGTTACTACTATGAAAATTACATATTTTAATTGTAATTAGTATATACTCTAGACGTACAATATTTGAATAAGGGATATAATTAATCGAGTGAACAAAAAATAAGTTGGTGACTGCACGTGAGCATACTGTATTGCTGAATTTGGCAGCGAATTAATATGTTGGCGACTAAATTACCAAACTGGTGAAATCACTCAAGTGACAAAAAATACAAAAATCGGCAGATAAAAAGTAGCGAAATTTAATCCAATTAGCACCGATAAGTTGGTGACCATTATACCATGTAAGTAGCTTATAAAGATTTGATTGATAAATTAATAGCTGCTAAAAATTCAATTTGCAAGCTACGGAAAATCCCAGTTTTGGATACTATTGGAGGTTTTTTTTTCTTTGGTATGGGTATCGTTTTCAAGGTTTTTGGGGGTGCAGAATAATATGAAAATAAAATCCGTTTTAAAATTCCAAAATGGCGTATATTTTTTTTTTTTTTATTAAAAATGGATGTCTTTTTCCATGTTTCATATTATGCTGATTATAAAATTGTCTTCCAATTTAATTGTACAAAATGGAGACTATCCAATCTTCGTAAAATTAACATGTAGTTTGTAGAGGTACCAGCTATGTAAGGTATAGAAACTTTTCGAAATTCAGGATTTTATAATTTCTTTTTTTGGCATCAATGAAAAAAATATGCGATTTTCGGGTTAAGGGGGAGGAAATTTTTATTATTTTTCCAGTAATAGTATTATTTTTCCGTTTCTAAAATAGAAGCGATTTTAGAAAAAAAATATGGCAATGTTCTACTTTGACACGAACAGTGTATAAAGCTATAGAAATTTTGGAAAATTCAAGATTTTCAAATTTCTTTTTCTTCCATCGTGAAGAAACTATGGTGTTGCGAGGTTCTTAAGGGGAGGAAATTTTCATTATTTTTTCAATAGGATGCACCGTTTCCGAGATAGAATCAATTTTATAAAAAAAAATTAAATGCTCTACATTGAGATACGAGGGATATATAAAGCTATAGAAATGTTGGAAAATTCAGGATTTTCGAATTTCTTTTTCTCTCATCTTGAAGAAAATATATGGTTACGGAGTTATTAAGGGAGAGGTAATTTTCATTATTTTTCAAGTAGGATGCACCGTTTCTGAGATAGAAGCCATTATAGAAAAAAAAATACGATAATGCTCTACTTTGAGACACGAACGGTGTAAAACGCTATAGGAAATTTGGAAAATTTAGGATTTTCAGATTTTTTTTCTTCCATCATGAAGAAAATATGATCTTGCGGAGTTTCTAAGGGGGAGGAAATTTTCATTATTTTTCATTAGGATGCACCGTTTCCGAGATAGAATCTATTTTATTAAAAAAATATAAATGCTCTACATTGAAAAACCGGGGCCGGGATGCATAAAGCTATAGAAATGTTGGAATATTCAGGATTTTCGAATTTCTTTTTCTCCCATCATGAAGAAAATTTGAGGTTGCGGGGTTACTAAGGAAATTTAAAATGGATGACTTTTTTGTAATCAGCACCCCCAGAAACCAACAAAGGGACAACCATATTATTTTTATAAAATTAAGTATGTCCGCCATATTGGAATTTCAAAATGAATGTCATTTTCGTATCCAGCACCCCCAAAAACTTGGTAACGACACCTATGTTAATTTTGCGAAAAATGAATAACCGTTATTTTTAAATTTCAAAATGAATCTACCCAATATCTACACCAAGTCGAGGAAAATTAAAAATTGGGAATTTTGTACGCTCCTTTGTTTTTTTTTATGTGCGCTGGTTTTGCTGCTTGTATGTTTTTTGAGTTACCTACATTACGGAAAATATATGTACCTATTCTTAAATTAAATGTGTACTCACAAATTGTCGCCAAGATGGTTATTTGTTCGCTAATATAATATCAGTTTGGAATATTCAGTGGTATTATTTAGTCACCAGATTTGTAATTTTTTATTCCTTACATTCTTTAGCCAACATGGTAATTTAGTATTCAATATTCGGTATTTTCACATCCAAAATTTAATTGTTTTGTCGTGATTGTTTTAAACACTTACGGATTTTGTCACGGTTTACGTTTTACGGTTACGTTTACGTAACGCGACAAAATCCGTAAGTGTTTAAAACAATGAACAATATTCGCGTAAACATAAGAAATAAATATGTTTTGTCGTGAGTTTAAATACATGCCTTTGGATAATTTGATATTATTTGTTGTCCTGTTGAAATTGTTGACACATTTTTCCATTTATTCAAGTTATTTGGTAGAACATAGTCAATCCATTAAATGGAAATGCGAGGGATGAAGATCTGTTAAAATATTATGGCCGCTATATATGTATACTAGCGACCCGCCCCGGCTTCGCACGGGTACAATACTGATACTAATACTACAGATAACAGAATGTCTTTAAACCTCTAACAAAACGGGTGAAATTTGGTCAAAACAAACAGAAACAAATTAATATAGGTACCTACTATGCTAATACTTAATGAAATAAGTAAGTGGGTATACTTTTATCGTATGAAATACCTACACTTTTCAGAACTAACAATACAACAATCACTAAATAAATAGTTACTCAAGTATCTATCCATCATAGTTACAACGAACACAAAACAAATTTACTCATAGATCTAAACTCGCACGCCTTGGCGACGACGCGACGCCCACTTCGCAACGGGCCGTGCAGCAGAAATCGTAATATTTTAATTTCGCCATACCTTCAAAACCAAACATTCATTTTAATCATTAAAAGACCAAATATTATCTACATAAACTGTACTTAGTGATGAAATAATTTATTTTGATAAGGATTAATAGCATGAGTAAAATAAACGCGTTTAAATGTAGTCCAAAAAAAATTCAAGATTTCTAAATAAAAAAATGGTTGTTGTGCCTCACTCGACATAGATAGGTATAGTGTGTCGCGGACTTTTTTGTAGATACTTATAAGATCTACAATTAATTAGAACATTTTATGGTTCTATCTTTTATAGTTTAGGCAGCGTACGCAAAATAAGTAACTTTTCTGGTTGATTTTTTACACCTTGTGTCCGAAAAACCCAAATATCTATATACGGAACCCTATTTTTTTCCAAAATAAAATTTAGCCTATGTTACTCGTGGATAATGTAGCTTTCGAATGGTGAAAGAATTTTTGAAATCGGTCCAGTACTTTTTGAGCCTATTCATTACAAACAAACAAACATACAAAGTTTTCCTCTTTATAATATTAGTATAGATGTATGGACTGTTTCTAAGATACTTACAATTTTATATTTTTTCAGTAGTAGTACAGTTCATTAATAGGTGATCCAATTTATAAAAACACTGAATATGGTTTCAGTTTCAATTGCACAAGTAGTAAGAAGTATAATAAGCAAATCCAAACCCAATTAAAGCTTTGTATTTTTATATTTATTGAATTCTTACTAACGAAAGTCGAAACATATTATTGCAATTTTAATTTCTACAATCATAGAATGCCAAATTAATATGACAGCTTAAAAAGAAATGTAGTGGTTTAACTATATTTAATTATCTTCTAAATAATGAATATCTAAGTCCAAATACCTAAATATTATCTCTATGATATCAGGAAGAAGTTTTGGAGTCGATAATACCTGACTGGTTGGTTTAAGATTAGAGAGAGTTTTGCCGAACGAGTCAGTAGCAAAACTAAATGAAAATCAACGCTCCTGTTTTTGCGTAGAAATAATTATTTTTAGATAATATTTTAAAGATAAGATATAGGCGTCAAAAATAGCACCAACGATTTGTGTAAACCACTGTTATTTTTTTAAGTAATGTAGTTTTCATCTTATAGCGGAAACTTCAAAGTGCAATGAAGAGTAAGATGTTACTGTTTATTTGTAAGTAAAATGTTAAAATAAAAATCTTACAACAGTTATAGGTTTTAAATTGTGCTTAGAATTGCTTATTGTACTTCTGTTAGTTACCGAGGGAATTAAAAGCACCATTTACATGTTTAATTATTATCCAAACAGGTGGGTGATTTTTACTTTCAATAACTCAAAAGTGGTCCAATTTCGTCCATACAAAATTATTTGTTCAGCCCCATGCTTCAAATGATTTGTCTTCACTCCCCGGATCTCGATTTAAAGGATTTTCAGTTTCCTACGTTTTATTAAACTGTATTAATTTTCCTACGTTAGTACTTTCACATAGAAATGGAACTTTACGAAAACGGTAGTGGTGAATATGTAAAAAAAAGCGTTAAAAAGATCACAGGCTATTCCAATTTTTTATAATTCTTTCTGCTGGAACATTTAGTAAATAACAATATATACATACCTTATTTAAAATAAAATACTAACTATAAAACTGAACATTGTAGGATTTGAAACGTAATCAAAAATATTTCTAAAAATAAAAAAAAATAATATAATTAAGTATATAATTTTGATATAATCTCATTATGTTTTTATTTATTCAGATTGTAATTCTAATACTTACAACTTAAAATCAGAATTTATTTAAATTAAATTATAATAAAGTAACTCTTTTTTTTACTAATGAGTGTAAGTTTTGTTACAACATAGTAGTAAAATAAACATTAAAGTTTTATAAAATAAAAATCTTGATTTTCAAAAAGTCAAACGTTTGTGGAGGTTTGGATTTTGCGGCAAGTGGCAAACGTGCGGACTCGGCACTAGGAATACATTTTTTGCAAGTGCCTGCCTAAGTAGTTACCATCAAATCGTCAGCGCCTACCTGATACAGTATTATTATCTCACGAAACGACACGTACTTTAGTGACCACACGAGCTAACGATAGGTACTCGTCTCCATGCACACATCGAACACAGCGTGTTTTTATACTTGTAACAGAACACACTACATAGAAACTGTCAAAATAATTGAATATAATTTAATCATTTTTTACTTAGGTAGGTACCTACCTATAATATCTATTCAAATTATGTGTGCTATGTGTTGCATTAAAACAGTTATCTATGGATTTTATTATCTTTTTCAATACAAATAATAAAATAAGATGACCTACTGCCGACACGTCTACACTGTAACACTTTGGGTTCATGTAAGTTCACGCCGGCGACGTAGGCGCACGGCTCGCTTTGCGGCAATTGCGGGCAACTCTTGGAAGCGTTAAATGCCTATTTCGCTTGGTCTTCGTGGCCTTAAGGGGAAGTTTTGTCTGTTAAGGCGATGGTGTATGAAACTACTGCCGTAAACGTCAATTTCAAGCAGAATACAAAATTATAACAGTACCGACTTCAAAATTAATAAGATTGAGTAGAGAAATAGTAAAAATTTTAGCCGAATTTGAAAGGGGAATTATTTAGAGATTAAGTTTTATTTCATACTTTTTTGTGTATTTTTACTTTGGAAGTCGGTTTAATTTTTTGTTTAAAAATAATAATTTCACCCTTTTTAGTGATATATTATGTTAAGTTATTAATACGTCTTAAGAACGTCTAAACTAAACGATCGAATGTATAATTAAATACTCTCCAAGCTTCCATTAGGTATTGCTATTAAGATGATGATGATGATTACTGTAAGTTATAAAGTGGCATATGCTTGCAGTTCTTTAAACAATGCCGAAATTTCCAAACGCACATTGTAAAATCCAGGATAGGATTCTACTTTAAACTATGGGGGAGAGCTGTATCCTAACACTAAGAGTCCTAACCCCTAATGCCCTAGCGCCCTACAGCCCTAGCCCTAACCATAGATTTGATATATAAATAAATATATATATATAATAAGTGCGGGATGTCTGCACCGTGAGCCCTAAGGTAACAGACGGAAAGTTAGAAGGATATGGGTATAAGTATGGAAATGATTTTCTCACTGTCAATCACCCAGACTCAGGTGACTGTGGTTAGGCTAAGGGTGTCTTGGCCACAGTGAGAGGTCGTCGGTATGGATTTGGGAGTCGGTCGGAACACTTCCAGAGAGTAGCCCTGGACGAGTGTTTAAGGAAAGGGGAGATGAGTGAGACACAACAAGAAGTTGGTATCTGATTTATTATTTACAATTCTTCTAATATATACTCAATCATCTTTACACACACAAATATGTACAGGTTATGTGGTCAGCATATTATTTAGAGTAGGTTAAAATTATGTAGAGTAGGAACGTGCTGATTTTGCTTCTACGCGATCTAGTTCATATGTTCAATGCTGAACATTCTGGCGGCTCTCAAGGATGAGACTCAGGAAGTCCGTAGCTCGTACAGTTGTGCTGGATTGGTCGAGCTCCGCCTGACTGGTACCGCGTAAGTCTGAGGTACCGTCGAAGGCCGGGGTGCAGGCTGGATGCTGGAGGTCCGGTCGTCGCTTCCCCTCGGCTGGCTTCGTCTGGTCACCAGTAGCGCTCGCAGCAGTCGCATCAGTGATGGCCCATAGAAATAAATTAATATTAATAACATGACAATGATGATTATAGTCGCAAAACTAGCTACATAAGTTTCTGTAGGTATACTATTCCAAACTGTATTGTCTAGGGTTGTTTGTAAATTATTTACGTCGTTGATAATGGAACTAAAAATGTCTTTAGAACTGTCTAACACTAATTGCTCTTTAGAAAGGTCTTTTGGATAACTACCTAATGATCTATTATTGTATAATTTAAATTCAGAATATTTATTAAATGAAGCTAAAACACTGGTTGATACTACTCTTCTTCCTACTAATGTAATCGAGTTTGTTGTAATAATACAATTTTCAGAAATTTTTATAATTCCTACGTCGTGGATTTCTACCTCTTCTCTTTGTCCGTCGCATACAATTGACACAGTTTCAGGTTGTTTTGTAACATATATCCATGTGTTTATCATTTGCACTTGCTTCCATAATATTTTGTTCGTTATATTATAAAGTCGAGAGGGGCATTCTGTTCTGTTTTCGCTCTTTGTTATTAATCGAACAATGCAATTTTGATCAAATTGCATGTTTTTCACCGCCACAGGAAAACAAATGAAATTATTTCGCCTATGTAAACAATCTCTAAATTCTTTGTGTGTTAGCTCAAAATACCGTTCATTATTATAGTCCATGCCGATAAACTTTTGCTGTACGTCAATGCTTTGGAAAGACCCGTCTTGATTTTTGCTAGGAATTGGTGTAATATGTATCATTGTAAATGTTGTCTTCTCTACTATGGGAAAATAGGCTAACACTCTAATGTGAGTGTCATTCTCGTATAATCTCGTGTCAATTAACTGATTTTGTATTATATTAAGGTTTGATGGTAACTTGTTATTCGCCTTTTTTATGATGTCTGCAACGTATTTTGGGTTTAGTACACTATACACTGTGGATCTTGATATATATATTTGAACAATGCCTGAGTAATAATTTTGTATTTCATCGATGTAATTATATGCCAGTTGATAGGATTGAAGCATTTTTAATTGAATTGTGTTACTGTCAATTGTTTTATACCACTGGTTATTGTTATTTAAATAGTTTAAAGCTTCATTGAGTTTGGTCTGAAATCTATCTAATTTATTACGTATTCTTTCTTCTGTTTCATTTACTGCCGATATGGTAGAAATCATAAATTTAGTTTGATGATTTGCTGCGTCGATGAGATTTTGCTGGTTTTTTTGTAAGGAATCAATTTCCCTGTATACGTCATCATTGACTCCGAATATTGATGTCATTATCTGTCCCATAAAACCTCTCTTTTTTCTAGTTTGATTTATTTCCATTAAATACTCGTGTGATCTTTCGAATTTTCGTACTTCTTCTTGCAAGTGATTATAATATTGGTTACAATGAGTCTGGCTGTCGAAAGATTTCGCATATTTACACAATGAGTCGAACTGGTTTAATACTTCCTTTGTCTTTTGAACATTCTCCTCTAGTATACGTCTTTCGTAAGATGTCTCGATTCTAAATGTGCCTCTGTCTAATGTCGCATTTCCCATTTGTTCCAGGTACAATCCTGGTTTCAGATTTCTGATAGAATGTGTGTCTGTGGTTGATGTACATAGTTGTAACAAAGAAAGCAACATTAACCAAGTAAGGCTTAATTTGCCTGCCGTCTTTTTGTGACTAAATGTTACATTTGCCGTTGCCGTGCAATTTTTTATAGGCGTTTCTAAATTATGATTTACCGGGAGTGGTATTAGCATATGAATTGCTCGTTTTTGGTCTCCTCCATGCGATCTTTCGAGCGTGACTACCCTTGTGGCGCCATCGCTACCAGGATGAATCTCTTTGACTTTTGCTAACGGCCATTTACTAGGACTTATGTTAGTGTCCTTAATAAGAACTACTGTGCCGATTTGCAAATTTTCTTTATTTTCTTTCCATTTATAACGCTGTTGCAATTGGTGTAGATAGTCTTGAGTCCAGCTATTCCAAAAATCTTTCTTCATTTTTTGTATTTGTTTCCAACGGTTTATCAAGTCTGTATTTATGTTATTAATAGGGTCTGGTATACCGACTGCCTCACGGCCGATAAGAAAATGACTTGGAGTTAATATTACATTTTCGTTAATGTTGTCCGTTTGAACGCATAATGGTCTTGAATTCAGACATGCTTCTATTTGATATAATAATGTCGAAAGTTCTTCATATGTCAAAGTGCTGTCTCCTATGACTCGTCTTAAATGATGTTTTCCGCTAAGACTCTGTCCAGAAAGTGCGTAAGCCTGCGTAAACCTACGCACGTAGAGATTCTTATCTTATCGTTTCTTTTTGACGAAATTTTGTACGATACGCGCATAGCTAAAATAATACGCACGTAGCTTCTGGACGCAATGTATGGGGCCCTAGTACCTCGACTACGTGCGTAGACCTTACGTGCGTAAGAATACGCAGTTTCTGGACATAGTCTTAGAATCCAATATTTTTGTCGTAAATATGACAGAGTGAGTCGATTTCCTCCGTGTAATGTTTTTTCATGTGCGTCATGAATTATTATTGTCGTGACGTGATGATCGTATGGTAATAATACAGGGTGCTTCTGGTCGTATGGCAATTCCGAATTTTGTAGTCTTCCTCCTACTCTGATGAGCCCATCTTCATCAATGAATGGATCTAAGCACGATAATTTGTGTCCTTTCGAAAAAGTATGTCCCTTTTTAAGTAAACTGTATTCTTGCTGGAAAGCCTCTTTTTGTACTTGTAATAAAATCTGCCTTCTTGTTATGTTAATTTCCTCGCAGGATAGTATTTTTGATATATTTTGGCGACTTTTAATCCGTAAACAATATGATAAAATTCTGGTCATCCTTTGAAAGCTTGAAAATCTTTCGAAAACTTCGTTTTTGCACTTTATATTTTCAATTACTGTCTTATAGCAATGTTTCACTTCGTATGTCGGTACCGGTACAGGAGTTATGGTGTTTGGTAGAATGTTTGACTGTAACCATTTTGGCCCAGTCCACCATAGTTCATAATTAGGTAATTTACTAGGTTCCAAGCCTCTGCTTATAATGTCAGCTGGATTTTCTGAAGAAATCACATGATTCCAAATCGCTTGAGGTAAAGTTTTTTGTATTTCCGATACCCTGTTCGCGACAAAAGTTTTCCATCTGTCTGCTTCGCCTCTTATCCATCCTAATGTAATCATTGAGTCTGTCCAACAATAAATTTTTGTATCCATGCAGTTGAGCGCTTTATTTATTTTATCTATTAACTTCGTTAGTAAAACAGCTGCACATAATTCGAGACGTGGCAAGGTCGTTTTGTGTTTATATGGTGCTACTTTTGTTTTAGCTTGCAATAATGTTATGTAATATGTGTCATCCACCTTTGACCGACAGTATACTACCGCACCGTATGCTTTTTCCGATGCGTCACTGAAGCCGTGTAATTCGATCTGCGCTCCATTGTAATGTATCCATCGCGGTATTTTAATGTTTTCAATGTATTTTAATTGTTGTTGAATATTTGTCCATTTTTTCTTTATTTCGTCGGATACTTTGTCATTCCAGCCTATCCCGGTGCTCCAAATCTCTTGTACTAAAGATTTCATAACAATAGTAACCGGTTGCAGCCATAAATGTAATTTTATGTTTTCGCTTCCGTAATAATATTTAACCATGTCTTGCTCCAAACGTGGACCTTTAAATAAATTGTCATTAAGGCTTAAGTTCAAGTTCGATTTACTACTCGCATCGAAAACGCAACGTAGCTTAGTAGTCAATGCATCTGCTCGTATTACCGGCTGGTGTGGAATATAAAATTTTCCTTGACCGTAATTTGCTTTGTTTACCTTTCTCATATGTCCCATTTGTAAATATTCATTTATGAAATTAGTATATTGTTGTCTTAGGTCAGGGTTATTGTCCAGTTTATTTTCAAGCTGTATGAGTCTGGCGGCTGCTTTTTGACGCGTTTCCCCATACTCTAAGGATGCGTCCTTAAATGGAAGTCTAACTGTGTAAGTTCCGTCGGAGTTTCTTTCAGTCGTTTCTTTATAATAATTTTCACAAAATTGGTCGTCCTTATTTAATTGATAGTCTTCTGTAATTTCTTCCACTTCCCAGAATTTTGTTAATTCAATCTCTTCCGCGCGCGTCATTAAGCTTAATACTTTTATTTGGCTGGATTGTTCTGTGGAGCATTGGCCTGATAAAATCCACCCTAACTCTGTATTTTGAGCTATAATTCCATTATCTAACTTTTCAAACCCTTCCAATAATAATTTACTGTAGTCTTCAGCGCCCAGTATGATGTCAATTGGGCCGCGCTTGTAATATGTAGGGTCAGCAATTATTTTGTTCGTCATATTTTGTTTCTCTAGTTGTTTTATGTCTTGTTTTGGCAATGCTCCGGTAAGCTTAGGTAATATAATAAGTGATGTCACTAGCTTGTACGCACTCGGAAATCTTGGTTTGAGTGTGACGTCAATCATAAAATTTGAGGTTTTTGGTTGCTTGTCGGCAATACCCTTTATTTCAGCTTTTATTTTTTGTTTAGGGAACCCTAATAGTTGTGCTGTCTCTTGTGTGCATAAGGAAACTTCAGACCCTTGGTCACATAAAACTCGTAATAACTGAGGTGTTCCGTCATAAGTTGTTGTCTGTACTAAGGCCGTAGCCAGAAGTACCGTTTTATTTTTCTCATTCTGTTGCATAGATGTATTTGAACTTCTTTGTTGTACTTGACTGTCTTTTGGTTGTGACTTGTTATTTGATGTTCTAAATGTATTTGGCTGCGAGAAGTTTGTATGCGTTTTATTTATGAATTTTTGTCCTTGTGGTCTAGTTGAAAATTCTTTAAGATTCCGATGTAACAGTGTAGAGTGAGCCTTATTGCATATTTCACATTTCTTATAATTTTGACTGACGCACTCTTTTTTTGCGTCGTGCATTAAACACTGATAGCACATTTGTTTTTCTTGTACTTTTCTAATGCGGTCGTTCACGTGAAGCGTTTTAAATTGTTCACACTGATATATACTGTGAGCGTTATTACAATACCAACAAAATCCCTTTTTTCCTTGCCAATGTATAGGTTTGTCATGATTTTGTAATGAAGGTCTGAACGACAAACTCGAAGTTGAAGGTGTCTGTTTGCTGGATTCTATACTCTTAAAACGTTTCTCTAAGAACTTCATCAACTTTTCGAATCTTTGGATTTTGTTCGGTTCTTCAAGCTGGTCTTCATATTTCATATTGGTATCCGAGTCCCATTTCCTGCTCACAATACGACATAATATCGGATCCCAGGTCGAAATATCTATACCTTGATTTTTCAGTGCCTCCAGACTTTCATTAATGCAGTCATGCATGTTTCGTAACATTTTTTCATTTGAAGTATGAATTTTTGGTAAGTCTAATAATTTGTCTATAAATGTCTGGCAAATAAGTCGCTCGTCTTTATAACGGTTTGTGAGTAGTGTGAGCGCGGCTTTATAATTGACCTCGTTTACTGACAAATGCTTGATCAGCTTTTCCGCGTCGCCTCGTACATGCGTCTTTAAATATTGCATTTTTTCTGTCGTTGTAATAGTACAGTCATTGTCAATAATTTTTAAAAATAAATCGTAAAATGAATTCCATGATTCATAGCTGCCCGTAAAAATCGGGATTGTTATTCTTGGTAACTTAGTCGATAAAGTCTTGTTACATGGTTTGTCGTCTTGAATAATTTTTTCTTGTAATTTTTCCATAATGGAGTCGAACTTTTCTTGTGCGTCTGAGAAGTAGTCGTATGTAAAATATTCGTCGTTAATTGTACCTTGCTCCAATAATAAGTACATGTGATTTTCGTCTATTTCTTGAAAATTCTTTTCAAGAGTCCTTATTAATGCTTGTAGGTACCACGCCGGCTTATTTTCGGCAATGGCTGTCTGTGCGGTCAATATTTTCTTATTAAGCTGATTCAATCTATACTTTTGAATGAATAGCCTTGAATTCTTGTCTTTGGAGTCTATTTGTCTGCCGGATGTAGTCTGCATCTCGGCGTCTGGAGTCTTATTTTTGAAGTCGATTTGTCTGCCGGATGTAGTCTGCATCTCGGCGTCTGGAGTCTTGTTTTTGGAGTCGATTTGTCTGCCGGATGTAGTCTGCATCTCGGCGTCTGGAGTCTTATTTTTGAAGTCGATTTGTCTGCCGGACGTAGTCTGCATCTCGGCGGTGTCTATTTGGAGCTTGAGGTAATTTTCATGAGTCGATAAGTGATCCATGGCGGCGTCATAGTAATTTTTTATGTTTGTCTCGAAGTAATTTAATGTTATGTACTTATGTGTCGATAGTATGTCTTGGTCTTCTAAGAGGTTGTGATTTTGCAACGCTCTTTGAAATATGCTGTCTAAAGTTGCTCTTCTATCGTCTATATATTTTTGTGTCTTTCTGGTTCTTGAGTCTTTTTTTATATTTTCCCAAATCCTTTTTATTTCCATGTGGTCGTTTTCCTGGCTCATGATAAGTTCGTTGATAGTCTCGATGTCCATTGTGTCTTCTTGTCTTCTTTCTTGACTTCCTACTTGCCCTATCCTATTCCTAAAACTTCGTAATAGCTCAGTCAATACGTAGTGACCCTGCGCCCTCGTATACAGTACTTAGCACCTTCTCAATCAATTGGTGAGACCCGCTTGTGGGAGGCCAACGACCGATTTGCTATACTGTACGGGTGCTTTCTCAGGGAACACCACGTATTATATGTACTTTGAAATACCGCAATACTGATGCGTAGTTTGGTACACCAGCATGTAGTACTCCAAAGGGTCAGTCAGTCCAGTTCCTTCCTAATAGGACAAGAGGATTCGCGGTTCAATTTTTAATTAAAGGATCGAAGGACCAAATGTAAAATCCAGGATAGGATTCTACTTTAAACTATGGGGGAGAGCTGTATCCTAACACTAAGAGTCCTAACCCCTAATGCCCTAGCGCCCTACAGCCCTAGCCCTAACCATAGATTTGATATATAAATAAATATATATATAATAAGTGCGGGATGTCTGCACCGTGAGCCCTAAGGTAACAGACGGAAAGTTAGAAGGATATGGGTATAAGTATGGAAATGATTTTCTCACTGTCAATCACCCAGACTCAGGTGACTGTGGTTAGGCTAAGGGTGTCTTGGCCACAGTGAGAGGTCGTCGGTATGGATTTGGGAGTCGGTCGGAACACTTCCAGAGAGTAGCCCTGGACGAGTGTTTAAGGAAAGGGGAGATGAGTGAGACACAACAAGAAGTTGGTATCTGATTTATTATTTACAATTCTTCTAATATATACTCAATCATCTTTACACACACAAATATGTACAGGTTATGTGGTCAGCATATTATTTAGAGTAGGTTAAAATTATGTAGAGTATATAGCATGCCCAATTAAAGCGCCTCCCGCTACAACCACCGCGCCGTCCGTTCGAAGGTCCCTCCGTGTCAGGAGACGGATCCCTAAACGTTATGAATAATAACACCTTGTTTGTATAAAAGCAGTCGATTCATAGCCCTCGCGGGCGGCGGGCGCGTGGCGCTAGCCGTCCCGCTTCGCGGGACGTTCTTACTAAAGTAACTGTGTAGTATTTAGTATTGTTGTATATTTCTGTTATCTAAATATACGGACTTAAGTTTGTGATTGACTCAAGTGTTTTCTTTTACATAAGTAGACAGTCTCCTTCACTATAAGTGGCGCCTAACGTCGGGCTGAACAGACGTTTTGTATTCAGTATAGTCTATAGTGCTAGTTCTATAGTGCATGTGGTATTATTCTATGTACATTTATTATGTACCTAGTGCATAACCGCACCGCGCCCGCACCCCGCGCCTCAATCCCCGCGGTAGGGAAACGGACCTCGTGACGCCTGTACCGGACGAAGGCGATGCGCGTGGGCCGCGATTCGCCGCCCCGGCCCCGCAAAAGGGGCGGTCCGTGAGGCGAGGTGGCGTCGGTCATTCCTATTGGATAATTGGGATCTCGGTTTCGAACCATATATGGTCATGCAAAAATACATAGCGATGCATCGCTTGCGCGGATAGAAAAGTGCACGGAAGAGTGTTTCGGAAGACACGGTTCGAGTAAGACGTATCCGGTCTAATAGACTATTAGTGAAGATACTGTTTAGTGGTTATTAAACTTTTAATTAATTTATCACTCAAGTTATTTATGTGTTTTGTTTTTGGCTTTTCGGAATTTTAGCCAACACATAAACAATATAACTTTGGTCGGAGTGATTGTTTTGTTACGTGCTCGGAAGTTATTTACGTAATAATTCGCGGCTATCGGTAATAATTATTAGTCAAAGGACTATCGGTGATAATTATTAGTCGCGCGTAAATAGATTTTGGTTTACGAGCGTTTAGTTACTTACAAACTTTTAAAGTGAGTTTGTTTTCGCGTTAAGTTGTTTTGTTATTTTGTGGTGTCACTACGTTAACCACATATAATAACTTATTGCCGAGTGTCGGCTTGCGCGCGTAAGGTATGTTCGATCTGTGACTTTCGGGACAGTACACAGTACAAGTCACACATACCGGACTTTTGCTTTGAGCGACCAGGAAACTCAGTGTTACTAAACTAACTGTTACTTGTGCGGGTTTGTGCCGTAATAACACTGAGTAGTAAACAATTACTGCGTCGAGTTCGCAAAAATGGTGTTAACACGATCGAACGTTAGTGCTCCGGATGCTGCAGATCGTCCGCTTGACGGCGAGACGATATCGTTAGACCAAGTTCCCGATGCGGAACCCGGGACCTCGACAAGCATTCCGCCAGGAGTGCAGACTGCGGCTGCGGCTGCCCCCATCACCATGACGACGGAGCAGCTGTTGCTACTAGTCGACAGGTTAAGTAGCAGCCATCCGGTAAGTGCAGCAATTCATTCTGGAAATTTTACGAAGTGCACGGCTCGGTTTGACGGGCAGCGCTCCAGTGACGTGCATGCTTTTATTGACGCTGTCGAGACCTACAAGCAGTGCGTGAATATGGAAGAGACCATCGCGTTAAAAGGGCTACCTATACTGCTCACGGGACTCGCCGCTACGTGGTGGCAGGGCGTCAAAGACAGCACCCCGTCCTGGCAAGGGGCGATGCAGGCTCTTCTGCAGACTTTCGGCCCTAGGCTACCTGCACACAAAATTTACAGACTATTGTTCGAACGAGAACAAAGAAGTGGAGAGGCGACTGACCTCTTTGTTTGTCACATCCGATCACTATTTGCTCAGTTGCCGCCGAACTCCCTCACGGAGGAAGTACAACTAGATATGACATATGAATTATTGCACCGTACAATTAGGGAGAGGATTCCCAGGTCATCCGTTAATAATTTTCCCGACCTACTTAGCCAAGCGCGTCGCATAGAGGACATTTTGGGGGAAACGGCACCGCCTCCCCTTAAGCCTGAGCCACGTCGGTCTATGCAGGGCAGTGCGCCCTCGACTTCAGGAAAGCGTTTCCTTCGGTGCAATTATTGTAAGCAATTCGGGCATGTCAAAGAGGAGTGCCCGCGTCTGGCAAAGAGAACAACCGTGAAAGAGGAGCCAGGGGACCCGCCGCGGGTCACATCGGTGACGTGCTTTGGTTGCGGTGAACCCGGGTTTATTCGATCGAACTGCCCAAATTGTAAAAAACAAAGTGAGGCTAGTGTGTCCACCGCGAGTGTATTTCAATCGGTGTCCGCATGTACCGCTAGTGCCGATGCACGAGTGCGCCCTGTACTTAGTGTCGAAATTTACGGTGAAAGTGGAAATATCCTTATCGATACGGGCGCTAAGCAGTGTATAGGCAGTGTTAGTCTTAAAGCTCACTTAGTTAAGAATGGTCAAACTTTTAATAATTTGTATACTGAACTTAAATTCGCGGACGGGCGTGTTAGTGCACAAATTGTCGAAACTGCACTTGTCAATGTTGTAGTGCGAGGCGTTACTTTGTCGGTTAATTTTATTTTGTTGCCCAGTGCGACTGAAAGCTTACTAGGTATGAACTTTATCGAGGACGCAGGCATGGTACTAGATTTTGATCGCGCTATTTGGTTTTTTAAGCATGATCGTATGCCTAATAGGTTAAATTTTGAGGATGGGTATTCTCGGCCGGTTGTGTGTTCATCGATGGGTCTCCGCAAGGATGAGGGTTCTCATTTTAGTTTGGTTGAACGTCAACAACTTTCCAGTCTACTGGACGATTATAGTGATGTCTTTAGTCCAGGGGGAGGGCCAACACCTTTTGCTGTTCATCGTATAGACACCGGAGATGCTGCGCCTATTGCTAGTCCACCGTACCGCGTTACTCCTGCAAAAAGAGTTATAATCGAGAAGGAAATAGAGAAAATGCTGGAAGAAGAGATTATTGAGGAAGCGGAATCGCAGTGGGCTTCACCGGTAGTATTGATTCCAAAGAAAAACGGAGAGGTTCGCTTCTGCGTCGACTACCGTAAATTAAACAATGTTACCCGTACCGATAAATATCCCCTTCCAATTATTGACGAATTACTGCAGAATACGAAGCCAGGGTGTGTCATGTCTTCGATAGATTTAAAAGCAGGGTACTGGCAAGCCACTGTTGCTCCAGAGGATAGACACAAAACGGCGTTTACAACCCCATTTGGTACATTTCAGTTTCGTCGTATGCCTTTTGGATTGAAAAACGCACCGGCCACCTTTCAACGTCTGATGGACAGAATGCGGTCTGGGTTGAAAAATGTATGTGTCCTGGGATATCTTGACGACTTATTAGTAATTTCACCGGAGTTCCCCAGCCACCTGCAGGATCTGCGGAAGGTATTCGATCGCTTGCGCTTGTTCAATTTAAAAGCTAATAGGATCAAGTGTGTGTTTGCAAGAGAAAGAGTTACTTATCTTGGTCATGTGATTTCTCCACTTGGTATTGAACCCGATCCTGCTAAGGTAGAAGCAGTAATGAAGATGGAGCCGCCGACAAACCTGAAAGAACTTAAAACTTTTCTACAAACTTGTGCTTGGTTTCGAAAATTTATCTCATCCTTTTCGGCAGTAGCTCGGCCGCTAACAGATCTCACTAAGAAGAATACACGTTGGCAGTGGGGGGAATCCCACCAGGGTGCTTTTGAGGAACTGAAGCATCGTCTTGTCACGAGTCCAATCCTTAGCCAGCCTGATTTTACCAAACCGTTTATTATGCGAACTGATGCAAGTGCATTTGCACTTGGAGCCGTGTTGATGCAAGGAAGTTCTCCAACGGAAGAGAAACCCGTGGAATACGCGAGCCGACTACTTACCTCTGCAGAGAGGAACTACCACACAACGGAACGCGAAGCATTGGCTGTGGTGTGGGCCCTGGAAAAGTTTCGAGGTTATTTAGAAGGAGCTCAGGTGCGAGTAGCTACTGACCACCAGCCTTTGAAATGGCTTTTGACGTTGAAGACACCGAGTGGCCGCTTAGCTCGGTGGGCTATGAAATTGCAATCATTCGACCTTAACGTTGAGTATACACCTGGAAAGGTTAATGTCGTTGCAGACACGTTAAGCCGACCTGTGGGTGTCCCCAAGGACGAGAATTCGGCTATGTCTTGTAGCCTATGTCCAGTTATGGTAGATTTGCCTCAGCGCTCAATAGAAGAATTGCGACAGGCTCAATTAGAAGACCCAGATGTTAGTGCTATTCTCCAAGATTTCGAATACCCAGCTGCTCCCGAAGCTGCCGTACGTTGGACGGATCGAGGATACTACGTTATCCAAGGTATTTTATACCGTTGTGATTCCGACGGTGAGTTCGAAGAACCTCAATTAGTTGTGCCCGAGTCAATGAAGGCTGAGCTCCTCCAGGAGTTACATGACTCGCCAATCGCTGGGCACATGGGTGTGGAACGTACCTTGCGAAAGCTTAGAGAGAGGTATTATTTTAAAGGAATGCGATCGTATGTTACGCAGTATCTAAAATCTTGTGAAGTATGTCAGAAATACAAGGCCACAAATTTGAAGCCCGCAGGACTTCTTCAAACCCCAGTGCCCCAGCAGCGATTTGAAGTTCTCGCTATGGATTTGTTCGGGCCCTTACCGGAAGGAGAACAGGGGGAGAAGTGGATTTTCTTAGTAGAAGATACTGCTAGTCGTTGGGTGGAGCTTATGGCCCTTAAGGATGCCACCGCGGAGACCTGTGCTAAAGCCATTATAGAAGAAGTCTTCTTACGCTATGGGTTTCCTCGCCGCGTGATCTCCGATAATGGTACCCAATTTGTATCAGCAGTCATGCAGAAGGTAATGTTTGTTTTCGGGATTCATCAAGCTCTAATTCCCGTGTATCACCCAGAAGCTAATCCCGCTGAACGAAAGAATCGTGAATTGAAGCAACGACTTGCTATTTTGGTGGGTACAGAACATAGGCAGTGGCCCAAGGTTCTTCCAATGGTTCAGTTTTCTTTGAACAATGCTTATAATCAAGGTACTGGTCACAGCGCCGCCTTTCTCACCTTTGCTCGTGACATGCGATCACCCACGACTGTTCACGACGATATACGTGCTATCGTTGCACAACAGAATTTCGTCCCTCAAATTACGCCCTACCTGAAAAGTTTCTGTCGCGTGCTTTACGACGTCCAACGTAGAGTCGAGGACCAGCAAGACGTACGAAAGAAAGCCGCCGATAGGCAACGACGTGACATCCGACCTTACAGGGAGGGGGACTTGGTCCTTGTAGAGACCCACTTGTTAAGTAATTCAGCTAAAGGGTTTACTAATAAATTTGCCCCTAGACGGGAGGGGCCATATCAGGTATCAAAGGTTGTGGGACCCACCTCCTACCAGATCGTAGATAGTACGGGTCTAGTCAAAGGGAAGTATCATGCCTCTGCTCTCACTCCTTATGTTGGCACGTTGCCTTTAGTTACTCAGGATAGACGTAGAGGAAGGCGAGCCAAGTCACAGGCGGGCCGCCCTTGTGACTTGGAGGGGGAGCCTATAGCATGCCCAATTAAAGCGCCTCCCGCTACAACCATCGCGCCGTCCGTTCGAAGGTCCCTCCGTGTCAGGAGACGGATCCCTAAACGTTATGAATAATAACACCTTGTTTGTATAAAAGCAGTCGATTCATAGCCCTCGCGGGCGGCGGGCGCGTGGCGCTAGCCGTCCCGCTTCGCGGGACGTTCTTACTAAAGTAACTGTGTAGTATTTAGTATTGTTGTATATTTCTGTTATCTAAATATACGGACTTAAGTTTGTGATTGACTCAAGTGTTTTCTTTTACATAAGTAGACAGTCTCCTTCACTATAAGTAGGAACGTGCTGATTTTGCTTCTACGCGATCTAGTTCATATGTTCAATGCTGAACACACATCTTTAAAGACTGAGGAGTTCTGTACAGTGCTTTTGGGTCCAGGGTATACCTAGGTACAATATCTTATTTTTTTTGTAGTATATGCTTGTGTTACTTCAGTAAAAGTCAAAATCACTATATGTGTGGATATAAATTTTGAGGAGTTCCCTCGATTCCTCATGGCTCGCATCATCAGGTTTCCACTTTAGTGACTAAAGGACTAATTTCGAATTAAACTCTTTACAACAACAAAAGAATTTTGCAAATAGGTTCATAAACGGCAGAGTAATGTTCAATGATCTCCGTGTTAGTGTAAAATACTATGAGAAATACCTTTTATATCATCATAATCTGATGATGTATGGTGTGATAGTGGTGATGATGATGATGATTACTCTAACTGACAAGGTGGCATATGCTTGCAGTTCTTTAAACAACGCCGAAATCCCCAAACATGTATCTATAAGGAGTCAGGAGTTCTATTCTGTACTTTTGGATCCAGGGTATACCTTGGAGCAAAATCTTACTTTTTGGTAGCATATGCTTGAACTACTTCAGAAAAAGTCAAAATCACCATATGTGTCCATATAAATTTCGAGGAGTTCCCTCGATTCCTCATGGATCCCATCATCAGGTCACCACTTTGATATCAAAAGGACCAATTTGGGATTACACCCTATACATCACAGAAAAAATTTTGAAAATCGGTCCACAGGCGGCGGAGTAATCGTTGAACATACAAAAAAAATAAAAAAAATATATACAGCCGAACGTATAACCGCCTCCTTTTTTGGGAAGTCGGTTAAAAATTGAAAATAGTTTTTATTTCTTACTTCATGTATCTCCGTAACTATGTTTTTATTATTTAATTGATGATTTAAGAGTCAGAATGGTGAAAAAATGTTGTGTATATTCTTGTCGAAGTGAAAGTTATGCTGGTTGCAATATTTCGTTTATTAGTAACATTAGTAAGTTAATTGTTAATGTTAATCTAGTTATTCTAGTATAAAAGTGTTAACATTAAAGCAACTGACGTTATTAAGAGTTATAATTGTACTACGTTTTGTTATAAACTAGTCAGTAGCGACTCGCCTAGAATCGTAGTAAGTACTGAGAAAAAAACGTGTGAAGTCGAGTAAGGCCTTTAATGATAATATAATACAGTTTTTATAGATTTCCCAACAATGAAGAAATGCGACAAAAATGGCTCAATCGTGTTTAAGTAAGGCAGAGAATTACATAAAAATCTGTTACATATTAATGCAGCCGTCACTTCAAACCTTCTTGATTTTACACTATTCAATCTAGTCGACTTTTAAAGCCTCAGCTGTATGTCATTTAGTGTTTCACAATTTGTCTCACACAGCTTTGCAGTTTGCCACAGCAGAAAATATTATTGTCACCCTACTAGAAAGGGACACACGGCCTCTCTTCCAACCTCTCGCTCGGCTCGTTTTTTTTGCTCACAGTTCTCGGTCCTGTTGTTATACTAGGTCCATTGTCTACATACAGCGGAGTAATCGTTGAACATACAAAAAACCTATATAATATTATGATCATTCATCATCATTCATCCATCACATGATCCTTCTACTCGTTTGCCCTCTTTATGTCATAAAACTACTAAAGCCATTTAATTAATAAATAAAAAAAGACAATATGTATGTACAACATTTATTAGAAAATATAATCGCATATTATTTGCCGTGTTCACAGGCCAGAACGTATATAGGCGGCGGAGACAGCACAAAAATTGGAGTCTCTGAAACTAGAATACATTAATTATGTTATGATTATAATTCCTATTTAAAGTTATAAGTTTTTAATTTAATTAACATACCGTTATTTAAACTGCTATGACTTCCAGTGTTGCCAGCTTTTAGATCGTCCGTTGAACGTCCTTGCGAATGGATGGCGCTGAAAAATTAACTTTATTTTAGTGGATATTATCTTATCTATTGTAGATTTCGATTTCTATTATATTATAACGTCGCATGCCTACTAATGAAAACTTACCAATTTTCATTTAAATTGATGTTATTTAATGACTTTGATAGAGCACAACTCTGAACTGTTGCATTTTGTAGGTCTGCGAGCGAGCAGGCTTGTCGTAATCTGGCTACTAGTTTATGCTGGAGTAGACTTTGACAAGCATGTCCGGTTACATTGGCATTTTCTGCTGCCTTTTGACATTGGCAGCCTGTGTCGCCAGTGCTAAAATCTCTGGTTTGTGTAGAGTTTGTGGCGGTCCCTCGACTTCTATTTAAATTGGGATCAGAGGCAAAGTCAGGTCTCCTGTTTTTGATGGCGGACATCTGGTACTGGCTCTTACGGACAGTAGTGGGAGACATAGCCGGGGAACGGTTGGGTGAATTGTAAGCTGACGTGGTCTTCGTTGGGCGTAGGGCAGACTTCAGTTCATACTCAGCGGCTATGGCTTCGAAAACCTGAAGTCACATTAGCAAAATTAAAATTATTTACCATTTCGATTGAATAGTTACTTCATACTTGACAACGGTGAAGGAAAACATCGTGAGGAAACCCGCACATGGTTGGCCCCAGACGTATTGACCATTCCTCTGGACTAGGCTGACTGTGTTGTGAGAATGCCGTATGTGCTTGGGCAACCATACGACATTTAAAAACCAACTGTCCCAGGCGCTACAGTATTTCAAGAGCGGTTACTTCGCTCGCAGAATACTGTATAAATCACCCATTAACGGATGAAAAGGCCTAACTTTGTTTTTTACTTAGCAACTCTCTCACCTGCTCGGCGACCAAGTTTTTCGCATACGGCGAGTCTTTTGGCGGCAAGCTCTCCCTACACAGGGCACACCTTTGGAGTCTGCTCCAACAACCTAAAAACATACAGAAAAATAATAAAAGACCACAGGCAGACCGCAGACACGAAGCACAGCAGCTTGGCGTAAAACGTTGTAACAATTAATACCTTGATTGTCTAATGTCTATGTCATGAAATGGAGGTCCGAGCTGAGATAACAAATTTTCCTCTTATCTTGCTTAATTTTTATCTCACCTAAGCAGTAGAGGTGCGAGCGCGCGCAGGTGAGTGCGCGGGTGGCGGTGGCGGCGCACACGCAGCACGCCAGCGCGCGTACCACGCCCGCCAGCGCGCGCCGCGCCCGCTCCCCGCGAGCGCCGCCACCGCAGCTCCACAGTAGCTGAAAGTTTTCATTTTTGACGCTTTAAATTAGGTACGTTATTTTTACAGCAAGACATGGCAGACCATGACTTCTATCGCACGATAGAAGCGATTATACCGCCGCCTAAGAACACAGGTGACAGGGACAGGAATAATCAAAGGATATTAATATGTGGCCAGTGGCGGACCAATCAGCGTACAGTCTAGGAACTATTATTTATTCTGTGGTACAGTCCTGAATCGCGCAATCGAAGTTTTCACAGCTCGGCACGATATTATATACCTACGACAGCTGAAATGCCAAGTGGGCTTCGGCCTGACCGGGCATACCACCTCGCTCAGTCGGAGATTTCCCTTTGGGGCTTACTACTATTCCCACATTATGGTGACCCCGACGTGATTTGCTTTTCCGGCGTTTACGGTTTTTGGGCCTCTACGTCTTCTGTATCGTCAGTGACAGGGTGAAACACAACGTAAACTTTACTGTTTTAACTAGAACACAGCCACGAGCTAGGGTACCTCGGGGTCGTCGTGCGGGTCGACGCCGCAGCTCCACACGCACAGCGTCACGCCGCGCCCAGCCCCGTCGCCGCGGATCAGCGCCGCCACCTGACCGATCTGCAAAACTTTATACTGTCATTCTGCTGTTACTTAGTAATAAGTAGCTGTGTGCTCAGTGGGGGTACCTATAGGCTATTATACCCCAGTACCGTTGACTGTTAAATAAACTACTCAAAAAAGTTCATGTTACTACTAACAGCAGCGCCTATTATTACATTGCTAATTATTTTTCACAGGCGCTTTAAATTAAATTCAGTAATATAGTATTATTTTCAAATAATATTTTCCGTAAAACATAACTAATGGCTACTGTACAGTGAGTGATCACTCCCTCATGCCTGCGACCCAGTACACTCACAGGCATTCCCAGCAGGTCCCGGCCGTCGGCCTGCAGCACGCAGTCCCCCGCGCGCAGCCCGCAGCGCTCCGCACGGGAGCCGGCGCTCACATCGCGCACCTGTGGAGTGCACCATTACCATTAGTACAGTTACAAGTAAAGCAGATATTATTGGAAGTAACTGTAACGTCGCCACTTACCCAGGGATAAGGATCCCACAGCGTCCTGGTGAGTCGGAACCCCAGACCTTCGCCCTCGTCCTCCGGCAGGTTGAGCTGAGACCAACAAAATAATTATCCTAGTACTATTACAAATGTGAGAGTTTGTTAAGGTGGATGGATGGATGGCTGTTTGTTACTCTTTCACGCAAAAACTACAGAACAGACTTGATAAAATTTGGTATAGTAGTAGTTTAGATTCTGGATAAAACAGGCCACATTTACTACCAAAAAATACAGTGTTCCCGTGGGATACTTAATATACTAAAGTATCCCACGGGAACATTGTACCTACTTTTTGGACGAACAGAGCCGCGGGATAATAATATAATGAACTTAAAATAGAACATTTGCGTAGCAACTATACTTTTTTAGTACCTACTTAATCCTAAATCGTAGTATGAAGTAGTATGTACTCTAAATAATTACCTACTTAAATAACGGTTATTTTAAAAAAGTGTCTTAATAAGTACCTACCTACCTAATCATCGTGAGATAAGTGGATCATTTGGATCAAAATAAAACGACTCACCACTACCAGTCGAATGCCCGCCAAGCTTTCTGCTTCACTTGTTTCCTTGTTTTCCGTAGTTTCCATGTTACACTGAAAAGTTTAACACACGAGTTACAAATACGTACACTACGGCCGCTGTATCTTGACGGGTCTGAACATAGGCTCTGCGAACTTTAGCACATGTACAACTCGCGAAGAAAACTGTTAATGTATTATTTTTATATACCTATGTACTAATAAAATTTCCCTAATATAGTTGACCAATTAGTACAAATAAAATAAATACGAAAACACTTAGAAACAGTTATTGCGCGACCTTCTGCGCGAAGTTCAGACTCGCCAAGATACATCGGCCGTATTGTACGTACTTAAATCTTATTATTCTTACACAGGCAACACCAAAAAACACCTTTTATTTATTGAATATTATCTGCAAGTCTGCAACTAACATTAATTTTAGCAGCACAATATCAATAGTTGAAAACAGGCGCACATGAATGAAATATTGTAAAGCGATTTCTGTAAGCGCCGATAGCGTTCTCAATGCCGAAACAACACCTTGACTCGGAAGAGCTTTAAGTTTGAATGTGCTTTTGACTTTCGTTACTATAATTACAAAAGGTTTCTGTTGCCTTGAAGCTGTATTAAATACTAGCTTTTGCCCGCGGCTCCCACCTAAATTCAGTATCCCACGGGAATACTAGGTACCTATACTTTTTCGGGATAAAAAGTAGCCTATGTGTTCATTCAGAGCTCAAGTCGTTAAATTAATCCCACGAAAAACATTTTCATGTAAATGGCCAAGCCACATAAAATGACTAAGGTGTAGAGTTTGTGAAGTTACGCTTGCAGAGTTAAGGCGTGTAGGGTAAGAAGCTTGGTTTTACATGAGATTTCATAACTTTTTGACAGTGCTAGTCATATGGTATCGTCTTGGCATAATTTTTTTACATGAAAATGTTTTGGTGGGATTTCACTTCTTTTTGTAAGTTGTTATAACAGAATTGTTATTTTCTTTTTCTTTTTTTTTTGGGTGTATTTCTTTCACAACAGAGACGCTTTTTTCTGCCCACTCTCCCTTTGCCTTTTTTAGGGTTCCGTAGTACTTAAGGAACCCTTATAGTTTCGCTCTGTCTGTCTGTCTGTCTGTCTGTCCGCGCCTCTAGCTCCTGTAATTATGAATATAAATTAATGAAATTTGGTGCAGTTATAGATTGTGTATAGATCACGGTTTTGGGATCATAAAAAAATAATAATTTTATATTTTAAGGGTGGCTCTCCATACATGTGAAGTGGGGATGAAAAATATTTTTTCACTCTACCCCATCGTGTGGGGTATCGTAAAATAGGTCTTTTAAAATAAAGAATAAAGGCAAGGTTTCATACGTTACTTTTTTATAAAATTGACCATTTTCGAGTAATCGGCCTCCAAAGTAGTTTGTAAGGTGGTCCTAGGGGCTAGGGGGGGCCCTAGCATTTTTAAACTATATAAGATAGAAACTTGCTAAAAACTCTTTAGGAAAATTATTGTGAACCAAATCGGACAGTTACTTTTGGAGTAATTAAAAAAAAAGGATATTACGCGTTTATAGTTACGGAACCCTCCTTAGACATGTCCTGACATGCTCTTGGTTTGGTTTTTCTTTGTTGGCTTACTATTTACAATAAGTGGCAGATTAGGGCGATACTTGGCTCTTGTCGATTATATTCGACTACAGCTGACTCTTGTGTTTTAATACAACTGAAGTCAATATTTAACTAGGTGAACGCCTTGCGAATTGGTCACTAGAGAATGCTACATAAGCCTGCTCACAAGAGTACGTATAGTACGTACATACGAGAGAAAAAGACGTATTCTTGGGCAACAGTAGTCGCTTTTCATCAGGCGTATCACGTTTGCTCCCTTTTATCATATTAAACAATAATATCACGGTATTTCCGTAATATTACACTGGAACAATCTATCTATCTTCTAATAATAGGTTGGGGAAAAAGTCTTTTCGCATTATAGTATGTATGAACTTGTCATAAAATATCTTGGGCTATACCAATTGTATCTGGCTGATTTTGGTATCATTAAAAAGTTTTAATTTTACAGAAGACAATTCCAAATTCACATTAGGTAAATTTGAGATTTTCATTTGTTTTTCTTATTGTTAAAATGAGTGATTCTTATGAAGAATTTCGATACATTTTAAAATTTTATTACAAAAAAAGGTAAAAATGCAACACAAGCCGCGAAAAAAATTTGTGATGTTTATGGACCTAATGCAGTATCTGTGAGAGTAGCGCAAATTTGTTTTAAGCGTTTTCAATCCGGAAATTTTGATATCAAAGATGCACGTCGCTCTGGTCGCCCTGTTACGGACAAAACTGTTGCCATTTTTGAAAAAGTGGAGCAAGATCGGCATATTAGTAGTTACGATGTAGCTGAAGAACTGGGGATTGATCACAAAACGGTTTTGGCGCATTTGAAAAAAGCTGGGTACACAAAAAAGCTCGATATTTGGGTGCCTCATGAGCTCACTGAAAGAAACCTAATGAATCGTGTACTCATTTGTGATTCTTTATTACGACGTAATGAAACCGAACCATTTTTGAAGAAGCTGATAACTGGTGATGAAAAGTGGATCACGTACGACAAGAACGTGCGAAAAAGATCGTGGTCAAAGGCCGGTCAGGCTTCACAGACTGTGGCGAAACCCGGGTTAACTCGCAACAAGGTGATGCTGTGTGTGTGGTGGGATTGGAAGGGCATTATTCATTATGAGCTGTTACCGCCAGGCAGGACCATCAATTCTGAACTGTACTGCGAACAACTGATGAGATTAAAGCAAGAAGTTGAGAGAAAGCGGCCGGAATTAATCAACAGAAGGGGTGTGGTTTTTCACCATGATAACGCTAGACCTCACACATCTTTAGCCACTCAGAAAAAATTACGGGAGTTTGGCTGGGAGGTGTTAATGCATCCGCCGTATAGTCCTGACCTTGCACCTTCAGATTTCCACCTGTTTCGGTCGCTGCAGAATTCCTTAGGCAGTGTCAGGTTGACATCACAAGAGGACTGCCAAAACCACTTGTCGCAGTTTTTTCATCAGAAGCCCCAAAAACTTTATAGCAATGGGATCATGTACCTACCAACAAGATGGCAAAAAGTTATCGAACAAAATGGCACCTATATACTTTAGTCACTTGTAAATAAACTTTATAAAAAAACCTTTTGAATTTTTATATAAAATGCGAAGAAACTTTTTCCCCAACCTAATATATAAAATTTCAAAGTCTCAATGTTAGTACTCCTCCGAAACGGCTTTACCGATTTTTACCAAATTTAATATGCGTATTCAGTAGGTCTGAGAATCGGCTACTATCTATTTTCCATACCCCTAAGTGATAAGGGTTGTTCACCCTTATTTTTTTTTTAATTTTTGGACGAAATCTTTTGTTTTTATTTTTTATAATGTGGTAATTAAAAATACATACAATCCTAAATTTTTACTTTTTTATCACCATTTTTATTTTTTTTATAGCCATTTTAGTAATTTAATCATTTTTCATCCCGCTCGATAACTGATCAATTATAGTGTTTTTAACTTTTAATAAGGCAACAACGTTAGCCGGGTCAG
The DNA here is from genome assembly GCA_905404095.1 of Glaucopsyche alexis. Lineage (NCBI taxonomy): Eukaryota > Metazoa > Arthropoda > Insecta > Lepidoptera > Lycaenidae > Glaucopsyche > Glaucopsyche alexis. The sequence continues at coordinate 518,267 of FR990061.1, read as the reverse complement.
CTAGAAATAATATTATAACTTTAATATATTGCAACGTAGGTACGTAATACAAATTACAATACAAATTTTCATTATCTGATAGTACTTCAAACAAGCAAATCTTGTAAAAATGAATTGAGATTCTCGGAAACGGCTTTCAGTATTTCAGCTACTAGGCGACAGACTTTTGCGTTAATGGCAAATTGATCGCGGGTTCGAATCCCAGTCAGACGATTTTTTTTAATTCTATATTATTCTATTGTAAGCTTATAGTTGAAGGTTTCATAAAATACTTCTAATTAATAATATGTAAACGTGCAATGAATGGTTTAAATGTGCATTAATATATAATTATTATTATTTGGTTATGAGATGAAATGATTTTATAGTTTATTTCTTAGGCATAAGAAATAATATTCAGTGCCATGTTCAATTTGTATAAAAAATGCAAGATCAGTATCGTCGCTTGTTTGGTATGGACGCCGGGTTTGGCATTATTACCGAGAGACTGCCATGGAGGCACATGTTATGTTAATTTATAGAGAATAAATCCTGTATATTATTTATTTGAAGTTTTAATCACTGGATATGAATAAGGATTTCAGAGAGGACTTTACATTTCAGAAGTGTGATCGGCGAAAATTATATTTTTTTTCGCTCTGAGCCTACGTATAGGTCGCGCAACGGTTTATGAGCGCTCAGTGAAAGTGGAGGGGATCGTTCGCGCATGTGACCAATAGCAAAGAATGTATATTACTAACGGACCAATAGCGTGTCGGCAGCCACGTTCGGCATGCGTTCGGCGTATCCACACCTCCCCGCCCGAGCCCGCTACCGCCAAACACACCCAAAAACTGACTTCTGCGCATACCCCCTCTACTTTTGTCGAAAGATCTTAATTCGTTGCGCGACCTATAAGTATCGTTGTTTATATCGACATTTATTTTGAAAATTTTTCTTTGTTTTTGTGGTACCTAACTACCTACCTAATAATGATTAATGTTATGGTAAACTATAATTAATTGCTTAGATAATAGTAAAGTGAAAAATCGTAATATTATCTAAAGGGATTAAATTAAATTTTTGATGCATATCGTGAAAAAGGGGCATAGAGAATCGGAGGAAATTTGAAAATGGAATACATATTTTATTCTCGAACGTGCTCATGAATCATATAAAAATAAATATTAACAAAACACAATTAATTCAATTTCAAAATTACAAAAGTAATAAAATTCAATTAAATATACAATATGACAATACAAAAATTATAGAAGTTGACTCCGTAAAATTCTTAGGACTCATGCTTGACAAAAACTGTAACTGGAAGATTCATATAGAGCACGTGTGTAACAAGCTCGACCGGTTCGTTTACGCTTTACGTAGATTACGCCAGACTGTAGATTCTGAGGCAGCGCTAACTGCATACCATGGCTATGTTTCATCGGTCCTCTCATACGGTCTGTTGTTGTGGGGTAATTCGGTGGAGGTGGAGAAAGCATTTCGTGTCCAAAAAAAGTGTGTGAGGGCTATTTGTGGCGCCTGGTATTTGGAAAGCTGTAGACCATTGTTTAAGAAATTACGTCTGTTACCATTAGCCTGTATGTATATTAGAGAGCTCTGTATCTTTGTTAGAATGCATCCAGAATTTTTTAAACTTTATTCAGAGGAGGGACGTAAGAATGATAGATATAAATTTAAACTTTATCGCCCTTGGTGTAACCTGAATATATACAGAGACAACGCATACATACAGGCTATATATATATTTAATCATCTACCCAAGCAATTTAAAGAACTGCCTACAGTTAATAAATTCAAAAAACATCTGACATCCTGGCTTCTAGAAAATTGTTTTTATGACCTAAATGAATTTATTCTACATAATAAATAATGACTTGTTTTTTAATAGTAAAATTTTTAAATAATTTTAATTTTTAGACATGTTTTTTATAATATTATTGTTATGTAAAAGGAAATGTGATATTTAGTTATTTATGACCAATTTTCAAATTATTTTATATGACATTAGATCCTTAGATTTACATTTTGACTATATTTATATAATTTATTACTATGATGACTAGATATAATTATTATGAAGGTTTAATTTTTATGACAATGTTCTATATTTTATTTTTTATATGTAATTTCAATTATATTATCAAATTTACTAGAATTTATGATGATTAGGTATATAATGTTATTATGATTCTATACTTGCCATTCGCACACCATTGTTATGGTAGGATGTGAAGAACTATATTTTATAATTATTGTAACAACCCTCACTACCACATCTTGTGAATAAATTATTGATTGATTGATTGACGTCATATGAGTGCAAAAGAGATAGAATGATGATGGAAGAGATAATATAATTAAAATAATAATTTAAATAGTAGTTAGTTATTAATAAATAGGTTTTGCGATTTTATGATATTATATCAGATACTTTAATCGAGACGATATTGTTTATACATAATTATTGTTTATGAATATGTAAGTACAATTGGTTTTTCGAAAACAGTTGCAAGTATTACCTACCATGAAATTTGCAGAGAAATGTGGGGGAGTAAAATCGATCTCACTAAGGCTTATATCTGGAGAACTGTGCATTTTTTGCTACATTATGTATATGGTTTTTTTTTCGTCTTGTAACAATGTACTTAATATAATTATTTCTATAATTTTGACTATTATAATTTATAAATGTTATGACAACTTGATCGAAATAGAACTCAAAATAATAATATGGGTTTTTTCGACTGGAGCAAAAGATTTGTATTTAGGTATGTTTAAAAGAGCATTTATTAGTTGAACTTCAATGATTTATTAATTTTAATATAGAATAACGCTTAAGATTCTTAATTTCTTTTTATTTGGAGTGACATGGTATTAAGCTGTATTCTGTCAGTTTCAGATCAGATGGAATTCCGATTACGACTATCTATTTTGGGTATTTAAGGACCCAGGGAGCCCAAAATGAGAGTGAAAGTCAGGAAGTTCCTAATACCATTAGAAAGTACTAGGTGAGAAATTAAATGCCAAAATTAATATGCCAGTTGACCAGGACGACCCGGGTGTAAGCGGTCAGGTCAGCCGGTGGAGCAATACAGAGTGATACCCAGGGAGCCCAAGGTTAATGGGACAGGGTCAGGAAATAAACTTCTGCCGGTTGCTCAGGACGACCCAGGTGTAAGTGGTTAGATCAGCCGGTAGAGCAATACAGAGGGATACCCAGGGAGCCCAAGGTTATTGGGACAGGGTCAGGAAATAGACTACTGCCGGTTGCTCAGGACGACCCAGGTGTAAGTGGTTAGATCAGCCGGTGGAGGTGAGTGGTCAGGGGTGGCGCAGGAGAGTAGCGCTACCGAGACCAGAATTGTAAGGGGATCGGTGGAGGCCGATCCCAGGATTGGTGGAGGCCGATCCGAGACGAAACAAATTGTAAGGGGATTGGTGGAGGCCGATCCGAGACGAAACGAGACGAGGACTGTATTGACGGAGAGCACCTATCAGAGAGTATTGGTGGGTGCCTATTCAAGAGCATTGGCGGAGAGCGCCTATTCCAGACGAGATTTGAGGATGGGATTAATGGAGTGTGTCGATCACGAAACGTTTTGATTATTCATGGAGTATGAGGAGTGAGGATGGTGTATTTTTCTGCCGTAGCCAGGCCAGATCGTGGGTCTACCATGGAACACCAAAAGTGTGATAGAGATCAATCATAATTATTTAAGAGCACTATATAGTACTTTCGACATAACAGTTCGAGTAGAGTGGAGAGAACGATATAAAAAAAATGAATTTGAAACGAGGTGTAAAAGTGAGAGAAGTAAGGTACAGATTTTGTTTGTATCAATTTTATAGTAAGGGATTATATATGAGATTTAAATGAATTTACAGAATCAATATAGAACAAGGTTGTGACAATAATAGTGTCAGTCAATGGTTTGGGTAGACAAAAATTTATTAACCTACTTTTACCACAAATATTGAGTTTGACCCTATGTCTAAAGATAAGACAATGTTAATGTAGCTTATAGTAAGAGATTATACATATATGAGATTTAAATGAGTTTACAGAATCAATATACAACAAGGTTTTGACAATAATAGAGTCAGTAAATGGTTTGGATAGACAAAAATTTAGTAACCTGAGATTTAAATGAATTTACAGAATCAATATAGAACAAGGTTTTGACAATAATAGAGTCAGTCAACGGTTTGGATAGACAAAAATTTATTAACCTACTTTTACCACAAATATTGAGTTTGACCCTATGTCTAAAGATAAGACAATGTTAATGTAGCTTATAGTAAGAGATTATACATATATGAGATTTAAATGAGTTTACAGAATCAATATAGAACAAGGTTTTGACAATAATAGAGTCAGTAAATGGTTTGGATAGACAAAAATTTAGTAACCTGAGATTTAAATGAATTTACAGAATCAATATAGAACAAGGTTTTGACAATAATAGAGTCAGTCAACGGTTTGGATAGACAAAAATTTATTAACCTACTTTTACCACAAATATTGAGTTTGACCCTATGTCTAAAGATAAGACAATGTTAATGTAGCTTATAGTAAGAGATTATACATATATGAGATTTAAATGAGTTTACAGAATCAATATAGAACAAGGTTTTGACAATAATAGAGTCAGTAAATGGTTTGGATAGACAAAAATTTAGTAACCTGAGATTTAAATGAATTTACAGAATCAATATAGAACAAGGTTTTGACAATAATAGTGTCAGTCAATGGTTTGGGTAGACAAAAATTTATTAACCTACTTTTACCACAAATATTGAGTTTGACCCTATGTCTAAAGATAAGACAATGTTAATGTAGCTTATAGTAAGAGATTATACATATATGAGATTTAAATGAGTTTACAGAATCAATATAGAACAAGGTTTTGACAATAATAGAGTCAGTAAATGGTTTGGATAGACAAAAATTTAGTAACCTGAGATTTAAATGAATTTACAGAATCAATATAGAACAAGGTTTTGACAATAATAGAGTCAGTCAACGGTTTGGATAGACAAAAATTTATTAACCTACTTTTACCACAAATATTGAGTTGACCCTATGTCTAAAGAGCAGACAATGTTAATGTGGCTTACAAGTAATATAAGTATTAGTTATTGGAATGAAAGTTCCTATGGGGCGTTGCGGAGAGGTACTCTAGTCGGCAAAAAAAAAGGGTCTGTAACGTTAAATAAAACCGTAAGATTTTTATGTATTAGTAAAAAGCAAAATTCGATCGATCGATCAATTGACATCCTACATTATGGTCTAGTGGCAAGGATGCCTGGATTCTCACCCAGGAGGCTCGCGTTTGATTCCCGGTATTGGAATTAAACTTTTACATTATTTTAACTCAAATAAGTATTTATAATTATCACTTAATAATAATAATAATGTGACCTACACAAACTTTCTTCACATAAAAATAATATTTTTGCAAACAATGTTACGTAAAACGCCACCTGTGATCTAGAAACGGTACTTTATTAGGGTTCATATCGGAAGCGATCGTAGTTCTTATCGAGACAAAGTACAGTTTTAAAAGGTAAAGCTGATCGACTGATGTATTAATGCACAGACCATTGCTAGAAATTTGAAATTTTGCACATGTATTTCTCATAATATGACAGGAATTGGTTGCGGGGTTATTAGGGTGGAGGTAATTTTCATTATTTTTCAAATAGGATACACCGTTTCTGAGATAGAAGTATTATAGAAGAAAAAAATACGGCAATGCTCTACTTTGAGACACGAACGGTGTATAAATCTGTAGAAAATTTGGAAAATTCAGGAAGGATTTTTCAAAATTCAACCCCCCCAAGGGGGCAAAATATTGGATTAAAGTTTAAAACCTAACTTTACGCTGGCGAAGCCCCAGGAAATTAATATTGTTTTCTATAAACCTCAAATAGAACTTGAAATCAAAATTTTATAATGAGGAACTTCGTTCCTATCTGGTGTCCAACGACACCACACGGCTTTTTGTTCTAATGAATCGAATAGAACGACTAGGTATGTAAAAAAATTGTTAAATCGATGTAAGGTTGTGAGCTGTAGATTTTTAACAGCTGTACAGTATAAAAGATAGGGTGATAAAGATATGACGTGAGGCACTAGTAAAATTTTAAAGACTAAAATTCTTTTAAACATGTGTACTTGAACGATTACAATTTGTAAAACTTAAAGAGATGAAACTTTGGATAATTGTCATTCTGATTTGAATAGACAATAACTACTTATCTAAAATGAAAATTTAACTAAATAATTATAGTTTAATATTTTCTTTGGGCTTTGGCTTTGAATATGGGCTTCTGACCGAAATAATAATCGAACTTGAGGATACCGAGCTGGCTGGTTAAAAAATAGGCAAGTGATAGAGAAAGTATATTTATAGTATACAATATAAATAATAACGTTTTCTTAGGTTTTTACAGTTTAAATATCATCTTGACCTTGCGGACTATGATAGGTACTAGATGCAAAGATTCCACTTTCTTCCCCTGCATTATCGTAGGAACATCTCCGATCTAGTCTACTTATGTAAAATTATTAACAAAATAGATGTTCCTGACTTACTAATTTGATACAGTTTAACGTTCCCACTAGGTAATCATAGTTTTATGCCTTTTTATGTCTCACCATTTAACACCTATTATCGTCAAAACTCTTTCATCCTTAGATCAAGCGCTCAAATGAATACATTCCTTAATGAAAATCCACTTGAAGATATATTTTCATTAAATCCACCTAAAATTAGGAGACTCCTAACTGATACCCTTCTTCAATTGTAAGTTTGTAACTAATAAACCATTTTAAATATTAATCTTAATTACTAAACAAATATAAGACTATCAAATAATTATGTGTACGAGTGTAGTTTTGAATTTTAATATTAACATTCATTCGGTTTATTATGTTTGTGGTTATGACTGCTTTTACTTTAAGGTATATATGGATATTTTTTTTGACACATTCAGGGGCTTAACTTGAGCTTTGCTAATTTGTTTTGTAGTTGTGAAAACTTGTCATTGGTACTTTATTTTTTTTAATATGATAATTTATTATCATTGTATTTGTTGCTGTAAGCTTTCATAACAAAATAAAAAAAATCGCCCAAGTGCGAGTCGGACACGCGCGCCGAGGGTTCAGTACAAACCGGTAGTGATTTTGTTACACCTTAAATGTACTTTAAACCTGAGTGTTTAATATGAATTTCAATTTAATATCTCTACGCGTTCATAAGGAAAGGGGTAGTAAGTTTAAAATTATTAAAAATATTTTTATTATATTATGTAAAAACTAAAAAGTTACGGTTTTCGTAATTTTTCCTTTATATGTGCTATAAGACGTTACTCTATGTATTTCAAATTTCAAGATTCTGAGTTCACGGGAAGTAGCCTGTTGGTTTTGAGTTTGTGAACTTCAAAAATTTGCGGAAATTTGCGGCATTAACAGCTGTATCTTTTGATTGCATTGGCTTAGAAGTTTGTTTTTTTCACAGCTCTAAAGGACCGTAGACCTTACCTCTACGCGTTCCTGAGAAAAAGGGTCTTGACAGACATTCGGACGGACAACAAAATGATTCTATAAGGGTTTCGTTTTTTCCTTTCGTTTTTTCCCTAAAAATGAATAAAAATAAAAATTAAAAAAATAATTATAGTAGTAGGAAGCGCAAGTAGAGAGGCAGATTCCCCACGATGCAGATGGTCAGTTTCAAAATTACTACTCAAATAAGTCCCTATCGGGGAGTGTACTGCAAAGTAAATGTAAATTATGTCATACTAGATGTTCATACGCGCAAAGAAAATTTTGTCACGAAAAGTAGCCTATTTAGATACTAGTGGTGACGATGATGTTTCTGAGAATGAAGAAGTGGTCCTAATAGTTATAAATATATTTTAATAACAATAGTCAGTAAGAAATTCATAGTTGTTATCTTTGAGTATATAACCACGTTGTTATATCTCTACCTCTCAATTGTCAAAAGTGTCCATTTTGTATCTGTCGGACTAGATTTCGGCCTAGGTCTAGAAATAGCGCCCCGTCGCATTAAAATGACGAAAACTTCCTAATTTTGTATGAAAGATATAATTATATAAAACTTATGTTGTTAGAATCTGTGCAATGTAAACTAACAGAATTAATACAAGTTATATTCTTTTACCCTAAAATATTTTGTAATCCTAAGGAGAAAATAGGTGAAAGTAAGTAAAAGTATATGCGAATATTTCGAGTGATAATATAAAAAAAAATAATTCATTCAAATTTCTTATATTCTTCGTACAAATGGATATACTGTTTTACAATAATTCATTAAAAAAACAACACCTTTACATACTGTGTTTTTTAAACCACAAGCTTTTTAAAAATATATATTTGGCACATCTATCGATACGCCTGTTTATAAAAACGCCATGAGATGGCATTCGACAGACAAGGGGATATTTCATTAAATTGAGCGTTTTTTTGGTAGTTTCTCACTAGAGAAACTACCAAAAAAAATAGTAAACTATTACTACCTATTGTTGTATGTTATAATATTATGATTGTGTGTACATAAAGTGTTATCTATCTATATAACTGAAGCGAAGGGACTCACTTCTTGCAGGAAGGCCGAGCTGTAAGCTTATAGTTGAAGGTTTCATAAAATACTTCTAATTAATAATATGTAAACGTGCAATGAATGGTTTAAATGTGCATTAATATATAATTATTATTATTTGGTTATGAGATGAAATGATTTTATAGTTTATTTCTTAGGCATAAGAAATAATATTCAGTGCCATGTTCAATTTGTATAAAAAATGCAAGATCAGTATCGTCGCTTGTTTGGTATGGACGCCGGGTTTGGCATTATTACCGAGAGACTGCCATGGAGGCACATGTTATGTTAATTTATGGAGAATAAATCCTGTATATTATTTATTTGAAGTTTTAATCACTGGATATGAATAAGGATTTCAGAGAGGACTTTACACTATGTAATAGGGTTTCGTAATACTCGAGGAAACCTTATAAATTTACTGTGTCCGTCCGTCCGTCTCCGTCTGTCTGTCTGTCCATTGTTTCAGCTTCTGTTATCCTACTAATATTACAAATGTGAATGTTTGTGAGAATGGATGGATGTTTGTAACTCTTTCACGAAAAACTACTGAACGGATTTCGATGAAATTTGATACGGTAGTAGTTTAGGCTCTGGATTAGAACATAGGCAATTTTTTATTCTGAAAAAGTGGGATACATTCAATACGTGGTAGAGCCATGCTTCGGCACGAATGGGCCGGCTCGACCGGAGAAATACCACGGGCTCACAGAAAACCGGCGTGAAACAGCGTTTGCGCTGTGTTTCGCCGAGTGAGTGAGTTTACCGGAGGCCCAATCCCCTTCCCTATTCCCTACCCTCCCCTATTACCCTATTCCCTCTTAAAAGGCCGGCAACGCACTTGCAGCTCTTCTGATGCTGCGAGTGTCCATGGGCGACGGAAGTTGCTTTCCATCAGGTGACCCGTTTGCTCGTTTGCCCCATATTTCATAAAAAAAAAAACGGTATTTACGCGAGCGGAACCGCGGGCAACAGCTAGTTATGAATATAAATTGATGAAATTTGGAACAGTTATGTAATTAGTAACTTAAATGTCACTTTTGGCATCATAAAATACTTATTTTATATTTCAGGGGCTGCATACATGTGAAGTGGGGATGAAAAATATTTTTTTATTGTTAGCCATTAATGTGAGGGGTATCGTTGAATACGTCTTTTAAAATAAAGGCAAGGTTTCATACATTACTTTTTTACAAAGTCAACAATTTGGAGTAACTGGCATCCAAAGTGGTTTACAAGTCCCCCCCCCCCCCCCCCCAAGCCCTCCCCACCCTTTGCATCATACTAAATAATAAGCCTTTTTTGTTCCCTGGCGGGATTCGAACTAGCGACCTCCGGCTTGAGTACAAACGCGCTCACCACTGCGCCACAGTGGTCGTTACTTATTCTTTCGGAAAAATATTTGAACTAATCGGACAATAACTTTTGAAGTAATTTAAATAAATACCTATTGGCTATTACGCGTTTATAGTTACGGAACCCTCCTTAGACATGTCCTGACATGCTCTTGGTTAGGTTATTCCTTTTATAATTTTTCTTCTTCCGTACTATTGTTTAAACTCCGAGCAAAGCTCGATCTCCCGGGTCACTCCTGAGCATGACTCACGTCTCCCAGGTACGAGTTACTACAAACAAGTAGCCGAATCTTTCAGGGTAAAAAAAATATACTCACGTTCTATGACTTATGTAATAAATTTAGTCGAAGCACTGACATCTGTCGGTAGCAGTAAGTACTACTTGAATGCCCATTTATAATTGATTATTGTTTATAAGCTATGCTAGGTGGCGCTTTTACTACATTTTATTTATTGTAAGTTACTCGGATACTGTAAATATTTTGATGATACTAAAAAGTATGTAACTGTAATTTGATACATAGTTTTTTTTATTATTTCATTCCCTTCAGTTAATTATTATTATTCGTTTTAATGATAACTCATAATATTTTTATAGTCTTGTGTAAAAGTGACATCTATCTCGTACATTATGAATTATGTTAGTTATGAGTTCGTCGCTTGAATTGGAATCTAATTGACGTAATATTTAAATAGGTACCTAATTATTTCCCGAGTATTCTTTAGTAATTTAAACGGAAAATACATACGGGTAAAATTAACAAGAGCAATAAAATATATCGATAAAGATTTAAAAAAAATATTGTGTTTTTTGTTGTTAATAAAGGGATACATGGTTATTTTATTAAATTTTATTGTTATTATCGGATCCCTAATAACAACAACAATTTTCAGGCCTCTAGCTAAATTTGTGGTAATATTATAGAAACTTCCATCCTGTAGTTTAAGGGGTTGAAGGATAAAAGTGTATATGAGACTTCTTACCTTAATAATTCTTAACTTAATTAAATAAATGTTGCATATAATATGTTAAATTTTCCGTTCAAATTCAGAATATTCGGGAAATAATTATTTCAATCAATATTAGTCAATTAGTTTACAAGCCTAGCGATGAACGACGACATAACTTATATAGTTCACAATAACGCGATAGATGGCGCTTTCACAGATAATTAAATTTAACTCCCTTGTTTAAGGGGTTGGAAGATGAAAGTTCCAATTTTGAGAATTTTTATGTTGGTTGTGTATTAATACAATCTTACGTAACAAATTTCAGCTTTCGAGAACATCCGGAAGTACGATATAATTTTGTTGATCATCAGTGAGTCAGTGACGGAATCAGGGGTTTTTAGATATCAATAAAATCTAAAGTATAAGACGTAGGTAATCGAAACTTTACATGTTTAATGAGACCGCTGATGGGAACAAATCCTGAAAGTTTCATTTATCTGGTACAATCCAAACTCAAGTTATGAGGGTTCAAAAAATCGACGAAACGCTTCGAGAAAAGGTGGTTTGGTAGTGCCCTTGCGCTTCGCTTGACGTCTTGGCATGGGGGCACTACCGTGCCCCCAGATATTTAAAAAAATACTCTTATCTTAAGTCTTAACTCAAAACCATTTAGAATTGATTTAAATATTAAAAATAAATAAGTACCTATTCATGATTTTCATATGCATGCTGCATGCTTCATGCAGTTGCAAAATTACAGATATAGTACTTACTAACTACATCTACTTGATAATAAATTTTACGTTTAGGCTCCTGCATTTATTGCAAAAATGTTTAGTTTGGCAATTGACATCGCATTAAATACCAAAATCCAATCACATCACATGATAACATAATTTACGTACCTCGACACTGGTCAGCTACTGACAGAGCTGAGTGTATGTACTATGTGGGCACCAGGTGGACACACTCGAGTCTCAACACGACTGATCACAATTCACAGCAACCTAACCGCCAAGTGAACTGCAACACTAGTGCTGTGCAATGCCAATCGATTTATCGACGCTATTTTAACTCCAACCTATAGTCATCCAATGCCAGTACCCCAAGCAGGAACATTTTGCGGTATCGTTACGTGTACGTAACGAGCGGAAACTCTGAAATCGCTCTATTTTTGAGTAGAGCGTAATTGTTAAGTAAATAATATTTAAGGGAGGCATACAACAAATGTGTTTTTTTTTTTGTTTTGTTCGGAACCCTTCGTACGCGAGTCCGACTCGTACTTGTCCCGTTTTAATGTTTTAGTGATGGGGTTTTTTATGAAAGGAACCAGGCAACGAGCAGACGGATCGTCTGATGGTAAGCGATTACCGCCGCCTATGGACACTCGCATCACCAGAGGAGTTACACTTGTAACTCCTCTGGTGTTGCGACTTGCGTTCCCAGTCCTTAAAACCCCAACGTCGCTTAGGTTTTTTTTTTTTTTTTGTTTCCGGGGGGGGGGGGGGGGAAATGCATTACGCATACCACCCAGGCGCAGGGGGCACCCGAGTGGTGATGTGGGACTCCCGTATAGGCTAATGAGACCCACGGTATACCCACTAAAAACCACCCCCTACCTTCCTCCTCGCCGCCCTGTGACGGGGCCACGGGAACGATAAACACATCCGCGACCCCGCCGGCGGCAGCCGCTCACAAGCGGCTCCATTCAAGGCCCGAAGGCCCCAGGCGCACCAGATGGTAAGGTGCGCCTCCCTCCTCGGCCTCCACCAGTACTGTAGCAGACTCCCCCCGAGTCTGCTACTAGGAGGCCACGGATACCAGCCTCCACAACCGGTACCCGGTGGCAGATATGCACATCGGCCGCAGAGGATAGGGCAAGCGGCGCACCGTAATACCAACTTGCCTCTTCCTCTGCGGCCCCACCAATGCCGTTAACATACGGTACGGCCCCGCCAGCTCGCAGGGAGGTAGGGAGAGTGGCACAAAACCACCACGCCTCTCCCCCTGCGATCCCTCCACGGCCGCAGAAGATAGGGAGTACGGCGCACCGTAATACCGGCACTCCTCTTCTGCGGTCCCACCTCCAAGCGCGTCCGCAGCGGACTCCTCCAGCCCGCTGGGAGCGCCCTCCTCGGGCCAGCCGGCGGTAAACAAGCCGGCCCTGGTTGCCTCTTCGCTTCACCGTGGGTGTTCAAGTCCACGGTTACTAAGCCCCACCGCCACGACAAGGCGTGCAACCATCGGGGGGAACGTCGCTTAGGCCTCCGGTAACCTTACTCAGTCGGCGAACCACAACGTTAGCGTTATTTCTCGTCGATTTTTTGTGAGGCAGTGGTATTTACCCGGTCGAGCCGGCCCATTCACGCCGAAGCGTGGCTCTGCCACGTAACGCGTTCGCTCTAACGTACCAAGCGCTGAGTGGTAGCAGCACGTAGCAGTAATACTTACTTAACGATTTACCAGCTTTGACTAGTGGTAGTAATACATATCGATATACCAGCTGCCAGCCCACATCACCGCATGAACTGGTTAGCCTCCGTCACGGCCGCGCAGCCCGCGGGGCTTTCGTCTTGTACAGCTGTACTGCGCGGTGATGCAACACCCCATACCACATACTTACATCGTCAGCGCTCGAGAGCAATCCCTCATACAAAGTATGTTATTTTATTACAATCACGAGCACGATATATACACACCAAATTCTCAAAGGAATATAGACATCGACGGTCAACCACTGCCAACCACGAATCACGATGCGATAGCCGATAGGTGTTTTCAAATAGGTTTTTTCCTAAGGCCTATGCAGCCTGAAATAAAGGTTATTTCATTATTTATTTACATGTTGTGATCGTTGTTTTTTATATATTATATCTATGATTTCCCCATAGATTCGACATCTTTTGTGGACACAATTTAATATACCTAGGTACACCATTAAACCGAAATTTCGTTTGTAATTATGTTTGTATCGTCCGCTGAGCGGTTGAGTGATGATGATGATTGCGATTTGTGGCGAAACACAGACTTTAACGCCTTGAGGAAAGAGCACCGGTAATGTCCACACTTCACCTGTAGGTACTAGAGGTCTCTGTCATTAGCACGAGGTCACACGTCAAACGTCACACCCGCTGACGGCTGACCTACTGTTCGAGATACGGGGGAGGTGCCTTATTAGTTATCGACTCTGTTATTCTATTATTCCCTTCTGGTGCCTAGCAGGTTTTACAAGCAGTATACCTACTTAATAATAATAATAACTCCCCACTGAGATCGGTGATGGTGGCCGGTTTCATTGAAACCAGGCCAGTTAAGCAGTGATTTTGTAGTGCCCAAGTGTGTGCGCAGTACACAAGAGCACTCTATCTTCCTTAACTCTCTTAATCCAGTGGGATGGATAACCGACACGACTGACGAGAGATCAGGCGCAGGTCCGACTTTTTACATGCACATCCGACGCATGGATCATCTTTCTTATAAGACAATCAGGTGATCAGCCTGTATTGTCCTAACCAAACTTGGAAACAACATTTTTGTTGTTCCAATGCAGGAATCGAACCCACGACCTCCGAGTCGAGAGCCGATGCTCTAACCACTAGACCACGGAGGCTGTTAATACCTATACCGTATCAACTGCACCTTGTTTTTTAACCGACTTCCCAAAAAAGGAGGCGGTTATACGTTCGGCTGTATATACCTATTAGTGATGTGCCGGATATCCGTATCCGTATCCGTATCCGCGGATATCCGAGGCAGAAGAAAGATCCGTATCCGTGTCCGTATCCGTTACTTTTTGGCGGATCTTTTACGGATCTATTTACCTTATTAATTTTAAAATTATAGATGAATTCTTTAAATAGGTGATTACTGATTAAGGTAGCAACTAGCAATAAAAACTATTAAATTCAATACAGATAATATTCTTAAGGATCTTTTCGTTGTAAATGATTTTTAAAGAAGTTGTGCCTTTTTCCTTATGGGAATACTTCCCATCACAAATTTTACACTTTGCACATTCATCATTTACTAACACAAAATAATTCCAAATTACACTACTAAACTTCTTTGTAGACATTTTTTTCAAACTCATGTACCAATACCAAACAAACGTTATCTATGCTGTCCAGCATACCAGGAGTCCGAACGTAATGTTAAAATAATGATCTCAATTTAGGGGACAGATTTTTGCCGGTAGAGCGCGTCCCAGTACGGCTCTGTAAAAAAATATTAAGAGGAACGTGGATTTAAATCTAATTAAATAAAAGTTTTAGGAAATTCTTAGAAACTGTTCACGAAGTATAGAATATACCGTAGAATACGGTAATTGCCTAACGGTAATTTAAAAATAATTGTAATAATTAATAGTATTGGCAACACTCGGTATGTAACAAATTCTAGCACAGCCAGTGGCAGAAAAGAGAACTAAGATCAGGTCCTATTATTGTGTACATAAATACTATGGAAAAGCCTATACCGCTTGGACTCTTGGTATCTATACTTCGTGCAGTCCAGTGTCACACTTAACTATAAACAAAACAAAAGAAAGAACCGCCGCCGCGCCGTGCAATGCAAGTCAAAACATGTGTGAAGGTCGCGCGCACCGACACCGACTGCGTAAGAAAGTTAAGATCCGTATCCGTATTCGTATCCGCGGATCTTGACACCAAATATCCGTATTCAGATCCGTATCCGCGGATATACATTTTTAACGATCCGGCACATCACTTATACCTATATATATTTTTTTTTGTATGTTCAACGATTACTCCGCCGCCTGTGGACCGATTTCCAAATTTTTTTCTGTGATGTATAGGGTGTAATCCCAATTTGGTCCTTTTGATATCAAAGTGGTGACCTGATGATGGGATCCATGAGGAATCGAAGGAACTTCTCGAAATTTATATGGACACATATGGTGATTTTAACTTTTTCTGAAGTAGTTCAAGCATATGCTACCAAAAAGTAAGATTTTGCTCCAAGGTATACCCTGGATCCAAAAGTACAGAATAGAACTCCTGACTCCTTATAGATACATGTTTGGGGATTTCAGCGTTGTTTAAAGAACTGCAAGCATATGCCACCCTGTCAGTTAGAGTAATCATCATCATCATCACCACTATCACACCATACATCATCAGATTATGATGATATAAAAGGTATTTCTCATAGTATTTTACACTAACACGGAGATCATTGAACATTACTCTGCCGTTTATGGACCTATTTGCAAAATTCTTTTTCTGTTGTAAAGGGTTTAATTCGAAATTAGTCCTTTAGTCACTAAAGTGGAAACCTGATGATGCGAGCCATGAGGAATCGAGGGAACTCCTCAAAATTTATATCCATACATATAGTGATTTTGACTTTTACTGAAGTAACACAATCATATACTACCAAAAAAATAAGATATTGTACCAAGGTATACCCTGGATCCAAGAGCACTGTACAGAACTCCTCAGTTCTTAAAGATATGCGTTTGGAAATTTCGGCATTATTTAAAGAACTGCAAGCATATGCCACTTTATAACTTACAGTAATCAACATCATCATCTTAATAGCAATACCTAATGGAAGCTTGGCGAGTATTTAATTATACATTCAATCGTTTAGTTTAGACGTTCTTAAGACGTATTAATAATAACTTAACAAAATATACTACTAAAAAGGGTGAAATTATTATTTTTTAACAAAAAAATTAAAAATTAAGAAGATTGAGTAGAGAAATAGTAAAAATTTTAGCCGAATTTGAAAGAGGAATTATTTAGGTATTAAGTTTTATTTCATACTTTTTTGTGTATTTTTACTTTGGAAGTCGGTTTAATTTTTTGTTTAAAAATAATTACTCAGACGACTAAAGTTAGCTTGATGATTTTATTTGTTTTACAGAAGTATTTTTGAGAACATAAAGATGCTTTATTCTAGAGCCTAGAGTCTAGACTCTAGCTAACTAAGACAGAAGGCTACGTTCCTACGGGCGTTTTTTGTGGTCGCAACAGAACGATTGCACTGTAAGGGGTCGTCCATTAATCACGTGATGCCTAAAGGGGGAGGGGTCCGAAAAAAATCACCAGGTATCACCAAGGGAAGGAGGGGGTATAAGGAGAAATCATGTGTATTAATTTTCGAATCTAGTCTATGCATACCGAAATTACTATCGGTTGTAGATTCGTAGTGTTGTTTAAATACTTACAAGACAAAGGACTCGTATAGTTTATAATTGCTTAAATTATTTGATTAAATTGTTTTTACTTCAAACATGATCTGCTTACTATGTAAAAAAATACACGTGATCTTAGGTGGGGGAGGGAGGGGTTGTATAAAACCTCACCACATATCACCAGGGGGAGGGAAGGGGTCTAAAAAGTTGTTAAAAACGTCACGTGATTAATGGACGGTCCCTAATGTAAATAGAACTATGCGCAAATATAATAGAGCTGAAAATTGTGTGCAATTGTCAAATCTGACAACTAACACTTGACACTTCGATTTTCAGCTATATTTATCGCAGAATTCTATATTTTAGTGCCCCCGCACACTTCCAATTTCAAGTCTGCCAACTAAGTTGGACAGTATGCTAAAATACCAGTAACTATATGGGAGCGCGCACATTATATCCAACTAAGTCGTCCGACTAAATAATTGGACACCGATCGTATCAGATCCAAGATTCCCTTCCGATCGCATCCAACTAAAAAGTCGTCCAACTGTCGGCCACCTGCCTATTAGCACTGGTACCTTATGAGAGGCCGCAGACTATCCAACTTTGTCGGCCAGTCGCACGGCAAAATGCGAGTGGACCACACGCGCGCGCGCGTTTTCCCCGCGCCGCCGCCGCTACCAGCCCAAACGATATCTATACAGATAAATAAAATTGAAGTGTCTGTTTGTAACTTCAAATTAACAGCTTTTCACATAGTGAATCTGAAAGTATATTCGGTACTTACAATAAAATACCAATTTATAAATTTTTTGTCTGTCCGTCTGTCTGTCTGTCGGTCTGTCTGTCTGTTTGTTCCGGGTAATCTCTGAAACGGCTGGACCGATTTTCACGGGACTTTCACTGGGAGATAGCTAATGTTATAAGGTCTAACATAGGCTACTTTTATTTTAGGGTTCCGTTTAAAAAATGGGGTTCCGCTTCCGTTAGTTCTGCGCAAACGAAGTTGCGGGCATCAGCTAGTATCTAATACATCTATACAGATAAATAAAATTGTCTGTTTGTAATTTAAAATTAACAGCTTTTCACTTAATGCATATGAAAGTATATTCGGTACTCACAATAAAATACAATTTTTTTAAATTATTGTCTGTCCGTCTGTCTGTCTGTCTGTCGGTCTGTCTGTCTGTTTGTTCCGGCTAATCTCCGAAACGACTGAACCGATTTTCATGGGACTTTCACTGGCAGATAGCTGATGTTATAAGGTCTAACATAGGCTACTTTTATTTTAGGGTTCCGTTTAAAAAAAATAGGGTTCCGTTTTCGATAGTTCTATGCAAACGAAGTTGCGGGCATCAAATAGTTTTTTTATAAAGTTGATTATATCTCGGAAACGGTGTATCCTACTGAAAAAATAATGAAAATTTCGCCCCCCTTAGGAACCCCGCAACATCATATTTTCTTCATGATGGAAGAAATTTTTTTTTGAAAATCCGGAATTTTCCAAATTTTCTATAGCTTTATACACCATTCATGTCTCAAAGTAGAGCATTGCCATATTTTTTCCTTCCTCTCGGGCGTCGGACTGTTAAAATTTCAAAAGCGGGTGGTGTCAGCGGGTCCGGCGTCCGGCACTGAAGGCGTTCGCGCGGTTTCTCCGGTTCCGGTTTTTCAAGATTATATTAATCAATTGATTTTAAAACTATTGCATGTTATATATATTTAGAAAATAGAATAAATTCCTTATATGATGATGTAACTGGAATTTAAAAAAAACTTAACGAATAAAAGCAATCATGATGTGAACACAAAAGAATTGTTTTTTTTTTCCCAATTCTTAGTTTTTAAACTCAACAAAAAACATTTTTAATTTGATAGATAGATAGATAGATAGATAGATAATGTTTATTTGCTCAAAATAAGGTACAATGTCAAGGTGTTACAGTGATAAATTCTGTTCTTGCTTATTCTGCCTTTGATAAGGCGTGCAAATGTTCATAATATTATTATTTTACAACT
Organism: Glaucopsyche alexis; assembly: GCA_905404095.1. NCBI lineage: Eukaryota > Metazoa > Arthropoda > Insecta > Lepidoptera > Lycaenidae > Glaucopsyche > Glaucopsyche alexis. Next base: position 499,158 of record FR990061.1, on the reverse strand, counting down.
TGAATAATAATAATTAGTTAGAACAAAAACATATATTATAACATTTTAAGGTATTTAAGTTACAGTATGGTAAAGGTATTTAAGTGAAAACAATTTATAGTCATATTCAAAAACCTTTAAAAAATTAAATTAACTAAAAAAATTATACCTATTTATTCTTCAGTTTATTTTATGTCTAAGTATGTAAATATTTTGCGTTAATTACATTCTGTGGATATATTGTTCATATTATTTAATAACAAAACAGGCCAATGTAAAAAAAAAATCCATGACCCCCCTTGAGCGTTACGCGGTATTATACGCCAGAAAGCACCCGCGCTTGTTTTTTCGATTTTTATTATTGAATTGTTAGTAAAACCTTGGCACATTATACATTTTTAGAAATTAGAAGAATCGTTCTACACAATGAAAAAATAAATTAAAAGAAATATAAACTACATAATGCAAAATATCAAACATGATTTCACTGGAAATGAATTTTTTAATGTTGGTTTTTGAAGCTAAATTATGGCGAAAATTTATATCACACGCATACGAAAGTTTTTATTTAATTAAATAAATACGTGTTCAAATAACGATATATATAAAAAAATTCGTGATTTGTGCACAAAATTAACCAAACATCAATGATTAGTGGAGTGGAGTGAAATTGGTGTCAAATTTCTTTACTCTGAGACAAACAATTATTTATTTTATTATTGAGTACAACAGCAAAGACAAAAAACTATAACAGCTTTGTTTTATCCCTGTACTAAGTAAATAAATTTCAATCACAGATAAAAATCCAGATATTTACAAATGAGAATAAACAGAAAATATAGCAATAAAAATGGGCAAATGTGCCGGCCGACGCCCATCCTGGTGGTTTTTATTTGTATTTATGTGCCGCGCGACGCCCGAGCGGTGGCTTCTGTCTCAGAAACGGTGCATCCTACTGAAAAAATAATGAAAATTTCCTGCCCCTTAGGATCCCCGCAACACCATATTTTTTTCATGATGGAAGAAAAAAAAATTGAAAATCCGGAATTTTCCAACATTTCTATAGATTTAAATATTTCTCGTATCTCAATGTACAGCATTTACATTTTTTTATATAATTGATTATATCTCGGAAACGGTGCATCCTATTGAAAAAATAATGAAAATTTTCTCCCCCTTAGGAACCCCGCAACATCATATTTTCTTCATGATGGAAGAAAAAAATTTTTGAAATCCGGAATTTTCCAACATCTCTATAGATTTATACATCCCTCGTATCTATTGGTACATCATTGAGCAGGTCTTTCTCTCCAAATCCTTCGAACCCTAACACTTGACAATATGCTTGTGTTACTTCAGTAAAAGCTGTGGTAAAAGTCAAAATCACTATATATGTGTCAAGCTGAAGAGCGCCTACGCGCTAACCACTGAGCCACAGAGGTCATCTTTTTCCTCATTTCCAAGCACACGTCACTTCGTTGGCAACACCGTCGCCGACTAAATCGATACAGTCTGCGGCTGGTCACCGACACAATTTAGCAATCAGACTAAATTGGAAGCGTACCCAATTTAGTTGTTAGACAGTCTGCAGACTCGAAATTGGAAGTGTGCGGGAGCACTAAACAGTTCAGTTTTTTCTGTCACGACCACAAAAAACGTTCGTAGAAACGAACGAACGCCTTTCCTTGAGCCTAGGTTTATTATTGGATAAGACTAATTTCTACTACAGAAATAAGACAAGGCTATTATTTTATTTGTGATTATGTGTACAGTCGGACAAGGATCTTTTGGCACTTGGATGGGGGCGTGAGTGTCGCAAATAAGAACAATACTTATTACTAAAAGTGAAATTTTACAAGACGGCGATGTTAGTACTGATTTTATCCACGTGCCGAAAGGTAAGTGTCGCAACTACAAAACAATACATAATACTAAAAGTGACATTTTACAAGACGGCGATGTTAGTTCTGATTTTGTCCGCGTGCCAAAAGATCCTTGTCAGACTGTATTATATTAGATTGGAGAGGTTATGTTGGAGTCTTGCCGGATATGTCAATGTGCGACGTGGTTGTTTTTGTATTTCTTGCAAAATTTGTGTTATAGGTCTACCAGAATCTGATGGCATTTTAAAAAAAATAAAAAATGTGATTTTCATATGGCAATGTCAAGTATGACCCGTCAAATCAAAGTACGTGATCTGTCAACAGCTGTTAAAATTTTGTGATTATGTTCTTGGAATTTGTTGTTTTTGTGAAAATATCCAAAAAGGCAATTCGATCTCAAGCGAGAAATATTGTTTTCTATGTCTATAGTAAAATACAGAAAGAAGAAGGTGTAAATCGAACTCAATCTTATAATTTAAAGCTTGTGGTAGAGTTGACCGGTAAGTTAGAGTGAGCTGTTTTGATACTTTTAGTTTTTTTATATTTTCTTAGGTAATTATTGTGACTTCTTTAAATGTGTTTCCAGTACTACTATAAGGTGAATCGTAGCTGATGGCACATCGAATGATGGTTTGTTTTCCATGCCTGGTAAAAGGAGGAGAGGAGGAAAAAAGAAAATCAATATAAGACAGTTTCGATTTATAGTTGATTAAGAATTAAGTAAACGAGTTCTATACAGTTCGGAAGGAAATTACAACATTAAATAAACTGTTGCTAATTTAATTGTATGTTATTCGTAATAAATAAGTACCTATATAAAGTAATTTACGATTGATTTATTTTTCATGAAATATCATTATCATTACATAGTATAAAACAAAGTCCCTTTTTGTCTGTCCCCTATGTATGCTTAAATCTTTAAAACTACGCAACGGATTTTGATGCCATTTTTTTAACAGATAGAGTGATTTAACGGGAAGGTTTTTAGGTATGTAACATGCATAACATAGTAGAGGTACACAAATAATTTTAGAGGTTTCTAAAGTCCTAAAAAATCACATATTTTGCGCTTACATTGCAAATGCTGGCTGAACACTACGAGATAGATCAAAATTATGTACTACAGTTGTATTCATCTTTAAAAAGCCTACAAAAAAGTCCGCGATGGCATATGTCTATCTCTTAGGGATAACCCACAATAACCATTTTTTTTATCCTTTACTTTGATTTTAATTAAATAGCTTATTTACAAAGCGATTTTAAGCAATACAGTATTAATCCTTATCCAATTAAGTACCTTAAATACATTGTGCATTTAAGATAGATCAATACTGCCCTTTACGGCATGTAATTTAAATGAATATTTTCGAAGATATTACAGATTTAAAATGCAGGGATATAGTGTTGCTGCGCGGCGCGGGCGCTCGCGTTTCTACATCGCGCTATCGAAAACGCGGGACGTATACAGTATAAAGAGGTTCACGAATATTTTGAACTGCAGCACAGAATACATAATAGTAACTGCAGTTCTTAATTCTTATGGAATATCCAGAGGTGGTTTGTCAGTTTTGTTGGAATGTCAAATAACTTTACTTACTACATAGTACATAGTATTTATACTATGTACTATGTAGTAAGTAAAGTTTGTTTTAACAAGTCGCTTTATCTGTCTGTCCCTATGTAGGTATAGTATATTGTATGCTTAATCTTGTATGCTTAGATCTTTAAATCTACGCAAATCTTTAAGTATTTAGTCTTTAAGATTATGGTAAAATTTATATTCAAGTGCCATAAATATAATATTATGTAAGTATATTATCAAGTGGTCGCGCATGTCGTGTCGAGGTGATAGGGTCCCATTTTTAACAATTTGCATTGGGCAAACCTAAAAGCATTTTCAATATTGTATCAGAAGTATATTACTGTAAGAAGGTAGAGAATTATTCGCCGAAGTAGTTTTTTCTCCAAGAACACTATTCCACGCGGGCGAAGCCGCGGGCAAAAGCTAGTTTTCTATATCATACACCGAACATTCTTCATACAGTCTTATTATAATTCATGTTCAATAATAACTAAAGACATAATTAAATATTAACCAGTATCAAGATCGTTTAATCCAATTTCCCCAGTATTGCACACTACAAAATTTTATTTCCCTATTTGCCATGAGATTCTGGTACACCTATATATCGGTTCATAATATGTAATATTGGTAGTATATTAACCATTAGATATTCGTTGACGTGCTCAAGTGTGGGCAAGTGGCACGAGTTCAAAAAGCGTGCTATTTTGTGTTTCGCCAAACTCCCTATGAACTTTCAGTAAAGCTTCTATCACTTTCTTAGAGCATCCAACCAAATTGGATGCTCTTAGACCACTTTACTGAATCGACTAACTTGACTCATTGACTGTACTGACTATTTATTTGGACTTCGAACAGACTTAGGACTTGACGATTTAGAAATACGGTGTTGAAAACTGTATTTCCCGCCTTTTTAACTTGACACTGGCAATGGGTTTAAGTCGATCGTCATATAAATAAAAAGAAAATTATGTTTATGGTGCGATCATAGGGTGCGATCAGGGCAGGTATCTATGCTTCATGAGGGCAGGATAGCTCCTGACGTCACAGCTTGTTAGAGAGAGAACGTAAATTGGTCAATACTTGTGAAGAAACGAGACAAAAATGTTATGTTTTGTCCCTTTCGCTGTAACCGGGTTTTTGGCACAAAGCTGTCAAATTTGACATTCCTGTGCCAAACAAATGACTGTGAAGAGTGAGGTTTCGTGATAATTGAACTCTTTTGTGTTTTTTGGTGTGTTTTATGTTATATACTCTTTTGAGATAGAGACTCCGTGTAGTTTTAAGTATTTTAACAATGTGTGGATGCAGTATTTTGAGGTGCAAAAGTCGCAGCGAACGAAAATGTGCTGCCGTAACTTTTCACTCGTAATTAGCTTATAGCTCGTGTTTTTTTAGTTTGTGATTGCATATAACATAAGAATGATTATATATGGATGTAAATACAGTCATATTTTCCATAGAAAGTGAGATGAAATCTGTATTTTTTACATAATTCGTAACATATTCTAAAAACATATTTGTCTTAGTGTTGCTATTTAATTTAGTACCAAAATATACTGACTAAAGTTCTTTCGGTAAAAATTTAGTATAATATCCCACGATTCCACGATTTGGGGAGGAGGGAGTTAAGAGGGAGGGGAGGGGGAGGGTTGAACCCCCACTCCCCTCATCAGGAAACCCACAGATACTGAGATATTAGTGGTTTAAGTTTTGGGGTTATAAACTAAACGACTAGTTGTAATTTGGAGTGGTAAACATAGTTGAGTAATAGGGTGACAGTTAACCCTAACCGCAAACCTCACTAAACATAAATTTTGGATACATAGGTAATTAATCAAAGAACAAATTTTCCATCTTTTTGCTAGAAAGTGGCCCCGTGCGAGTTTCTTCCGCCGGTTCTTCTCGACGGGCCAGTTTCTTATTGATATATTATGTATTTTAACTGTTTAACTTTTTAAATGTGTTGAAGTGAATGAAGAATGTTTGAAACATCTACTTAAATAAAAACTATTGACTTTTTTGACATTGTTTAATTTTTATATTAAGAGAAATACCTACCCTACCTAACAGTATTAATAGTAAGACTTTTTGGTAGCTTATGCTTGGTCTACTTCAGAAAAAGTCAAAATCACCATATGTGTCCATATAAATTACGAGGAGTTCCCTCGATTCCTCATAGATCTTTTATGTAAAGTAATTCATTCATTTCATTCAAAAATTTTCTTATTATAACCCCTAATCCATACTAATATTATTAAGAGGAAAGATTTGTATGTTTGTAATGAATAAACTCAAAAACTACTATGCCGATTTCAAAAATTCTTTTTTTAACATTGGAAAAGGTGTATGTTGTAGGAGTAGGTGTAGGAGTATTTGTAGGTGTAGGAGCAAGTGTAGGTGTAGGAGTGGGTGTAGGAGTATGGGTAGGAATAGGTGTATGAGTTAATGTACGAGTAGGTGTTGGAGTAGGAACAGGTGTAGGAGCAGGTGTAGTCATTTATTCATTCCAATTCATATTTAAGATAGAACAACGTCTGTCGGGGCCAGCTAGTAATATATAACATAGCTAGCTGTCTTGACACACGTTGTTCTTTCATAAACATGAACTGGAATGAATAAATGACTTTACCTATAATGCATCCTACGTCCTAGTCCTACACCTACAACCTACACCTTTTTCATTATTTCTCACTGCCTAAGCCTTCCCTGAACTTCCACAATTATTTTAAAATCAAAATGAGCCAAATCGTTCCAGCCGTTCTCGGGTTTTGAGTCCCTCGTGAACGGGATAAAAAGTATCCTATGTCCTTCTCCTGATTTCAAGATAGTCCACCAATTTTCAGCCAAATCGGTTCAGCCGTTCTTGAGTTATAAATATTTTTACCACGTACATAATATTTTGTTAATTTAACTATTACTCTCGGTCTTGGCCTAGAGTTAACTTATTAATAGGTCTCGATCGAGATTGAGAATCCAGGTACGATCGTACTTTAATCGCATGTTTTCTTTTAACCTCTGACTCATAAAAAATAACTAGAACAATTTAATCGCCAGTATTAAAATATTGAAATTTACTTATTTTAATAATGAGTGGTGCAAGGAAAAACTCGTTCTACGATTCTTATTTATTACTGACTACGACGAGAAAACTTACGTGTGCATCCTAAGATCAAGACAAAAATACTACAAAGGAAGGCTATGTTTGTACATGGCAACACATAGTGGGTGAGCGAGATGCCATGGATATAGTACCTATGGATAGAAGACTCCGAATTTTGTCCTTAAAAAGAACTGTATTACCTTGGTGATAGACTGCAGTGGCGTGCGCTCCATAAAGGCAGAAATGCAGTGCTTTACTTACTTACCATTCACAGATATTTTAATAAAACGTTCGGACGTTTTATATGACTTTAATTAATAGTAAATAAATGAATAAACAAAATATAATAACTTAAAAACGCCTAATATTTTATAATAGCACCTATTTACAAGTACATTATGTTTGGCAGGCGTTTAGCAACATGATGGTGATGCGACTCCTGCCTTGTCGTGTAGCAGTAGATTTGTTCGCATGTGTGTAGTAATTTTAGTGTCCGTACACAGTTCGCAAACGCACACACCTATGAATATCCCAAGGCGCGAGTCGTCCAACTCCTACGGCATGCTTATAGACTTCGGCGAAGTTCGGCAGTTGTCGGGACACGGAAGTAATCGGGTATATTCGTGGCACGGTGGCCTATAATGCGAGTAATTATAATTGACGTAAAATCTAATTACTCACTACGCACATGATGCGTTTTTGTTTTAGTAAGGTTTTATTTGTTTAAATATCAGATTCAAGGAAGCCATTTTTTCATGTGAAAACACATTGTTATTTTTCGGTTGCCATTATATTTAATATTTATAGTTTTCTTAAAAGATTTTTCATTTTAACATTTAAAAGTGTGTACATTTAACAGTTTATTACTGAAGTTCTATAAAAATTGTAGGTAGTGATTTGCTTTTTAATTGATTTGAGTGATAATAAGTTCTCACAATTGTCATTCAGTAAAAAGATTCAAATTGTGTCTACTAAAGGTAGGTGTGTATCCGAGTTACAATAATTAAATCAGCAAAAAGGGAATGTAACTCAAAAGTTTCATGTTAAAAGTTATGAAGTTCTGTTAGTTCTGTTGGCATGGTTTCCGATTTAGAAATCCGTCGCTTGGCTGTGGCTATGCTAATTGCAGGGGGGTGAAACTCTCATACATGCACAAATTAACAGAGAACAGAGACATCTAAAAATGAATATCCGGTACTAACAGTTTGAAAGTTTTCGGATAGTCACAACAGATGCCACTAAGCGACTTCTACATCGCGCTATCGGTAACACAAGGCGTATACAGTATAAGGGCTCGCGAACATTTTACTATGCAGCAACCATATCCCACTATTAAAGAGGAACTTGGTCGTTGTTGTGTCTACGACATTCGATAAAACTTAATTTCTGTCCATAATTCAGTTCAATAAAAATTATCAGGCGGTACTACTTCCATCTAGCGGGTTTGATAGTAACTAAAACGGTACAACGCCATCTAAAAACGACATTCCGAAACTTTTGTAAGACTCAGTTTCAATTTTAGAGTTGCGCATCTATACTAATATATATCTGTATTATCTATGGCTAATTGCTAAAAATCTATAAAAGAAAAAGTTTTTGTGACCGACCTCCGCCGCATACCCAGTGTCATAACCGTGTGCACGCCGCTGTGATAGAGTGTATTTCACAATGCACGTATCATAGAGGCAAATCCGAGCCGAGCGAGATAGCCAGAAGCGAGGCTGTGTGTCTCGTTCTTGCATGTTGCCAACCAGAAAAATGTTGGTATTTATAAAAAGTAACTTGAAAAATCTAAGATAAAACGAGTGTACTTTATTATTATTTTAACAAATGTTTATAACTATATCATATTCTAATTTAAAAAGTTAGAAATAGTCATATAATACTAAATAAAAATGCAGTTTACATTAAATTCTTTTCCTTCTTTTTTATTAGATGGTATCATTCGCAAGACAATAGATACGCCATTACACATATTTTATGCTGAACACCGGATAATATTAAAATTGAAAATAGTTTTTATTATTTATTTGATGATTTAACAGTCAAAATGGTGAAAAAATGTTGTGTATATTCTTGTCGAAGTGAAAGTTATGCTGGTTGCAATATTTCGTTTATTAGTAACATTAGTAAGTTAATTGTTAATGTTAATCTAGTTATTCTAGTATAAAAGTATTAACATTAAAGCAACTGACGTTATTAAGAGTTATAATTATTGTACTACGTTTTGTTATAAACTAGTCAGTAGCGACTCGCCTAGAATCGTAGTAAGTACTGAGAAAAAAACGTGTGAAGTCGAGTAAGGCCTTTAATGATAATATAATACAATTTTTATATATTTCCCAACAATGAAGAAATGCGACAAAAATGGCTCAATAGTGTTTAAGTAAGGCAGAGAATTACATAAAAATCTGTTGCATATTAATGTAGCCGTCACTTCAAACCTTCTTGATTTTACACTATTAAATCTAGTCGACTTTTAAAGCCTCAGCTGTATGTCATTCAGTGTTTCACAATTTGTCTCACACAGCTTTGCAGTTTGCCACAGCAGAAAATATTATTGTCACCCTACTAGAAAGGGACACACGGCCTCTCTTCCAACCTCTCGCTCGGCTCGTTTTTTTGCTCACAGTTCTCGGTCCTGTTGATATACTAGGTCCATTCGAGATGCACTCTAATGGTTACAAGAGCTGCGAATCTATAGGTACTTTATCTTAGGGTGCGATCCGATCCACGAAGTATAGATAACAAGGAGTCCGAACGTAATGTTAAAATCATGAAGCATAGATACCAGGAGTCCGAACGGTATAGGCTTTTTAATAATAATTATGTACACAATAATAGGACCAGATCTTAAGGCGTGACTCCTGTTCGAAACATTACACAGAAAACATGAAACAAAAACATTTGTTTTCATACACAAGCTGTCTCCAGCTACAGAAAATGTTTTTGGTCGAAACAAAACATTTTGTCCAGACACGATCTAAGTTCCGACGAGGAAGACGTATTAGCGCTCACAGTTTTAGTGATTGTAGGTGTAAAATCTAGGAGAAAAGAGGGGTTCTGAAAAGGCCACTTTAGTTGTTTCATAAAAGTATTTTTTTCAACTCATAAATGAGGCCGTGAGAACCAGAGTGGCCTAACCAGCAAATTGTGAAAAAATGAAAAATGGTTTATGTGCATAAACTTGTTCCAATTATGCCTTTCTTTAGAGCCAGAGTGGCCTAAGAAAGTTATAACTATTTTATACAAGGTGGCAACACTATCACCTCCTAAACATTTTATTAATTTTGCATAATTCTCAATACCAATGTGGCACATAAACTATTTTTACAATTTTCTGGTTAGGCCACTCTGGTTCTCACGGCCTCAAATATGTGCGCCATTTTACGCATTTCTATTGAAAACTGACAAAATTTGTGTTTTTTAATTAAATCAAAAAAAGTCAGGCCGTATATTATGAGCGATCACAAAAACAAACAAAAAAACACAACAAGCAAAACTATAACCCTAAAAAACCTGTACCTAGGTGTCATGTGAACGATGTGAACACTAGTTAGGAAATGAAACATTTCTTCCCCTCTCTACCCGCGCGGGAATGTTTTTCGTCCCTCTCCGAAAACAAAAACATTGTCTATTCCTAGACAAATGTGTATAGCCACCTTAGATTATATACTACAAGATAAGGCACGCGAGGAAATTTTCAAACAAAACTTTCTGCCAATTTTGGTGCGGGGAGGGTAACTCCCACAATGAAAACAAAATCACACATTCACAAAAATATTGTAATCGTTACAAACTCACACATTTATAAAACTGCAACACTAGCTTATTTATTTCACACAAATAAGACTCGCGCTAATATAACAGTGTAGCGTACGCACTAATACACTGACATGTTAAGTGATGTTACCAATACAAATTATATCGATATATTGTCGATATGAATTTGTATTGGTCACATCTTCGTTATTTGAAAATAATGTATTTTGTTGAAATAAAACCATTCCGAATAATTCCGATATACATATTATATTATATTACATGTAAAAGTTATGGCAGCAATAGAAAACTTCACATACATAAGTAGTAAATACAGTCTATTCACGTTAAGTTTGCAATGAGTCGTCAGTACAAATTACAAATGTTAAACTGGCTTACCTTTATTGTCAAAAGTGAACACGAGCTAAGCGTCATTGCTTTCTAGACATTTGCACTGATGACTCACTGCAAACTTAACGCGTACCTATAGGCTGTATTTACTACTTATCTATGTGAAGCTTTTTAAAACCGCCATAGCTTCTACGTATACTATAGACTGCATATACGCACATACATACGCTAATACTCACATACGTAGATATTATTATGAACACTAAACATACAACTCTCCTTTTTTGCAAACATCAAAGAAAAAATAACCTAACCGAATCAAGAATATATCAGGACACGTCTAAGGAGGGTTCCGTAACTATAAACGAGTAATATTTTGTCAAATTACTTCAAAAGTTACTGTCTGATTTGGTTCAAAATATTTTTCCTAAAGAGTTATTAGCATAATCTATCAGCATAGAAAATTGTAAGTTTTTAAGTCTTATAGTTTAGAAATGCTAGAATACCTATTAAACGATACCCCACACGATGGGATAGAAATTAAAAAAAGTTCATCCCCACACCTAGAATATCTTATACGTTTAAACGAGCAATTCTTGTATATTTATGTATATGTATAATATAACCATGATCTTGGAAACGGCTCTTAACGATTTCGCTGAAATTTGGTATATGGGGGTTTTCGGGGGTAAACAATCGATCTAGATTAGTCTTATATTTGGGAAAATGCGAGTTCGTGTTTTAATGCGTTTTTCTTTCCACGCAGAATATGGTCGCTAATTTCGTCCTGCCGGCCACTGTCCGTTTGGTCCAGCGGGTTAAGACGCGAATGGCAAGAAACGAGTGTTACGGGTTCGAAACCTGCTCGGTGCCTTACTTTTGTTTTTTTTATATGTTCAAGTATATAATTATAATTTTTTTATTTTTTATAGTTTTTAGACAAGTTTAAAAAAATGTAGTTAATGTTTGAGATTAAACACCTAATCTACACAGAAATCGATTGTAAATAATAATAATTATCAATTCACATTTTACTTTTTAAGTTTATGTAGATTATCACCTAAACACCACCCACCATATTACAATAAATAGTCACCCAGGTACTAAAATTATTATTATTTTATGATGCCAAATCCGAGATCTATACACAATCTATGATCTAGCTACATAATACTAATCTGTGATCTATGACTGTACCAAATTTCATCCATTTATATTCATAATTAGGCTAACGGTAGAAGCGCGGACAGACAGACAGACGGATGGACAGAGCGAAACTATAAGCGTTCCTCAAGTATTACGGAACCCTAAAAATGAACTGCGCTTCAAACTAGGAAAACTTGTGTCCCTCTGGCTGGGAACATCTTGATTTTATAAAGATACCCCATAGTCCATATTTCAAACATCCAAATAAACTGTTCAGCCTTTAAAGTTTCAAAGTTGCGATAGGGTAAATAATAAACATCACATACATACATGCATTGCTTGATCTGTCGTATAAAGTGTAAAAGCAATCCAATATTTTTACATCACAAAATATAAAATTAGTTTACCAAGAAAAAAATTAATTTTTATCGACATCGTTATTCTAGTGATTGTCACGTCACTCAAAAAGTAATAAAAAAGTTCCGCCATGTTTCGAGAATTAAGTGCCAGAGTAAAATTCGAATCTATTGCATAGGAAATAAAGACTAAAATTCTATATCTAACAACAATAGTCTCGTGGGGAGTACGATCGAATATTCTACGATTATCTGTCTCGTGTACACCGCTATTCGATACATCGTCGATTTTTACGAAATTACATTTAAATAGAAATATACAATAATTAAATAAAAAAATACTCATAAATGAAAGGTTATTCCATCTTTTTTAAGATTCGACGTGTTGGACTTGTTTTTACAGGACATAAGAGCACAAATCGGCATTTTTAGCGGAGCATTTCGGACGTCCTTTCGATGCTATACCGATGCACATAATGATTAAAATCGATTACGCAAATAGTTTTTATGAACGCATTAGATTCAAAAATCTTATACCTCGGCAGAGGGGAAAGCTCATGTAAGGCGTATCCCGTAGTATAAGATCTAAGATAGCCACGCCCCAATGTTTCATGTTTTCTGTGTAATGTTTCGAACAGGAGTCACGCCTTTAGTTCTCTTTTCTGCCGCTAGGCGTGCGAGACCGACGAGTACCAAGTGTTGCCAATACTATTATACCGAGTGTTGCCAATACTATTATTTATTACAATTATTTTTAAATTACCGTTAGGCAATTACCGTGTTCTACGGTATCTATTTTTCGAGAACAGTTTCTAAGAATTTCCTAAAACTTTTATATAATAAGATTTCAATCTTTCCAGAGCTGTCAATAGCAACTTTAAACTTCCCGCGTAATTTCAAACAAGTGCATGTCGGACCGTCGCGCGCTCTACCGGCAAAAATCTGTCCCCGTAATTGAGACCATTATTTTAACATTACGTTCGGACTCCTTGATAACTATACTTCGTGATGGGTGCGATCATGTGATTGTCAGTGTCAAATTTGACAGCACATTTGTTTTTCGATTTTGACATTTACCAAAATAAAAGTGTGGTGATAGCGGCGCGTGGTTTTTGATTTTTCGTGTTTTCTATTTTTTGTTACGAAATGTGCACAACAGAACAGAAGCCGCTATTCCGGGACCTCACGGCGGAGGACCCGGAGCCCGAGGTGACGGAGATCGAGTCGCTCTGCATGAACTGCCACTCAAACGTATGTAAACATCGCGCACTTTCTAGAACACTGAATCACTACTTGTTTCTTTCCATAAGTTTCCATGATAGAAAGACAGGAACAATAGAAAAAGGCATATTGATGTAATTAGATATAGTAATTTTGAATGCTGTGAGGTTACAAATTTTAATAAATAAGCGGCATCCGACATAACTATATAAACTTTTATAACCTGAATATTTTACCAAAGACGCCGCTAATACGTAATACATGTAATAGGAATAAGAGTTAAGGGTAGTCTAGCAATAGTTAAAAACAGTAATATGCTAGAAGAGGAAATATGGTTCTTTCTTGTAAGGTTTATACCATCTAATATGTGCTAAACATAAATAATCTTAACTTTTATTATCAGTTATGAGCTACTCATAACAAAGAGTAAAATTAGCCGCATGTGCAAATCGGCCCATAAGCTCCGAAATTACTGGACCGATTCTGATGAAATTCGGTGCAGATGTAGAGTATACCACGGGGAAGGACATAGGCTACTTTTTATCGCAAAAGTATTTATGGTTTCTGCGAAATTAAATTTTGCATGCACGAAGTAACCGGCAACTTCTAGTAATTTTATAGAAGCAAATAATTTGCCTTTGGTTGTTTTAACATCAGACTGTTTTTTTACAACAAAAACCACAGTCTGGTGTTATAAACACTGACAACACAAGTAATTCTTACAGGGCATAACGAGACTGCTGCTGACTAGAATCCCGCACTACAAGAATGTGGTGCTCATGTCGTTCTCATGCGAGAAGTGTGGTTACCAGAACAATGAGATACAGCCGGGGGGTGCGTATGCAGACCTCGGAGTACGGTGAGATATCCTAACCATGTACAAACAAAGCTATTACACAAGTAACTGTGGGAGAGCCACGCTTCGGCATGAATCGGCCGGCTCGAATGGGTAAATACCACAACCTCACAGAAAACCGGCATGAAATTTCGCTTGTGTTGTGTTTCGCCGAGTGAGTGAGGTTACTGGAAGTCAATGGGGGGGGGTATGAGGTTCATTACCAAATCAAAAAAATCAAAATCAAAAAATCTTAAAGAATTGTCCCTACTTGATGCCTACCACCGGTTCGGGAACTAACCCGGCGAGAAGAACCGATGTAAGAAACTCGCACGGGGCCATCTTTCAGCAAAAAGATGGAAAATTGTTCTTTTTAAAAAAATGAAGTTGTTTACAATGTGAAAACTTAGGTCTATATAATATTGACAAAAGTCAGATACATATTATAGTACATAGAAGTAGCCTTGCAGGTGGTCATCCTATTCCCAAGGTGTGCGGTCGTCAATAAAATCATTGACCTTATAATAGGCTTTTGCACACAAACATTCTTTAACTACTTTTTTAAATTTATTAATGGAAAGATTTTGAACGTTTTCTGGGATTCTATTGTATAGGCGTATACATTGACCTTTAAATGATTTGCTTACTTTACTTAGTCTGATCACCAGTATATCTAGTTTGTGCTTATTTCTAGTGTTTCTACAGTGATTGTCGCTTTTAGTTTTAAAATTACTAATATTCTTTCTAACTTTTATTTTTAATTACAAAAAAAAGTATTATTTCAAAGCACATAATATAATATAACAATAACATATTGGATTAGATTTTTTGTTTGTTTGCATTGAATAAGTTCCAAAACTACTGGGCTAATTTTAGCACAGATATAGAGTTGACCATAGGTTACTTTTTGTCGCGGAAAAATGCAAGGTTCTCGTGGGATATCCTTTTGTGTGTACAAAGAGAAGTTTTAATAAATTTTTGAATCTGCTTATTTTATGTTTGTTGAGGGTTCAGTTATGATTTCAATAATAATCAGTACAATTTCAGATGGAAGCTCCACGTGCAGGAGAACATAGACCTGAACCGCCAGGTGGTGAAGAGCGACCACACTGCCGTCCGCATTCCTGAGCTGGACTTTGAGATCCCCGCACAGAGCCAGAAGGGAGGTGAGGAAAACATTAAATACAATTATACAATGAACTTGTGTACAAGTTGTATCAAGGTGATAGTCATTTTTTAATAGTTTTTTATACTATTTTTCTAAATATCTAACACATATAGTAAAATTATATTTAATTACAGTTGAAATTGAGGCATAGAATTTCTAATTACCACAAAGAGTTTCTTATTTTTCATTTATTGTTATTAAAATAATAGATATTGCCAGCAACTTCGTGGCGCGCAAAATATATCTCACAGGAATCATACACTTTTGTGCTATAAAAATTAAGAACTAGTACTATAAAACGTATGGCATTATTTGTGAATATCATTTGTGTTATAAAACCGGGCCAATTGCGAGTCTGTCTCGCGCGTGATTGATCCGTACGTAACGACAAGAAAAAAATCTCTTTTGTTTTTAGTATTTGTTTTTATAAATCAATCCATGAGGATTATGATATACGACAGCCTGGTGACAGACAGAGAGCGGAGTCTCAGAAGTAGGGTCTGATTTTTACCCTTTGTATATGTCACCGGAAAATAACAAGAACGGCAAGTTTATAAATTTCCCAGGAAATTTATAAACTTTCGTAGGATTCTAAACGAGAGATAAATTGTATTATTTTACACCCACATTTTCGCAAATTTGTCAATTTGCAACATCTCGTGGTAAATTTATAAAGTAACGGATATCCATTCGTAAGATTCTAAACAGTTCGACCAATCACAGAAGAGTTTTTAATTTTACGCTTCTTTAAAATACGGCAAATAACACACTGCTCTCTGATTGGTCAATGTTGTCAGTGACAATGCTTGTGGCCATAGACTTATTCAACCAATCAGAGCGCACATGGCGTTTGGTTTTTGCTTACTTATTATTTTACGCGTGAGTTCGGTAAGTTTATCAATTTGAGAAAATGTGGGTGTAAAATAATACAATTTATCTCTTGTTTAGAATCCTACGAAAGTTTATTAATTTCCTAGGAAATTTATAAACTTGCGGTTCTTATTATTTTCCGGTGACATATATACATTTAATATATATAATCACGTCTTTGTCCCGTAAGGATAGGCAGAGACCGCCCCTTTCCCGTAGGGGTAGGCAGAGACCACTTCTTTCCACTTGCTACGATCCTTGTTTTGTTTCGTTCACTTTCATTCTTACTATCCATTCCTCCTCTTACATTCAACGTAGCGAAGCGACTCTCCACGGTCCGCTTTGTATGAAACCGTAAAAATGTGTGTATAATTCCAGAGGTAACAACAGTGGAGGGTATACTGGCGCGTGCGATAGCCGGCCTCACACAGGACCAGGAGGACCGACGGAAAGACCACCCCGACGCGGCGGCGCAGATCGACGCCTTCGTGCAGCGGCTGCAGGCACTCAAGACGCTGGACACGCCGTGGACACTGGAGTTGGAGGATACCAGCGGTGAGTAGCTTGCTATATTACTATTGATTATATTATATCTTTAATTCATTTACGAACAAGCAGTTGATTGAACAAAATAACTTTTAAAAACTACTACATACTTGTTATGGACCAATCAGTGTACAGTTCTAAAACGTGCTACAGTCTGACAAGGATCTTTTGGCATGTGGACAAAATCAGAACTAACATCGCCGTCTTGTAAAATGTCACTTTTAGTATTATGTATTGTTTTGTAGTTGCGACACTTACCTTTTGGCACGTGGATAAAACCAGTACTGTATTGTTCTTATTTGCGACACACGCCCCCATCCAAGTGCCAAAAGATCCTTGTACGACTGTATATAAGTTTCTATAGTCGGCGCGATATATTACAACATCTAGCGTCAAGTTGTGTGCGTGCGAGCGTCAAGTTGTGCGCGTGCGAGCGTCAAGTTGTGCGCGTGCGAGCGCGACAAAATATACAGAGACTGCTCCCATATCATTAGTTGTTACCTCGAGATTTCCTCCACTCGACTCAACGAAAGTTGTATCATTAGTTCAACAAAATTCCCTCGACTTGAGGAATTTCCTTACGCGAGTCGAGGAATCAACTGTCAAACTTGAGGTACCTCAGGACGTACCTTGACTCTTGAGGCTTCCTCGAGCGTCTATTTCCGACTTTTATATCAATATTTATAAATATTGTGGTGGATTTTTTGAAGATACTTACTTAACGAGAAGCATGGAGGATTTCTTGGAGTTTATCGATTACCTTCACGAAAATCCGTATAATTATGCAGTGCGTAGATATTTACGCGACGCTCAAAACCCCTTAGAACGGTATTGTGACGAAGAATTTAAAAAACGATTTAGATTTAAAAAAGACACTGTGGTAGAAGAAATTTTACCACTTTTGAACCTACCAATTAGTGTAAATAAAAGGGGACTACCAATTCCACCCATTATACAATTACTTATAGCGTTGCGATTTTATGCCACGGGAATATTCCAAGTTGGTACAATTTATACATATTATAATATTGTTTTTTAATTATTCATCATAGGTCAGGGCTGAAAGCCAATGTCCCCTTTCTCTAGAGTTTACAGTGGATGGTCCCTAAAGTGATGGTAATAGGTGTACCTAACTAAATACATAACTTTTTATAGATTGTAAATGGAGACCTGCTCAGTTTAAGCCAACCAGTAGTGTGCAAGATAGTAACGAGAATCTAACGATTATTGGCATCTAAAGTGAGTCAATTTGTGAAGTTTCCAGAATCAAGTGAACTACCCAATATTAAAGAGTATTATACCAACAATATGGGTTCCCCGGAGTAATAGATTGCACTCACATACCGATCAAAAATCCCAGCAGAGAACGTGGTGAAGCCTATCGCAATCGCAAAGGTCACTTTTCTATAAATGTACAGCTTGTGTGCGGCCCCGACATGAAAATATTTGATGTAGTGGCACGCTGGCCAGGGTCTGTCCACGATTCGCTCATATTTGCCAGTAGTCGATGCTGCTTGAGATTTGAAGAAGGAAATCTCAGAGTATTATTAATTGGCGACAGTGGCTATGCACAAAATTCGTACATGTATACTCATGTACTTAATCCACAAACATCTCCTCAACGTCGATATAATAGTGCCCATATAAGTACAAGGAATGTTATAGAAAGATTGAAGGGACTACTGAAGAGACGTTTTGCATGTTTGTCCAGAACACTCCAAAACAGAGTACATAATGTTCCTAACATTATAGTTGCTTGTACAGTGTTACATAACATAAGTAGCAATGAACAATTTCCAGAACCCCTTAGGGAAGAACCAATTCCTATACCTATTATTAATGATGATGAACGAGGAAGTATCATTCGTGCTGCATTTATTGAAAGACATTTTACCTAGGTTTATATTAGTGAAGCTATTCAAAAGATATTGGGTGTTTATGACAAATCGCTCCATAGAAAATTCCTAGTGTCCTTTAAATAAAACATCTAGTTAACGATCTAGACACTTTTTTATTTAATA
Organism: Glaucopsyche alexis; assembly: GCA_905404095.1. NCBI lineage: Eukaryota > Metazoa > Arthropoda > Insecta > Lepidoptera > Lycaenidae > Glaucopsyche > Glaucopsyche alexis. Next base: position 480,335 of record FR990061.1, on the reverse strand, counting down.
TTATTTTTAATCTTTGTGTGGAGAGTTTGACGTAACTGCTCTTCGGCACGTTGTCTTTCTATGAAAGCGGTTTTATACTTTTCTTCTGCTGCCTTCACAAGCCATTTTGCTTCTTCCATTTTTAATGCATGTAGTTCTTCCTCCATCTCTTGCTTTTTGGTATCCAGAGCATCATCAATAGTCAGTTCTGATGATGTGCTTGACTTTGAGTTGACAAATGGCCCACCACCAGTTCTCATTCTCTCCTTTTTCTCAAGAGCTAGTGTGCGCTTTCGTCTTGTTTTTAAATTATCCCATAGTTTCTTTAATTGGGCTTCTGTTCTCTGGAAATAAAAAACACAAGTAACTCAGTATGGAGTTTGTACCCCTATGTCAATAAGTACCTACATAAAAAATCAGTATGCTTACTTTGACATTCGTTTCTATTGAATTATAATCTTCAGTCAGTCGTGCCCAAGCATTTTTTTTTATTCCTGCATTGCCTGCTCCAATAGTATGGAGAGAATGTAATTTGTATTTTATTATTAACTCCTGCAAACATGTTTTCTCCCCCTCCGAGAACAGCTGACGCCCTGACATCGTTGATAGCAGTTTGGTTTAAATTTGGACCTAAGTTTTAAGTTACTATTTATTAAAATATTCAATAAATTATGGATAAACAGACCACAGTTCACACTTCAGTCTTTACACCAATTCACACACATGACACATCGCGATTGACAATGACATTGACGTTAATATTGAAAATTTTTTTTTTATAACTAAGGGGTATAGCATCATTCTGCCAAATTTGGATCGAGTTTTAATGGTAACTATCGGTGTTGACATACAAAAAAATATTTTTCTATGATTATCTATGACGTCATTCCTCCACTCAACCTTACTGGAGTAGCAAACAGCTGAGGTAGAAGTTACCGATTACGTTTAAGAATACCAAATTCAAGGAACTTCTCAAGGATACCTCAGTTGAGGTTGAGTCGAGGCGGATTTGAGGAAACATCTAATGATACGGGTGTCAAGATTGAATATTTTTCAGCTTATAACAGTGTAATATTTTTATTTGAGTATGTGTATTGCTACGATCACATTATTTTGTTGTTGTCTGTTGATCTTAAATGGCAATGTATTATATATTTTTAATTTATCACCTTTCCGTGTCTTCGCAGGCAACTGTTTCATCGAGAACCCGATGGCGCCGCGCAAGGACCCGCGCTGCGAGCGACACGACTTCCGCCGCACCAAGGAGCAGGACCACAAGCTCGGGATATTCACGCCGGACGAAGTTAACGATGTACGGGGAATGTATTGTGTGTGTGTGTGTGTGTGTGCGTGCGCGTGCGTGTGTGTGTGCGTGCGCGTGCGTGTGTGGACATCGTCTAAGGGGTTCGTACTCATAATGAACTACAAACTTGGCCTATTAATCCGCAAAAGCGTGCATAATAAATAATAATATACTTGAGATCTGAAAAACTCTCATAACTTGTTGGTACACGCCACAACCTGGGAATCGAACCTGCACTCTCTCGAGTGCGAATCAAACGGTCTAAGTACTAGACCACGGAACGCCCGAAGTGTTGTGTGTATGAATGTGTAAGTATGTACTATCGACAAAGTTGCCTCTCGACCAGGCATAAGATGTAAATCGCTTAACATCGCCGTTGAATCGATCACCCGCAAACACACCTACACGTAAACACGAAGTTCAAGCACGTCTGCAGTCATTGCGGTCACATCCTTTGTGTTTAAATATTTGAAGGCGTCCTAGCGCAAAGTTAAAGTTATGGTCGAGCGGAAACTTTGCCGATAGTACCTGACAATTTGGTGCTGCTGCTGTGTCCAGGAGCCGGAGCCAGAGCCGGAGACGGGGTCGTACGACAGGATGGTGTTGGACGAGGTGCTCCAGTTCCGCACCAACTGCCCGGACTGCAACGCGCCCGCCGACACCAACATGAAGCTGACCAGTGAGTGCGCGCCCGACAGCCCGCCCGCCCGCGCCCGACAGCCCGCCCGCCCGCGCCGGGACCTAGCGACGTACCGCACACGTCTATTGACTAGATAACGCAACTCTCATCGTTTGTATATGTCACCGTAAAATTGTAAAAACCGTTAGATTGTAATATTACTAGAGATATAATAATATGCTGATAGATTGTCAAATACAAATTTCTCCATACAATTGTACGCATTATTTTTCGTTATATTGTCATATTTACCGTGCCGATTGGTTAAACGGTATGTGCCCCGCGCCGCCATATTTGTTTGTTTTTTCATAATAATAATTATAACGAAAAATAATGCGTACAATTGTATGGAGAAATTTGTATTTGACAATCTGTCAGCATATTATAATATAATATACAGCAGCATATATCCGAGTAAACGATTCAAAGGCCGTCGCCGCGCGCTGGTCCGTCGCGTTCTATAGTTTTCGTTTGACGTTTGGCACCGAGAATATTCGAGAGGAAATAGCACCGAAGGAAATTATTTTTCTCTCCACTTTTACACGCGATGTACATACACTTGCGTGGTCTAGTCAATGGATGTCTGTGTGTCGAACACTCTTGAGATCCGATTGATTACTTTGTAAACAAATAGACAATGTTACTACTATTCTGCCGTCATAACAAAAAAAGACGCATCTACAGTTTTTTTCGAAATTGAGTTATATATATATTTGGAATCACCAAAAAAAGACGCATCTACTAGAATTTTTATTATTGTACGGAATGAAGCACAGCCCTATTTAACCATAGTGAAATAAGACAGATCTGCAATAAGAAATTATAACCACTAAATAGAAAAGACGCTTCTGATAAAAACTAAGTTAAAAAGACGCATTTAAGTAGAAGCGTCTTATTTATTTATAAAAATTGTACTAGCTCATAAAAAGAAAAGACGTTTCTGCATGATCGTAAGAAAAAAAGACGCTTCTGCGCAGATGCGATATTTCATCGTAGTATGACTACTACCAACTCAGACGCATCTGGCAGTCGCGTCTATTCTACTTAGTATTGGTTAGTGGTTAGTATTGAGCACCAGAAAAAATATTACAGTAAAAGTAATGAATGTGGGTGATTTTTGTGATTTTCAAGATTGTTCTTCAGTATACAAACTGCAAAATTCTTCACCGAGAGCATATTTGAGTGACATATTGTGTACAGTAACATTTACCAGAGGCACCCACGTTCTGCGCTATAAGACTGACTTTTTTAATGACTCTCTTGACTTTTTGACTTTTTGAAAGTAAACAATATAAAATGTGGAGTACCACCACCAAACCCCAAGACGGAATATAGAGGCATTACTCACGAGCGCAAATCAGCAATCATACAACGTCTGACACCCTTAATGCCTGACAAGTGACAACCGAAAATTATTTTCGTATGATCTACCAACTAATAATAATAGTGTTGATCTCACTCAAAATGATGAAGACTGATATTTTTATTCTTGATTTTTTCCCCAATAGGTTAAATACACCAGGGTATTAGAAATAAGCATAACTTACAGTCTATTTTTTATAAAAAATTTATTAGAATTAAGGATTAAGGAAAGTTCCTACTTAAAAACTAATTTTAGGTTTATGTAAGAGTTATTATCGCAATACGGCGGAGCCAAAAAGTGTTTTTTAATTGATAAAAAGTTATGTTAAGTTTTAGAATTGCTCATATTTACTTTTTCAAATATAAAATGGACCTACTTATGCAAACAGGAACCAATCCACACTAATGCCAAAATCGAGATAAGGACAGAACAGTATTTTTTAAAAATGAGCATTCTATCGGCCCTATAAAGATCAGAACGATCTGACAATTATAATAGAACAAAGCATTACAATCACAAAGTTATCAATCAGCATAGCTGCATTTGTTCATTAAACTAACAAGAACCAAGCCCCATGGTCACCCAACAATTCTATAAAAGAATTAAAATTGTTTTATTTTTGTCTGTCTGGCTTTCCGATATCTGTCTGTCTGTTTGCTCTGGCTAATTTCTGCAATGATAGGACCGATTTTGATTAGACTTTCACTGGCAGATAGCGATGTTATAAGGAGTAACTTTAGCTACTTTTATCTTAGGGTTCCGTTTAAAAAAATGGTTCCGTTTTCCATTTATCCTGTAGTTCCACGCACACAAAGTACCCGCCGGCTAGAAATCAACAAATATATTTCAAAGATATATGTTTCTTCTATTTTTCCCCATCACATCATAAATTAACAAGGAATCAAACAACATACTGATAGTTTTGCAAAAAGGAACCAGCTAGTTTTTCTTCAAAATTATTAAAAAGTGTTAATGACTTTCATTTAAATAATATTTGTATACATAGAACAAATTATTAGGAATTATATTGTATACAAGTTTTATTCAAAATTACACATAATTTTACAGAATAATTAAATTAAACATAATTTAACAAAAATGGCTTTTTCTCAAAACTGTCATTGTGTGGGTTGGTTCTGTTTTGCATAAGTAGGTCCAAATAATGTCTTCTCTAAAATATGTCTTTTATTACGTACGTTTTTCTCCTTTAAACTGAAGAGCTGTGCTATTATGATTCAAAATTAATGGTTATAAGGTTTAAAATGTTATTTTAAATAAAAAATAATAATTTAAAAAATTTAAAAACCCGACTGCGTAAAAAGTGAACCAAACTAAGTAGGTACATAATTAAAACTGAAAAGAAAAAAACAAGCACTTAGATATCCGGTGGTCTAGAATTCTATAATATATTATTGAATTAATACTATTGGAACATAACAACTAAACAGTCAGGATCCATTGAAAAATTTGATTGGCTGTCGAATAATGGATCCCGACTATTCAGTTGTTATGTTCCAATAGTATTTATTCAATAATATATTATAGAATTCTAGACCACCGGATATCTAAGTGCTTGTTTTTTTCTTTTCAGTTTTAATTATGTACCTACTTAGTTTGGTTCACTTTTTACGCAGTCGGGTTTTTAAATTTTTTAAATTATTATTTTTTATTTTATACTTTTTAGTTATGAGTACCTAGCTAGCTATTTACCAGACTGGATTTCCTATCAGCATCAGTACTACATCACAATTGCACTGGAATGTGAGAATGGTTGTTACGCAACTTTAAATCGATATAGATCCTAAACGGTCAGTCGAAACGAAAAATGTTGAGAGAAAACTAACAATGATTTTTAAATACCTATTCAACGATACGCATCCAGCCAGACGCGACTTTTCATTGTAGTATTACGATTTTTTTTGAATATTTTTTACTAGGAAGAAAAGGAAAATGTCTAATATTTACAATAAAAAAATAATTTATTCATACTTTTTATTTACAACGTAAAAGATTTAGTTTACACACGCATTATTGAATTTCTAAATTTTGTTTCTTTTTATTATCTTACAAGCAGCTAATTTTTATATTTAAGCAACACAAAACATTTTTTTACTCTGATTGAAGCTCAGTGTAGATGCGTCTTCCTTTCTTATGACGGCAGTATTATAAATGTGAGGATTTATGGATGGATAGATGTTTTTGGCTCTTGCACGCAAAAACTACTGAACGGATTTCGTTATAGTCTACTTTTTATCGCGGGAAATTTTACGATTCCCGTAGGTATATTTACGCGGGTGGAGCCGCGGGTAAAAGCTAGTTGTAAATCTAAAAAACGTATCTGAGTTTTCAAGACAGGTGATTTTATACAGGTGATAAACCGGCATTTATATTGCAGTATATTAGTGTTTTGTCGTCACATTTCTCTATGTTTCCACTCCTTCTAATCCCCAATTGCGATAACGTTCGCAGAGATCCCGCACTTCAAGGAGGTGGTGATAATGGCGACGGTGTGCGAGGCGTGCGGCCACCGGACCAACGAGGTCAAAGCCGGCGGCGGGGTGGAGCCGCGCGGGGTGCGACACGAGCTGCGCGTGGCCGGCCGCGCCGACTTCAGCCGCGACGTGCTCAAGTCCGAGACCTGCGCCATGAGCGTGCCCGAGCTGGACCTGGAGGTACGTAGCGCGAGGCCAGGCCGGCGGCGGGGTGGAGCCGCGCGGGGTGCGACACGAGCTGCGCGTGGCCGGCCGTGCCGACTTCAGCCGCGACGTGCTCAAGTCCGAGACCTGCGCCATGAGCGTGCCCGAGCTGGACCTGGAGGTACGTAGCGCGAGGCCAGGCCGGCGGCGGGGTGGAGCCGCGCGGGGTGCGACACGAGCTGCGCGTGGCCGGCCGTGCCGACTTCAGCCGCGACGTGCTCAAGTCCGAGACCTGCGCCATGAGCGTGCCCGAGCTGGACCTGGAGGTACGTACGACTTCAGCCGCGACGTGCTCAAGTCCGAGACCTGCGCCGTGAGCGAGCCCGAGCTGGACCTGGAGGTACGTAGCGCGAGGCCAGGCCGGCGGCGGGGTGGAGCCGCGCGGGGTGCGACACGAGCTGCGCGTGGCCGGCCGTGCCGACTTCAGCCGCGACGTGCTCAAGTCCGAGACCTGCGCCATGAGCGTGCCCGAGCTGGACCTGGAGGTACGTACGACTTCAGCCGCGACGTGCTCAAGTCCGAGACCTGCGCCATGAGCGAGCCCGAGCTGGACCTGGAGGTACGTAGCGCGAGGCCAGGCCGGCGGCGGGGTGGAGCCGCGCGGGGTGCGACACGAGCTGCGCGTGGCCGGCCGCGCCGACTTCAGCCGCGACGTGCTCAAGTCCGAGACCTGCGCCATTAGCGTGCCCGAGCTGGACCTGGAGGTACGTACGACTTCAGCCGCGACGTGCTCAAGTCCGAGACCTGCGCCATGAGCGTGCCCGAGCTGGACCTGGAGGTACGTAGCGCGAGGCCAGGCCGGCGGCGGGGTGGAGCCGCGCGGGGTGCGACACGAGCTGCGCGTGGCCGGCCGTGCCGACTTCAGCCGCGACGTGCTCAAGTCCGAGACCTGCGCCATGAGCGTGCCCGAGCTGGACCTGGAGGTACGTACGACTTCAGCCGCGACGTGCTCAAGTCCGAGACCTGCGCCATGAGCGTGCCCGAGCTGGACCTGGAGGTACGTACGACTTCAGCCGCGACGTGCTCAAGTCCGAGACCTGCGCCATGAGCGTGCCCGAGCTGGACCTGGAGGTACGTAGCGCGAGGCCAGGCCGGCGGCGGGGTGGAGCCGCGCGGCGTGCGACACGAGCTGCGCGTGGCCGGCCGCGCCGACTTCAGCCGCGACGTGCTCAAGTCCGAGACCTGCGCCAGGAGCGTGCCCGAGCTGGACCTGGAGGTACGTAGCGAGCTCTAGCAAGATTGCAGAAGACATGGTACAAGGTGATGCGAATCTAGCAGCGGGACTTCAGTCATGTTGCGGTCGGTGTCAGTCAGATGTGCGCTATAATTTTATTTGTTTAATTTAAAAGAAGTTTGCACTAATTGACTCTTGTATGTTTTGTTTTCACTCATTCAATTCAATATCCCAACTAACGAGTCTGGTGTGAACCTGCAGGTGGGCGGGTGCGCGCTGGGCGGGCGGTTCACCACAGCGGAGGGTCTGCTGCGCGCCACCCTGGAGCAGCTGCGGGACGCGCCCTCGCTGACCGGGGACGCGCCCGCTCTGGCCGACCCCGGCGCGATGCGGGACTTCACGCGCAAGCTGGAGGAGGTTCGTTACTTACTTCGTAACTGGATGTTGTCTGCGACTTCGTGCGCGCAATAGGAAGTCCCGCGGTAGCCGTACATTATGCCTCAATAATTAGTAGACTATGTCCTTCCCCGCAGTAGACCTATCTGTATGATATAAACACCGATATAGACTATATATGTGCCAAATTTCATCGCCATCGATCCAGTAGATCCGGTGTTGGTAGTGAAATTTCAGGGTCAACACGCGTCACGGCCCAATTATGAATATAACGCCATCTGTCGGAAGCTACTTATATACTTCTTACATAACAACTTAACTTTCTGAAGTTCGGCTCAATACACAGGTGGCGCTAGGTGTATTTTTTTTATTATTTTTAAAGTGACATTCTAATAATAATTAAACACGATGAAAGTAATGTTCTAATAAAGATTATATACAATGAGGGTATTTTTGGATTTTAAATGATTAATGAAGTTTTCTGCCACATGTACTCTGTACACGTCATGTTTTTTTAATATGTCTTAATACCCACATTGAATTAAATGTTCGAGGTACAGAATATAGTTTACACTTAGTTTACAATGCCAACGACGTAAATACTCGTAGGTAAAGTAACTAAACGGTCAATGGATTATATCTGTATAATACACCTCGCTCGTCAGGTGCTGGTGGGCACGCGCGCGGTGACGCTGGTGCTGGACGATCCCGCCGGCAACTCCTACGTGCAGCCGCTCACGGACGACCCCGCCGACGACGACGGTGAGCCCCCGCCTGCCACCCCGCCTGCCGCCCCGCCTGCCACCCCGCCTGCCGCCTCGCCTGCAGCCCCGCCTACCACCCCGCCTGCCACCCCGCCTGCCAACTTGCCTGCCAAACCACCTGCCGCCCCGCCTGCCACCCGCCTGCCGCCCCGCCTGCCAACCCGCCTGCCGCCCCGCCTGCCGCCCCGCCTGCCGCCCCGCCTGCTTTTTGTGTAGTGAATAAAGTTCAATTGTAAATAGCTATCTTCAAAATGTATCGCCGCGGTGTGATCAGACTCTAGCGTCTTTGGAGTTGACAGTTGACTGTTCGCAGGCCTGAAGGTGACGTGGTACGAGCGCAGCTACGAGCAGAACGACGAGCTCGGCCTCAACGACATCAACGTCGACGACTACCAGCCGGCGAGCGAGCGAGAGGGACCGAGCGGCCGTGCTGTCTCGCTCGCACCGCACACGCAGACAGTGTGATCGCATACTCTGGACTATGCTCAGAATGGGGAAAATGCATTATTTTTATATTTGTTTTCATTTTAAAGAAGCAGTGTAAAATCCAGGATAGGATTCTACTTTAAACTATGGGGGAGAGCTGTATCCTAACACTAAGAGTCCTAACCCCTAATGCCCTAACGCCCTACAGCCCTAGCCCTAACCATAGATTTGATGTATAAATAAATATATATAATAAGTGTGGGATGTCTGCACCGTGAGCCCTAAGGTAACAGACGGAAAGTTGGAAGGATATGGGTATAAGTATGGAAATGATTTTCTCACTGTCAATCACCCAGACTCAGGTGACTGTGGTTAGGCTAAGGGTGTCTTGGCCACAGTGAGAGGTCGTCGGTATGGATTTGGGAGTCGGTCGGAACACTTCCAGAGAGTAGCCCTGGACGAGTGTTTAGGGAAGGGGAGATGAGTGAGACACAACAAGAAGTTGGTATCTGATTTATTATTTACAATTCTCTCAATATATAGTAATACATCTTTACACACACACAAATATGTACAGGCTATGTGGTCAGCATATTATTAAGAGTAGGTTAAGATTATGTAGAGTATGAACGTGATGATTGTGCTTATACGCGATCTAGTTCACATGTTCAATGCTGAACAAGCAGACTATAAGCCATATGTTTATTATAAAATTAAAACACTGCAATTTATTTAAAAAAAAGATGGTTTTAAACTGATATTTTAAAAGCGCGAAAATGGACCTACAGTTCCGTTGACGTCACACCTGTCTGTCCCTGGTCGCACCTGATCGTGGCTCTCATACTTTTGCATTTTTTCTCGACTCAAAATATTTTTCTGGAATAATTTAAAAAATGGAATGACCTCAAATAAGTTGACATAACAGGAGTGACGTCACGTCATATTTTTATTAGTAAGGTAAGGAAGTAAGTTTATCTTCAGTAACGCTGTTTGTCCACCGCCACCGTCAACGGGACGTCACCGAGAATGAGATTATTTCTGGTCGAGATTAGATGGACGGGACGGGCGTGCGGGGTACAGACTGCTATAGTAAATATATGTATCGCTACTTCGGCGCCGTCGTGTCTTTCTCGTAAACGACCGGTGTCCCGGTGACGTGGCGGTGGACAAATGACGTGGTTCAACTTCAAGTACTTCCGAAATGTATTTTGTACAATAATATATTTATATTTCCACCTGCTACGTTAAACTTTATCCCCCTACTAATAAAAATATTTATCCAGTAGATAAGCAATATAATGTTTTGTCCTTGTCTGTCAAGCGACTTTTCCAACGCATAAGACAAGGACAAAACATTGTATTGCTTATCTATTGGATAATATTTTTATTAGTAAGGGGGTTTATGTATGCATTTTTAGACAGGTTAGCCTCCAAAAGAGATCTATTTATACTTACTATAAAAAAATATTGTTAAAATATAATTTACTTTATTAACATTTTGTTTGAATTTAATTTTTATTCACTGTCTATTCTCTAAGATATCAACTTATAAAAAACATAATATGCAGGTGGTCTTAAAACATTAACAGATATTCAAGGATCGTATTCGTAACCAGTATTTGATTCTCGTTCCAAAAATATACAACATCTGACCTTAAATTTTGACCAAATTATCCTATGTATATGTCACCGTAAAATTGTAAAAACCGTTAGAGAAAAGGTCAAATAAAATTTCTCCTTACAATTGTACGCATTAGTTTTCGTCATATTGTAATATTTACCGTGCCGATTGGTTGAACGGCAAGTGCCCCGCGCCGCCATATTTGTTTGCTTTTTCATATTAATAATAATTATAATGAAAAATAATGCGTACAATTGTGAGGAGAAATGTTTATTTGACAATCTGTCGACATATTATAATATCTCTAGTAATATTACAATCTAACGGTTTTACAATTTTACGGTGACATATACATAAATTCTAATCGTGACCACGCGGTGCATCCAGCGAGATAAGCGCGTGACCTTCAAAGCTGGCGCGTTGTACGGCAGAACGAAAGTGTATATGTAGAGCTGGCAGGAAACGTTAATCTTGTTACTTTTCTGGAAATTGCGTCATTTTTGTTATGCACATTGTCAATACTTATCATGTAATAATCCTACCCCCTTACTAATAAACACTGTATAAGCTTTGAATAGTTATACAGTGTTTTGTCTCCTTCTATCGAATTAAACATGTCACTTGTGTGATGTAAACAAAACACTGTATAACTATTCAAAGCTTATACAACGTTTATTAGTAAGAGGGCTAGTGTAGGGTTAAATATTACAGTCGGGTAAAATACACCACCTGTATACAGTATTCTATACTGAATACACCTCACACCTGTATACAGTACTCTATACTAAACACACTATTCTGTATATAGTACTCTATATTAAATACATTTTGTATACAGTAAGTGGACCATGGAGAGCCGCTTCGCTACGTTGAATGTAAAAGGAGGAATGGATGGTAAGAATGAAAGTGGACGAAGCGAAACAAGTTTGTAAGGATCGTAGCAAGTGGTCTCTGCCTACCCCTACGGGAAAGAAGCGTGATTATATGTATGTATGTATGTATGTATACAGTAATCTATACTAAATACAGCCTGTAAATAGTACTCTATGCTAAATAGATCCTGTATATGTACTCTATTCGGATCCAATGTCATTTTTGGTACATAGTAATTTTAAGTACAGTAGTTATATTATCTTCCCCAGTGTTATATTCATTATAAACTTGTGGCCCATAAACGTGTCTTGTGACCAAACGGACAGTAGGTACACTAGCTAGTAGCTATTTATTACCACTTGTTAAATGTTGTCATGCTGTAATAAAATACAATGAAACATTCTTTTGTTTACAAAAAGTTTAAATTGGTTCTGAACAGATTCTATACCACAAAACGTCTATTGACTAGACCACGCAAGTGTATGTGTCACCGTAAAATTGTAAAAACCGATAGATTGTAATATACTAGAGATATTGTAAAATGTCACATCTTGTGTAACTTCGCGTGTAAAAGAGGAGTAAAAATTACTTCCTTCAGCACCATTTCCTCTCGAATATTCTCGGTCTCAAACGTCAAACGAAAGCTAAAAACGGGGCGGCGTTCGGCGACGGCTTTTGAATCGTTTACTTGGGGACGGGGAGTTATCATCACTAAATCGCTCTTGTGACGTCACAATAAATTGAAAAATAACGGCACGCTTGGTTTCTATATAGACGATGAGACTTGCGTGGTCTAGTCAATAGATGTCTGTGGGTTATACCTTGTACATTGTTCAGAAGTAATTTAAACTATAATATATAGCCTATGCTAATCTAAATTAAATAAAAGGTTCGAAAATAATCAGTCGCAGGTCGTTGGTAATGGTTTATTTTTACTAAAAACTAAATTATATTTTACAATTTATCTATCGAACTCATCATTACAATAAAGTTGTACAAATTCAATCTGTTCATTCGATGATTTCAGTAATAACAATTTGGATAAGCACAGCGCCAAATATCGCATCGGATCGGGCATATAATATAATATTTTAAAAGAGGTCAACGCAGGTCTTGGACCAATTACATTTTCCTGATTATTTCTATTATAAGTTTATTACACCGATTTTTAGCAAGAAGCTGGCCCTTATTGATACTTATATTCGAGAATCCGTAAATAATAAAATTAATACTATAATTCGTAATAATTACAACCTGTACAATTATAAACTTATATTATTCCTGCGACGCTAGCGCCACCGGGGATTCCCCGCGACACTAGCGCCCCAGGGGACTCCCCCACAAGCGCCGCCGACACCGACAAACGCCACATATTGTGATACCTATAGTCAGGTGGTGCCCGTCGCACGGCAGCGTATTACGCTGTATTGTGGTGTTGCGCGGTAGAAGTGGATTAAAGAATATACGGAGAGATACCTCATAATTATAACTAGAAATAAAAAGAAACAGTACCAGATCGTATGGACATAATGACAGATTTTCTTGTCAGTCTGTAATTGTATCTATTTTACCCTAGATAGTCTTTAATTATACAGTGTGGTCGTCCCTTGGAAGAAAAAAATACATAGAAGAAACACTAAAGCCATAAAAATTCAATACGTGTTTCGTGGGTACTTTGATAGTTATGTTAATACGACGTACGAATTACGACTTTACTGCAATGTAAAAAAACACATCTTAAATTGATAGCAATAAAAATGACATTTGTATACGGAAAGCTATAACAAATACCATGAAAAAGTAGGCATGTGACTAACTAGTAGACTTCTCTTTCTTCCCCATTAGAATGTCGTAGGGAGAGTAAGGCTGGGACTATAAGCACCGGAATCCGGAAAGCCGTAGAGAATTCTCAGCATTAAACATAAAAATATGTGCTAATACAATAGATTTGAAAATCGAACACACGAGTGTCGAGTCAAATGTCAATGTCATATATGACAGCCCGACACTCGACACTTCGATTTCCAACTCTATTGTGTTAGCGGAGAGTTGTATTTTCACTGCTCTGAATTTCTGAATTTTCCCGGACCCGTTGGATTCCGGCTCAAATAGTTCTCTCCTCCTCCTGCTAATAGCCGGGTATTTATGCTATTTATTATACATTGACGGTCCGGTCGTACTGCGCGCGTTTGGCGTGCGGGGCGCGTGGCGGGCGTGATCAGTCGAGCGTGAGCGTGCGGAAGGTGCCGTACGTGCCGGCGTACAGGTCGTTGAAGTCGGCGGCGGGGCGCGCGCTCTCGTCCACCTTGGCTTCCATCATCCACTTGGTGTACTCCTGGTAGTCCGGCTCCGACAGGAGCTCCAGACACGCCTCTGGAAGTGGAATATATTGGGTAAGGTTAAACACACTACGAAGATCCGTCGTCCGTTTTTCTGCCGCGACCACAAAAAAAACTCGTGGGAACGAGGGATAAGTCTTTTGTAAAGACACGTCAAACTTCAAAGCAAATGATATCAACATGGTCGTAACTCGTAACAGTTTTTTGTTTATTCCCGATAACCGAGTAGTGGCACCTAATGCTGGGTTGTATCGTCGTCCAGATATGTCCATAACACGTGAGGTTGTCAGAAGCGTTTCGAATTCCCTTGATGATATACGGCCTTTTAGGTTTTCATATCACGCGATATCGGACCGAGACTATTATTTCGTCAGCACGAGAGCGTCTTCACATTGATTAGTCTTCACATATTGGAGCGATATTCGATATCGCTCCAATATGTCGTGCAATGACAAAGTCAGGTATATGTTGCAATATAAAACATAGCTGCCTCTCACGTTATCGGGTAATATGAAAACGCTCTTAAAAGGCCGTATATCACCAACGAATTTTGAAAAGCGTTTTCACTCTATAGCGTTCGGTATCTTCACTCGGCGACAGTACTTGCGACTTGCGTTGTGACTTGTGCTGCCAGTCGCAAGAGTTGACGCTACTTTTTTGGAGAGCCATGACATCTGTCACAACAGAGACAGCAAAATAGATAACCATACTCACCGTCCAGCCTGAAAATCCAATATTGCGGCCTTGAAGCGGACTTGTAGGCAAAAATTAAAAAGGATTGACATTATTATCAGTAATGACGACCACTTAGAGCATCGAAGACGGCCAATATAGTACCGGTGCTATATTCGCAAGCTGGACGGCGAGGAAAGCGTTCACGGTTTAACTCTTACCCTGCAGCTGGTCCAGCGAACGCTCGGTGCCGCCGTAGTCCTTGGGCAGCAGCGCCGTGTCGTAGTGCTCCTTGAGCTCGTCCGTGCTCTTGTGGATGACGATGCGGTCCATGATCTTCTTCTTCAGGAACTGCTTGAAGAACGTGATGAGCGTGTCCACCACCTTCGACGCCGTGATCAGGTGGACCCGCTTGAGGCGCACGCCGTAGCTCTCCTGCAGGAGCACCGAGGTATTAGTTGGACAACGTTAGCAGGAAGGAAGGAATAAAATAAATTATTATGCTTAGTCACTTGTAATTGATCCAATTTCACTGACGCCTGTCAAAGTTCATCGATGATTAGAAATATCATGTTATCTCTCTCCTTCTCCGTCGTATAAGATATAGGCAAGATAAAACATGATATGTACAGTTTAGACAGTATGAAGAAGTAAGAACTATTTCGCGACCCTCACGATGAAAATAAGCAATGGGGGGGGGGGGTTGATTTTTTTCATGCATTTTATTTTGTGACAAATATTCAATCCAACATATGTATTCATTTTTAACCGACTTCCAAAAAAGGAGGCGGTTATACGTTTGGCTGTATATATGTTACCGGTCAAACCCGATTTTAGGACAAACTAGTTTTGCCTAGGCTAAACTGGTTCTTCCTATACGCGATAGAATTAACTAGTATATCCTAGTCCAAACTAATTTGTCCTAAGCCCGATAGGATAAACCAGTTTAGCCTAGGCCAGACTAGTTGATCCTGATATTAATACGCACACTCCAGGATAAACTAATACGGCCTAGTCTAAACATTATGGTATATCTAGAAAGTCTAAATAATTATTATTTTTAAACAAAAAATTAAACCGACTTCCAAAGTAAAAATGCACAAAAAAGTATGAAATAAAACTTATTTTATAAATAATTCCCCTTTTAAATTTGGCTATTTCTCTACTTAATCTTCTTAATTTTGAAGTCGTTACCAGCCCAAACGATATCCTACAGTATTTTAAGGAATTACTCACGTTCATATTTGCTGGTACCGACTTCAAAATTAAGAAGATTAAGTAGAGAAATAGCCAAATTTAAAAGGGGAATTATTTATAAAATAAGTTTTATTTCATACTTTTTTGTGCATTTTTACTTTGGAAGTCGGTTTAATTTTTTGTTTAAAAATAATAATTTCACCCTTTTTAGTGATAAGTATATCTTGTTAAATTATTATTAATACGTCTTAAAATCGTCTAAAATAAACGATCGAATGTATAACTGAATACGCGCCAAGCTTCCATTAGGTATTGTTATTAAGATGATGATGATGATGACTGTAAGTTACAAAGTGGCATATGCTTGCAGTTCTTTAAACAGTTCCGAAATTTCCTAACGCATATCTTTAAATACTGAGGAGTTCTGTTCAGTGCTTTTGGATTCAGGGTATACCTTGGTACAGCATCTTATTCTTTGGTAGCATATGCTTGTGTTACTTTAGTAAAAGTCAAAATCACTATGTGTCGATATAAATTTCTAGGAGTTCCCTCGATTCCTCATGGATCGCATCATCATGTTTCCACTTTAGTGACTAAAGGACCAATTTCGAATTAAACCCTTTACAACAACAAAACAATTTTGCAAATAGGTCCATAAACGGCAGAGTAATGTTCAAAGATCTCCGTGTTAGTGTAAAATACTATGAGAAGTACCTTCTTTATCATCATGTATGCTGTGATAGTGGTGGTGATGATGATGATTACTCTAATTGACAAAGTGGCATATGCTTGCAGTTCTTTAAACAACGCCAAAATCCCCAAGCATGTATCTATAAGGAGTCAGGAGATCTGTTCTGTACTTTTGGATCCAGGGTATACCTTGGAGCAAAATCTTACTTTTTGGTAGCATATACTAGGACTACTTCAGAAAAAGTCGAAATCACCATATGTGTCCATATAAATTTTGAGGAGTTCCCTCGTTTCCTCATGGATCCCATCGTCAGGTCACCAATTTTCTGAAAATGGGACCAACTTCGGATTATACCTTTTACATCAAAAAAAGAATTTTGAAAATCGGCCAACAGACGGCGGAGTTATCCGCGAACATACAAAAAAAAAAAAAAAAAACAAAATATATACAGCCGAACGTATAACCGCCTCCTTTTTTTGGAAATCGGTTAAATATATAAACTGAATAAAATACTCCGTAATTGGAAACGATAATTATTTGTTATTAAAAGTTATTAAAACGATAATTATTTGTCGTTAAAAGCTATGGATATTTATTGGTTATACAAACAATAACAAATATCAATAATCATATCTCAATAATTAAAATTGTTATTTATTTTTACATGGTGTGCTTTGGTGGCACTTAGAATTGCAGAATATCATTGCCTTCTTGCACTTGCATCTGTTTGTGGAACAGTTTTTGATTTTTGAATTTGATTGTTGAAGTCCATAAAATTAGGTACATAGGGCAGCTGTATATAAAATAACCTTCTTTTAGGCAAATAGGTAATTGTTACATAACATGATAATTATTTAAGAGTGTGTTATGTCAACGCCAAACTTCGTACTGTCACTTTGATGCCTATGATAGTTTATTCAGTTAGCCGAAAGGCTATGTATAGTGTAGACATGTATTAGTATGCTCCTCTGTTATATGAGTTATATGTTAATTGTATCTGTTGTACGTGTAGTAATAAATCAACATATTGTGATGCTATGAATTATATCGTTTGTATCTCCATCATAGGCGTAGCCAGGTTTTAGTTTCGGGGGGGGTTCAAGAAAATAAAACGACTACAAGTACAATATATAACCAGGGCCGTCTTTAACCTATTAGAGGCCCTGGGCACATTAGAATAATATTTATTTTTTTCGTTTTTACCAGTTTAAGCTTTAAACCCTGAAATACTGTGTAATTCGGAAAATCAAATATATATAGTCTAAAACTAAACGTCAGTATTAACTTTTATAATACGTTTTTAAAGCCAAAAACGAGCGAGCAAAGCGAGCGAGCAATTTTTTTTCCTATTTTATAGGTTCAAACTTTCAAATCTGTTCAAACTTTAAACTAAAATATTAACACTGAATAACTTCGGAAAATACATAAAATCAAACGGCTAAAACAGAACATCGGTAATAAATAATATAATGGCCTTTATGTTATTCGCGAGCGAGCGAAGCGAGCGAGCAAATTTTTTCCCCATTTAATAGGCTATATCTGTTCAAACTTTAAACCCTACAAGACTTTGGAAATAAGATCATTTTATAATATATATTAGAATAATGGGCGCCCATTTGTTTTTTAGTTTTTACCTGTTTCAGGGTTTATTTTGAAAGACTGTGTAATTCGGAAAAATACAAATATATATAGTCTAAAACTAAACGACAGTACTAACTTTTATAATATGTATTTAAAGCAAAAAACGAGCGAGCGAAGCGAGCGAGCAATTTTTTTTCCTATTTTTACAGGTTCAAACGTTCAAATCTGTTCAAACTTTAAACCCTACAAGACTGTGGAAATAGGACCATTTTATAATATATATTAGAATAATGGTCGCCCATTTCGTTTTTGTTTTTACCTGTTTCAGGGTTTATTTTGAAAGACTGTGTAATTCGAAAAATATAAATATCAAAAGCCTAAAACTGAACGTCGGTACTAAATTTTATAGTAATATGTTCTACAAGCCAAACATGTGAGCGAAGCGAGCGAGCAAAATTGTTTTCCCATTCTATAGGTTAAAATCTATTCAATCGTTAAACTTAAATAGGTACTGAATAACGGTGAACTTCGGAAAAATATCATAAAATGAACCGGCTAAAACAGAACATCGCTACTAAATAATATAATATGTCCCTTATGTTAAACGCGAGCGAGCTAATTTTTTTTCCTATTTAATAAGTTAAATCTGTTCAAATTTTAAACCCTAAAACCCTCACAGTAGGTAGTGAAAATAGGATCATTTTGTAATTTAAATTAAAGTAAAATTAGTGTCATTTCTGATGTTGCAAAATAGATGACAAATAACTTATTATGTTAGATTTGTCATATACCTACCTAATACCTATTTCACACCTTTTTCGTAGTACATAATTACAAAATTTTGTGATCAGTGACGTGTCAAAAATATTGTGTTGCATGCTATACGTTCGAGGATTCGATGGCACGCGTGCCATAGGTTCGCGAACAATGTTTTAGGCCCATTGGTATTATTGTTTTTTTTAAGTACAACATTCTTTCAGGGCTTTAAAAGTGTAAAAAGTATAAAAGATTTTAACAGGTAAAGCGTAAAAACATCGCTCTCTCAGTTTGAACGCATTTAACACAAACAAGTTAGCATTAAAGTTCTGTTTTAGGCTGTTGATTTTTTTTCTAAAATAACTTTAAAAAATCATCTTTTAGATAGGGTTATTGGGGCGGCAAAGTATGTTAATTGGCCTGGGGCGCAAAATTTTAAATACGCCTCTGTATAATATGGGTCATCCACTGGACCAGCCGGCCCATTTCGGGGGGGGTTTGAACCCCCTAAACCCCCCCCCCTGGCTACGCCCATGATCTCCATGTAACATAAGAAGAATCCCCAAGATATGAATTCAACATAGAGATCCTGGCTGGAGCATCAAACAGTACTTAATAGGTATAGGTTAGTAATAACTAATAAAGTAATAATGGGAGTACGAATCAATTTCTCAATCAATGGTTTTTTAACTCATTCAATGCGTTTGCGCTCAACACGCAATGTCAAGGTACCAATCTCAGCAATACAATGGAATATACAAGTAGGTACTTTATATGGAAGGAAAAATGTACTTCCGACTTCCTAGCTGCATGATGTAGGTATATCCGCGCACACACCTGCAGCGCGGAGTACAGGCGCCCACAAACCTGCACGCGTAGCATGACCATTGACCACCATAGAAATGTATTTTGTCTTCACAAGAATAGACATACTGACAGATAATATAGACAAAATGACAGATTTCTATTAAATAAATTATCTATCTGTTTTTTGTATTCTGTAGAAAGAAACCATTTCTATAGTAGCCATAACTCATACTACGCGCCCTGCAGCGCATGGTACAGGTGTGTAGGTGCGCACACACCTGCAGCGTGGGGTACAGTCGCGCACACAGCTACAGCGCGGGGTACAGGCAAAGAATAATATATTATATTACTAACGTAGTACAGGCGCGCACACTCACCAGCAGCGTGAGGTAGCAGTTGCGCAGCTCCAGCAGGTTGACGTTGGCAACGGCGTCCTTGAGGTCGGCGCCGCTGATGTCGTAGATGAGCACCACGCCCGAGTTGTAGTCGTGCAGCTTCAGGTAGTCGATCGACTGCGGAGGAGACGCGCATCGGTCAGTAGGTAGCAGCCACAGGCGCTAGCGCTACAGTTGTCCAGCGACCAACCACCCTCACATTCTTTGGCTTCAATTAGACAGTAATCGCCCAATTGGGTAGATAAATATACAGGTGTGTTTTATCCGAAGGAAATATTTAACCATAAAAACATTAGGCTACAAGTAATAATAGTATGCTTATCTAAAAATAACAGCAACTCTCACAATACATGGACACTAGTACTGCCGGCCGCTTCCTTACGTCGCGTCGCGCCGGCTTTGAATGTCGTGCACCCGTCGCAGCATCGGCCGCGCGGTTTTTTAATGGCATGTATTTAAACTTGCGACAAAACAATTAAATTTTGGATGTGAAAATACCCAATATTGAATACTAAATTACCAAGTTGGCGAAAGAATGTAAGGAACAAAAAAATTACTAATCTGGTGACTAAATAATACCACCGAATTTTCCAAACTGGCAGACAGATTATGTTTTAGCGACTAAATAACCATCTTGGCGACAATTTGTGAGTACACATTTAATTTAAGAATAGGCACATATATTTTCCCTGATGTAGGTAACTCAAAAACCATACAAGCAGCGAAACGAGCGCACACAAAAAAACCATAAAGGAGCATATAAAATTCCCAATTTTTTATTTTTCTCGGTTTTAGGGAGGTGTAGATTATTGTGTAGATTAATTTTGAAATTTAAAAATGGCGGATATTTATTTTTCGAAAAATTGATATGGGTGTCGTTTACCAGGTTTTTGGGAGTGCTGGATACGAAAATGACATTCGTTTAGAAATTCCAATATGGCGGACATACTTAATTTCATAAAAACAATATGGGTGTCCTTTTATTAGTTTCTGGGGGTGCTGATTACAAAAAAGTCATCCATTTTAAATTTCCTTAGTAACCCAACAACCTCTTATTTTCTTCATGATGGGAGAAAAAGAAATTTGAAAATCCTGAATTTTTCAACATTTCTATAGCTTTATACATCTAGGAATGTATCTCAATGTAGAGCATTTACTATGTTTTTATAAAGTTGATTCTATCTCGGAACCGGTGCATCCTATTGAAAAAATAATGAAAATTTCGCCCCCCTTTGGAATCCCGCAACATCATATTTTCTTCATGATGGGAGAAAAAAATTTTCGAAAATCCTGAATTTTCCAACATTTCTATAGCTATAAACATCCGTCGTATCTCAATGTACAGCATTTACTTCTTTTTTTATAAAATTGATTCTATCTCGGAAACGGTGCATCCTATTGAAAAAATAATGAAAATTTCGCCCCCCTTTGAAACCCTGCAACATCATATTTTCTTCATGATGGGAGAAAAAACAAATCGAAAATCCTGAATTTTCTAACCTTAGGAACCCCGCAACATCACATTTTCTTCATGATGGGAGAAAATTTTTTTCGAAAATCCTGAATTTTCCAACATTTCTATAGATTTATACATCCGTCGTATCTCAATGTACAGCATTTACTTCTTTTTTTATAAAATTGATTCTATCTCGGAAACGGTGCATCCTATTGAAAAAAATAATGAAAATTTCGTCCCCCTTAGGAATAACGCAACATCATATTTTCTTCATGATGGGAGAAAAAAAAATCGAAAATCTTGAATTTTCCAACATTTCTATAGATTGATACACCCCTCGTATCTCAGTACAGCATTGTCATATTTTTTTCTATAGTCGCTTCTATCTCAGAAACGGTGCATCCTACTGCAAAAGTAATGAAAATTTGCTCCCCCTTATTAATCTTGAAATCGCATATTTTCTTCATGAATGGCAGAAAAATTCATGAATCCTGAATTTTTAAAAATTTCTATACCTACATAGCTGGTACTTTGAACTACATAACATACTGTAATAATAATCATCAATCCTAATTAGCATCCCAAAGATATTTTAATTTAGTATTCATATTCATTTTCCGAAGATTGAATATTCTCCATTTTGGAAAATGAAATTGGAAGACAATTTTGTAATCAGAATTCAGAACCCCCAGAAACCAGGAAAATGACAACCTTGTTAATTTTAATAACAAAAATTTACGCCATTGTGGAATTACGAAACAGATTTTATTTTCATATTATTCTGCACCCCCAGAAACCTAGAAAATGACACCCATGACAAAGAAAAACATACTCCAACAGTATCCAAAAATAGGATTTTCCGTAGCCTGCAAATTGAATTTTTAGCAGCCATTAATTTATCAACCAAATCTGGTTTTATAGCTGCTTATATGGTATAATGGTCACCAACTCGGAAATTAAGTCACCAACTTATAAATGTCGGTGCTAATTTGGATTAAATTTCGCCTCTTTTTATCTGCCGACTTTAGAATTTTTTGTCACCCGAGTGTTTTCGCCAGTTTAGTAATTTAGTCGCCAACATATTAATTCGCTGCCAAATTCAGTAATACACTATGCTCACGTGCAGCCGCCAACTTATTTTTTGTTCGCTCGATTAATTATATCCCTTTTTTAATCAAATTTAAGTATTTTAAGGGATATTCTGGTCAAAAGTTGAGGTTACATGTTGTATACATTTTTGGAACGAGAATCGAATACCTACTGATTACGATCCTTGAATATATAAGGTTTGGTAAAATCAACTACGGATACTTTGGGCATATGATCTGCTGCTTATGTAAAGACGTTTAAGCAGAAAAATAATTGTCATACTCGAAAAAGACATTTTTTCTTTATAAGGGCGAGTTTGCGTTCTGCAGAGAGTCACCCATACAAGAGATGATTTTCTACTTTGAGTATGACAATTATTTTTTTGCCCAAACGTCTTTACATAAGCAGTAGATCATGTGCCCGAAGTATCCGTAGTTGATTTTCGGAGACCTTATATATTATTGTTTTGAAGACATCCTGTAAAAGAATGCATACCGTTACAACTTACAGTAGCGTTGTCCTTCCTCCTAACTCCTAACCTATTCGTACCCATAGCACAGAATAAATAATAGTAGATACAAGTACCCATAGCAACAAAATTCCAAAAATATTATAAATATTATAAACGAGAATATACTTGGAAATTTTAGTGAAATAAATTAAAATGGAAACCGGAATAAATAAATAAGTAATAGAACATAATATCCTCAATGTCCAATCTCGCTGCCCTTACCCACGACCAGCTGTCAAGGTCAACGCGTTACGGGTGTAACTTGATGTAACGAGTTCAGAGCTGACATCTCAAACGGAAGGTCTGGGATAAATAGTAACATCCAAAGGTGCAAAAATATTGCAGAACTGTTAATTGTTAAACAATACGGGAGCGAGCGAAGTACCCTGAGGGAAATCGTCAATGTATTTCAGTTAGGGTTACCATCTGACCGGATAAATCCGGTCTAGACCGGATTTTAAGGATATAGACCGGACTTCGCCCGGATTTCATTCGAGACCGGACTTTTAATCATGTCAATAAATAGTCAATGATGGCCACTGCCAATCATCTACTGACAACGCTTGAAATGTAATTATAGTTTAAAAGAAAAGTGCGTGTCTTTTACTGGCGATAACGCTAATGTAAATTTTGAAGGTGCCGCCTAGAAATGTAGGTAACAATGTGATCACACATTTGAATAACAACTTTGATCAAGAAACTGTTGTCGGTTGTCGAGCTCATATTTTACCGGGCCGGACTTTTTAACTGAAATCAGGATTTTTTAACACTCGCAACCGGCTTTTCGATTTCAACCCCTGGTAACCCTAGTCCCTAATTTCAAGTAGCTTTAGAGATAGAGATTGAATAGCGAGCTGCACAGCTCGGCGCCGCTTTTGCAAATGGAGGTTGGAACTTGGAACGTGTATCTTTTTGTATAGCGATTAGTGTATAAAGTGCTACTTTAAATCGCTATTTTAAAAATGTCTCGGTGTGTGCTGACCCTAGTCTGCCCACTATCGCTGCATCTTATTCAAGCCATTCTGACTCGAGCCATTCCGGAAAATACTGCAATTGCGTTATATTATTACGCAATTGTTGCTTCCTGATGAAATACTAAAAGCGCCGGGCGGCCTTACAAATTGTCACATTATATGTAAGACAAAGAATTTGACCATGTAATATACGTAAATATAAACTTAATACATAAATAAATACTAATTAATGTGCGCAGTCGCCCTTGTGGTACCTACAGTTAATATTTCAAAAACTTTCAAGGTAAACAAAACCTACGATGCTAGCGACAAAAAACGAGATGTGAAAAACCATACAAAAATAATTACAACAATGGTTGAGGAAAAAATTCTCACAAATTGTTCCGCGATCGAACGAGTTCTTTGACTTTTGTAAAATATGCTCTCTCGTAATATAAATGTCCAAGATTTTTTATAATAATAGAAAAAGTGGTCAAGAGCGAGTCGAGATTTTCGTATAAAATGGCAAAAAACACATTAGTTGTAGGAGTCCCACTTAAATATTTATTTTAGTCTGTTTTTAGTTTTTGTAGTTATACCTACACCTACATACACATGCACACGCCCAAATTTTATCAATAGGGATTGGTAGGCAGATGCCAGAGAACTCAAACTCAATTATAATCCAGACATTTTTCATCGTGTTAGAAACTCAAAACTAAAAAAAAATATTTTCATGTAGGTTATGAAATAACGCAATAGAATTGTCCTACATGATGCCTACCACCGGTTCGGAAACTAGCCCGGCGAGAAGAACCGGCGTAAGAAACTCGCACGGGGCCACCTTTTAGCAAAAAGATGGGTTGTTAGATCGGCGGACATCAAACAAGATCATCCAATGGCAAGCGCTTGCCCGGTGGTAACTGGCGACTGGCGAGGTACTCACGGAGTAGATGAACCGGTAGACGCAGTCCATGAGGGCGGGGTCGCCGTACTTGCCGGAGAACTTGCCCACGAACACGCGCCAGTACTCCGGTGTCTGCCGCGGCAGCGCCAGCAGGTAGCTGCACATAATACAACATTGTATACATAACTATACACCACAACCATCACATAATATAGCAGTAGATGTACATACATACATACATACATATAATCACGCCTTTTTCCCGTAAAGGGGTAGGCAAAGACCACTTTTTGCTACTTGCTACGATCCTTACATACTCGTTTCGCTTCGTTCACTTTCATTCTTACCATCCATTCCTCCTCTTACATTCAACGTAGCGAAGCGGCTCTCCATGGTCCGCTTTTCACCTCCGCAAGAAACGAGACGTGATGGGTGGTGAACCACATCGCCGCCATTTTGGATAATTGAATTATTTTTATGATTATCCGTTGCGTTTCCACGGATTATCCGTTGCGTTTCCACGGATTATCCGTTGGGTTTCCACGAATAGATGTAGCACGTATAATATAGCACAATAGACCTGTGATGAAAATATACAACGAACTGTTGATATTTTATAACTAAGCATTATAAGACCAATCTGACCGACTCATTTTTATTAAATATGTATGATTGGCATCTTATTTTTTTAAATGGCCTCTCTAATCCCTATATGGAATAGCCAGTATCAGTATCATTGCCGTCAGGAAACTACATATAAAAAAATATGTCACTTGTCACAAATCACATGATAAATACATAAGCTCCGGAGTTTTGCCGGGAATGTCAATCAGTAATGTTGTGTTTTTGTGTTATTTTTATAAATTCGTGTTATTGCGGTTTTTAATGTGGAATATTAACCATTAGTTATTCGTTAACGTGCACTAGTGTGTAGGAGTGATATAGCAAAATGCGTGTTAAATTGGGTTTCCCGCCAAAACTCCCTAGGAAGTTTCAGTAAAGCGTCTACTTTAAGCGTACACTTTACTGAATCGACTGACTTGACTCATTGATTACCTTGACTATTTATTGGGACTTTGACTAGACTTTGGACTTGACGATCTAGAAATAAGACATAAGAAATACCTCAAACGACAGAAGAGGCAGTATGGTCTAAGACCTTAGCCTGTTCCATTTCGGGACGAATTAACAAAAATAATCAATAAGCTCCTTGAGCTCCTTACTATTTTTACAAGCTTTTACTCGTATTTAGTTTCACCTGTCCCGTAGTCTGTAATTGAATATTGCAACTTAAATTCGACCCACTTTCCGGTTTCCGATTGAGCTGAAATTTTGCACGGATATGTAAATCGCGTGACAATGCAATATTATGATGACGTGTAGAGCTGATCTGATGATAGAGCTGGAAGGTGGCCATAACTCCGAAATAAAACCACATAATCGAGTTTGGGATCGTTTGATTCGTCTTGCAGACAGTTTTCAGTTTTTAGTTCTTTTTACTTCCCGGTCCCAGTAATAAAAGCTTGTTTTTTTTTAATATATCTATTACTTGTTATTCTAAATATTTACTAGATATTTAGGAATTATTATTTTTGGCAGACCTTCATTATTCACAAAAAATGTTTGGTCTCGTTGCTTTTCGATTAATTGGCTAATTTACAATGTCAGGATTGAGGTAACCTACCTGCTGCCCCTCAGCATGTCGAAGTCCTTCTTGAAGTCGAAGACGCCGAAGTACTTGGGCATGAGCGAGCGGATGGTGCACATCTTGTCCAGCAGCAGCTTGGCGCGCTCCAGGGACCCCTTGCTCATCACCACCGTGGACTCCAGGTATTCCGGCGCTGGAGGAAGACTAGAGGTTAGTAAGTGCCAATGACGTTCTTACAATAAATCTGGCCATGAAGTCTTCGCAAAAATCGCGTTTTCTCACGAAATAGTCCATTTGCTTGTTGTATGCTATGGATTACCGCAAAGTAGCGCAAAGGTTATGGATAACCGTTTGAGCGTCCGTATTGGCTAAGGCTGAGAACTCACGGAGCGGTTTTCATCCGCGTCCGTAACTTCTGTAGAATGCAAACAGTCGAAAATAGTTGATAGAATCAGGCGTTGTTTTGCGGAAATCCATAGCATACAGTTTTATTAATTTATTTATAAAAAATATAAAATTAATTAAATTCTACAGTCGAAAATGTTTTTAGTTTCTGCTGTTACTGCGTACGCTTTATTCCAAGCTGTACATTACTACATATTAAACTATTCGGAGACGATGTACCCCGTTGAAGTCTTTTGTATCGGAAAGCTGACTTTTTGACAATTTCATTACCTAACTTTCATCTCCTGAAATAATGTTATGTAAGTATTTTATAAAGACTACTGAACGTCACGATAATAATAACGACTAATTAATCATTCATTTGTATGTTATTATAGTACCTATTTAATTCTGTTCTAATTACTCACGTTTTGGGTGTTTACATAGTAATAAACAACGAATATATTATATTTTTTGTGGACTACGGATTTTGGTAGGTGAATAAACTCGTTCTAGGTACCCGAACTTAATTTATGTCAAATCTTAGAATCTAGAGTCTAAAGCTAGCCATACACCTACGGGTGTCGGTACCTGACAGGTTCGCCTGCACATCGGCAGCAGGTGTATGTTGCAGGTCCCCGCACTACTCAGCTCG
The DNA here is from genome assembly GCA_905404095.1 of Glaucopsyche alexis. NCBI lineage: Eukaryota > Metazoa > Arthropoda > Insecta > Lepidoptera > Lycaenidae > Glaucopsyche > Glaucopsyche alexis. The sequence continues at coordinate 453,020 of FR990061.1, read as the reverse complement.
AGCTCTCCTGACAGGTGTAGGTAACTGTGCGGGCTACAATAACTCCCTTACTATTAAATCGTCTTGTATGAAGATGATAAGTAGTGAAGAACATAATATAATATTATGGGATTTGGGCTTAGCGGCCTTAGCCCGTCAACTTACAGCGGAATTCACGCGGGTGCAAGTGATCTAAATAAATCTAAATTTTGACAGTCGAATTGCCATTTAGCGCGGCTTTAGCAAAGAATATACTTATATTACTAAGCTTTAGGCACTCGTGTAAATCAAACTTAAGGGGTTATGCGCTGGAGCCTGGATAGAAATAAAAATTGGAGTTCTTTGAAACCTTTTTTCTCAGTCATGGTCGTATTGAAAAATCCCAAAAAAAATATATGTTAATCTGCATTATATTTAGCCGAGGACTGTCTTTTTACAAATTGCAATTTTTATTCAAATATTGATTTAAAAATATGCCAAGTCTTAAAATCCACCCCTTTTTTAAGTTAAACCTTATGTCTCTTCTTTGTGTTCACACGAGTGAGACAGTTATTTCAGTCTAAGTACCTAAGACAAGTCTCAGGGGAAGGTCGTTCTAGTTTTTGCAAATTTTGTCTCAAATATTTATATTTATATTCGATTTTTATTCATGATGTCATGGGATACTCATCCCAACTTACCTGTCCGGTAGTTGTGGTATAGTATACGGGTACGCGACCCCGGCTTCCCTAGCTATTACTATCCTATCCCTTGCCCTCCTGGGCGGTAATATCCTACATTTCCTGTTTCCCACAAACTTACCAATCTTCCTTTCCACACCACCTATCCTTCCCTTTCCCTATTCCTACCCTCTCCACCAATCCGTAGAAACGCAATGGATAATCATAAGAATAATTTAATTATCCAAAATGGCGGCGCTGAGGTTCACCACCCATCACGTCTCGTTTCTCGCGGAGGCAAAAAGCGGACCATGGAGAGTCGCTTCGCTACGTTGAATGTAAGAGGAGGAATGGATGATAAGAATGAAAGTGAACGAAGCGAAACGAGTATGTAAGGATCGTAGCAAGTGGCAAAAAGTGGTCTCTGCCTACCCCTTTACGGGAAAAAGGCGTGATTATATGTATGTATGTATGTATGTATTTTTATTCGATTTCAACACTCTCCGGTCGGCGCGATACTTGTTTAGTAATATATATCCCACCAAAAACATTCTGTAAAAAACTAGCCAAGTCTCGATAGAGCTGCATGTTTATCTTTAAAAAGTAGTGAAATCTAGACCAAGTCGTGCCAAGTCTAAGGTTCCTTACTGCGATTTCTTTATTATTATAGTTAATGTTGTGTGACTTGGCCGTTGAAGGGTACACAATGGTACAAAAGGGGCTCCATGACACCATTGCTCCAATACATGTGTTCTACAATCAACAACAGCCTAAAATGAGACACTACTCACTAGCGTCCAATTACCAATACCAGTATGGGCTATTATCTCGCTTAACAAACATAGGTAGTTACAACAGATATACATTATGTGTAAACAAAAATTGACTTGTACCCACTTGTAACGTATAAAGAATGTTCAACGGCCAAGTCACACAACATTAACTATAATAATAAAGAAATCGCAGTAAGGAACCTTAGACTTGGCACGACTTGGTCTAGATTTCACTACTTTTTAAAGATAAACATACAGCTCTATCGAGACTTGGCTAGTTTTTTACAGAATGTTTTTGGTGGGATTTCACTTCTTTTTGTAGAAACGTGGGCATATTGATTTATTTTACTAGATTTCAGTGTAATTTGTTTATTTAATTTGTGTAATGATCGAGTACAATAAACTTAATCGTTCGACTATTTCTTCTTGTAAACTTGTAAATATAAGTATAAAAGCCGGTCTAGTCTTATCCAGAGTTTTCCTTTAATTTTATTTATATGCGTATCGAAAGCAGAAAGGGAGGCATTCGCCCAGCAGTGGAATGCTATGGACTAGATTAAATTAGAAGATGTGTCCCACTTCGCTAGGTTTTTGAAATGACAGTCGATTTTTTTATGTACCAATAGTAGAAGGGGGGCATTACCATATCTCTAATCAGCTGAAACCAGCTGAGGATTCTTCATCAGATACTTCAGACCTTCGATTTTTGACATCAAATGAAGCGGCCCACCACCATGTTGAATATTTTTTGTAAAGGCGGTATGTCGATCTCTAATAGTTTGGTTGGGCTCTTGTGTTTTCTAATCAGGGTCACCAGGTACTCCAGATGTTCGATTATCCTAGTTTTTATAGTTTTCCCTTTATGTGGCCATTAAACCCTAACTCTGTACCAAATTTCAGCTCTCTGAGTTCATGATAAGTACTAGTTCTATTCTGATGATCATGAGTGAGTGACTGAGTGAGTGAGTGTCATAAATTCAAAACTTTGCTTTCGCTTAACTTCGGAACTAAATGACCTACAGACTTAAAATTTTGGATTTTAAGTATGTGATTATAGCTTACTAGATGACGAAAATTTCTGCGTTCTGGTCTTATCCAGAGCTCCTCAAATAGGAGCCTGAAAATGCGGCGAAATGGTTCCAGTAAAGAATGGTACGACAGTGTTTGCTTCGCGCTCGACTTGACGGGGGCACTGCCGCGCCCCCAGATCGACGTTCTGGTCTTATCCAGAGGTTCTCAAATAGGGGCCTGAAATGCGGCGAAATGGTTCCGGTAAATAATGGTACGGCAGTGTTTGCTTCGCGCTCGACTTGGCAGGGGCACTGCTGTGCCCCCAGATCAACGTTCTGGTCTTATCCAGAGGTTCTCAAATAGGGGCCTGAAAATGCGGCGAAATGGTTCCAGTAAAGAATGGTACGACAGTGTTTGCTTCGCGCTTGACTTGGCGGGGGCACTGCCGTGCCCCCAGATCGACGTTCTGGTCTTATCCAGAGGTTCTCAAATAGGGGCCTGAAAATGCGGCGAAATGGTTCCAGTAAATAATGGTACGGCAGTGTTTGCTTCGCGCTCGACTTGGCGGGGGCACTGCAGTGCCCCCAGATCGACGTTCTGGTCTTATCCAGAGGTTCTCAAATAGGGGCCTGAAAATGCGGCGAAATGGTTCCAGTAAAGAATGGTACGACAGTGTTTGCTTCGCGCTCGACTTGGCGGGGGCACTGCCGTGCCCCCAGATCGACGTTCTGGTCTTATCCAGAGGTTCTCAAATAGGGGCCTGAAAATGCGGCGAAATGGTTCCAGTAAATAATGGTACGGCAGTGTTTGCTTCGCGCTCGACTTGGCGGAGGCACTGCAGTGCCCCCAGATCAACGTTCTGGTCTTATCCAGAGGTTCTCAAATAGGGGCCTGAAAATGCGGCGAAATGGTTCCAGTAAAGAATGGTTCGGCAGTGTTTGCTTCGCGCTCGACTTGGCGGGGGCACTGCCGTGCCCCCAGATCGACGTTCTGGTCTTATCCAGAGGTTCTCAAATAGGGGCCTGAAAATGCGGCGAAATGGTTCCAGTAAAGAATGGTACGGCAGTGTTTGCTTCGCGCTCGACTTGGCGGGGGCACTGCCGTGCCCCCAGATCGATTATCCTAGTTTTTATAGTTTTCCCTTTATGTGGCCATTAAACCCTAACTCTGTACCAAATTTCAGCTCTCTGAGTTTATGGGAAGTACTAGTTCTATTTTGATGATCATGAGTGAGTGTATAAGTGAGTGAGTGAGTGTCATAAATGCGAAACTTTGCTTTCGCTTAACTTCGGAACTAAATGACCTACAGACTTGAAATTTCGGATTTTAAGTATGTGATTATAGCTTACTGGATGACGAAAATTTCTGCGTTCTGGTCTTATCCAGAGGTTCTCAAATAGGGGCCTGAAAATGCGGCGAAATGGTTCCAGTAAAGGATGGTACGGCAGTGTTTGCTTCGCGCTCGACTTGGCGGGGGCACTGCCGTGCCCCCAGATTCCTTGCCCTTGTCGCCACTCGCCTACACAATTAGTATGGGACTTGACGCTCGAAGTCTTTGGCGTCATACAGAACTTAGGGATGGTCTTGACAAGTGTCAGGTAATTATTATAAGACATTTCATGGAGCCCATGTAGCGTGCGGGAATCATCTTGAGCGTTGAGATATTGGTTCGTTAAAAATGAAAGAGTTTTAGAAAGAAGCTACCTCTGTGGCTCAGTAGTTAGCGCGCGTTGGCGCGCAAGTCGGAGGTCGCGGGTTCGAATCCCGCCAGGGAACAAAATAGTTTTCTGTGTTCCTGGGTCATGGATGTGTATTAAATGTGTGTATTATATAATAAAAATCTTTAATATATTTGTGGCGGATCAATCAACGCACAGTCCTGAATCGCGCTATCGAAGTTTTCTAAGATCCACTACAGTGGGCTTCGGCCTGACCGAGCATAGCACTTTGCTCGGTCGGAGATCTCCCTTTGGGGCTTGCCACCATATTCGCACATATGTATAGTATAAAAGTATAAAATATATTTTCGTTGTCTGGTCTGTAACACAAGTTTTCCGAGAAATTACCACGGGACCAGATTGACGTAATGTGAAAGCGTCCATAGATATTATTATTATTTATTTACTTACCTAGTTTTAATAATATAATTAATAGTTGTATTCTGATTTCGAAAGCTTTGTTTCTACTGCTATTACCTTCCTATGAAAATGCATTTTATAAAACGCGATAAAATCGAAGTTAATGAGAACCTCGATTATATCGCGTTTTCCTAAAATTCCTACTAATTTGATCGATTCGATATCCGGAAAGACTCAAAATACCCATGTATTTTGTTATTGTAATTTCTAGTTCAGTCATTTTTCCTATAACAAACACAATAATATGATATTATGTTAGCTTTACGATCGCAAATTATATGTTTTCGTTTACATGCTATTTAGTATATTTATGTTCAATGTGTCATTTGTACGTTCTTACTAGGTACCTACACAATGTTTACCGCTGTATAAAATTACATAGCTGACATATTCTACAACTGATCATTTATAATTTGAGCAATAAGAAAGGAAATGCACAATCACGTAAACGGTATCCCACCAAAAACATTCTGTAAAAAACTAGCCAAGTCTCGATGGAGCTGCTTGTTTATCTCTAAAAAGTAATGAAATCTAGACAAAATCGTGCCAAGTCTAAGGTTCCTTACTGCGGTTTCTTTATTATTATAGTTAATGTTGAGTGACTTGGCCGTTGAACATTCTTTATACTTTAGTGGGTACAAGTCAATTTTGTTTACATTTGTAACTACCTATGTTTGTTAAGCGAGATAATAGCCCATACTGGTATTGGTAATTGGACGCTAGTGTCTCATTTTAGATTGTTGATTGTACAACACACGTATTGGAGCAATGGTGTCATGGAGCCCCTTTTGTACCCTTGTGTGCCCTTCAACGGCCAAGTCACACAACATTAACTATAATAATAAAGAAACCGCAGTAAGGAACCTTAGACTTGGCACGATTTTGTCTAGATTTCATTACTTTTTAGAGATAAACAAGCAGCTCCATCGAGACTTGGCTAGTTTTTTACAGAATGTTTTTGGTGGGATTTCACTTCTTTTTGTAGAAACGTGGGCATATTGATTTATTTCCCTAGATTTTAGTGTAATTTGTTTATTTAATTTGTGTAATGTTCGAGTAGAATAAAGTTCGAGTAGAATAAAAGGGCCTGAAAATGCGGCAAAATGGTTCTAGTAAAGAATGGTACGGCAGTGTTTGCTTCGCGCTCGACTTGGCGGGGGCACTGCCGTGCCCCCAGATCGACGTTCTGGTCTTATCTAGAGGTTCTCAAATAGGGGTCTGAAAATGCGGTGAAATGGTTCCAGTAAAGAATAGTACGGCAGTGTTTGCTTCGAGCTCGACTTGGCGGGGGCACTACCGTGCCCCCAGATCGACGTTCTGGTCTTATCTAGAGGTTCTCAAATAGGGGCCTGAAAATGCGGCGAAATGGTTCCAGTAAAGAATGGTACGGCAGTGTTTGCTTCGCGCTCGACTTGGCAGGGGCACTGCCATGCCCCCAGATTGATTATCCTAGTTTTTATAGTTTCCCTTTATGTGGCCATTAAACCCCAACTCTGTACCAAATTTCAGCTCTCTAAGTTTATGGGAAGTACTAGTTCTATTTTGATGATCATGAGTGAGTGAGTGAGTGAGTGAGTGTCGAAAATGCGAAACTTTGCTTTCGCTTAACTTCGGAACTAAATGACCTACAGACTTGAAATTTTGGATTTTATGTACGTGATTATAGCTTATTGGATGACGAAAATTTCTGCGTTCTGGTCTTATCCAGAGGTTCTCAAATAGGGGCCTGAAAATGCGGCGAAATGGTTCCAGTAAAGGATGGTACGGCAGTGTTTGCTTCGCGCTCGACTTGGCGGGGGCACTGCCGTGCCCCCAGATACTCTGAACCGCATTTTACAATAATATACAATTTTATGAGTAACAATTAACATTCGCGATCAAAATATAATATTATGTAACTACTATAAGGCTAAATTGATCGGCTTGCCATGTTCTATAGCAGCTCATAATAATATTTCAAAAATACAAGTTAGGATTTTTAACGTAAATCAAAGCTATTACGGATTTACTGTATAAGTTGTGTTTATAAGTTTCAATTCATTATATTATAATAAAACGAAAAACAATACGTAAAATTGTAAGCAAAATGTTAATTTGACAATCTGTCGACATTTTACAATTTCACTTGTTATATTATAATCCAACGGTTTTTACAATTTTACGGTGACATTTTCATATATCTCGTGGTGATGTTGCGACAGGTGGCTGCAAGTTCAAGTCTAAAGTGTAAAGTATAATGATTACCTAAACAGCGCAATTATATACAACAAGGAGTTGCAGCAACATAGTATTACAAATCGCAATTCATGCGACATAAATATTTACCCTTTATAATACTTAATTACAATAAAAATTACAATATCTAATTATAACCGTAATTGACCTACTCAAACTCTTTGAAATATTGTTATTGTTGCAGGAAGTTACACAACTTTAACTTTGATTCAAAACTGTCTTGGAATATTCCAGCACGGTTTTGTTTTTGTTTTGAAAACACTACAGCCGAAAACTAATTAATGTTAATTAATAAACGTTGGAAGATTTATAACAATAGATAATTATAAATTATAATATATTATGTTAAAAGTGAATATTTACTACTAAAAAAATATTCAATTAAATATAGGAAATTCTTAAAAAAAAGTGACTCAATTGAATCTAATGGCCGTGCTTGGATAGAACTAGATACGGAACAACAAACAAGTGTCCAGCGGTAAATTTCACTGGACCAGTTCAAGCTTTTGTCAATCAAGTATCAAGGCCGCCCGCTCGCGCTTCATGACAGGGACAGCGGTTTTCCCTAATATCCGTTAGGGTGGCACACACTATCGTCGTGAAGGTCCGCGAACAGGCGTGAACTTATGGGTATCACTAATATCTATGGACGCTTCACACCACGTTAATCTGGCCCCGTGCTAAGTATCCGAAGAACTTGTGTTACAGGTACCAGACAACGGGAAGTAGATAATATATTTAATACTTTTATACTGTACATATACTTAAGATTTTTATTCTATTATATGCAAATTTAATTCACATCCATGACCCAGGAACGCAGAAAAACTTTTTCTTCCTTCACATTTTTTTTAATGACCCAGAAAACGAGCAGGCAGATCGCCTGATAAGCGATTACCGCCGCCCATGGACACTCGCAACACCAGGGGAGTTACAAGTGTAACTTGCGTTCCTGGGCGCCTAGACAAATTACCTTCGTTAAAATTCGGAAAGATCTGTCGTATCGACTTCTCTTTTGAGATCACGACATTTTGTCCCTAGACAAACGCACACTGTTGTTCGAATCGCAACAACGAATTGCTCAAACGTTAGTTGTTTATGATTTCAAGAATTTAGCCGTCAGTTGTGAAGTTGTCAAATGTCATATATATTTTTTTTAATTATTGATGGCGTTACGGCATAAAACTATTTGTCAGTGTCAAGTTAAAAAGGCAGACAACTAGATTTAATGTAGGTACCTATATGATTTCAACACCGTATTATTTTCAAGTCTAATGTCTAGTCAAAGTTCAAAATACAAATTTTGATACAAATAGTCAGTGCAAGTCAGTCGATTCAGTAAAACGGTACCTAGAAGTTTTATTGAAAGTTCCTAGAGTGTTTTGTATAAAATGGAATCAAATTTCAAGTGTAGATATTTACAATAAGAATAAAGTAGGTACTTATTTAACAAGGCCGATTATTACGGTTGTAAGGCTGGAACATGAAGCATAGATACCAGGAGTCCGAACGGTATAGGCTTTTTAATAATAATTATGTACACAATAATAGGACCAGATCTTAGTTCTCTTTTCTGCCGCTAGGCGTGCGAGACCGACGAGTACCAAGTGTTGCCAATACTATTATACCGAGTGTTGCCAATACTATTATTTATTACAATTATTTTTAAATTACCGTTAGGCAATTACCGTGTTCTACGGTATCTATTTTTCGAGAACAGTTTCTAAGAATTTCCTAAAACTTTTATATAATAAGATTTCAATCTTTCCAGAGCTGTCAATAGCAATTTTAAACTTCCCGCGTAATTTCAAACGAGTGCATGTCGAACCGTCGCGCGCTCTACCGGCAAAAATCTGTCCCAGTAATTGAGACCATTATTTTAACATTACGTTCGGACTCCTTGTTAACTATACTTCGTGGGCTGGAACTTCAATATGCACCGAAATCCGAAACACCGGGAAAAATTCAGAGGATTATAAATAAGACACACAATTGGATAACTGTTTATCTATTGTATGACTCCAGAGTTCTATTTTGAATAATTATATTATATAATACATTATTTAATTAATTATCTTCTAGTTTTCATTGATAATACAGATTTTATACAGATTTCTTGCCAAATGGTCATAGGACACACATTATAAACAGATTTTAAGAGATTACACTAAAGGCCATACTCACGGTGCGTCCAGCAAATCCAGCACTGGTACTATTATGAATTTTAATATTATCCGGTGTTCAGCATAAAATATGTGTACAATACGGCCGATGTATCTTGGCGAGTGTGAACTTCGCGCAGAAGGTCGCGCAATAACTGTTTCTAAGTGTTTTCGTATTTATTTTATTTGTACTAATTGGTCAACTGTATTAGGGAAATTGTATTAGTACATAGGTTTATAAAAATAATACAATAACAGTTTTATTCACGAGTTGTACATGCGCTAAAGTTCGCAGAGCCTATGTTCAGACCCGTCAAGATACAGCGGCCGTAGTGTACAGTCTGACAAGGATCTTTTGGCACGTGGACAAAATCAGAACTAACATCGCCGTCTTGTAAAATGTCACTTTTAGTATTAAATTGTATTGTTTTGTAGTTGCGACACATACCTTTTGGCACGTGGATAAAATCAGTAATAACATCGCCGTCTTGTAAAATTTCACTTTTAGTAATAAGTATTGTTCTTATTTGCGACACTCACGCCCCCATCCAAGTGCCAAAAGATCCTTGTCCGACTGTAATGGCGTATCTATTGTCTTGCGAATGATACCATCTAATAAAAAAGAAGGAAAAGGTTTTAATGTAAACTGCATTTTTATTTAGTATTAAATGACTATTTCTAACTTTTTTAATTAGAATATGATATAGTTATAAACATTTGTTAAAATAATAATAAAGTACACTCGTTTTATCTAAGATTTTTCAAGTTACTTTTTAAAAATACCAACATTTTTCTGGTTGGCAACATGCAAGAACGAGACACACGGCCTCCCTTATGGCTATCTCGCTCGGCTCGGATTTGCCTCTATGATACGTGCATTGTGAAATACACTCTATTACCAGGGCAATACAGTTCTTTTTAGCAATTACAAAATACGGAGTCTTCTATCCTTAGGACTATATCCATGTCCTGGTAAAAAAAAAACTGGCCAGAAGAAGAAGAAGATGAAGTACAATTATTTTTGTTTGTTATCAAAATAACAATTTACCTAACTTAGGCCTTTACATCCGATGATGGATGATTTATACAGTATTCTCCGAGCGAAGTAACCACTCTTGAAATACTGTAGTGCCTGGGACAGTTGTTTTTTAAATATCGTATGATTTCCCAAGCGCATACGGCATTCTCACAACATAGCCACCCTAGTCCAGAGGAATGACTAGTCAATACGTCTGGGGCCAACTATGTGCGGGTTTCCTCACGATGTTTTCCTTCACCGGTAGAGTTGTCACATACCTTTTGCAAACCTTCATAGAAATCCCTACCTATGATACAGGTTCCGGCTTCCCTTTGAAGAAGCAGCCTTCGCCACTGATAGTGAGAAGTGATATAAATCATAATGTAATTATTAATGTATCAAAACCGCTACGAACCTAAGTTAATTTGTATTCATTCTGTGACAGGCTCTAACTAGTGCGTGTAAATAATAATAATTATTAGCTGTGTTGATTTTTAAATTGTATAATGTTATTATTGGTTATGTGACTTGAGATAAAACTAATTATTTAAAGAAATATCTGCATTATGTAATTCCTTTGCAAGAAATAAAAGTATTTTTACATTTTAAGTTTATTTCCTTACTAAAACCATGTAAAACTTACTTTAAAAAGTAAAATAAAATGTAGATACTCTTGTATTGTTATTATTTAATCAATCCTAATACGGACACTTGATACGGCACGAATTATTTAGTCACAAATATACTATAGAGATTAAATATTAAGTAAGTATTTAATTGGTTAACACTACTTGACTGTTTATAATAGGTGTATAATAGCATAGATATATAATATTAAATTTGTAATAATTAATCAAAGTATAATAGCAAATATTTCAAAACTTTTATGAGGTGTTTGTGTCCTTCTAACCCATTTATAAGGCGAAGGTGTTGAGCATCGATGACAATAAAATATCATTACATTGAAAAACTTATAAATTTTAATTACTAAATACAAATCTTTATTTCTAAGGAAGTACAGAGAAACTTGCTTAATTATGAACTCCATTTGGTACCTAAATTATAGTAGTAATTTAGGTACCTACTATACACCTAAAGATTGCTTTCAGCTGATATAGTAGCGTGTAAAGATTACAAACTGCAAGTAAGCTACAAATTAAGAAATTTATATTTTAACAAAGTGTTGAATTATACTTGAATACAATGAATTACATATTAGGTATTGACAATAATTGTGATTTATTGAATACTTTAGATTGAATTCTTTTGACTTTTTGCAATATAGACTACTAGCAGAAGGTGTTTTATAGACCGTTTAGGCAACTTTAGGCAAATCATTATTATTTACAAATAACAGCTGATCAATAAAAATCCGCCATATTGTTCGTTGAGGCGATAAAGGTAGCTATCTGGGTATCTTTATCGTTAGGTCGATAAAGATAAAGATCACGATCTGCTAAATGTCACTTACGGCCGCTTGTCTAGGCATTGTATGGAGAAACGCGTTAGAGCAATTCATTATATGGGTGCATCGTTAGCGTATTCGTTCAAAGTGGCTGTTTGGCTACCAATTTTTTTAACGATACGACTGAATATGTCATTTAACGCACGCTTATGTCAATCCCATACATTTTTTATTCACGAAGTTCGCCGTCGATATTATTTAATGCATCTTGTCTAGCCCTCCTGGTCCTCAAAATCCCCAACCCTACAAGTTGACGTGCTGAACTTGTAGGACCAGCACTCGCCACTTACCACTTACCGAGCCCTTATTACCCCAATTGAATGTTTTACATAGCTAAATATTCATCTAAACATAAACCAAGGCTGAACGACTCGACTCGGAGGTCGTGGGTTCGATTCCCGCGTTGGAACAACAACAAATGTTGTTTCCAAGTTTGGTTAGGACAATGCAGGCTGATCACCTGATTGTGTGACAAGAGAGATGATCCATGCGTCGGATGGGCATGTAAAAAGTCGGACCTGCGCCTCATCTCTCGCCAGTCGTGTCGGTCATCCGTCCCATTGGGTTATAAGAGTAAAGGAAGAGACAGTGTTCTTGTGTACTGCGCACACACTTGGGCACTATAAAATTACTCCTGCGTAACTGGCCTGGTTTTAATAAAACTGATCACCGTCACCGAAATTGGCGTGGGGAGTTAGTATTTAGTAATATTAAAACCTAGTTAAGTTTTGTTTTTGTGACTTTGTGAGGTCATTTAAATAAATAAATAAAGCCTTTATTACCAGAGTATTTGTATTATTTAAAATTTACAATAATATGTCTCGGCGGTTGGTGTCTCTTACCGCTTACGACATAGGCCTCCTTCAGAGCCTTCCACTGCATTCTATCCAATGCCACTCTTAGCCAGAGCGGACCTAGGACATGTGAGGTTATTTAAGGGGTAGGTAATGTCTAGATGTACTGAACCGATTTTGACAATTTTGACCAATAGAAAGCAACATTATATGTGAGTGTCATTGGTTATAATAAATTAATCCGAAATATGAAAAGACTTTTCCGCGGTAGTTATTTAGTAGAGAAAAATCGGTCGAGTAGCTTCGGAGCCTATTCAATGCAAACACACAAACAAACTTTTCCTCTTTATTATATTAATATAGATTATAGATGAACATATATAAAAAACATCCATGACCAGGGAACTTTGAAGACTTTTTGAACCCGTGACCTCCGGCGTGACCGTCGACGCGCTAACCATTGAGCCACAGAGGCGACGTCGTATTATAATGATTTATATACATTGTTATTAATATTTAAATTGCTTATTGTTGTATATAGATATTTATAGAAAAAGATGTAATCGTACAAACAGGTTACAGGATATAACATTTTGTCGAATCAAAGTCGAGTTTTTTTTTCTTCAATTTATTACGAGTTTATGACAGGTGTAATATTATTTTATTAGCAAAAGTTTTTTGGCCCCTTGTAGTTTTATTGATTACGACGATACGAATAAGCTTTTAATTATTATTTAATACTAATACTAGCTTTTTCCCGAGAAAATACAGAGTCCCGCGTAGGGGATCGAAGACCGGTCATATTTTAAAAAACCGGGTTTTTCGGTCCCAGCCATCTTCAAAACCGGGTACCCGGGTTTTTTCGGGTATTTCGGGTTTTTTGTTGATTTTGTAGAATTTTGTTAGGAATGTCCTAAAATTAACTTTTATCAGCTGCTTTCTGTTGTAACAACGTAATACTGGTAAAATGTGATCCCACCATAAACATTTTCATGTAAAGTAGGTAATTAATAATTTCACAAACTTTACACCTCAGTCAAAATACGTTGCCTGACGAAATGGTCCTGCCACATAATTTGATTATAGTGTAGAGTTTGTAAAGTTAGGCTTGTAGAGTTAAGGCGTGTAGAAACAGAAGTGCCTTGCCGGCCTTTTAGGAGGGAATATACTGCCTTCTTGAAGGTGTGCAGGTCGTAATGGTCCGGAAATACTGTTGGCGACAGTTGGTGATGAGGATGATAAATATTTTGTCCCTTCGAACGATAGCGAAAAGTTGCAGCAGGTATAAGTCCGAACAATTCCTCGGAGCACTCCCCGTAATATAACCGATATAGGATGCAGAGCGATGCTCATCTCTACGTAGCTCTAAGGAGTAAAGCCTGTTTGAAATACTATGGCAGTCGACAATTCTAGCGGCCCTTCGTTGGATACGATCCAGAGGGAGAAGCTGGTACTTTGGCGCTCCTGCCCAGAGATGAGAACAATATTCTATGTGAGGCCGAACCTGCGCCTTATAGAGTTGTAGGCGTTGGACCGGACTGAAATACTGCTTTGACCTGTTCAGAACACCAAGCTTCTTGGAGGCTAACTTGGCCTTGCCCTCCAGATGATATCGGAACTAGACCTTGCTCGATATGCTAACACCAAGTATTCCGATGTTGGAGGAGACAGTTATGGGTATGCTTTCAAAACGAGGACATACGACCATCGGTAACTTATTAGCGATGAACGCGCAAACTTGTGTCTTAGAGGTGTTGAATTGGACTAAGTTAAGTCTACCCCATTCAGAGATCTTCTCCAATGAATTCTTAATTTGAGAGACAAGTTCGTTTCGACTCTCAATGGCGTTTTGCCGAGAGATGTTCGGGCGACCTGTATATAAGGCATCACCCGTACTGTCGTCATCACATAATATTATGATTGATATGCAGTATGAACAGGTCAGGCGATAGCACACCAAAACTGTCTACTAAGATGCCAGGACTGTGCCATAAGAGCAGGTGAGCCTAAAAATATGCGTTAGACCGGTGCCAACTCTGGAGCATACATTTTTAACACAATGGGACGGATTCCGTTAGGCCCACTCGATTTTTGGGTATCATGGGAACGGAGAGCAATTCGCACTGAGCGCTGATAGAACCGAATAATAAATTATACCAAGTTATAAAGGTCCAAAAAGTCGACGAATCGCTTCGAGAAAAGGTAGTCTGGTCCCTTACGTTTCGCTCACTCGTCCTGGCGGGGCGGGGGCACTACCGTGCCCCCAAATGTACTACATACAACATGAAAACATTATAACTATTGTTCTAAAATTCTACATTGACAATCACAAGCCACTATAACGTTCGGTTTGTGACTGTAACTGTTATAAACTGTTGTAGAATTTCATAATGAAAAAAAGCTCGAAAAAACCGAAAACCGGTTTTCAATATTTTGAAAACCGGGTTTTTTTGTAGGCCCGAAAACCCGGGAAAACCCGGGTTTTCGGTTTCGGGTAAAACCGGTCTCGATGCCCTAAATGTGATAAATTAATCACTTTGTCCGGATATTATTCATAATAGCAGGCCAAAGTTAGCTAAAGTAACAAACACGATTCAACTTAGTGATGCAACAGAACTCTGCTTCTACTTCCGCTTCCGCGGAAGTTCTGCATGTCTTTTCACTTTCGTTTCCGTTTCTGGTTCCGCAAACTTCATACAGAACGGAAGTTTAAAATGCAATGGGAAGAGAGGTGAAGTTCGGCGCCCGGCTATAAAAGTTTCGTTTATTAAAGGTACGTGCACATTATGCCGGGCCACAGCGTGCCGGGGCGGAGCGCAGCGCAGCGCAAATAAGCAAAATGCTAACTTAGCACACTGGTCACGAAGTATAGATAACAAGGAGTCCGAACGTAATGTTAAAATAATGGTCTGAATTACGGGGACAGATTTTTGCCGGTAGAGCGCGCGACGGTCCGACATGCACTCGTTTGAAATTACGCGGGAAGTTTAAAGTTGCTATTGACAGCTCTGGAAAGATTGAAATCTCATTATATAAAAGTTTTAGGAAATTCTTAGAAACTGTTCTCGAAAAATAGATACCGTAGAACATGGTAATTGCCTAACGGTAATTTAAAAATAATTGTAATAAATAATAGTATTGGCAACACTCGGTATAATAGTATTGGCAACACTCGGTACTCGTCGGTTTCGCACGCCTAGCGGCAGAAAAGAGGACTAAGATCTGGTCCTATTATTGTGTACATAATTATTATTAAAAAGCCTATACCGTTCGGACTCCTGGTATCTATGCTTCATGACACTGGTGATGGGCCGGGTCGCAGCGCATTGACAGATTTTGAGTACAGTGTTCCTACTGCCAGAATTTGTGTGCAACTAACGTTATGGAGAGCTCCGACGAAGAACTTTTTTTTTACTGCTGTTAGAAGAAGAAGATAATGAACAGCATAGACAAGAAGTTCGTAAAAAAAAAGAAAATGTAATATATTATAGGTACATCCAATTTGTTCCAAGAGAAAGGTATTTGGCGAATACCTTTTTGTTTTGGGGATATTTTCAGATGACTCCTTATCGATATTTTCAATTACTTGAAATAATAAAGAAGGATCTGCATAAAACAAATCCGCTTGCTATAGCACACTGTTGACGGGGCGCAGCGGGGCGGGGCGGACCGCATCGCATGGACGGAAATCCGCCTCGCAATAATGCGCGCCGCTGCGGCCCGACACAGTGTGCGATACTTCATACAAATTGTATGAAAGCGATTTAAGCGGATTTTTGCGCTCCGTCCCGGCACGCTGCGGCCCGGCATACCTTTAAGAATTAAGGGTATAATCCGAGGTTGGTCCCGTTTTCACTAAAGTGGTGACCTGATGATCACAAAAGCTTTGATCAGAACTCCTCAGTCTTTAAAGCAGGGTTTCTTAAAGTGGGGTCCACGGACCACCAAGCGGTCCGTAATATGTGTGCCAGGGGTCCGCGGCGTTCTGAAGATTAATGAAAAAAAATTGCAGTAAACTAACACAACTGATATAGATAAAGAGAACTTAATTGACATGAGATCAAAAGAAGTGTTGAGAGCTGAATTTCATGCAAAAGGTCTTGGTGAATTTTGGTGTTCTTTGAGTCAAGCTTACCCTCTTCTGGTCAAACGAGCTATGTCCGTTCTGATACCTTTTGCTACTACGTATCTTTGTGAGGCAAGGTTTTCGGCTCTAGTGTCAATAAAAACAAAAAATCGTAATCGATTGAATGTCAAAGATGACATGCGCCTTGCCTTATCGAAGACAATCCTACAATAATTTAAAGTGCTCATTGAGGCCAAACAACAGCATCCATCTCATTAGCAATTTCTATTTAACAATTTAAATTTAATTAAGTTAAGCATTAGTAAGTGTGAGTAAATTACCAATAACCAGCCCCCCCCCCACACACACACACACAAGGGGGGGGTCCGTGGCATTTCAGAAATTCTGAAAGTGGTCCGTGACTGCACATAGTTTAAGAATCACTGCTTTAAAGATACGCGTTTGAAAATTTCGGCATTGTTCAAAGAACTGCAAGCTTAATATGCCACTATGCAACTTACAGTAATCATCATCGTCATCTTATTTACAATACCTAATGGAAGCTTTGCGCGTATTCAATAATTATATATTCGATCGTTTATTTAAAACGTTACTTAATAATTTAACAAATATCACTAAAAAGGATAAAATTATTATTAAACTTCATAAAGTTAAATTACTTTATAATTGTGAAATGACGATCTCTGTGGCTCAGTTGGTTGAGTGTGTTGGTGCTCAAGCCGGAGGTCGCGGGTTCAAATCCCGCCGAAGGAACAAAAAGTTTTGCTGTGTTCCTGGGTCATGGATGTGTATTAAATATGTGTATAATATAATAAAAATCTTAAATATGTGTATAGTATAAAATTATTAAATATATTTCCGTTGTCTGGTACCCGTAACACAAGTTCTTCGAGAACTTACCACGGGATCAGATTGACGTGGTGTGAAGCGTCCATAGATGTTATTTATATAGATCACAATAAAATTGTATTTATGACAATGTTATTATAATAATTATAATAAACATTATAATTATTATTATATAAAGGCAGATTGAAATACAATTTTATAATCTTTACCTGTACCTACTTTTTTATTACTTTATCCAATTCTTCGAAGATATTATATAAAATTGTCAGTCAATATGATTAATTCTGTGTCATTTATCACTTTGTCTAAATTGAGTAGACATTATAAATAATGGCTGGATAGTATACATAATATCCGGATTTATTACTTTGGTGTAACAAGGCTGTAACATATATACAACTTTCTCAGAGCATCCAACCAAATTGGATGCTCTAAGACCACTTCTGAATCGACTGACTTGACTCATTGTGTGCGTGTGGTTTGAGGGACCCACCTGAATATCCCCAAAATAAGTATAGCAAGTTTTAGTAGAAGTCTAAAAAAAATTGTAGAACAAATCTGGGAATTTGTAAAAAGATAGTTTAAATTTAAAAGATATAGCCCTCAGAGTGTGGTCCCTCAGTTCACACACCGCTATTTTCTAGATCTCGAAAAGTATGTGGAAAATTATGGTTTTTTCACTACAGAAATTTAGTAGAAGTTTTGTAAAAGTTTTTACAAATTTATCAAATACATAGCATTAGAAATAAAAAAGCTACAACCACCGAAGTGTGGTCCCTCAGTTCACACAAAAATGACATACTCATTTCGCGATATATTACTGACTTTTTTAATTATTTTTCTACGTAGAGTTTTAGTAGAAAATTTGTAGAATTTGTAGACAACATTTCAGCAAAATCTATCGGCGCATTTGGAAGATATATACCATTATGTTGGGTCCCTCAGTGTAGTGTATTGACATTTATAATAATAATGGCGGGGCGGGGGCACTACCGTGCCCCCAAATGTACTACATACAACATGAAAACATTATAACTATTGTTCTAAAATTCTACATTGACAATCACAAGCCACTATAACGTTCGGTTTGTGACTGTAACTGTTATAAACTGTTGTAGAATTTCATAATGAAAAAAAGCTCGAAAAAACCGAAAACCGGTTTTCAATATTTTGAAAACCGGGTTTTTTGTAGGCCCGAAAACCCGGGAAAACCCGGGTTTTCGGTTTCGGGTAAAACCGGTCTCGATGCCCTAGTCCCGCGGGAACATTGACCACGGGGAAGGATATAGGCTACTTTTTAACGCGGAAAATTGTACGGTTTCTGCGAAATTAACTTTTGTGCGCACGAAGTACCGAGCGACATCTAGTTTGAATAAAGTAAATTGTGTGTTAATTCTAATAATAATAATAATAAGCCATTTATTCGACCACATAAGACAAAAATTCTAGGTTTATATCCTTGTTAAAATAATGTCCAATTGTTACAAAATATTTAAACGCATTAAATTGGTGTAATAATAATAAACAGTTACATTAACTTGAATGTAAACAAATGTAATAATAAATTACATGTATTGGGCAAAACATCGTTAACGTAACCTTGAACAAACAAAAACTGCAGCTTTACTGTTGTTTTAACTTTTAGCGAAACGCGACGCGGCGCCCATCTTTAAAGTAGCGATTCGAAATTGAACTTTAGAACTACAAACGATGATACACGTTTCATTGAAAGAGTTCGAATAGGGAATATGCATGAAATTTTAATTTGCCTGAAATATTTTTTTCCCTGTTCTTTATTGTCGTCTCATTATAACTAAAAGGATTTTTTAAAATTTAATTCTTATTTAAACCGAAAAAAAATATATAAAAATGCAAAATCAGCCCGGGATATTTAAAATTGCGAAACGCGTTACCATTGGTCGCGAGTTGCGGCCAATGGTGACGCGCGTGTGACGTCACGCTACACGACGCTGTCTTTCGTGACAATGACATGACTGACGTTAAATTGAATTTTATGCTCTGACTCATCTATGATTTTAACTGTCAACTGTCTTTTTCGTGTACGATGACGTCACAACCCAAGCCCGCGAAAATGGCGTATTTAAACCGCGCAAAAATTATAGTGATTTTTAAATATTTTTTCCACCTTAATGGATAATATTTTGGATGTGTTATATATATTTTTGGTAATGTTATAACCAGTAGAAACGTTTAAAAAAATAAAAAAATATATGCATATTCCCTATTGCGAGCTACACCGCGCTGGGCGCTGGCAAGTGTGTGGGTCGCGGTGGGAGCCGACCCTCAGCCCCCGTATCCGCGGGACGGGAAACTTCACAGTGCACTGTAAATTGTAATGACGTAACTTTTTCTTGTATGATTTGTTCTGTCAAATGTACGTTATAGCCTATTCTTAGTGTATATTCGAGTT
This sequence comes from Glaucopsyche alexis, assembly GCA_905404095.1. NCBI lineage: Eukaryota > Metazoa > Arthropoda > Insecta > Lepidoptera > Lycaenidae > Glaucopsyche > Glaucopsyche alexis. The sequence goes on along the minus strand of FR990061.1, from coordinate 433,419 downwards.
CCGGGGGTTGAAACTTTTTTTTTTTGAATGGAATGGAAATGGAAATTTCCTCCTCTTTAAGAAAAAATTTCAAAATTAGGATATCTTTAATGAGATATTTTCATAAAACCATACCCCCTTTTTTTACTAAATTGTTTATAACTTTTGCAATTTTTTCGAGCCCCTCTTGACATTTTTCAAAAAGTTTCTAGAGGTCATTCCGAATCGAATGAGCCCTAGATCATCATTTTCGGTGCCCTTGGATAGAAATTCACTGACAGGGATCTTGTGAATCAGCTCACAGAATTTTCAGCTCTATTGTACACATTTTTAGGGATCCGTAATACTTAAGGAACCGTCTGTCTGTCCGCGCCTCTTGCTCCTGTAATTATGAATATAAATTGATGAAATTTGGTGCAGTTATAGATTGTGTATAGATCACGGTTTCGAGATCATAAAAAAAAATATATATATATATATTTTAGGGGTAGCTCTCCATACATGTGAAGTGGGGATGAAAAATATTTTTTCACTCTACCCCATCGTGTGGGGTATCGTAAAATAGGTCCTTTAAAATAAAGAATAAAGGCAAGGTTTCATACGTTACTTTTTATAAAGTTGACCATTTTCGAGTATAATCGGCCTCCAAACTAGTTTGTAAGTTCGTTAGCATTTTTAAACTATAGGAGATAGAAACTTGCAAATTTCCATGCTGATAGATCATGCTAAAAACTCTTTAGGAAAATTATTGTGAACCAAATCGGACAGTAACTTTTGGAGTAATTAATAATAAATAAAATTAAAAAACCCGACTGCAAAAAAAAAAGACAGATGCACTAAAAAGACCGAAACAAGATTGAGAAAACAGACTACACTATGAGCTGAAAGCCTAAGTGAAATAATTGATGTTATGTTTGGTAGCATGCGGGACCCATTCGCAAATTATAAATCGTACAAAAATATATGGGCCCCGCCTGCTAACAAACATAACATCAATTATTTCACTTAGGCTTTCAGCTCATAGTGTAGTCTGTTTTCTCAATCTTGTTTCGGTCTTTTTAGTGCATCTGTCTTTTTTTTTGCAGTCGGGTTTTTTAATTTTATTTATTATTTATTTTATTTTAGATTTTTTAGTTTAACCAACACGTTTGGTCAATTTAAAGCAATAATACGATGATACGAACACTAACTTAAAGGCTTAATGTGAGAATGGTTGTTATGCAACTTTAAATCGATATAGATCCTAAACGGTCAGTCGAATCGAAAAATGTTGAGAGAAAACTAAAAATGATTTTTAAATACCTATTCAACGATACCCCACTTGACATAGTTTGTTGACTTTCATTTTTTTCATTTTCACAATATGGCGTCCAGTAGTCGCCATATTGAATTTTCACTAACGTCATGTCTTTAGTGACACTCGCCGGACTAAGAGGAATCGATTGACATGCGAATCATAAAAATCGGCCCAGGCGTTTGGTCTGTATAGTGCTTCAAAGGAACATACATACATACATACATACATACATACATACATAGGCTGATAAACACATTACCACTCCTTTGCGTTGCGCAGTCGGGTAAAAAAAAAGCATATTACGCGTTTATAGTTACGGAACCCTCCTTAGACATGTCCTGACATGATCTTGGTTAGGTTATTGTTATTTATTAGCGCACAGTTCTATTAACGATGGTGTTTTTTCTGTCGCGACTCGCGACTAGCGACCACAATAAGCGCTCGTGGGAACGTAGCCTTCCGCCAAATATTTGTAAAAACTAAAAATTTCATATAAAAAAAAAAGTATGCGACTCTAAAAAAGCTAGCATGTACCAGTAAAACAAAAATATATAACTTTAGTCTATAATTCGTAGAAGATACAGAAAATAAAGCAGTCAGTCAATAATGCGTGCATTTGTCAAAATGGCCTGCTTGCAGCTTTATTTGCAGGTTACGTGACATTTTTTAATTTCTACATTTGTACGCATGATTCACTGACTTCATTTAAACTTTTTTGCGTATGTAGGTAAACTTATCTAATATGAAAACGTGAAAACTATGTTTTTGTATTTTCTTATTAGACAAAGAAGGTTACCGCCATCGCTGTAATTGGACACTATATTATGTACTACTATGTAGGTCACTCATTTTTAGCAACTCGCCATTTATCACTAAGCGATTGTTTTGACTTAGGTAACGAAAACCTACAGTACACAAATAATTATAAACTAATTACTAGATGTTTCCTGCGACTGCATGAGCGCAAAAACAATCTCGGGGAACCGTACATTTCCCCGCACAACAAGTGGCCTATGTGAAAGACATGGTCCCGTGTGGTCTACTCAATATTACTCCAAAGTCTCAATATTACTCCAAAGTCCAAATGAAAAATCTCATTGCAAACAAACAATCTAATATTTCCTCTTTATAATATAATATTAGTGTTGACAATTCGGTTCTGATGTTTTAAACTTTTTTCTGATTAGAAAAATTAGTTATGGCCTTCTGAAAACTTTTCAATACATTTGGGGTGTGTAGTTGTAAAGGTACATAATTGTCATTTTTAGGGTTCCGTACCTCGAAATAAAAAACGAAACCCTTATAGGATCACTTTGTTGTCCGTCCGAATGTCTGCCAAGACCGTTTTTCTCAGGTACGGATGGAGGTATCAAACTGGAATTTATATCAAACTGGAATTTATATCAAATAAGATCTACGGTCCCATGGAGTCAAAACTGTGAAAAAATGTGAAAAAATCAAACTTGTAAGCCAACGCAATCAAAAGATACAGCCGTTAAAAATTTTCGCAAATTTTAGACACTCGCAAATTCAAAACCCACAGGGTACTTCCCGTGCACTCAGAATCTTGAAATTTGGTACGAAGCAACGTCTTATACTTATAGGCTATAGCACAGATAAAGGAAAAATTGCGAAAACCGTAAATTTTTAGTGACATCATAAAGGCAATAAAAATACTTATTTTTAATAACTTTAAACTTACTACCCCTTTCCTCATGGTATTTCGTAGAGGTATTAAATTAAAATTCATATCGAATACTCAGGTCTATAAATACCTTTAAGCTAACAAACTCACTACAGGTTTGTACGGAACCCTCGGTGCACAAGTCCGACTCGCACTTGGCCGGTTTTTTCTGGATTATATTATTATTAGTCCGAGAAAGAAGGATTAGTCATTATTTTGAGTGTAACAAAGATATTATAGTTTGAAGTTTCACAGATTACTGATATGAAACAGTGTAGTTGTCACAGTAAAATTGTAAAAACCGTTAGATTGTAATAAAACTAGAGAAATTGTAAAATGTTGATAGACGACGCGAATATGCTGCCTATAATTTAACACATTGTTTTTCGTTACATTATAAATATAATATAGTTTTTAATATTTCGACATATTTTTACAATTTCGTTAGTTATTTTACAATCTAACGGTTTTTACAATTTTACGGTGACATAGTCAACAAAGTTTGTTCCTGTAAGATTTTGCAACAACTTCAATTTTGATAATATTTTGTATAAACAGATTATTATATTTTACCAGAATTTTTTTATAATGAAATTCGCAACATATTATGAATATTATTAAGTATTTCTTATTTATTGTAGAATATGAAGCGATTGCGACAAAATGTCTTCTACGACAGACCAGATACGAAATAACAGTCAACTCACGGAAGTCCTTCTTGAGGAAGTGCTTCTGCTTCTGCACCCACTCGTCCAGGATCCTGACGGCCTCCTTCATTTCCCCCGGGCGGTGCAGCCCCACGTCCTCCCGCACGGCCTCCAGGGTCCCCGGCCGCAGCTGCAGGTAGCGGTGCGGGCGTAGCGACTCCATGGTGACTGGCGAAGTTCCGGGTGTAACTGTTGGGTGTTCCGGATGCAACTGTCGGGTGTTGCGGGTGCAACTGTCAGCTCCAGCTACAGGGTACTCCGGGGGACAGCTGGACACGACCGCGCGTCGCCGAGCTCAGCACTGATCTGGCTCCGCAGTCCGCAGCAGCACTCACCCCAAGAGTGTGACTCACAAGTCGGAATCACGAAACATGATCCTCGGCGATAAAACGCAATAAACTCGGCCTAAATGCTAATTGCTAATTAATTCAATATATTTTTTTATTAATTTACTAGCTGACGCTCGCGACTTCGTACGTGCAAAAGCTAATTTCGCAGAAACCGTACATTTTGCCGCAATAAAAAGTAGCTTATGTCCTTCCCCGTGGTCTACTCTACACAATATCGGTCCCGTAGTTTCGGAGCCTATTCAATGCAAAGAAACAAACTTTTCCTCTTTATTATATTAGTATAGATTACCAAGCCTGAAGCCATGTCGATAGAACTGAATTATTTAACATTCAATACTTAAGAGATACTTCAACTTTTTTAACCCGCGACGGAACGGAGACGGTATTAAATTAATGTGCGTTTTAATTTTTTAAAAATTTTTTTAATTTTGTTTTGTTTAAGGACCTTTATAAAATAACTAGCTGACCCGGCAAACGTTGTTTTGCCTTATAAATTATTTCTGTATGGAAAATAGATAGTAGCCGATTCTCAGACCTACTGAATAATGAATATGTATATAAAATTTGGTAAAAATCGGTAAAGCCGTTTCGGAGGAGTACGGTAACTAACATTGTGACATGGAAATTTTATATATTAGATTTTGAAACATTGATTCAATAAATTAAAATGTTGCTAACTTCGAGCACTGTCTGCTACGATTTACGAACGTATACCCGCTGCCCGCTACGAACTTTTGTTCTACATCATACTACATACACGAGGCTGACTGCTGATCGTGGAAAGGAGGTATAACAGGTTACCCAGCACCAGCAGCAAAAGGCAAATTGTGACTTCATTCTACCTGTATATAGTATATAATGTCTCCGAAAATCAATTACGTATACCTACTTCGGGCACATGATCCACTGCTTATGTAAAGTTTACGTTTAGGCAAAAAAATAATTGTCATACTTAAAGTAAAAAATCATCTCATGTATGGATGACTCTCCGCAAAACGCAATCTCGCCCATATAAAGATTTTTTTTTCTAGTATTAAATTCCTGCTTAAACGTCTTTAAGCAATATTATGCCCAAAATATCCGTAATTGATTTTAACGAACCTTATACATATATTGTAATCTATAATTATAGTACACTCCGTTCATATTTAATTTTATCTAAACGTAAACAAAGAGACAATAGCGTCTCTGTTTCTAAAAAGTGACAAGAGACAATTGTACCAATGTAAAGGTCTCGTATTAACTGAGCAGTGAGGAAGTTAATGACACATTTATTCGGTCGAAACTCGCACGTAATCGTTTTGTTTACGTTGGATCTGACGTGTGACGTCTGACCAGAGTATGGGTAGATAATATATTTTTAAAGGTTATATTTACTTGTTAGGGTTCTGTACCCAAGGGGTAAAAACGCAACCTTAGTACTAGGACTGCCCTGCAGTGGCGAGGGGTTCCTATAACTCCATTCCTATCGACTTCCCTTACCGCTTACCTTTTGACGAACCTCATCCTAATCCCTAGCTATTAACCTATTATACCTACAGGCTAGGACTTCCCTATGTAGGAGAACCAGCCTTCGCCACTGCTGCCCTGTACGTCCGTCTGTCCGTCTGTATGTCGCCAGGTACACAGCCGTGTACCGTAACAGCTAGACAGTTGCAATTTTCACAGATGACGTATTTCTGTTTACAAAATATAATAAAAACAATAGAATAAAACAACCAAAATGGGTTTTTACCGTTTTGTGCGGAAGCCTGCGAGCGCAAGTCTGACTCGCACTTGACCAGTTCTTTATGTTAAAAGGTGACTGGTTTTATATTCGGGTTTTCCCTCGATAAGCCATGAAATGTTACCAAAAATTAAGGCAATGTGGATCAGGGGCGGCGAGTGGCCGCCGACGAGTGACGAGTGACGAGTCGGCGTTAGACGTTATAACATATAATAATGTTATCACTCGTGAATTAGTCGTGTGAATTACTCAGTAGCGGCCATTACGGCCGAGGTTAATGGCCAATGGGTCTTGGGGCGCGTTAACTGTGGTGGGCCGTTCTCAGGAGCCAGGGTCATACAGAGCGACTCGGAGACCTTTAGGTAGCTTATCTAAATACCTCGTGACGAATTGCGAAATGGTTTTATTGCCTAGTGTTACACTGACGGTGTGGTAGTCGCTTATGAGACCTTTGTCCGTCATTTTGCAGTAAGTAGGTACGACTTCCTCAAAGTTTGACTAATCATAAATTACATATCTAAGGGTCAGTACCTACTCAGTTCACACCGCAACGATCCGATACGCGATGCGCCGCTGCATTTTTAAAATAGTGATTGAAAATTGAACCCTATTCAATAGTAAATACATAAGATTCACGTTTCATTGCAAGACCGGCGCCGCGCGCCGTGCTTGTGCCGAGCGGTGCAGTTTGACATTCGAACGTGTATCCTCTTGTGTACTGAATTATGTGATTGTTATGAAATTTGGCACAGATATAGAGTGGACTACAGGTTCCCCGTAGTTCTATAGGTTACTTTTTAACGTGGTACGCGTACGGTTTGCGCGGACGAAGTCCCGAGCAACATCTAGTCTAAAATAATTTGATTCGTTTAGTTCTTGCTCCTGCTTCGAGTTATAATTTATAAGGGCATCCCAACTAACATTTTGGTAATAAGAATAAGCGCTAAATGAGCTACTTAAGAGAAACTTAAAAACCTAAGGTTCTATAAAAGGTCTAACAACTAGTGGTATAGCGCGCTATAACTATCTTATAACCCTGGATTGGGCCCACAATTTTAGTGACATAATAGTTGTAGAAAAGTGATAAAAAGGTGGGAATAAAGAGTAACAATAGTGCTATTGAAGTAGTATTCACCATTTTAGGTGTATATAAGCTATACACAGGTTACAACTGCACCCTTTAGTAATAAATAATTTATAAAATTCACTCAATTAGCTTTTTTAACAACATATGAGTGCTCCTACGATACTATTTATAGCTCGATTGTATATTGTGCATAATAAGTAGTAATCTATACATATAAAATCCTTTGTCCTGAATGACTGACGGATCAACGCACAGCCTAAGCCACTGATCGTAGAGACCTGAAACTTGCAGAGCTTGCTCTTTGTAATGCGTAGGGATCCGATAAGAAGGGATTTTTCCAAATTCAACTCCTAAGGGCGTGAAAAGGGGGAAAACAGTTTGTATGGGACGACGTGATTCCTTGGTCCAATCTACTTCAAATTTTGCACAAACATTATGTAACAGAATTGATGGAATTCGTGTATCATAGTTTATTGAAATTCGTCCCCTAACGGGAATAAAAAGGCAAAGAAAGTTGTTTGGGAGCGATTTGCTTTAAAGTTGATATAAATACTCCTTAAGCGGGGAATTCACTACACGGACATGCCCGCAGGCAGTCTGTCCGGGCAAGTCTGTCGCGGCAATACACTACACAGGCCGATTAGTTTGCTTTGTAACGGCTTCGCGATTAGTTGTGCACAATAATATGGCAACGCAAAGGCGAAAAATTGCTTTAGATGAAAATAAAGGAACAATAATTGATGCAAAAAATGGAATCAGAATAGAAACGAGTATAGTCATATAAATTTGCCTTAAGAATTAAAAATTGAAGAACCAGGCGAACTGTACAATTACTTACGTATGGAATATGGATATAATATATCCATATTCCATACGTAAGTAATTGTACAGATTTTAGGCGCAATAAGTTGTAGTAAAAATTCAAATGACTCTATACATATTATAGTCATTTGAATTTTTACTACAAATTATCGCGCCTAAAATTACAAAACAAAAGACCAAGATGAGGCTGTCAGTGACTCCAAGAGAACGATTACTTGCATACAATTGTAAATAATAAATTGAATATTTTATTGTCATTAAAACTCATTAGAAAGTAAATATGGTCCGCAAGTTAAACAAATATTAAATAAACGGACGTCCGCTCGGCTTGCTGTCATTCAACGTCTGTGCACAGGCAGCCCGCGGTGAGCATTCACATTCGGACATGCCCGTGCCCGCGCAGACAAAATGAGATCTCGCGGACTTCATCGGGCAGTCTGCCGGACGGCCCGCGACGGCAATACACTACACAGACCTAATAGTAGCGAAGCCTGTCGGACATGCCTGTAGGCTTGCCCGCGGGCATGTCCGTGTAGTGAATTCCCCGCTTTAGTGATTTTGATTTAAAGCTCCCACTCACAAGCGATCGATCGATTTAGTCTTTACAATTTAAACATTTACTGGATTCGTAGTTGCAAGTAAATCGGTTTAGATAAAAATTTAATATAGTCTGAGATCCTAGGACCACCTTACTATACTTTTTATATGAAATTCGTATATATACGCGTAAATTTTGTTCTAACTTTTGACCCCCACCACAAAAACTAGCTGGTAGGTCTTACACTAATCATTTTATGTAATAGTTTGTCGTTAGCAATTTACTTTCAAATAAGAATTAATTTCCAATTTGATCGAAGCAATCGATAGCCCGTGAGTGGGGAGCTTTATTTTTATTTTGACATAATATATTGTCATCATGTTGAAAAATAAATCTGACAAGAATGCCGCGTAAGTTAAATTTGATGAAAATCTTAAATATTATATTTGCGAATGCTATATTATAAATGGGAAAGTGTGTGTCTGTTTGTCCGTCTTCCACGCCAAAACTACTGAACCGATTGAAACGAAATTTGGTACACAAATACAGAGAGTATAGCCTGAAAAGGGATATAGGCTACTTTTTATCACAGGGAAATGTACTGTTCCTGTGGGATACTTTATTTACAGTTTCACGTAAAAACTAAAAACTACTAAACCGATTATCATGAAAAGAGATGTTTGATTTTGGGCCAGTTCTATATACACTACATAGGTAAATAGGAAAAAAATATGGGAATATCATAAAAATACGAAAAAATTAATTTGAAGAAGGGTGCATGCGTACAAAAATGATTATTTGAAGAGTTTTTTATTGCGAGAACAATATTTTTAGAGCGGCCATGACAGTTGTTTTGACTTGACTTTTGACGTAGTAGACAGTTTTACGAAGAGACGTCGTCTAGAATGTCATACGTCTTTCTTTGTCAAAAGTTATGTCATTGACAAAATGACATTCTTTAGTTAATTCTGATCTGATCCGCCATGTTTTATTTTACTTTGTGTTGCTCTCACTGACGAAGTTAATTTAAATGTACATGGAAACGAAATGAAATTAAACAAAATAAAGAATAGGAAACGGTTACTATAATAACTCCCCATACCGATTTCGGTGACGGTGGCCGGTTTCATTGAAACCCGGCCAGTTACGCAGGAGTAATTTATAGTGCCCAAGTGTGTGCGCAGTACACAAGAGCACTCTCTCTTCCTTCACTCTCATAACCCAGTGGGACGGGTGACCGACACGACTGGCGAGAGGTTAGGCGCAGGTCCGACTTTTTACATGCCCATCCGACGCATGGATCATCTTTCTTGTCAGACAATCAGGTAATCAGCCTGCATTGTCCTAACCAAACTTGGAAACAACATTTATTGTTGTTCCAATGCGGGAATCGAACCCACGACCTCCCGAGTCGAGAGCCAATGCTCGAACCACTAGTTCACGAAGGCTGTTACTATATTATTACGTAGCTATATTTACATATACTGTACGTAGGGCTGGCCCAGGCCTCATACATTTCTTGAACATCTCTTTTGGCACAGATATAAAGGAGACCAAGAGAGAAGGACATCGGCTACTTTTTATCTCGGAGAAATATACGGTTCCCGTAGGAACATTTATTTACACTTTCACGTAAAAACTACTAAACTTATTATCATGAAATTTGCCACAGATATAAAGTAGACCACGAGGAAGAACATCGGCTACTTTTTATCGCGGTACGTATACGGTTCCCGTGGGTTACTGTACATACGCGGGACGAGCCGCGGGCATCAGCTATCTATACTAATATTATAAAGCTGAAGAGTTTTTTGTTTGAACGCGCTAATCTATAGTAGGTAGCTATCAGGAACTACTGGTTCGAATTGAAAAATCCATTTATAGAGGAAGGATTTAGGTTATATAGCATCACGCTGCGACCAATAGGAGTGAAGAATCAGTGGAAAATGTGGGAAAAACGGGGAAAATTATTCATCTTTGAGGGCTTACGTTGTTTGATTGAACGCGCTGATCTCAGGAACTACTTAATCGAATTGAAAAATTATTTTTGTGTTAGATAGTCAGTCCTTCTGTTGAGAAAGGCTTTAAGCTATATAACATTACGCTGCGACCAATAGGAGCGAAGAATCAGTGGAAAATGTGGAAAAAACGGGGAAAATTATTCATCTTTGAGGGCTTACGTTGTTGGTTTGAACGCGCTGATCTCAGGAACTGCTAAACCGAATTGAAAAAATATTTTTGTGTTGGATAGTCCATTTGTCGAGGAAGGCTTTCAGCTATATAACGTTACGCTGCGACTAATAGGAGCGAAGCATCAGTGAGAATGTTGCAAAAACGGGGAAAATTATTCACATTTGAGCTTTATTTGAGGGCTTCCGTTGCGTGCGCTGCGTAAACGGCTCAAGTTACAAAAAATATGTATGAAAGAATTATTCCTCTTTTTCTATTATCTAAAACAAACTTTTAAGATTGACTTAAGTACTTGGTAACCTTTTTATGGTAATCAAATTTGATCGAAATTGATGCATTATTGCGCCATCAGTTGACGCGGACGAAGTCGCGGGCAACAGCTAGTAAAAATTATAAAATATACCTAATAGCAGTGCGCATATTCATGGCCGACAATCATGGCCGACATCAATTAATAATTTTATACATTATCGGTTTCATAATTATGAATTCTCCCTGCGGTGATAAGTATTCTGTGATAATATATACTAGTTTTCATCTCAATTTTGAAGCGCCTCAAAAATAAACAACATTTCATATTATTAGGTAAAATAAATCACTGCCACGGCATTTTTTTTTATTTTAGTTGTAGTTGTAAATAACTCAGTACGTCTATGTATATTTTAATTGAAAACAGTAAATAATGTAAATCAATAAGTCGGAAAATAATATTTTGACCATAAATTTACTTTTAAATGTTAGTTGGGATCCCAACTAACATTTTGGCGCTAAGGGAAACCATTTTTGACACTTAAAATATTATAAACGACATATAAGAGCTCTGACAATAGCTTTGGACTCTACTGCGGCATTAGGAATAAATAATTAAAGTTTCAAGAGGCATAATAGAAATAAAGGAAAAATATATAACTTAAGGTGCTAACTTGGAGTTTGTCAGAACTTTTGTATAACTTACTCTTACATCTTTAGGAAACGTAAAACACTATCACCAATTGTAAGGTGTCTGCTAATACTTACAAACGGTTAAAGTTCTTAAATGGAGTTAGTCAATACCTTGTACCACCTAACGAGTTCTATGGAGCCCTAAGAGCTAAAAGAAAGTTATAGTAGTGATAACTATTTGTATAATAGAGCTATAGAAGTTAAAGAAGTGATAACTATAGGTATTATAGAGCTAGATGCTGCAAGTGTCAGAAACCACCTTTAAATCATTACAGGTTGTATAATAGGATTTAATCCCACATTATAAAAGTCATTGGAATGGCATTAAAAAGCTAGCTATAGTTTTTTTAACACTGCGTTGGGAATAAAAGAGTTATCAGAAATCTTAGGTAATGTAGATTTTACGCCATTAAATAAACATAAACTATAAAATTTTAAAAGTAAATTTATGGTCAAAATATTATTTTCCGACTTATTGATTTACATTATTTACTGTTTTCAATTAAAATATACATAGACGTACTGAGAATTGCTATTTACAACCACAACTAAAATAAAAAAAAATGCCGTGGCAGTGATTTATTTTACCTAATAATATGAAATGTTGTTTATTTTTGAGGCGCTTCAAAATTGAGATGAAAACTAGTATATATTATCACAGAATACTTATCACCGCAGGGAGAATTCATAATTATGAAACCGATAATGTATAAAATTATTAATTGATGTCGGCCATGATTGTCGGCCATGAATATGCGCACTGCTATTAGGTATATTTTATAATTTTTATTACTACTTATTATGCACAATATACAATCGAGCTATAAATAGTATCGTAGGAGCACTCATATGTTGTTAAAAAAGCTAATTGAGTGAATTTTATAAATTATTTATTACTAAAGGGTGCAGTTGTAACCTGTGTATAGCTTATATACACCTAAAATGGTGAATACTACTTCAATAGCACTATTGTAACTCTTTATTCCCACCTTTTTATCACTTTTCTACAACTATTATGTCACTTTAAGCTCTAAAATTGTGGGCCCAATCCAGGGTTATAAGAAAGTTATAGCGCGCTATACCACTAGTTGTTAGACCTTTTATAGAACCTTAGGTTTTTAAGTTTCTCTTAAGTAGCTCATTTAGCACTTATTCTTATTACCAAAATGTTAGTTGGGATGTTTCATAATGTATTGATTAGAGCCAAATAGCTTATTTGTATGTTTCGTCTCTGTCGCTCGATGTAAAGTAAGATATCCGTCTATTATTAGAAGACTGTGAAGCAGGCCCTAAGACTTTTGTTAAACGACACGATAAGACAGCAATGAGTATAGTGTGTCATCAGAGGCGGATTAAACGTTGAGAGCGCCGTAGGCAAACATGTCTTCGGCGGCGCCCCCGTCATTTGTGGGGGGGATCGCCCAGGGCTTCGGCCTGGCCTTTAGGATAATCCGCCACTGTGTGTCATGTAAGTATGTACTTGTTTGGTACTTACTAGTAGGTATGATGTCCAGACTCCAGACTCCAGTGGATGTTCCTCGTTCAGAAAACAGAAACACGTTTCAAGTTTAAATAACTAATGCAATTACCAAAATGAACTTTCCGAAGGCTCGTATTTTGCAATAGGTGATATTAGCATTATTAGCCACCACCACCAGTCAGCAGTTTTGCAATCGCTTCCTTATAAGCGCTAAACCGAAATGTCCACCTAATCGTTTGGATGACACAATATTCCAAATCTGCTGCAATGGCCGTGAACTTCCCAAAAAAGACATTTCTATTTTAAGGCATAGGGGACAAACGAGCAGACGCATCACCTGTTGTTCGTCGTTTTCAATATGACACAGTTATCAGGGACCAGGGTATCACAACAGTTAAAGCATGTTACATGTAGGCCAGTATACTACGTTCAGATTCAATTACATCTATACATCTATACAGATAAATTAAATTGAAGTGTCTGTTTGGAGATTAAAATTAAGAGCTTTTCAATCAACGGATATGAAAATATATAGGGTACTTACAATAAATAAGCAAGTTTAATCATTTTTGTCTGTCCGTCTGTCTGTCGGTCTGTCTTTCTATCTGTTTGTTCCGGTTAATCTCTGAAATGGCTGGACCGATTTTCACAACAAACAAAGTTGCGGACATCAGCTAGTAAAGAAATAAAATGACACATTGATTTTTCATGAAATCGGATCCTGAGTACGTAAGGAGCCCGTCCGCCCGCGTCACTCTCGTAACTCCTTGAAACTTTCATATTTTAATTTTTTGTCTATTTTTAAAAGTTTATTTATATATTTTAAAGGCCTTTTTAGATTGTGAGAGAATGTAGAAGTCCTTAAGGGAGTCTTCCGAAAAAAAGACAAACTTCACTTCGCACCTCTTTTTTGTTTTATTGTTTTACAATATTATATCCCACCAAAAACATTTTCATGTAAAGTGGTGCCAAGACGATACCATATATAAAAAGCTATCAGATCTTATGTAAAACCAAGCTTTTGACTCTACACGCCTTAACAAGCCTAACTTCACAAACTCTACAACTTAGACTGCAAAAAAGACAGATACGCGTTTTGCAGTCGGGTTTTTTATTTTTTTTAATTTTTAATTTATTTTAGTTTTTTTTAACCAATACACGCTTGGTCAATTTAAAGTAAACATACGACTATTTGAATGGATTGATTACAAATTCATTCGAATGATTTAATTAAAAAATGGTTGTAATTATTCCTGATTAAATTTAAATACATGACAATGTATGTTTTAAATCTCCTTCTAATTTTATTTATTTTGATACCCCACTCAATAGATTTGGTTATAAGTATTTTTTTATGATCCCAAGCCATTGCCAGTCCAGGAGTTTGTGTTTGAGTTCGAGCAGTGTGTGTTACCGGTGATGACATATGGAGCCGAAACGTGGTCATTCACAACGGGACTTATTCAAAAGCTTCGTGTCGCTCAAAGAGCTATGGAGAGGGCTATGCTTGGAGTCTCTCTACGTGATAGAATCAGAAATGAGTAAATCCGTATCAGAACTAAAGTTACCGACATAGCCCAGCGCATTAGCAAGTTAAAGTGGCAATGGGCTGGACGTATAGCCCATAAAACCGATGCCCGCTGGGACCGAAAGGTTCTTGAGTGGAGACCACGAACTGGACGTCGAAGCGTAGGACGGCCTACCACCAGGTGGACAGCTTGCTAACGAGACGACATATTTAGGTATTATATTGGACCAACATTTCTCTTGGAAACAACATACTGAGAGATTGTGCACAAAATTGGATAGATTTATATATTGTACGTGCTGCGTACTTTATCTCAAAATGTTAATGAACAGGCAGCTCTGATAGCCTATCATGGCTATGTATCATCCATATTAAGATACGGTATTGTGTTATGGGGTAACTCTTGCCATAGCCAGAATGTTTTTATAAAACAAAAAGCCTGCTTGCGAGCAGTATGTGGTGCCCGACAACTTGATAGCTGTAAGCCAATATTAAAAAAATATAAAATATTGTCACTTCCATGTCTATATATCTTTGAGATACTTAAGTTTGTAAAAAAACACAAAGAATTTTTCATTAAAAAAACAGAAGAAATAAGCCAAAGACCACATAGAGGAGACAAACTACAAATTCCAATTAAAAGACTTAATATTTTTGCTAAAAGTGCATATTGTATGGCTATAACTATATATAATAAATTACCCGAAAATGTAAGACAACAAAACTTTGACTCATTTAAAAATAGAATATTTAATTTTTTAATTGACAAATGCTATTATAGTATAAAAGAATTCATTTCATCAATTCATGACAAGGAAATTATTTTGAGTTTTTGACCAAATGTTAATAAAATTTAATTATTGTTAGATTAGTAATTAGGTAGGTAATAATATGTTGTATTAATAGACATTGACATTTAATTTTACATACACAATATAAAATGACATTTTAATTTAATTTGATTTTATTTAATGGTATTTTATTATTATTATTGTTTTTTTTTTTTTCTTTTTTGCAATCTAATGAAATTTTATTTAAGATAGGTTGTGTAGCATAAATGTTATGTAATGTAGCATAAATGTTAATGAGGTGCATAATATTATGATGGTTTGATGAAATCAGAAAATTTAATATTATTTATTGATTGCAGTAGGTATTATGATTTTTTGTACCTAAATGTAGTATGATTGTGAAATTAAGTTTAAGATATTAAATAATGATTATGAGACTGACAAAATTGATTATGATGGATTTAAGTAACTAAGAGATGAAATGGTTTAAAATTGTATGTTATTAGTAGGTATAATATTGGACTAATTATTTCAGTGTGTTTTTTTTTTTAATTGTTATTAAAAGGACATTTGCACGCTTCCTAAAGCAGAATGTTGTGACACTATATTTAAATATTTATAAGAACTTTTGTAACCTACATTCAATGCAAATAAACAATTATGATTATGATTATTATGATTATGATGACCTGAGAAAAGTCCCAGGGAGTCGGTGGATACATTCCGCGAGCGACCGGTCGCACTGGAAATTTATGGGGAAGGCCTATGTCCTGCAGTGGACGTCACCAGGCTGAAACGAGAAAAACGAGATTTTTTTAACTACTAGCTGTTTCCCGCGGCTCCGCTCGCGTAAATATAGTACCTATCCCTCAAGAACACTATATTTTTTCGGGATAAAAAGGAGCCTATGTTTTTATCCAGAGCCTAAACCATTTTCATTAAAATCCGTGAAAGCGAGTGTTTTTGCGTGAAAGAGGATCAAACATCCATCCATCCATCCATCCACCCATCCATCCATCCATACATACATCCATACATCCTCACAAATTTTCACATTTATAATATTAGTAGGACTTACAATTTGGTGCTAAAATCCGACATTTTGAATTTTTTCTTTAAACTAGCTAAGGACACTTACAAGGGTAATCAAGGGTTATTTTAACAAATCTAACGATATCTTAACTGTCGAAATCCATCTAGCCGTTTAGAAGATCGTAGGAATAAAGAACGGAATTTACAAACATACATACGTACCTACAAGATACGCGCGAAAAACATAGCACTTCTTGATAGTCGGGTAAAAAAAACAAACTCACTGCCTTCGCAGCTTGCAGGCGCGGTTTTTTTTTGTGTAGCGAGGACCGAGGATCTTTGGAAATTTCCAAATTACATATTTCAATTGTGTTATGAGTTACGACTTAAATCGGTGTCTGGCGATGTAGGGTTCCGTAACCAAAGGGTAAAAAATAGATCCTATTAGGTACCTACTGAGATTTTGCTGTCTGTTTGTCTGTGTGTCCGAGTGTCTGTCACAAGGGTGATCTTATACTCTAAGGATGGGACTATATGCCCCGGAATCCGGACGGCCGTAGACAATTCTGAGCATTCAAAACATGGATGTCATGGGATACTCATCCCAACTGACCTGTCCGGTAGTTGTGGTATAGTATACGGGTACGCGACCCCGGCTTCCCTAGCTATTACTGTCCTATTCCTTGCCCTCCTGGGCGGTAATATCCTACATTTCCTATTTCCCACTCTAACTTACCAATCTTCCTTTCCACACCACCTATCCTTCCTTTTCCCTATTCCTACCCTTTCCACCAATCCGTGGAAACGCAATGGAT
Organism: Glaucopsyche alexis; assembly: GCA_905404095.1. NCBI lineage: Eukaryota > Metazoa > Arthropoda > Insecta > Lepidoptera > Lycaenidae > Glaucopsyche > Glaucopsyche alexis. Next base: position 416,451 of record FR990061.1, on the reverse strand, counting down.
AATCAGAAAAATAATTTAATTATCCAAAATGGCGGCGATGTGGTTCACCACCCATCACGTCTCGTTTCTCGCGGAGGTGAAAAGCGGACCATGGAGAGCCGCTTCGCTACGTTGAATGTAAGAGGAGGAATGGATGGTAAGAATGAAAGTGAACGAAGCGAAACGAGTATGTAAGCGTAGCAAGTGGCAAAAAGTGGTCTCTGCCTACCCCTTTACGGGAAAAAGGCGTGATTATATGTATGTATGTAAAACATGGAGGTTAGAGAAAATGAGAACGATCGCTGTAGAAAATAGTGTCCCAGAAATATGGACAAAATAAGTGGGGCGCTGCGATCGCTAAGTTGTCTCAATAAAAACGGGCCACCAATGCCGCGAAGAAAATTTGTACATTATTCAACTAACTTCATCTACTTGTACTCATAAACAGCTAACTTCGTAGATACTAGGGTATGGAACCGGGAAATCCCGGTCCCGAAATTCCCGGGAATTCCCGAAATTTTGAGTCGCTCTGAGAACCGGGAATCAAAAATTGAGAACCGGGAATTTCGGTACTTTCGGTACCGAACATATTGTATTAAAATTTACAAGTATTTAAGTAAAATATCATCGGTAATTGTAAATATTAGCTAAAAATAATTTATAATCATTTCCGACAGCAAATTAAAGACAAAAATGAAAAATATTACACGATAAAAGAATATAATTAGTAGTTCATATTAGATTCTGTACATAAAAGCTAACTGTAAAGGGTGCGAGGAAATATGCCTTTAAAATGATAAGATAATATGTGTATATCTTTTGATCCCGATAAACTATATCACTCTTTTAGCTCAGAAGTTCGATTATTAGTCTATTGGGCGCTATCCAATGGGCAATAGCCGATGTCATATCTCACTGTTCCAAGAATAGTTGATTTTGTTGCTTTTTTTCGTTCACTAACCAACTTGTTTAATGTTGCGTGCTTGCTGCGAATGAGTTTTTGTTCGCACATTTATTGACATCAAAATTTCCTTATCCTTACTAGGTGTAATGTTATAAAAGCGAAACCTTGTTAACTAAAACTAGGCACTGCCAGCTACTAAATACCTCGTTAAAATAAACATTGATAAAACAACGACTTGCAGGTGTACAAGGAAAACAATGAGACGCCCTAACGGCTAACATCTTCTTAAGTTCAGCACCACAGCAGACACCTGGGGTAGCACGAATACTCTTATGGCAGATAAAATGTGTGGAGACGACGATCAAACCCCAATAAACCCCTTTTAGTTAGGGAGCCAAAGAGGGGAGTTCGGGATATGCTTGAGCCCATCAGTCATCGAAGATACCTTGCTTAAATATTGTTAAGTACCCCCAGCGAGTATGAGATCTTAATGTTAAACTTTCAGTATGCTAATCTTACACACTCGAGTATTCAAGATAATATTTATTTTACATTTTTAAAAACTCGCTGCGAGCTTCTGGCACTTCTAAATCATCAGATTAAGAAATTGGAGCATCTGTGGGATTCACTGAACACCCCTTTTGAAATTCTGATACTCGGGTATTTATTTTATTTTCACCAATCCCCACCCTTCATGCAAATCATCAGATTAATAGATTTTGTCAGTGTGTGTCTGGTTATTTAGTATTTTTATTATCTAATCTACTACTTCTAATAAGTTACCGCGACGTTCGAGCATGTACACTAATTGCAATCTGGGTACCCCAACCATTAGACGTTTTTCAAAAATTCAATAACTCGAAGTAATATTAGCATTTATTAATGGTTTTTCAAAAAAAAACCATCAATAAATGCTAATAAACTAAAATGACCTACGGCTCTTTACTATCGCCAGTAAAGTTGTCATTAATATGGCGGTGACATGTTGGCTGATGTGTCGAGTTGCTATTAAAACATTATTTAATTTGTAATTGTACTATAAAATGGTATTCTTATATTTTGAATTACTTTTAAGACAGTAATAACACATGGATTTCATGCCTTAACACCAGTCCCGAAATTCCCGAATTTCCCGGGAAATCCCGGTTCCGAAATTGCCCAGTCCCGAAATTCCCGGTTCTCAAAATCAGACCGGTTCTTCCATTCCCTAGTAGATACTAAGTACTTACCGACGGCAGCGCGGCAGGTGGCTGAAAAATGAACTATAAATAGGCAATCGGACTGATTTTTTTTATTGCATAAATAAATAGTACTCATAAATATGAGTAACTACTCAGAAGAAACCGTATATCAAAAGTCAATATTTTCAAAGGTACAGCGATTTGTATAAAAATTTCGCGAGTCTCCTAAAAACGCTCCATACTAAAGTCGACCTACAAATGACGTCACTTGTAGGTTATAATTTATAGTATATGAAGTAGTATATGAAGTATATGGCCGCCGGAATATATTTGTAAATATCTCCGATATTTGTGCGTTTAAGTTCATACTTACCATAATGAATGTTTTTGTATATGATGTGAGTAATGATGTAGGTTTTGTTTACCAATTTCGCAAAAAAAATTTTTTTTGGGTCTTTTTAAATGTATTTTATTAGTAAACTACACATAAAATAATATATTTTTTTACATTTACCAAGTAATGCCTCAATATTTCTGAATATATTAATGAAACTAAATATTTCAGATGTAGTCCGATCCCCTATTCTGCAAATTTTCAGGGACAGGCGGGCAATGCTTTAGCACGTAGCGATCGTTCGTTCTCCTCCTCTTTAGAGGTTAGCCTCCATGATTGAAAATAGAACTCGACGCTAATACAAAAGAGTGGAAAATCGAAATGTCGTGTCGAGCTGTCATATATGACATTAACGTTTAACCCGACACTCAATTATTGTTCGATTTTCAACTGTAATGTATTAGCGTAGAGTTCTATTTTTAATGCTCAGGATTTTCTTCGGCCTTCCGGAATCCGGTAGCTGTGTGCGCGATAGCAGCGCCCCTAGTGACCATATACAATTATTGTGGACTTGAGATCTGTGAAGTTATGGCAACTAGAGGTTTGAGAACGATTATCGGATTGTTTTTTAGTGAAATTATGCAAAAATATCGGAAAACTTTATGCATATTTGATATTATAATAAGTAAAAAATGTATGATTAACATAATACGTACGGGATTTGAATCGATAAAACATGATATAAATTTCCAATCTCAATCTGTGCAAAAAGGGAAAAAAATAATATTAGCACAGCATGTGAGAGACGTTAGAGAGCTTAGAACCAATGGACAAAGCTACTAAGACCTCTGATCATAAGACAAACGTCTGTGATACAAACTCTAGGGAGTTCAAAACATCATATGGTATAATTATGTAACTTGTAAGTACGTAGGTACCTACCATATTATCTACTTATTGAAATAGTATTTTTGAGTTAGTTCACGTCAAATTATATTAATTTTTTTAATGTAAATATTAATTCCAGAAGTGCGACTGTGCTTATAATCAAAGTTGCAAGTGTGAAAATGCTGCTTTCATACATTATATATATATCCACACAGAGAGGGTTTATCATAAACAAGTAGCGAATTTTAACGTTTTTACCATAGACGTAGAAAAAATGTTGTTCTACGTCTATGGTAAAAAGACTTTCATTTTACTTTTTTGTATTATACGACGCTCGAGAGGTTATGTGAAGCCACATGTTATAATAATATACCTACTGATTTTATGAAGTTTCGACCAATCAGAGCGCTTGGTTTAACGTTTACGAGAATACCGATTGAGAGATTTAGAGTATCGGGACTTGATTGTAATTGTATTAATGCAGGTTTTATGTAACAGAATTGACCCTCTGAGCGTCACTCAATTACATCTTTACCTACTATAGACACCAGTGGCGAAGGCTGGTTCTCCTTCATAGGGAAGCCGAAGGCTGGTTCTTCTTCATAGGGAAGCCGTAGCCTGTATAATAGGTAGGGATTTGGATAAGGGTCGTCAAAAGGTAAGCGGTAAGGGAAGCCGATAGGAATGGAGTTATAGGAACCCCTCGCCACTGATAGACACCAGACTAGAGATGTCACGAATATTCGGCAACTATTCGGTATTCGGCCTATTCTGCCACTTTTTTTGCTATTCGGTATTCGGCCGAATAATACGTACTATTCGGCCGAATACCGAATACCAAATCATGTAAAAAAGACAGGTTATATTACTCCAAATTATATATTTATTTCCAAATTACAATACTTTAGTAATTAAAATTGATCAGCGGTAAGTTGTGATGGATAAAAAAAATATAATTTAAAAAATTTAAAAACCCGACTGCGTAAAAAGTGAACTAAACTAAGTAGCAGTGGCGAAGGGTTCTTATAACTCCATTCCTATCGGCTTCCCTTGTCACTTACCTTTTGCAAACCTTCACAGAAATCCCTACCTATTATACAGGCTCCGGCTTCCCTATGAAGGAGAAGCAGCCTTTGCCACTGCTAAGTAGGTACATAATTAAAACTGAAAAGAAAAAAACAAGCACTTAGATATCCGGTGGTCTAGAATTCTATAATATATTATTGAATTAATACTATTGGAACATAACAACTAAACAGTCAGGATCCATTGAAAAATTAGATTGGCTGTCGAATAATGGATCCCGACTGTTCAGTTGTTATGTTCCAATAGTATTAATTCAATAATATATTATAGAATTCTAGACCACCGGATATCTAAGTGCTTGTTTTTTTCTTTTCAGTTTTAATTATGTACCTACTTAGTTTAGTTCACTTTTTACGCAGTCGGGTTTTTAAATATTTTAAATTATAATTTTTTATTTTATACTTTTTAGTTATGAGTACCTAGCTAGCTATTTACCAGACTGGATTTCCTATCAGCATCAGTACTACATCACTGGAATGTGAGAATGGTTGTTACGCAACTTTAAATCGATATAGATCCTAAACGGTCAGTCGAATCGAAAAATGTTGAGAGAAAACTAACAATGATTTTTAAATACCTATTCAACGATACCCCACTTGATATAGTTTGTTGACTTTCATTTTTTTCATTTTCACAATATGGCGTCCAGTAGTCGCCATATTGAATTTTCACTAACGTCATGTCTTTAGTGACACTCGCCGGACTAAGAGGAATCGATTGACGTGTGAATCATAAAAATCGGCCCAGGCGTTTGGTCTGTATAGTGCTTCAAAGGAACATACATACATACATACATAGGCTGATAAACAAATTACCACTCCTTTGCGTCGCACAGTCGGGTAAAAACAAGCTTTTCAGCATTTTTTGGTAGCAAACGATTACGCTTTTCATCGTAAATGTTACCAACCTCAGAAAATAACCTCTCACTTTACACTTACACGCTAGTCGTCGCCTGCTGCGCCAACGCAACGAGGAAAACAGATTGCGACTTGTCTTAATCCAGCTAACGCGCTCCCGACAAGTATGTATTTCGTGCCGAATATTCGGCGCTTCGGCCGACAGCGTTGCCCAATATTCGGTATTCGGTATTCGGCCAATTCACTATTCGTGGCATCTCTACACCAGACCTACACTAGAGAAATTAATTATAATATCACATAGTGGACAGCTGTATAAAGTATATTGCGTCGATAGGTATCTACTATCTAGTATCTAGTAGGTACATCTAATTTAAAACAAATATAATATATTTGAACTTTGAACACATCCTATTCGAGTATCGGAAACTTTTAATAAATTATACTAATTACATCATTAGTTATTCAGTATTCATATACCTAATATGTGGTAACAATATAACCAGTTCGTGGAGGTGAACGGCCGAGAGCTCAGCCCAGATGGTGGCTTGGTATCTGGTGAAGTTGGGGATACGACAGGAGTCAGTAACGGGGTCTCCAAAATTAATAACTAGATATAAATAGCATAAATAAGAAAGCTATAATAGCCTGCTCTTAGTAGTAGAGACATTAGACAAAATTATCTCTGAATCTACTGAACCAATTTTCAAAAGTTTTTTTAACAACATTATTGGTAAATTATGTTATGGAGTAAAACCCAAATTACCGCGGGCGAAGTTACGGGAAAAAGCCAGTTAGGTCGCTTCAACGGTCAACCTACAGATCAAAGGGTCAATGTTTTATTTTGGTATTTTAACTCAAAGGGCAGTTGCTCTAATAGGCAAGCGGACTGATTTTTTTTTTATTGCATAAATGAATAGTACTCTTAAATATGAGTAACTTCTCAGAAGAAACCGTATATCAAAAGTCAATATTTTCAAAAGTACAGCGATTTTTATAATTAAAAACCCCCCGACACAAAAAATAAACTTTAAAAAATAATAAATAATATTTTAAACCTATTATAATTATATTATCACATATAATATTGTTACGTGTTGGGGTTCGAAGGATTTGGAGAGAAAAGACCTGCTGACTCTATTGAGGACTTTATTCACTAGCACTTAGTCCAACATTAAGCACTAGGTCCAAACACTAAACACTAAGTCCAAACACTAAGCACTAACGGTGTCCTAAGTCGTAGCCAAGTCGTGGGTATCATCACATCACTAGTATTCACATCGATATCGCTTCATCACTGTTCAACTCGAATTCCCGATCACTAGTTTTCTCTGGTATTAATCACTGGTATCGCCCGTATCGCTTCGCAGGAAGCTCAAAGTGAACTCGACTCGCTCGCATTCTTCCGACGTATTTATACCGGTCGATACGAGTCCCAGACGATTCCAGAAGGTTCCCGAGTCGCATGACCGTGTTAGATTTATTCTGGAACGTTTGCACAGTAGCGCCATCTAGTACTGAGTAGGGGGCCCCACGCTGTCCCTGTTCACACCAAGTGGTGTCATTGGTTGACGCTAGATGGCGCTTTTGTGTGTTCGTAACAATATTATGTAAGTTGAAATATTTTTATTTTCGAATCGTCGCCTCCGCTAAAGTTTATGAAGTATTTTTACAACAACAGCTAATTAATTATTACGAATTACATTTAGGTATGAGTGAATTTTTTTCGGAGTAAATTCTTTTGTTCATTCTGCGACTACAACTGTTTTTCTCACATAGCGGTCCCCCGACGCGACGAGACGACGATTGGAAAATAAAATTATTTCAACTTACATAATATTATATGTGATAATATAATTAAGTATAATAGGTTTAAAATATTATTTATTATTTTTTAAAGTTTATTTTTTGTGTCGGGGGGTTTTTAAATTTTTTTTTATTTTATCCTTTTTAAAGTAGGTATAAATAATGGTTACCTTACCATATACATACTTTCAACATCATTGAAGTAACATGGTACCAAATTTCGAATCGATAGGATATGTAGACGAAAGTCAGATACCCTCATCAACTAATAAAGAAAAGATGATCTTCAAACGGCTGATCAGGTCATGGTTACCTTACCATGTTATTTAAATATCGTTGAAGTAACACGGTACCAAATTTGGAATCGATCGGACATTGGAAAGTTAGTCAGATCCCCTCATCAACTAGAAAAGAGCTGATCATCTTCAAACGGCTGATCAGGTCATGGTTACCTTACCATGTTATTTAAATATCGTTGAAGTAACACGGTACCAAATTTGGAATCGATCGGACATTGGAAAGTTAGTCAGATCCCCTCATCAACTAGAAAAGAGCTGATCATCTTCAAACGGCTGATCTTCCCACAACCAATTTTTTTCATCAAACGAAGCTACGAACACTCGATTAAGTTATCAATATTCTCTTTCAGTGCGCTTTCATTTGAGACCCCACTCGAGTATATTTGCACATTCGGTTATTCTTCCCCGCTTTCACCCCCCACAACTTTTAAACGGCTCAACCGATTTTCATCAAACATGTCTAAGAACACTCGCATGTAAGTCACCTTTAATACAAAAGAAACTAAATTGAAATCGCTTCATCCGTTCGGGAGCTATGATGCCACAGACAGACAGACAGACACACAGACAGACAGACAGACAGACAGACCGACAGACAGACAGACACGTCAAACTTATAACACCCCTCTTTTTGCGTCGGGGGTTAAAAATAGAAACCGTATATCAAAAGTCAATATTTTCAAAGGTACGGCGATTTTTATAAACCTTTGAAAATATTGACTTTTGATATACGGTTTCTTCTGAGAAGTTACTCATATTTAAGAGTACTATTCATTTATGCAATAAAAAAAAATAGTCCGATTGCCTATTACAATAGAAATGGGACTCGAGCGGAAACTGTTACACGTTACTACGCGGATATGATAGAGAGAGCTCACAGGTCACAAGTCACAACATACAGAACTACGTACATCTGGGGGCACGGTAGTCCGTAGCGTTCCCGTCTGCCGCCAGGACGAGCCAAGCGATTAGCGAAGCGCACCTATCTTACTTAATTACTACCTAATACCATCTAGTACCTACTTTTACTCGAACCGCTTTGTCGATTTTTTTAACCCTTATAACTGGTATTGGATTTTTTTTATTCTTATCGAAGGTAGGGCATAATCGAGCCCTGACGTCACTGCGACCCAAGTGGGTCTCTTGTGAGTATGTTGTTATTCCTTCGCGTTATAGTACTGGCCCCAGGTCATAGATTACTAAATAGTTACTGTAACCCAGGCCTATGCTGCTAATAAACTGAACGATGTGGCTGGCGTGGTGCTGTGAATTTCCTCACTATTCGTGCTGCCCAAGGTACCTGTTTCAGTTCTGTTGGAATGCTGGACAGTCGAGGAGAAAGCGGAGAAGCGTCTTATCCTTTTCCTCGCAGTATCTGCAAGTCGTTACATCGGGATAGTCGGGATTGGACTTGAATTGGATTATACCAGATGAACAAATTTTTCGGAATATTTTCCCAGTAGCGGACTTATTAAACATAGGTATGAAGTTTATACTTTAACACCCTTACAATAAACGCTGTATAAGCTTTGAATAGTTATACAATGTTTTGTTCCCGTCACACAAGTGACATTTTTAATTCGATAGAAGGAGACAAAACACTGTAATTCAAAGCTTATACAGCGATTATTAGTAAGGGGGTAGATTTATATACTTTAGATTTTATTCATATTAAAACCCCCACTTATTTTGCCACTGACTCACTGATGATCATCAAAACCTATAGGGTAGGTACTTCCATATGTCCTAGAGTCCTAGACAGCTGGGTATATAAGCTTGTATTAGCACCTACATAATTATTATCAAAATAAAAATTATACTTAAAACTTGTAATTTTTTTTCCTCCAACCACCCTAACTAGGAAATGGAAGTTTGTATGAGACTACCACAAATTTTGATGCTTTAATAAGTCTGTGTGTGTTGATTTGATACGGTTGCTGCTTTGGTTGCTGCCAAAGGATGCTGCCTGTTGGTTTTTGGTTGGTTTGATACGGTTGACGCCTTTGTTGACGCCTAAGATTAAGAACCTCGTTGACGCATTTGTCAATCTTTATTTCACATTGCATAGACAACATTAACATATTTTTATTGCGTATCTAAGAGACAAAAGAACCCTCTTAAAGTTGAAACCAAAGGCTTCGTTGAAACTTAACATTATGGTCGAGTTTCGAATACAGGGCGACCTCTCGTAGATATTTAATAGGACTTATGTTTCTGAGTTCTGAATATCAGAGTCCAAAGATCACGGATGTCGGGTACGGCCTAGTGCCTACGTTAGCAAAAAATTACTATTTATTTGTATTTTTATATATTAATTATTAATAGATATAAGGATGTTTGTATAAAAAGTTATAATTGTTGTATAATAGTGTAATTAATTATGTTTATTGTTCACCTTCGAGGCTTCGACTGAAGTCGCAGGCCGCAGCCCAGCATGCTGTGTCGCAATTAGAGAACAAACAATATTTTGAAGATAATACGCAATTTCCGGTTCCGGTGCTTGAAGCGTAAACATAGTTGTAGTGCAGTCCCCAAACTTATTGTAATTAAAAAACATTTACGGATTATCGGACACAACGAATATTGAAAAACACAATTATAAGTGAGGTGAATTCGTAGAAATTTTGACTCTGGCGTAATTAACGTGAAAATAGAACAAATCACAACAAATTATGAACCAACGGCTATCGGATTGAGGTTATAAATTTTTCACACAGTATTATCAGAAACGTCATTCGTCATAGTAATACTGTCAGGTTGACATTGTCAGTGACGTTCGTCGAATCGGTGTTGCCAGCTTGAAAATTACCTTTCTATCGCTGCGTTTTATTTTACGAAAAGAAGTTAAAACTTAAATATGGATGATCAATTTTAAATTTTGTTTGATAAAATGAAAATCGAAATGCAGAAACAGACCGCTGAGCTGAAAGAGTCTATAACTAATTCAATTATGGAGAAAATGGAAGAAAAAATTAAACCTATTATGGAAGAAAACAAAGATTTAAAGATAAAAATTAATAAACTCGAGAATGAGATTGAGTATTTGAAAAGAGATAAGAAGCAAAACAACATTATTATTTTTGGATTAAGGGAGGGAGAAGAATCTACGTCAGAGCTAATACAAGAGGCGAAGAAAATATTCAATAAAGACACAAATATAAACATTGAGGTTTTTGAAATAAACAATATTTATCGCATCGGTAAGAGAAGCCCAGGTGAAAAGCCGAGACCGGTTCTGCTATCTTTTGTTAATGCATGGAAGAAAAATGAGATAATAAAAGTCCGGAAGAATCTCAAAGATATATATATCACAGAGGATTATACTAAAGAAGTTTTGGAAAAGAGAAAATTGTTACAAACTAGACTGAAAGAAGAAAGAATGAAAGGAAATTTCGCATATCTGAAATACGACAAGCTTGTGGTAAAGGAAAATAATACAACCAAGGAAAAAAGAAAAAGAGAAATATCTTCATCGCCGCGAGACAATACACAAGTTAAAAAACAAACCTGGACGCCATCACAAAACAATAGGCGTAACGCTTTTGATGTCATGAGAGGCAGATCCAACTCAGTCTCTTCCTATACGGCGGATAATAATAGGCAATAACAATTAGCTATCGGCAACCGGAAAAAACAACTATTTATTAATACAGAAAACCAATTAATTAGAAACCACCAAACTCCCCCAAGCCGACTGGTCCTCGTGGGGGAAAATGACCAAGACCCTCTAAAGATCGAAAATAAGAAGAGAATACAATATAAAGACATACATATAGCGACTTTAAACTGTCGATCACTAGGAACCACGGAAAAACTACAAGAACTGGAATTAGCGTTGGACGAAATAAAATGGGACATAATTGGTATTAGTGAAGTGAGAAGATTTGGAGAAAAAATAGAGGTCCATGGAAAATACATACTGCACCATATTGGAGAAACGCCCGGTTTATACGGAGTTGGATTCATGGTCAAAAGAAACCTTGCCAAAAGCATACAAGAACTCAAAGGAATTTCAGAACGGATAGCACTTCTCAATATTAAATTACCTGTAGATGGAGAGGAAGAACAATTGTGGTCTATAATTCAGGCGTATTCGCCTACCGACTCAAACAGGAAAGAAGATATAACAAAAGTCAAAAAATTCTACGAAGATCTACAATCGACCACTGCAAACGCTCATAAAAACATAATAGTAATGGGAGACTTCAACGGACAGATTGGCAAACAGAAGAGTGGAGAAGAATATACCATAGGAATTCATGGATTTGGCAATAGAAGTGAAAACGGATCTCGGGTAGTATCCTTTGCTATTGTAAATAAATTAAGCATCCTAAACAGTTTTTACAAAAAGAAACCATCGAAGAAATGGACTTGGATCTCTCCTAATGGCCGGTATAAAAACGAGATCGACTATATAATGTCTAACAATGTAAAAGCTTTTAAGGATCTATCTGTCTTAAACGATTTTAATTTTAACACAGATCATAGAATAGTTCAAGCAAAATTATCAGGGTCACGTGCTAAAAGAGCACGAAAATTCCACAACGGAATGAAAGCCATTGAATGCACCGGTGATACTGATATACTTCTGAACAACCTCGACATATCTTTGCAAAGTGGGGAAAAAGAAAACGAATGTATATCGACTCAAGAAAAATACACCAATCTACTCCAACAATTAAAGTTAGAAACTAAAAAAGTAAATATGATAAGTAAAACAGAGATATCATCGAAAAGCAAGCAATTATTACAGGAACGGAAAGAACTTATTCAACAAGGAAAAAATAATAATAATAATTCTCAAAAGATAGCAGAAATAAGTAAGGAGATTAGTAAACAACTCAAAAAAGAACGAAAAGCAAAAAGGTTAACAACATTAAGAAAACATATAGAAAAAACAGGAGGAATAAGGAAAGCATTAAAAGAATTAAATTATAAAAAGGACTGGATTCCAAATATGAAAAATAAAGACAGGGGAACGACCAGCAAACGATCAGAAATACTAGGAATTGCAACGGATTACTACAAAAAACTATACCAAAGTCGTAAATATGAACAAGTAATAAAGGAATATAACTCAGTAAATAAAGAGGAGATTGAGCCAATTCTAAAGGAAGAAACAATAAAATCTATCGAATCCCAAAAACTAGATAAGGCACCTGGATTAGATTTAATCACAAACGAACTATTAAAAACTACATTACCAGTGATGGCCCCTAGACTTACAAATTTGTTCAATGAAATCCTCGAAACGAAACCATCCCGGTAGATTGGACCAAATCGACAATCATACTGCTGCATAAGAAGGGAGACAAGGGCGATATAGGAAACTACAGGCCGATAAGTTTAATGTCCAATATTTATAAAATATTTTCAAAAATCATACTAAACAGAATCACCAATACACTGGATGAAAACCAACCTAAGGAACAAGCTGGTTTCCGAAGCAAATTCTCTACTATAGATCACATACACACTCTCAGACAAATTCTACAAAAATATAATGAATACAATAAAACATATTACATAGGCTTTGTAGACTTCAACAAAGCGTTCGATACATTGGAACATGACTATATATGGGACGCTCTGAACAGACAAGGGGTTCAGGAAAAATACATACGAATAATTAAAAATATATACACAGCGAGTACAGCAAAAGTTAAACTAGAATCTGCGGGTAGTGAATTCCCTATTAAAAGAGGTGTACGCCAAGGAGATCCGATATCACCAAAAATATTTTCAGCGGTGCTGGAAATGATTTTCAGAAATCTGAACTGGACCAAAAATGGCCTCAATATAAATGGCGAAAATCTTAGCCACCTACGCTTCGCAGACGATTTGATTTTATTTTCAGAGGACGTAAGAACTCTGGAAATAATGTTACAGCAACTTTCCGACGAAAGCGCAAAGGCCGGCCTGACAATGAACCTAATGAAAACCAAAATTATGACGAACTCCCAACAGGCAGTACCCAACGAACTGATTATAGTAAATAACGAACAAATAGAATTTGTAAATGAATATATTTACTTGGGCCAACTTATATCTACAGATGGTAGCATGAGTAAAGAAATAGAACGAAGAATAACTAATACTTGGAAAAAGTTTTGGTTTCTTAAGGAAATATTTAAGGATAAAGATATGCCAATGACAGCAAAGAAGAAAGTCATGCGAAATATGCATTATGCCATGCTTACTATACGGATGCCAGACATGGGCGTTAACAGAGTCACAAGAAAATAAATTAAAAGTCTGCCAAAATTCAATGGAAAGAAGCATATTGGGTGTAAGAAGAAGGGATAGAGTAAAATTACAAATAATTAAGAAAAAGACCAAATTTAAAAATGCACACACAGCCTACAGAAAGCTCAAATGGCGTTGGACGGGACATATGTTGAGAGAAAATATAGAAAAATGGAGTAGGTTAGTAACAGAATGGTATCCAAGGGATGGAAAAAGAAGTAGAGGCAGACAAAACAAAAGATGGGAAGATGACTTGCGGAAAATAGCTGGCCCTGTATGGACCCGATCAGCAAGAGACAGGAATACGTAGAAATCTTTAGAGGAGGCCTTTGTCGACAGACAAGCTGTTCAACAAAAGCAACCAGTTGCCGATAACTTTAATACAAATTAGAATTAGAATGTATATTTAGTTTTTAGCAAGTAGGCATGTATCAAGTTAATGTAAAAAAAAAAAAAAAAACAGCAATAAAGGCTATTTTATTTTATTTTATTATTATTTAATACGCAATTTCATCAACAATATTATATATTTTGTACGTTTCTTGTGTACTACTAAAAGTCGAAAGGTTTGATTGTTTGTTTCTTTGAATTTAATCCCTTTTGCGCATACAAAGTCTAGTAATCTAACGCCAAGACGAGCTAAACGAAGCGCAAACGAAACTTCCGACAGTACCAAACTTCTAACTTTACACGCCTTACTAACAATCCTAACTTCACAGACTCTACACCTTAGTCATGTTATGTGGCTTCACCGTTTCGTTCCTAAAAGAATAGCTTAACAGAAAAATAGTCCCTAAATTTTTCACCTTACGGCTTACGTCCAAGCGAATGTAGCGAAACAGCCAAGCCACATAACTTTCCTAAGGTGTAGAGTTTGTGAAGTTAGGCTTGTAGAGTTAAGGCGTGTAGCGTCAGAAGCTTAGTTTTACATGAGATCTGATAGCTTTTTGACCACGGAATGTGTTTTGATAGTGCAAGTCACATATTGGAACCTTCTTGGCTTCACTTTACATGAAAATGTTGTCGGTGGTAAGTATCCCTAAGCTGTATCTAGTAAGTTGCAATTTCCTGTGAATGAAATCATGCTTCATATATTTCGGGTTATCGCAATCCGTCCTAAAAATTACCCGGCTTAAGGCGATAGGCATCTCACCTTAAGAGTTTAGCTCTTACACCTCGTTCGAATACCAAGATTTTAGAAACATACAAATATCTCATAATATTTGGACCAGAGGTCCGGTTGTATCTAATTAGCTTTGTTAGTTAAATAATTAACTGAATACGCTCAGTGCGTGTGAGATATTTTGTGAGAACCGCCGCGCCAAATAATGATCAACAAGGCCTGTCGAGTGTCGAATCTCCACAAGGCAATTCTTTGACAAGGCTGCCCGCCTGCTGCTGCGGATGGAACTGCGAGTAGGTAGGACTATTAACATAATGTTATAGTCGCACGTAGAGATGGCCGTTATAACGTAAAGCGTTTAAAATAGCGTGCTTTTATAAATAAGTTGTAAAGTCGTTTAAAAATTTAAGCGTTTATCACTTATAATTATCGTTCATATCGTTTATAGTCATAAAGCCATAAGTGTGGTATGAGCAAAGAAAAATAGTTCTTATGACAGCGCAATAAGAGTGAAAATTCTTTAATGTAGCTCATCACTTATTTAAACGGGTTATTTTTTGTACTTATAACTATTAAGCTTTTTCGTGTTTATTCACTTTTTGTTAGTTGCGCTTTGCGGGTTGACGAAAACACGTTATATTACGTTACGCAATAATTCGTATTTTAATCGTAATAGTGGTGCTTTGGTGGCTTACCGTGAAGTTTTAATGTAAATAATAAATATAATAATGGTCCATATGGACGTAATATAAACTTTTCGTGTAGTGTTTTAGTATTAAGTTTATTTAGTTTTTGTCGTAAGATGACGAATAAACGACGTGAATTGGAACAGTAATTTATGGAACTACTTTGAAAGAAATGAGGTGGAAAAAGTGGCGATGTTTGTTATCCTATAAATCAACTATTACTAATGATAAGCAACATTTAAGATTAATGCATATTATCAACATGTAAAAACATTTTTATGAGTTCATATTATTATATTAATAATTATTCAGATTTCAGACAGTCCTAAGCCTGCAAAGTACGAAGGAAAGTTAATTTAAATCAGTTTAAGCGATCGAAAAACGTAACATAAGCGCAAAAAATATTATAACTTATAAGTGGCAATAAGTAGATAATCAAATAAGCAACTAAGCAACTAAGCAGTTAAAAATAGCTGCTATTGAATATTTAATAACGGATAAGTTAACTTTTAATTTTAAGCCGTTTATCACATCTCTAGTCGCACGAGCCCTCAGTTTACCCAAAATCCGTGACACAGAAACATAAAATATTTATGGTCAATAATTATGTGTCTATCCTTGCCAACTAGTCGGCTTTCTAACGATTTCATTGTCGGTTATTTTAATTCTAAGGTCAATGGTTTGAAGTGATTATATACTCAAAGGGTTTGAATTTGAAAGATCAGAGAATTCTCAGCAAAATAAAGTACAATGCGAATCAAATGAGAATAGGATCGAGTCGGCGCCATATTGTTTCGAATTTAGACTGTTAGGAGTTTAAATTATTATTATTTTTTAAATTAAATTTCTTATATTTCGGGCGGCATAGGCCCATATTATAAATACCTTACAGACTAACATACATATTATATACTTAAAAACTACACTTTGTCACGTGTTGACGGCGACGTGATCCGGAGTCTCCCCCGGAACCTCCGGTAGACCACACCCGTCGGCCAGAACTCCTCCACCTCAAAGGTCAACAAAAGATGCGTCGGCACTCTCACCACAAAGGAACTGAAATTGACCTTGTGGCGAGACACCAGAGCACAGTGTTCTATTTCACTCAAAAAATTTCCCTATGCTGTTTATCGCATAAATCGATGAAGAAATGCATTTTAAATGCAAGAGTAAAACACCCACGTGTCTAATTCAAATACTTTTTTTTATAAAAAATAATTTATGTTTCGTGACCTCGACGTAAAAAAAAGACTTAATAAATTCTGGAAGCGTGTCTGATCAATATATATTTTTTTGATTAATATGGTTTGATGAAGGACCTTTAGGCGCATAATTTCCATGTTTTATTTTTAGAATATCACTTCTGGTTACCGAGTTATTAATTTTCATTCAGTTTTTTGTTTTTATTTTTTTTCTCCCAAAAAACTCAAAAGTGCGACTTGTGACTGACACTCAAAGATTGACCTTAAATGTGTCTATCACTGATAAAAAAATCAAGTTCCACTATGGAAGCGTTTGGGACTTAGAATAAAGGTTAAATGGTACATTTTAGGGTTATCACTAAAGGTCAAACAATAGGCGATCGGACTTTTTATTTTTATTGTATAAACGTATAGTACTTTTAAATATGAGTAATTTCTCAGAATAAATAGTATATCAAAAGTCAGTATTTTCAAAGGTACAGCGATTTGTATATTATGTCGACGTAAAACTGTAAAATAACTCACGAGGTTGAAAAAATATGTCTAAAGATTTATTACTATAATCATAATTGTAAATCATATACAATTTTATAGTTAAAGAAAAAAAATCATTAATTTGAGCAAAAATGAAAGGTCAAGTTGAATGACACCCCTAACACAATATTTTGAAATTCGATTACTCGTAAACGCTTCCATAGTGCAACTTGATTTTTTTATCAATGATAGACGCATTAAAGGTTAATCTTTCAGTGCTAGTCACAAGTCGCACTTTTGAATTTTTTGGGAAGAAAAAAAATAAAAAAAAACTGAATTAAAATTAATAACTCGGTAACCAGAAGTGATCTTCTAAAAATAAAACATGGAAATTATGCGCCTAAAGGTCCTTCATCAAACCATATTAATCAAAAAAATATATATTGATCAGACACGCTTACAGAATTTATTAAGTCTTTTTTACGTCGAGGTCACGAAACATAAATTATTTTTTATAAAAAAAAGTATTTGAAATAGACACGTGGGTGTTTTACTCTTGCGTTTAAAATGTATTTTTTCATCGATTTATGCGATAAACAGTATAGGGAAATTTTTTGAGTGAAATAGAACACTGTGCAGAGGTTCGACCCTCAAGGCGATGGACGTCTTCCGGCGGATGTAGTCCACGACGTCCTCGACCTGCGGGCTTAGCATGGCGATCCATAGAAATATTAATGAAGAAATATTCTATCCAAAACAGTTCGTTGCAAAATAGTTCTTAATCCATGATAACAAGGTCGTCAATAGAAGTCAACATTTCTAAAGCGCCATATTTTTAAAATGGTTGCCGGGAAATCTTCTGTCAAAAACGAATAAATATTCAATTAAATGACTCAACGTAAAGAAACTTTTTGTCTAGGTCCGCCATGATGTGGAGTGGTTGACATTACTGTGGGACTTTTTGACGTTAAATTATGAAAACGTTTCTACTTTTAGCTGTCAAAAGAGGCCATTTTGTGAGCTCATGCTTTGGGAAGAAAAGAAACGTTATTTCTCATAACGACGATACATCGACCTTGCTACCTTATAATAAGACCTATTTTGCTCCGAATGGAATTAATGTTTCTTCAATCTGTCATATTTTCTTTTCTTCGGTGTTTCTTCTATGCGCATGCTAAGCCTGCTGCATAGACCAGTGCAGGCGGGATACGTACAATGGCGTCGCGGGTATAGCTCGCGCAACGGTTTATGAGCGCTCAGTGAAAGTGGAGGGGATCGTTCGCGCATGTGACCAATAGCAAAGAATGTGTATTACTAACGTACCAATACCGTGTCGGCAGCCACGTTCGGCATGCGTTCGGCTCATCCACACCTCCCCGCCCGAGCCCGCTACCGCCAAACACACCCAAAAACTCACTTCCTTCCCCTCTACTTTTGTCGAAAGCTCTTAATTCATTGCGCGACCTATACCTCGCACCGCAGGCGCAGTTCCGTACGTAGGGTGCGGTGCCGCGGTGGTTGCGGGCGGCGGGCTTCTTCTTCTTTCTTCTCTCCACCAGTATGAAGCCCTCCTCATCGCACCTCCTGCTCTCGTCCTTGCCAGGTCGAGGAGGCTCGGCCTTGCGGCTCTCCACAGCCTTACGGCTCTCCTTCACATTACATATCGTTTAAATTCGATGCAAGAATAGGAACGTCAGTGACCTAAATTTACGTTTCTATTCTCATTTGAAACGCATTATACTAACATATTATTGAAGGTTTAAAATTTAGCGTGTGAATTATAATATTTTATAGACATTGTTGCGGTGCTCTTCTGTCAGAGGTGATTAATACTCGAATGTGTTCGAAGGAATGAATGTTTATTTACAGAAACTTAGCCTATTTATACAAAATTTTCTATATACAATAACCAATCAGATACAATAGCCAATCAGATACATCAGCCAATCAGAGACAATAGCCAATCAGATAATTCAAGGTCGTGCGCAGAATTCCTAGTTGTCCGTTAGAGGGCGCTACTTGTATTCTCCCATAGTACTCCCCCTCAAGCGAAGCGTACATTCTTTTTGACGACTCTGCCACTCCTCGTAACGATACGAGGAATATTTGTTTCTTCAGTGATGTTCGTCTGCGATGTACAGCTCCGCGCCGGCGTATGCGACACCACTGTTGAAGTATTTTCAGGTTCACTTGATTCTTGATTGAGTAAGTATGCGGGTTTCAGTCGATCGAGTGAGACGACTGTGGTTCGCAGCGGCAACTGTATCTTGAAATATTTTTCGTTGCGCTTCAATACTTCGTAGGGTCCATCGTACGGTGGTGTCAGCGGCGCGCGAACTGTGTCGTTTCGTACGAATACATGGCTGCACGTTAGTAGATCTTTGTGAATGAACGTAGATCTATTTTCACAGGAACGTTGTCGCGGTTTTAACATGGCCATTGTTTCAGTGAGTTTCCGTACGAATTCTGCATCTTCAATTCTTGACGTTGTCGGTACAAAGAAATCTGATGGTACTCGTAACGTAGTTCCGTATGTCATCAGTGCGGGGCTCACGTTGGTATCTTCCCGGAGGGCTGTACGTAGGCCAAGAAGTACAGTCGGCAACTCGTCTGCCCACTGTGTCGATGCGCCGCGGGCCATAAGCGCTGTCTTCATAGTGCGATGCCATCTTTCTATTTGACCGTTCGATTGTGGATGAAAGGCTGTAGTGCGTATTCTTGTTATTCCAAACTTTTGTAGAAGCGTTCTGAATAGCGATGACTCGAACTGGCGTCCTTGGTCTGTAGTGATACGCAAAGGAACACCAAAACGAGCGATCCAGTTGTCGTAGAAAGCTTTTGCTACGACTTCAGCTGTGATTTCTTGTACTGGTATTGCTTCTAACCATTTCGTACATCGATCTGTGATAGTCACACAGTATCGGTAGTCTCGAGATAACCGCAGCGGTCCCACGATGTCGATGTGTACATGTTCGAATCGCTGCGACTGCGGTATCTGTTGTAGCGGTGTTACGACGTGTCGCTGAACTTTAGCGCGCTGACAGCTGATGCATGTTCTTGCCCATTCTGTGACTTCTTTATTCATTGACGGCCAAAAATATTTTGATTGCATTAGTTTTCTTGTAGTTCGTATTCCAGGATGACTTAAGTCGTGTTGCGACTTAAATACAGCGTAGCGATATGCTTGCGGCAGGTAGGGACGGGGCGTCGAAGTAGATAACTCGCATGTTATTTGTCGTTCGAGTCCCGGCAAACTTATTTCGCTGAATTTTAAGTTCGGTTGTCTTCTTAATTTTTTTAGTTCTTCATCTCTGCTCTGGTCGATGGATAGTTGACTGTAGTCCATTGTAGACGGACATTCTATGTCTTCAATGCGAGATAAAGCGTCGGCAACTATGTTTTCTTCTCCTTGTATGTACTTGATTCTCGAACAAAATTGACTAATGAAGTGTGTCTGTCTTTCTCTTCGCGGTGTGTCGCTGCTGCTCGATGTTTTCGTAAGTGCATATATGAGAGGCTTGTGATCTGTATATATTGTTACTTCGCAGCCTTCTATTAACCTTCGAAAATGTTTCACGGCAGTGTACATCGCTAATAATTCGCGGTCATATACACTGTATCGTTGTTGTGTAGCGCTCATTGCTTTTGAAAAGTATGCTAGCGGTCTCCAAACATTGTTAATACGTTGTTGTAGCACAGCGCCGATGCTGTGGTCGGACGCGTCGGTCATTATTGCGAGCGGGCAGCTAGGTACCGGATGACTGAGTGTTGTAGCTTCTAAAATGCTTTGGCGGCATTTTTCGAAACTTTCTTCAGCGGCAGGCGTCCATTCTACTGGTGTCTTGTCGTTTTTCTTTCTGTTGTACAGATACTTGTTGAGTTCGTGTTGAAGATTCGCTTGTTGTGGTAGGCAATCACGGTAATAATTGATCATGCCTAAAAAACGACGAAGTTCGATTACCGTCTTTGGTTTTGGATAACCTGATATAGCAGATGTTCGTTCTTCTGTAGGTTTTATTCCGTTTTCAGACACTTCGTAGCCCAAAAAGTCGATTTTCTTAACACCGAATTGACATTTTTCTATGTTGAGTGTTACGCCATACTTGTTAAGGCGATGCAGTACTTCGTGTAATATTTTCTTGTGTTGTTCTTCATTTTCCGAGTAAAGTAAAATGTCGTCGACGAAACAGAAACAATCTTCGATGTTCTTTAGGACTTCATGCATGAATCTTTGAAACGTTTGGCTGGAGTTCCGTAACCCGAATGGCATACTTGTGAATTCGTATAGACCAAACGGGGTTATAATTGCTGTCTTCTGTGCGTCTTCTGGGCTTGCCATTGGTATACAGTAGTAAGCCATCTTCAAATCCAGCTTCGTAAAAATCTTCTTATTATGTAGCGAGTAGGTGAAGTCTTGTATTCGAGGTATTGGATAGCGATCGGGTTTTGTTACTGCATTCAGTCGTCTGTAATCGCCGCATACCCTTAACCCGCCGTCTTTTTTCTTCACTATATGCATCGGATTTGCCCACGGACTATTTGAAGGTTTACAAATTCCCATCTCCATCATGCGCTTGAATTCTTCTTTAGCGGCTTTATATTTGTCGGGAGGGAGAGGGCGGGCGCGGGCGAAGAGTGGCGGTCCGGTTGTTTCTATGTGGTGTACGACGTCGTGTTTGACCGGCTTCTTAAGTGAAAATGGGTGAAGAATGTCTGGATACTGCTTCAAGATGTCGTGATATACTTGCTCGGAGTTTAACAGGCGAATACTTTCGACGGGACTTGCGACTTCTATTGTCTTCACTGATAGTTCTGTGACGCTGTCGATTAGTTTGTTCTTATGTAAATCGACTAGTAGTTGATAGTGGCGAAGAAAATCGGCTCCTAATATAGATGTCTTGACGTCGGCGATAATGAATGTCCATGTAAATGTTCTTCGTAGCCCCAGGTTCAGCTTGATAGTTTTCTCGCCGTATGTCTTGATCTGAGTGTTGTTAGCGGCGTACAGTGTGTACGGACTTACTTTCTTCATTCTTGTTTTCTTAGTGGCGGCTAACACGGAGATATCTGCGCCTGTGTCCACGAGGAAACATTCGTTCGTGTCGCGGTCGCGGACACAAAGGCGATTAGTCGTCTTGGGGACACCGACATCCGCCACAGTCGGTGTCGGAATTAGTTTTCCGACGTTTTGTTTCTCCTGCAGCATAGCGATTCGCATCTCTTCGCTTTATCGCCATATCTGAAGTGATATTTACATTCCCACGTCGATTCATCTTTCATTGCAGGCTTTCGGCGGGCGGACTTCGAGCGCGAGCGAGAGTAGCGCGAGTGAAAGGGACGGCGATAGTGCGGTCGCGATGAATGAGTGCGTAGTTCGGCCACTTGTAAGGTAAGTTCTTCGATTTTCTTTGACATATTTTCTAGCGCACTGTTTTCGTTGCTGCTTGATGATAATGACGTTGATACTTCAGCTACAGTGTTGTTGTTGTCACCGGAATATTCCATCATCTTGTCGGCCATTGCTGCGAGTGTGTCAAGTGAAGATTCTTTGTTGACGGAGAGCACGCCACGTATGTATGGCGGTAAGTGGTTTAGCCATTCTATTCTAAGGCCATGGTTCTTGCTTTTTCTTCCAGTGCGGGGTCACCAATTGTTGCGGTGCTCTTCTGTCAGAGGTGATTAATACTCGAATGTGTTCGAAGGAATGAATGTTTATTTACAGAAACTTAGCCTATTTATACAAAATTTTCTATATACAATAACCAATCAGATACAATAGCCAATCAGATACATCAGCCAATCAGAGACAATAGCCAATCAGATAATTCAAGGTCGTGCGCAGAATTCCTAGTTGTCCGTTAGAGGGCGCTACTTGTATTCTCCCATAACATAAAGGACGTTGTTACAAAATACAAATTACAAAGCATTATAATAAATATAAAACGCCTACAAAAAAGAGTAGCAAAATACTTTAAAAGTATTGCTTATTATTTGAAGAATAAACATGGAATTCTTCATGACAAATTCAATTATATTTTAGGGGTAGCTCTCCATAGTCCATACATGTGAAGTAGGGATGAAAAATATTTTTTAATTCTACCCCACCTTATGAGGTATAGTTGAATAGATCTTTTAAAATAAAGACAAGGTTTCATACATAACTTTTTACCCGACTGTCAAGTAGGGTTACTTATGTTTTTCGCGCGTATCTTGTATAGTATGTATGTATGTATAAACTGAAAGCCTAAGTGCAATAATTGACGTTATGTTTGTCAGCAGGCGGGGCCCATGTATTTTTGTACAATTTATAATGCAAATGGGACTTTATTTCACGTTCAACAGATGGCGCTAGTAGAGCGTTAATAAAACATTACGATCCAATCAAATAGGCAATCGGACAAATTTTTTTTTATTGCATAAATGAATAGTACTCTTAAATATGAGTAACTTCTCAGAAGAAACCGTATATCAAAAGTCAATATTTTCAAAGGTACAGCGATTTGTATAAAAAATTTCGCGAGCCTCCTAAAAACGCTCCATACTAAAATCGATATACACATGACGTCACTTGAATATGAAGTAGTATGAAGTAGTATATGAAGTATATGGCCGCAGGAATATATTTGTAAATATCTCCGATATTTGTGCGTTTAAGTTCATACTTACCATAATGAATGTTTTTGTATATGATGTGAGTAAACTAATGATGTAGGTTTTGTTTACCAATTTCGCAAAAAAAAAAAATTTTTTTTTGGTATAAAGACTCGAAGAAATTTTGTATACAAATCGCTGTACCTTTGAAAATATTGACTTTTGATATACGGTTTCTTCTGAGAAGTTACTCATATTTAAGAGTACTATTCATCTATGTAATAAAAAAAAATCAGTCCGCTTGCCTATTGAATGTTTTTGTAAAAAAAAAATGATGAAACAGAGTACTTATGGTGTGTATCGGTACTCAGTACTCGGTAGTACGGTTAGTAGTTAGTACGTTGTTATTCCTAGGTCCATGGTTAGTCCAGTACCCTTCTCAGATTGTAACTACCCTAGCGGTATAGGGTATAGCAGTTAACATCGTCCATTTATAAATAAATCTTTATTTCAGACTAGTTTTGTCCTAGGCTTTGTTAGTAACTATTAGCTTAAAACTATGTTAGTGAATGTACTTAAAATTTATTAAATTTAATATAATTTATACCTAACTAGCTGACCCTTGCCCACTTCGTTGGTCGTTAAACATTTTTGGATGATGATTATGAGGATATGAGATATATATGAGGTAGTCATGGCCTCATGGGATACTCATCCCGACTTACCTGTCCGGTAGTTGTGGTATGCTACCCCGGCTTCCCTAGCTATTATACTGTCCTATCCCTTGCCCTCCTGGGCGGTAATATACTACATTCCTATTTTCCACTCTAACTTACCAATCTTCCTTTCCACACCGCCTATTCCTTTTCCTCCCCTTTCCGTCAATCCGTAGGAACGCAATGAATAATCATCAAAATAATTAAATTATCCAAAATGGCGGCGATGTGGTTCGCCAAATCGCCACCCATCACGTCTCGTTCTCGCGGAGGCGAAAAGTGGCCCATGGAGAGCCGCTTCGCTACGTTGAATGTAAGAGGAGGAATGGATGGTAAGAATGAAGATGAAGATGAAGCGAAACAAGTATATAAGGATCGTAGCAAGTGGAAAGAAGTGGTCTTTGTCTACCCCTACGGGAAAGAGGCGTGATTATATGTATGTGTGTATTATGAGGATAAAAAGTATCCTAAGTTACGCCTTTTGACATCAGCTAGTTGCTAGTGAAAGTCCCGTGAAAATCGGTCCTACCGATCCAGAGATTAGTCGGAACAAACAGACGGACAGACAAAAAATATAAAAACTGTTTTTTATTTTTATTTTTATTAAAATAAATACCGTACATATATTTCATATAAATTAAGTGAAAAGCTGTTAATTTATTTATTTGTATAGATAGGCTTGGCTTTTATTACCATTATCCCCTGAAAATAATATCACAAAATAATTTAGATATTGTATACTCATTTATCTGTGAAAACTTGTAATTGGCCTTCGTGTTTGAGTAATTTTAATTGTTCTTGTATGTAGCCGTAAGTTTTCCAAATGTAATAAAATAAAATAAAAACTGTAATAACCTTGTCGTGACACTTTTTTCATACATCCTTATACCTACAATCTTTATAAATGTTATGCCTACCTGGTACCTACCTAGGTATCATTGATAATTTACGACTTAACATAAAATACAGTAGTTAGGTACCTAAGTGTAGGTGCAGTATACAATGTTGTATCAGTTGTATGTTATCACTATGTGGTATGTGCACGCAGACTGTAGGTAAGTAGGTACTAGGTATACTTATGTGCTGTAAGGGGTTGTCCATTAATCACGTGATGCGTAAAGGGAGACGCTTTGAGTATCCAACTATGGAGACGCCATTATCAGGCGTTCCCCGCTGCCAAAGGTTAGACCCTCCGGTCGTGAGGGTTATATAAAACTAGTTGCTGCGCGTTTTTGACGTATTCGGAAAATTACAGCGAGGCGGAACGAACCGGAGCAGAAAATGCCGACTTGCTGTATTTTTTCCTGCAAAAACAGATCGGAAACATCAAATAAACAAAAGGATGGTGTTACTTTCCATGTGTATGTATTATTTTGCCTAAATATTAACAATAATTGCGATATATTAGCAAAAATCCAAAAATTTTACTCGATGAACAAATGTTGCTACTAAATCGTACAACATCCAAATTTAGGGTAATATTTAAAAGTAGTAATTTATAAAAACTTCTATTTCATATTCGTTCTTGTTTTTACTATTTCATAATGAAGAAACATGACTAATTAATTAGTACACTATTTACAATTTTGTTTTTCTTCATGATATTATTTCACGAAACACATTGAAAATTTGCAAATTATTATAAAATAATTATTCAATTGTGTTAACAAACTTTTGTTTATATTAATTATTATTTATTACAATAAAATATTTGCTGATAAATTTATCCTGAAATTATGCATTTTTAATTTATAAACAGGCCACACTTCATAAAAACTGAGGGTTGTGACAACGTAAAAGAAATATCGATATCGACTTTATCAGTATGTTATTCTGACCATTATTTTTTTTAGATTTCCTAAAAATAGGATGATTAGGAATGCCTGGGTCCAAGCTTGCGCTAATCATTTTTCTTGGTTTCCCAAACGTACGAGTACAATTTGCTCGGTGCATTTTGAAGTTTCATGTTTTATTGTTCAGACGAACAACAGTAGGAGATTAAAACAGCGCGCCTTGCCAACTTTGAAATTATTAAAGGTGCATTTTATAATTAACTAGTTTTTGCCCGTGAATTTGAACCAATCTTTGAACTACTTATGGTGAACATTGGTAAACATTGAGGTGGAACAGATCTATTATAAATGCAAAAAAAAAACGTATTTAGGGTGGACCCTATTTATCAAAACGATTCCGCATTTTTACTTAGCTCTACCTTTTTTAACCGACAAAAAACCGAAGGAGGTTGTCAAGTCAACACATACTTACGATTATAGTACGATTTTGGTTTTTTTTTATTTAATACTATAATATATTTTAAATATAATATATGGATGCTTCACGTCAAGTCAATCTCGTCTCGTGGTAAGTTATCGAAGAACTTGTTTTACGTAGGTAGACCCACGGACTCCTTTTTTTACAACAACAAATAAAAAGCGTGAAGCGTGCTAGATAATGGGTTTCAACACGTATGAGGCTAATTCTTTTTTTTTTTTTTTTTTTTATGAAATAAGGGGGCAAACGAGCAAACGGGTCACCTGATGGAAAGCAACTTCCGTCGCCCATGGACACTCGCAGCATCAGAAGAGCTGCAAGTGCGTTGCCGGCCTTTTAAGAGGGAATAGGGTAATAGGGGAGGGTAGGGAAGGGAATAGGGTAGGGGATTGGGCCTCCGGTAAACTCACTCACTCGGCGAAACACAGCGCAAACGCTGTTTCACGCCGGTTTTCTGTGAGCCCGTGGTATTTCTCCGGTCGAGCCGGCCCATTCGTGCCGAAGCATGGCTCTACCACGACAAAGCTTAGAAGCTATTATCTTGAAGCTATTATCTATTTTACTTTAGTTATTACGGCTGCTCCACCCGCGTAAATATACTATCGGTTATCCCGCGGGAATACTCTACTTTTCCGATATAAAAAGTAGCCTATGTTTTAATCCAGAGCCTAAACTACTACCATACCAAATTTCATCAAAATCCGTTCAGTAGTTTTTGCATGAAAGAGTAACAAGCATCCATCTATACATCCAACCATCTATCCATCCAACCATCTATCCATCCAACCATCTATCCATCCATCCATCCTCACAAATTTTCACATTTTATACTATTACCTACTAGGATAGGATGTGAAAATTTGTGAGGATGGATAGATGGTGAATGTATGGATGTTCTTTAATATTGTAAAACATACTTTTGTTCTATCATCAATAGTTTCCGCAGCGCATGCGACGAAAGTTGTTTAATGGCATTTTTGACACCTTGGGTTACGTTACTAAAGTTTTAGTAAGAATCCCTAATCTTTTCTAGCAATAAATATAGCCTATTTTACTCAGGGTGAATGTAGCTTTCTAATGGTGAAATAATTTTTGAAATCGGCATAGTAGTTTTTTAGTTTATTCATTACAAACATACACACAAAAATACAAATCTTTCCTCTTTATAATATTAGTATAGAATATTATATACTACCTAGGTTTATAAACAAATATTTTTTTAAACGACGTACAGTCAGATTAGACCGCAAATTAATATTTATCTATACTTTCTCTCATTAGTTATTCTATGTGCTAGTTAGACTAGTTAGACATACAGAAACTTATAAGAGAAAATATAGGTGAAAAAATCGATTTCGAATTGATTTCGCTCAGAATAATTTTCCCTAAGAGTTTTTAGCATAGTCAATCAACATGGGAACTTACAAGTTTCTATCTCCTATAGTTTAGAAATGCTAGGAGGATGACCAACTTATAAACCATTATGGAGACCGATTTCTCGAAAATGGTTGACTTTGTAAAAAGGTAATTTATAAATTCTTATTTCAATTTTAAAATACCTATAAACTATACAAAATTTCATTTATATATATTCATAATTACACATGCTAGAAAGACGGACAGACCGACGGATGGTCAGTGCAAATTTATTAGGGTTTCTTGAGTATTACGGAATGCTACAAATTGGTTGTACGCACCAGCCGCTCCGCAACTATGATATTCGCAACACTGCTAAAAATGATAAAATTCTTCTTCATGCTGGATGACGCTTCCATTTTTGCATGTTTCAACATTTTAATACTTATTTACTTTATGATACTGAGCGAAATTGTAAATTAAATATTGTAGTTAAGATTTAATAGATATAATTTTTAAAATTTACTTTTGCCACATAATTATTACTAGCCGAACTCATCGATAGTAAAACATCGATAGTGTCAAGCACTAGCGGTGCGGTCCCCCCTCCCGCAGAAAGTGGCGAGACTTTTTCGCATAGAAATTAGCTGTCATGTCGTCTCCGTATAGTTGGATACTCAAAGGGGAGACGTGATGCCGAAAAAAAATCACCAAGTGTCACAAGGGGAGGAGGGGGTTTAAGGAGACTATCACGTGTATTAATTTTCGAATCTAGTCTATGCATAGGACCGAAATTATTATCGGTTGTAGATTCGTAGTGTTGTTTAAATACTTACAAGGCAAATGACTCGTATTACGTATACCTAGTTTTTGAATGCTTAAATTATTCGATTAAATTGTTTTTAGGTTAAAGTTTTTCTTGAAACATGACATGCTTATTATGTAAAAAAAAATACACGTGATCTTAGGTGGGGGACGGGGGTAGTAAAAAACTTCACCACGTATCACCAGGGGGAGGGGAGGGGTCTAAAAAGTTGTTAAAAAATTCACGTGATTAATAGACGGCCCCTAATAACAAACACACATGACACAATCATTATCAGTTATCACATTGTCATCGCGTTATGTCATAATATGTGCGTGTGCGTGAAACACCACTAGCTGTCCTCTTCTCTTGAGGTACCCATATCAACTGTTATTTATTACTAGCTGATGCCCGCAACTTCGTTTGCGCAAAACTAACGGAAGCGGAACCCTATTTTTAAACGGAAGCCTAAAATAAAAGTAGCCTATGTTAGACCTTATAACATCAGCTATCTGCTAGTGAAAGTCCCGTGAAAATCGGTCCAGCCATTTCAGAGATTAGCCGGAACAAACAAACAGACCGACAGACAGACAGACGGACAGACAAAATTTTTAAAAAATTGTATTTTATTGTAAGTACCGAATATACTTTCAGATGCATTAAGTGAAAAGCTGTTAGTTTGAAGTTACAAACAGACACTTCAATTTTATTTATCTGTATAGATGTGCCCACATTATACGCTCAGTGTGCTGCACAGAGTACCTTGATATACATATATACTAAAAGTGTGCTGTGCCGCCCACACAGTGGCGGATTATCCTAAAGGCAAACTAGGCATGTGCCTAGGGGCGCGAAGGTACAAAGGGGCGCTTGGGCGGAATTGTAAAATAAAGAAGAATATATTATAATATACAGCATACAATTTTTAGCGCCAGTTAGTAAGTAAGCCACCTATTATAAGGTGTCAGATTATTCCAATAAGATGTGTCATACTCATAAGCTACGAGTAGGTACCACTTGTTACAAGTTTGTGAAGCCGTAACGGCCACATTCGAGAGATTTATTGCTCACTTGTAGAATTATGTGGTTATTATCAATCAAGCAATCAATCAATCAATCATTTATTCACAAGATGTGGTAGTACAGAAATGACATAAATTCCATACAGTGTCTGTCAAAATTTGAACCACTAATAAGTATGTGACACCAATGTCTGAGTGTGGCCGGGAGTGTTATTTAAGTTATCAAAAGGTCACAACTTAGATATTGTGCGACACCGGTGATCGGTGTCCAGTTTCAAGCATAATTTGAGTAGCTAGCAGCTAACTTAGTACTTATCTACAAAGTAATGACGTCATGCCAGGCCCCAGAGTCGTTAGCCATTATAGGTAAGTAGCACATAATATGTAGGCATCATGTACAATATTATTATATTGTAATTATGGGTTTATGCGGCTATACCACAGATTAATCACAACTACTACAAGGTCACACATTACCTTTGGATTTCGCTAAAATTAAATGTTTTTATTAATTTAGGAATTTAAAAGAAACATAATATTACTATGTTAGAGTTTTTACTACTAGACACTAAGTAGATGTTGGGGCTCCTGAATCTATGACCTACAAACACCTTCTAATTTGAATATATCTCAGACTATCAATATAACAATAGGCCATTTTTTTTTTCAATTTTTTTTATGAAATGAACCAGGAAACGAGCAGACGGATCGCCTGATGGCAAGCGATTACCGCTGCGCATGGATACTCGTAATACCAGAGGAGTTATACCAGGCCTGTCCCACTCCCCGTGTAGGTATTAAAAATGTAAGTACGTGCGGCGGCCTCCTTAAACGGGCGCATTACGAGGGACTCGCGCGCGAGCAGTGAGCGACGTATGCGTGAGATTTGTTCGTCACAATGTTTTATGGATTGGATTTAATACCTTACAATCTGTGCATATAATATTACGATAGGTACTGTGTAAGTTAGGTAAAAATCACCCGGCCAGCTATAACTATAATACCATATAACATAATGTATAACAATATTTAAAAATATAGTTTGAGCTACTACTGCTACTGCAATTACTTGATAACCAATATTTAGTGTTTAGGTGTTGGCTCCACAGTCCACTTGAACTATCTGTTCGCGTCTTATGTTATTCCGATGTGATACGATTTGAAGAATCATTTATTGACAAAAGTACCTAGTAGTACCTAGTAGTAAATATAAATAAAAATAAGGCGGCGTGATTCAACTTCTTCGAGTAATATCAGGCCGTGAAGGTATAAAAAATGCTTACGTTTACGCATAAGTATGTATATACTTATAGGTATGCGCAAATTTATTATAATAATAATAATAATATCTATGGACGCTTCACACCACGTCAATCTGATCCCGTGGTAAGTTCTCGAAGAACTTGTGTTACGGGTACCAGACAACGGAAATATATTTAACACTTATTTAAGATTTTTATTATATTATACATATATTTAATACACACCCATGACCCAGGAACACAAAAAAACTCTTTGTTCCTTCGGCGGGATTTGAACCCGCGACCCCCGGCTTGAGCACCAACACGCTCAACCAACTGAGCCACAGAGGTCGTCAAATTATTACAGTACTATTAACACCTACCTTAGGTTTATTTGGAAAGCAATTTGTTCAGTAAAGTACAGTAGGTAGGTACTAGAAAGTAGGTAAAAAAAGTTGTAATTAAATATTAAGAAAAAATATATATAATACGTATAACCGCCTCCTTTTTTTGGAAGTCGGTTAATAATTTTCTAAAATGAGACAACCCTAATGTCATTAGAAAGGATAAGAATTACGCGATAGAAAGAGACGCAACTTCTAGGTAAATATAATCGTAGGTAATCAAGCGTTGTGTTAGCTGAATTGAACCTTATCGCATCGCTGAAAGAGTCCCTATTTCTTCTAACCATTTGTCGGAGTGGTTCTTCTGTACCTCTAGGTACTATTATTTATTCTGTGGTTATACTTGTAAGTTGTACTTGTGTTGCGACTTACGTTCCGTCCAACCCCAACGTCACTTAGGCCTCAAGTAACCTCACTCACTCGGCGAAACACAACGCAAGCGTTATTTCACGCTGGTTTTTTGTGAGGCCGTGGTATTGATCCGGTCGAGTCGGCCCATTCACGCCAAAGCGTGGCTCTTCCACGTAAATCTGAAGAGTAGATACTTAATTGGTAACACTGCAACCGTTGACATCGTCAAAGCGTGGAAGCGTCAATCGAAAACTCAGCAGCGAAATTTTGCGAGTGTAGCCGCTCGCCCCGCACCTCCCCTGCGGGCTAAGACAAAAGGGGAGGAAGAGAGCCGCAAGGCCACAGAGAGCCGCAAGGCTACGGAAAGCCGCAAGGCTGAGCCTCCTCGATCTGGGAAGGACGAGAGCAGGAGGTGCGATGAGGAAGGCTTCACACTGGTGGAGAGAAAAAAGAAGAAGAAGCCCGCCGCCCGCAACCACCGCGGCACCGCACCCTACGTACCCGAGCTGCGCCTGCGGTGTGAAGTACCCGCGACGCCGCTGTACGTCTCCCGTCTGCACTGGTCGATGGAGGTCGAGGACGTCGTAGACTACATCCGTAAGAAGACGTCCCTCGCCTTAAGGGTCGAGCGTCTGGAGTCTCGCCACAAGGTCAACTTCAGTTCCTTTGTGGTGAGAGTACCGACGCATCTAATATCGACCTTCGAGGTGGAGGATTTCTGGCCGACGGGTGTGGTTTACCGGAGGTTCCGGGGGAGGCTCCGGAACGAAGCGCGCATCACGTCGCTGTCTATACGTGACAAAGTGTAGTTTTTAAGTATATAATTAATATGTATGTTAGTCTGTAAGGTATTTATAGTATGGGCCTATGCAGCCTGAAATAAAGGTTATTTAATTTAATTAATTTAATTAATTGTTGCAATAAAAAAACACTAGCCAAGAGTGTCACGACTCACGGCCATGTGTGGTTCCGTAGGTTTATAACAATACATAGGTATATTTCTAGGTTTTTAACTTGACTTTTCCCCAGAAACTAATCGTCAGACGTATTATCGTCAGTATACGTATTACGTAGATATTGTAAGTTTAGTGGTACACAGTGCCGGAAAGGAGTGGAGACCCCAGCCCCAAATTATTTCCCAAATAAATGGTACCTAATTCTTTTATTATTTAACGAACATCTTATACCTACATAACTGGTCGACCACTGGGAATTGGGATATTAAAGGCGGATGCTTTGGTGACAGATTTGCGACTTGTGCTTTCCCGTAATCGAGAGGTTTTTTTCGAAATCTCTACTGTGAAGGCCCTTTCCTTTGGCTCCGGCTCTGGTGGTACAGCATGTACCTACGTCAGTGAGTTGGTTAAAACACTATGTAATTAAGTAACTGCAGCAAATAAAGTCTTCTAAAAGAAAAAAATAGTTCCTTGTTGAGTTGTTGTTAGATTCGTAAGTAGTACGCGACCAGCCTTAGCAAAATATTGAATCAGTGATGTCACACGATGGAATAAACATTCGGCAGCCTTGGCGCTGGTCGCGGCGCGCGGGGCGGGCGGCGCGAGGTGAACACGCATGACGTCAAGCCGTTATTTTTGTCGATTTGTCGCTCCTCAACATAGCCCGACCGAATCAAATATACTCAGTAATGTATTGATGCTCAGTAAGCATAATGGACCCCTCGACTCAGGCGGGTTATGTAAACATTTTTGCCGGCCGCAGCACGCGTTTCTATTTGAATTTTAACTAAAGTCGAATAGTTCAATAACTAACGCGATTGTGAATAGTTCCTATAAGTTACGAGTTTAAATAATAAAAATAGTTGGTAATTAAAGTTTACAGTTAAGTTACACAACAGGGTATTAGAACATTTATTAAGTAAGTAAATAACAAGATACAAATTAAATTAGCTCTAGATTCTAATGAAATCATTCTCGCGGCAATGATATTTTTATTTTTCAATTGTTTTTTTCCTGTAATGCCTTACCTACTTTTTAATGTAAAGCTCATTATGGCATAATTATTATTTTCGACTAATTAGTTTACAAAACATTATTATTATTAACTAAGAAATGAGAGTTGAAAATATTTTGCTGACATCATTTTTGTCGACCTACGCGTAAGGTGAGTCAAAAATCGCGGGTTCGATTCCAACGCAAAAAAATCTAACGGTTGAAAATGGGATGCACCTCCACTTATTTTGAAGTCAATTATTATAGCACCTCTACTAATCACCTAACGTCACGTCTATGTCCACAGCATGGGCAACGAGAAGGAAGACAGCGGTTTCGGGTTCAAGGACCGCGCTAAGGCGGAGGAGACGCTGCGGCTGCTGGAGCAGCACGACCCCAACTACCGCCGGCTCACCGTGCGCGGCCTGCTGGGCCGAGCCAAGCGCGTGCTGTCCAGTGAGTTGTCTCATCACTTAAACGCCTCTCTAGTAGATAAAGCGTAGACAGGGCGCGACGCGACATACGCTACTGCCGATGGAATCCAACTTTTTCGGCGCGAGAAAGCTATTTCTACGACTACTACAGTTAGGGAAATTAATATGGAAGAAGTAGGAAAAGATCCGCGTAAACTTATGGTGTTATTTCTCATAATGTTGCATTAAAAAGACGTAAATAAAGGATAATTACTTTGAATTACAGTGACAAAGGCAGAGGAGAAAATAAAGAACATAAAAGAAGCGATGGAGGTGTTCGAGAACTGGCTTGCAGACCTTGAGAAAAACAAGGACAAGAAGACTGACGAGAAACCTGAGAAGAAAGAAAAAAAGGAGACTGAAAAAGATAAAAACGGAGATGAGGTTAATAATTTTATTTACCTACTATAAAATCACACTGTAATTCTGTGTATAAAATATTTGCCAGTGTGCATTTCAGGCTGTGTACACAGTGCAAAACGCTTGTGCCACACGGCGCGCACAAAAAGTTACGCAGTAGGAACTCAACGCTCTGATTGGCGGACGCAAATTAGCGATTTATTTAAATTTAGAACACAATTTGCGGCATTTTTAGATATTAATTTTTATTACTTATGTAGATCCTAAAAATCAGAATCCCACAAAATAATATTAGTTTAGCTATAACATATAAGTCATATGATGCCTTAAAGTATTTATGCTACGATTCCAGGAGTCTAGCTCAGACGTGGAGATGGAGGACAAGAGTGAGAAGAAGGCGCTGCCCGCGGACACCGTGCCTGGGCTGGGATTCAAAGATAAGGTATTGTTGTATTATGTATAGAAGAGCTTCTATTATTAGAGCCTTTTTTATATTACCTGCACAATAATATCCGATATCGCAGCGGATAGTGTGAGAGGCGTGTATAACTTAAGACCAGGTAGACCAAGCGAAATAGGCATTTAACGCTTCCAAGAGTTGCCCGCGTTTGTCGCAAAGCGAGCCGCGCGCCTACGTCGCCGGCGTGAACTTACATGAACCCAAAGTGTAGTCGTGTCGGCAGTAGGTCAACTTATTTTATTATTTGTATTGAAAAAGATAATAAAATCCATAGTTATCTGTTTTAATGCAACACATAGCACACATAATTTGAATAGATATTATAGATGGGTACCTAAGTACAAAATGCTTAAATTTTATTAAATTATTTTGACAGTTTCTATGCGGTGTGTTCTGTTACAAGTATAAACACACGCTGTGTTCGATGTGTGCATGGAGACGAGTACCTATCATTAGCTCGTGTGATCACTAAAGCACGTGTCGTTTCGTGAGATAAAAATAATAATAATAATAATATCTATGGACGCTTCACACCACGTCAATCTGGCCCCGTGCTAAGTATCCGAAGAACTTGTGTTACAGGTACCAGACAACGGAAATATATTTAATATTTTTATACTATACATATATTTAAGATTTTTATTAAATTATGCACATATTTAATACACATCCATGACCCAGGAACACAGAAAAACTTTTTGTTTGTGGCGGGATTCGAACCCGCGACCCCCGGCTTGAGCACCAACGCGCTGAACCACTGAGCCACAGAGGCCGTCAAAATACTGTATCAGGTAGGTGCTGACGATTTGATGGTAACTACTTAGGCAGACACTTGCAAAAAATGTATTTCTACTGCCGAGTCCGCACGTTTGCCACTTGCCGCAAAATCCAAACCTCCACAAACGTTTAACTTTTTGAATATCCGGATTTTCGTTTTTTTCTCCCAAAAATCCGGATTATCCGGATAATTCAGATTTTTTAATTTTTTTTTAATTTGTTGCATGTTTTATAAAACTTTAATGTTTATTTTACTACTATGTTGTAGCAAAACTTACACTCATTAGTAAAAAAAAAACAGTTACCATTTTATAATTTAATTTAAATAAATTCTTATTTTAAGTTGTAAGTATTAAAATTACAATCTGAATAAATAAAAACATAATGAGATTATATCCAAATTATATAATTATATTTATTTTTTCATTTTAAGAAATATTTTTGATAAATATATTTGAAAATCCTACAATGTTCAGTTTTATAGTTAGTATTTTATTTTGAATAAGGTACACACTCGTGTCTATTAAAATTAATATTCATTTCATATGCGTAGCTGATAGCATAGGTAATAAAATCTAACAAAGTGCGTAAAAACAATTAATTATGTATTCAGTTATTATTATTATACTCATTCAAAATCTTAAATATCAACATTATAGGAAATAAAGTACTAGCTAGCTATTCTCTAAGGATCGTGATCTTGAAAAACATAAAATCGTCAAGTCTTTGTTCGCTTAGGTGAGATCTTGTTATTTACTAAATGTTCCAGCAGTAAAGAAATATAAAAAAGTGGAATAGCCTGTGATCTTTTTAACGCTTTTTTTTAATATCTACATCACAGTCCACCACTACCATTTTCGTAAAGTGCCATTTCTATGTGAAATTACTAACGTAGGCAAATTAATACAGTTTAATAAAACGTAGGAAACTGAAAATCCTTTAAATCGAGATCCGAGGAGTGAAGACAAATCATTTAGAGCATGGGGCTTCAAATGATTTGTATGGTCGAAATTGGACCACTATTGAGTTATCGAAAGTAAAAACCACCCACCTGTAAATGGTGCTTTTAATTCCCTCGGTAACTAACAGAAGTACAATAAATAATTCTAAGCACAATTTAAAATCTATAACTGTTTTAAGATCTTTATTTTACTTACAAATCAACAGTAACATATTACTCTTCATTGCACTTTGAAGTTTCCGCGATAAGATTAAAACTACATTACTTAAAAAAAATAACAGTGGTTTAGACAAATCTTTGGTGCTATTTTTGACACCTATATCTTATCTTTATAATATTATCTAAAAAATAATTACGTTTACGCAAAGGAGGAGGTGGTTTCTACAGGAGCGTTGATTTTCATTTAGTTTTGCTACTGACTCGTTAGTTTAGGTTAGTTTAGTTTAATCAAATTAATTTTAATAATTAAAAAAAAATGTTATTACCTTCATTCATTCGGCAAAACTCTCTAATCTCTAACCAACCAGTCAGTTATTATCAACTCCAAAACTTCTTCCCAAAATTTTTAAGAATTTATCCTGATATCATAGAGATAATATTAAGGTATTTGGTAAGTCCATTATATAAAAGATAATTAAATAAAGTTAAACAACTACATTTCTTTTTAAGCTGTCATATTAATTTGGCATTCTATGATTGTAGAAATTAAAATTGCAATAATATGTTTCGACTTTCGTTAGTAAGAATTCGATAAATATAAAAATACAAAGCTTTAATTGGGTTTGGATTTGCTTATTGTACTTCTTGCTACTTGTGCAATTGAAACTGAAACCATATTCAGTGTTTTTATAAATTGGATCACCTATTACTGAACTGTACTACTACTGAAAAATCTAAAATGGTGAATATCTTAGAAACAGTCCATATACATATACATATATAGCGGCCATACATATTATAGCAGATCTTTATCCCTCGCATCTTCATTTAATGGATTGACTATGTTCTACCAAATAACTTGAATAAATGGAAAAATGTGTCAACAATTTCAGCAGGACAACAAATAATATCAAATTATTCAAAGGCATGTATTTAAACTTACGACAAAACAATTAAATTTTGGATGTGAAAATACCGAATATTGAATACTAAATTACCATGTTGGCTAAAGAATGTAAGGAATAAAAAATTACAAAACTGGTGACTAAATAATACCACTGAATATTCCAAACTGGCAGACAGATATTATTTTAGCGAACAAATATGGTTAGTTATCTTGGCGACAATTTGTGAGTACACATTTAATTTAAGAATAGGCACATATATATATTCCCTAATGTAGGTAACTCAAAAAACGTATAAGCAGCAAAACCAGTGCACATATAAAAAACATAAAGGAGCGTACAAAATTCCCAAATTTGAATTTTCCTCGATTTAATTAATATCTACATATTGTGTAGATTCATTATGAAATTTAAAAATGACGGATATTCATTTTTCGTAAAATTAACATAGGTCGTTTACCAGGTTTTTGGGGGTGCTAGATACGAAAATAACATTCATTTTGAAATTCCAATATGGCGGACATACCAAATTTTATAAAAATAAGGTTGTCCTTTTGTTGGTTTCTGGGGGTGCTGATTACAAAAAAGTCATCCATTTTAAATTTCCTTAGTAACCCGCAACCTTATATTTTCTTCATGATGGAAGAAAAAGAAATTTGAAAATCCTGAATTTTCCAAAATGTCCATAGCTTTATACATCGCCTATAATATCTCAAAGAAGAGCAAAGCCATATATATTTTTTTTTCTATAATCACTTCTATCTCAGAAACAGTGCATCCTACTTGAAAAATAATGAAAATTACCTTACCCTTAATAACCCCGCAACCATATATTTTCTTCATGATTGGAGAAAAAGAAATTCGAAAATCCTGAATATTCCAAAATTTCTATAGCTCTAAGCATCCCCGGTATCTCAATGTAGAGCATTTACATTTTTTTTATAAAATTGGTTCTATCTCGGAAACGGTGCATCCTAGTGAAAAATAATGAAAATTTCCTCCCCCTTAGAGACCCCGCAACATCATATTTTCTTCATGATGGAAGAAAAAAAAATCTGAAAATCCTAAATTTTCCAAATTTTGTATAGCGTTTTACACAGTTCGTGTCTCAGAGTAGAGCATTACCGTATTTTTTTTTTCTATAATTGCTTCTATCTCAGAAACGGAGTATCCTACTTGATAAAATAATGAAAATTACCTCCCCCTTAATAACTTCGTAACCACATATTTTCTTCATGATGGGAGAAAAAGAAATTCGAAAATCCTGAATTTTCTAAAATTTCTATAGCTTTATACTCAAACCCAAACTCAAAATTTTTATTTCCATGTAGGTTATGAAATAACGCTTATAAAATTGTCCTACTTGATGCCTACCACCGGTTCGGAAACTAGCCCGGCGAGAAGAACCGGCGTAAGAAACTCGCACGGGGCCACCTTTTAGCAAAAAGATGGGAAAATTGTTCTTTTCAAAAAAAAAAAATTACAATGTTGGAACTTAATCTATATAACATTAGTCATAAGTACATAGAGCATACTTAAGTACATAAAAGCAGCCTTGCAGGGGCCATCTTATTCCCAATGTGTGCAATCGTTAATGAAATCACTGACTTTATAATAAGCTTTAGCACACAAACGTTCTTTAACAGCTTTTTTAAATTTATTAATGGTGAGATTTTGAACGTTTTCTGGGATTCTATTGTAAAGGCGTATACATGAACCTTTAAACAATTTACTTACTTTGTTAAGTCTGATCACCGGTATTTCTAACTTGTTCTTATTTCTAGTATTCCTACAATGGTTGTCGCTTTTCTTTTTAAAGTTATTTAAATTCTTTCTGACATACAACACATTGTCCAAAATGTATTGAGAAGCGACGGTCAGAATACCTATTTCTTTAAACTTATCTCTCAGAGATTCAAAACATGACATCTTATGAATAGAACGTATAGCTCGCTTCTGCAGCACAAATATTGTGTTAATGTCCGCAGCGTTTCCCCATAGAAGAATGCCATATGACATTATACTATGAAAATAACTAAAATAAACTAGCCGCGCTGTGTCCTCATCGGAAATTTCTCTAATTTTTTTCACTGCATATGCTGCAGAACTAAGCCTACTAGCCAGATTTGCAATATGGGGACCCCACTGTAATTTACAATCTAGTGTTATTCCTAGAAATACAGTGGTGTCCACTAAGTTCATTTTCACATCATTTAATAGTACATTGGTTTGTGTCTGCCTAACATTTGGCAGGCTAAACTTTAAACATTTTGTTTTATTGGAATTTAAAAGTAAATTATTAACATTAAACCAGTGTACCATTTTCGAGAGAGCACTATTTACCTCGTCGTAATTTGACTGTCGTCGCTTCACATTAAAAATTAGTGAAGTGTCATCAGCAAAAAGTACTATCTCATGCTTATCTTTAACTAGATAAGGAAGGTCATTTATATAGATGAGAAAAAGAAATGGGCCAAAAATGGACCCTTGTGGCACACCTAGTTCTATTTTGGTCCCATTAGACCTTGTAGAATTTACTTCTACTCTCTGCGTTCTATTTGTAAGATAAGAGCTTAAGTCCCTTATACCATAATGGTATAATCCATCCCTCGTATCTCAGTGTAGAGCATTTAATTATTTTTTTTAATAAAATTAATTCTATCTCGGAAACGGTGCATCCTATTGAAAAAAATAATGAAAATTTCCTCCCCTTAAGAACCCGCATCAACATATTTTCTTCACGATGGAAGAAAAAGAAATTTGAAAATCCTGAATTTTCCAAAATTTCTATAGCTTTATTTTCTTTAGCTTTCTATATTCACCGTTCGTGTCAAAGTAAAACATTGCCATATTTTTTTTCTATAATCCCTTCTATTTCAGAAACGGAAAAATAATACTACTACTGGAAAATAATAAAAAATTCCTCCCCCTTAATAACCCGGAAATCGCATATTTTTTTCATGAATGCCAAAAAAAGAAATTTGAAAATCCTGAATTTCGAAAAGTTTCTATACCTTACATAGCTGGTACCTCTACAAACTACATGTTAATT
Organism: Glaucopsyche alexis; assembly: GCA_905404095.1. Lineage (NCBI taxonomy): Eukaryota > Metazoa > Arthropoda > Insecta > Lepidoptera > Lycaenidae > Glaucopsyche > Glaucopsyche alexis. Next base: position 375,533 of record FR990061.1, on the reverse strand, counting down.
TTACGAAGATTGGATAGTCTCCATTTTGGAAAATGAAATTGGAAGACAATTTTATAATCAGCATATGAAACATGGAAAAATACATCCATTTTTAATAATAAAAAAAATATACGCCATTTTGGAATTTTAAAACGGATTTTATTTTCATATTATTCTGCACCCCCAAAAACCTTGAAAACGATACCCATACCAAAGAAAAAAAATCTCCAATAGTATCCAAAACTGGGATTTTCCGTAGCTTGCAAATTGAATTTTTAGCAGCTATTAATTTATCAATCAAATCTTTATTAGCTACTTACATGGTATAATGGTCACCAACTCATCGGTGCTAATTGGATTAAATTTCGCTACTTTTTATCTGCCGATTTTTGTATTTTTTGTCACTTGAGTGATTTCACCAGTTTGGTAATTTAGTCGCCAACATATTAATTCGCTGCCAAATTCAGCAATACAGTATGCTCACGTGCAGTCACCAACTTATTTTTTGTTCACTCGATTAATTATATCCCTTATTCAAATATTGTACGTCTAGAGTACATACTAATTACAATTAAAATATTTAATTTCCATAGTAGTAACCAAGATTCGAAAAAATCGAAAAGTCCGGATTTTTAAATGAAAATCCGGATTTTTCGTTTTTTTCGAATTTCGAAGTATCCGGATTGCAACCCCTACTTGCGAGTGACTTGGTGTGTTCTGCAAAGGCAAGCATGACGGATGTTGAGCACGTATCCTTATATTTTATTGTAAATAGAACAGCCTCCGTGGTCTAGTGGTTAGAGCTTGGCTCTCGACTCGGAGGTCGTAGGTTCTAATTTCGATTCCCGCACTGGAACAACAAAAAATGTTGTTTCCAAGTTTGGTTAGGACAATGCAGGCTGATCACCTGATTGTCTGACAAGAAAGAAGAAAGGCAGGTAAAAAGTCGGACCTGCGCCTCATCTCTCGTCAGTCGTGTCGGTTATCCGTCCCACTGGATTACGAGAGTAAAAAAAAAAGAGTGCCTTTGTGTACTGCGCACACACTTGGGCACTATAAACATACTCCTGTGTAACTGGCTAGGCTACAATAAAACCAGCCACCGTCACCGAAATCGGCGTGGGGAGTTATTTATTATTATTATTGTAAAAACAGAAATCGAAATAAAAAGAAACGAAAAGTACGGCAAAGAAGATGGTAGATGTTACAAATTCATAAAAACTGTTTACTGGCTTATTCAATAATGTACTAAGGCTACTCCACGCATCAGCTACTTTTTTCTCATATCACACAACACAATAATATATCTATGGACGCTTCACACCAAGTCAATCTGGTCCCGTGGTAAGTTCTCGAAGAACTTGTGTTACGGGTACCAGACAACAGAAATATATTTAATAATTTTTATATTATACACATATTTAAGATTTTTATTGTATTATACACATATTTAATACACATTCATGACCCAGGAACACAGAATTTTTTTTTGTTTCTTCAGCGGGATTCGAACCCGCGACCCCCGGCTTGAGCAACAACACGCTCAACCACTGAGCCACAGAGGTCGTCTCATCTGGCAAAAGCAACGACGTGGCGACGATAATGTTATTGTGTATGGTTATATGTATAACTAGCCGATGCCCGCAACTTCGTTTGCGCCTAACTGACGGAAGCGGAACCCTATTTTTTAAACGGAACCCTAAAATAAAAGTAGTCTATGTTAGACCTTATGACATCAGCTATCTGCCAGTGAAAGTCCCGCGAAAATCGGTCCAGCCGTTTCAGAGATTAGCCGGAACAAACAGACAGACAGACCGACAGACAGACAGACAGACATTTTTAAAAATTGGTATTTTATTGTAAGTACCGAATATACTTTCAGATGCATTATGTGAAAAGCTGTTCATTTGAAGTTACAAACAGACACTTCATTTTTATTTATCTGTATACTAGCTGATGCCCGCAACTTCGTTTGCGCAGATCTAACGAAAGCGGACCCTATTTTTTTAAACGGAACCCTAAAATAAAAGTAGCCTATGTTAGACCTTATAATATCAGCTATCTGCTAGTGAAAGTCCCGTGAAAATCGGTCCAGCCGTTTCAGAGATTAGCCGGAACAAACAGACAGACAGACGGACAGACAAAAATTTTAAAAATTGGTATTTTATTATAAGTACCGAATATACTTTTAGATTCCTTACATGAAAAGCTGTTAATTTGAAGTTACAAACAGACACTTCAATTTTATTTATCTGTATAGAATTAGTTCAAAAATAAAAAGAAACATAAAAAATACAAAACAAACTGACTTTCCTTTAGATTTTTATTGTATTATACATATCCATGACCCGGGAACACAGGAAACTTTTTGTTCCTTCGGCGGGATTCAAACCCGCGACCCCCGGCTTGAGCACCAACACGCTCAATCACTGAGCCACAGAGGTCGTCTCATCTGGCAAAAGCAATGACGCGGCGACGATAAAATATAACATGTTATTGTGTATGATATGTATAATTTAGTTCAAAAATAAAAAAAACAAAACAAACTGACTTTCCTACACTGCGTTAGAAACGAAAGAATTGTTCGATAAATACGCGGGTAAGCCGTGCGCTAGCAAAACTGACATAGGTCTGTCCTCGTCAACGCCTAGCGGGCGACTGTGGGGCGACTCAAGCGGCTTACGCACGCTGCATTTCAATAATTATTTATTGTTAAAATAATTAAACCAACATGCAAAATGTAACCACAAATTATTCTTCTTTAAGTTATTAGCTTTTCGTAGATATGATTTTTGAAAGTAAAACTATCATGAACTTCATGAACAAAAAGAAAAATATTCAAATTTAGCCTCCTCTTCGGAATTATTTTTGATCGAGTGAAGTTTTCAATATTATGTTTCGAACCACAAATTGTAAAAGAACATTAAGTAAACAACAATGTGTATTTTTTTTGGCTTTTTAAAGTTACTATTTGTTTGTTTACTATCGATTCAAAGTCATGTAAAATTGGGTCCACACGGCCTTAAGTTTTTTTTATGTAACGTAGGTACCTACTTAAATTATAACTACCTAGGAATGAAGTATTGAAAAATGAAATGACTTGGAAGTTGGAACCGAGAGTGCAAGCATGCACTTTTGTGTGGTCCTTTGTACACTTGTAGTGGGCAGTGGCTGCAGAGTACAGTGATAACAACGTACCTACTACCTAGTAACGTAATACCGTAATACCTCATTGCAGGACACAGCGGAAGCCACACTCAAGGAGCTGGAGGGGCGCGACCCCGACTACCAGCGGCTCGCGGTCAAGGGGCTCATCGGCCGAGCCAAGCGCGTGCTCACCTGTGAGTATCTTCCAGTATTATGGTGGAAACGTACCGCAAGCAGGTAGTACTCGGCCTGACCGAGCATACCACCTCGCTCGGTCGGAGATCTCCCTTTGGGGCCCTCCCTATCCCCACAAATACTGTCAAGGAAGAGAAAAACTCGTAATTTCTTAGTTATGCGGTATTGACACGGGTAACTAAAGCCGCCCGGCAAAATCGACAGTCTTATTATTAGGTGTAAAACATGGGTCGTATTTTGGCTAGGTCGCAAGCAGAGGCGGATTAAACGCTGAGAGCGCCGCGCCGCAGGCAAAAATTTAATCGGCGCCCCTATATAATCGAGGCGGGGGGTTGGTTAAAAGTTGTCGTAGTCTAATATTTGCAGTATTATGAAATAATTCATTGTTTGGGGGAGGGGGTGATTATCCGGTCAGACCGAAGCCACATCCCTCGATCGGAGCGCCCCTATGCTAGGCACATGACTAGTTTGCCTTTAGGATAATCCGCCACTGGTCGCAAGGCAATTTTGTCAACAAATGTCTGTACTCAGAAACAGGCTACGTATTGTGAGTTGTGACATCATTAATCCATAATCCATAACCAATGATCGCATCAAATTACTCAACGTCGCGGCAATGTCTCGCGACTCACGAGGTCAAGGCCGCGACGAACTTCGTAAAAAGTGGCATTGAAATCAGCAAATAACAAATATTATGGTTGCCGTGCCGGAATATAAAGTACAGTCTGACAAGGATCTTTTGGCACGTGGATAAAATCAGTACTAACATCGCCGTCTTATAAAATTTCACTTTTAGTAATAAATATTGTTCTTATTTGCGACACTCACGCCCCCATCCAAGTGCCAAAAGATCCTTGTCAGGCTGTAGTTAAGCTCAATCGTACAATACTTGATGCTTCTTTAAAAGCGTCACTTACTACACCGATTTTTTGAAGCCGGTCTGCGGTGATAGTACCTATACGAACTAGGTAATAACTACTTCGTTAAAATCGTAACCGGCCCTGGTTATATATAGGTATATAAACTTAGCTAACTACTACAGGCACACGAGACGAGACCAAGCTCTCCAACATCAAGGCAGCGCTCGCGGTGTTCGACAAGTTCCTGGACGACTTCGAGACCCTCCACCTGTCCAGACAGAACAACCCCTACTTACCCCTGGGCGTGGTCCGCACCTGCCTCGCCAGAGAAGACGCAAAGGCTACTGAACAGCAGGTGAGGAACATATAGGTATTATATTAGCTGATATACCTTAGCCCATATATTAATAAAAATATTTACACCACGGATACGCAAATCCCTTTAATAATAATAATAATAAGACATTTATTCAAAACAATTTGGACATTACACTACACAACTACATTACATTAAAATAAAGTGAGCATTAATTAAAAAGTTGCTAAGGATAGGTAGGTGGTGTAATGCTCAAACCAATGAAAAGGAGCCCACTCAGGTAAATGACTGAGGAATACCACAGTCCCTGATTTTCTCTGTCTTTCTCTGATACGCTGGAAAAGCCTCTCGACAGACAAAGACAGCAACATGGGGCAGCGACGTATCCGTGATGTAAATATTGTTGTTAATAAAGGGATGAAGTGGCGACCGCACTTAGGAGCGCGGAGCACGTAGAATTTCGTACATTTTACCCAGGTACCAGCGCGATAGCAATAATATACGCGTGCGCGAGTGAAAGAGACAAGTAGCGATGAGTCAATGTACGGAAATGGAATAAATTAAGCTGGCCACAGACGTGCCTTAATCCATAGACAATTCTTCATGGTTCGGTCTGGCTTAATATGAATCTGAAAGATTATGAACGTGTGTGTGCTATGCGTGTTTTGTATGGAAACTGCCTTCGACCTGAATTGGACTTTCTTAAAGAATGTCAAATCAAGAACGTCTGTGACCAGGCTTGCCTATAGCAGAACGTCCTTTTAGGTAACCAATTGAAATTTTTAAAACAAATGCTTACATTTACCTCTTACCTGCGAGCCTACACCATGAAAATGATTATTTCTGATTTAATTTGTACTTACCATAAGATATTTATGATCGTCATTTCACAGAAAGCGTTCATAGAAGCTTACAGCGGCGTGAACGGCGAGTACAAGCGCCTGCGGACCGTGCACGAGGCGGAGGGCGGCCGGACCTGGGACATCGTGCGGAACGCCGAGCTCAAACTGTTGAAAGAGAAAGTACTGAACATGAAGTTGGATATCATCTTTTAAAGCATATTATAGTTAAAACCATACATACCTAAACCCCCTAACCCCCCCCCCCCCCCCCCGAGGCGTATTTCGAAATTTTGCGCCCGAGGCCAATTAAAATATTTTGCCGCCCCAATAACCCAATATCTGAAAGATGATTTTTTAAAGTTATTTTAGAAAAAAAAAATCAACAGCCTAAAACAGAACTTTAATGCTAACTTTATCTATATGTACGTGTTTATGTTAAATGCGTTCAAACTGAGAAAGCGAGTGAATGTTTTTACGCTTTAACCTGTTAAAATCTTTTATACTTTTAAAGCCCTGAAAGAATGTTGTACTTTAAAAAAACAATAAAATCAATAGCCTAAAACAGGGTTCGTGAACCTATGGCACGCGTGCCATCGAATCCTCGAACGACACATGCGACACAATATAGGCACGTCAGTCGCCACTGATCACAAAATTTTGTAATTATGTAGTTACTACGAAAAAAGTGGGAAATACGTATTAGGTATATGACAAACCTAACATAATAGGTTATTTGTCATCTATTTTGCAACATCAGAAATGACACTAATTTTACTTTAATTTAAATTATAAAATTATCCTATTGTCACTTCAAATTTGAAGTGAAAATTGAGGTTTAAAATTTATTTAGGGTTTAAAATTTGAAGTGAAAACAGATTTAACCTATTAAATAGGAAAAAAATTTTGCTCGCTCGCTTCGCTCGCTCGCGTTTAACATAAGGAATATATTATATTATTTAGTAGCGATGTTCTGTTTTAGCCAGTTCATTTTACGACATTTTTTCGAAGTTCACCATTATTCAGTGTTTAAGTTTAAGGATTGAATAGATTTTAATCTACAGAATGGGAAAACAATTTTGCTCGCTCGCTTCGCTCACTCGTGTTTAGCATACATAACATATTACTATAAAATTTAGTACCGACGTTCAGTTTTAGGCTTTTGATATTTGTATTTTTCGAATTACACAGTCTTTCAAAATAAACCCTGAAACAGGTAAAAACAAAAAAAAACTGGGCGCCCATTATTCTACGCGCCCAATAGGTATACATTATATTATAAAATAATACTATTTCCACAGTCTTGTAGGGTTTAAAGTTTGAACAGATTTAACCTATTAAATAGGAAAAAATTTGCTTCGCTCGCTTGCGATTAACATAAAGGGCATTATATTATTTATTACCGATGTTCTGTTTTAGCCGGTTGATTTTATGGTATTTTTCCGAAGTTTACCGTTATTCAGTGTTAATATTTTAGTTAAACATTTGAATAGATTTGAACGTTTGGACCTAAAAATAGGAAAAAAAAATTTGCTCGCTCGCTACGCTCGCTCGTTTTTGTCTTAAAAAACGTATTATAAAAGTTAGTACTGACGTTTAGTTTTAGACTATATATACCTATTTCTATTTTTTCGAATTACACAGTCTCTCAGGGTTTAAAGCTTAAATAGGTAAAAACGAAAAAAAAAAATTCTAATGTGCCCAGGGCCTCTAATAAGTTAAAGACGGCCCTGGTTATTTATTGTACTTGTAGTCGTTTTATTTTCTTGAAACCCCCCCCCCCCCCCCCCGAAACTAAAACCTGGCTACGCCCATGGTAAGCGAATACCAGAGAGGCTACAAGTAGTAAGTAGGTAGGTACACTGTCGGTATTTTAAATCCCCAAATAACTATAATGTTCATATATTTTATTTAGTATTGTTCATAAATCATAAATTATTGCTATGATTTTAATGTTTCAGCATGCAGAAGCGAAACTTTTCTCCGACAAAGACGAGCCCACAGAGGAGCACCTGGAGATGCTGCTCTGGGCCTACTCCCCGGAGCCCGCCAAGGTCAAGAAGGTTATCCCAGAAGCAGAACAGAAGACGAACGACCTCAAGCGCCGCAGCAGCGCCGCAGATGACACGCCCAGCAAGAAGAAGAAGGAGGAGTCACCATAAAATACCACTGCGATACGCATCTACTTTTGTACAAAATAAATTAAATAAGCAAACCTGGGGTTTTTTGATTTGACAAATTATTATCTTAGTAATAATGTTTTAGTAGGCTTTATAACTTATTTACGATATATACAATAAAAATAAGCATATATGCATTGATTACGATATCACTAGAAAGAGATGAAGGATGTTCACCAATCAATAACAATAGTCAACAGCATTTTTGCGCACGGGTTATACATACATTATTTTTATTGCTTTTATACCTAGAAATAATAATAAGAACAAAAAAAAGTTCTGTATTTGCTTTTAAGTGGAAAAAATTAAAAAATTCAAATCAATGAAAATACATGAAAAATTTACATAGAGGTGATTTAATAAAAGATACTGAGCATCAATTTTATGATATACTTAATCTTACAAAACAAGTTTTAAAATGGTGTTAAAATGTTTAAAAATTAATAGTTTTGCTTTTCCTGTCATGTTCAGTAGAAGTTATCTTATTAACCACCAAATAGAGTCCCTCAATCCTCAACATGCTTTCAGTATGTATAATATGTGCCTTGGGAACGTCTCTCAAATTCCAACTATATCTCGATGAAATCCTTCCCCTTGTTCTTCCGAATAAGCTCCCATATCATGGAACATTTCCCAAGAATGGAACATTCGCCTCATTAGAGACATCCTATAGCCGAAGATGAAAAAATTCTTAATCATCTCGTTATTTTATTCATACATTTATTTCATAAGCCCATTTTTAGGGTTCCGTAATACTTAAGGAACCCTTATAGTTTCGCTCTGTCCGTCTGTCTGTCTGTCTGTCTGTCTGTCTGTCTGTCCGCGCCTCTAGCTCCTGTAATTATGAATATAAATTGATGAAATTTGGTGCAGTTATAGATTGTGTATAGATCACGGTTTCGGGATTATAAAAAAATAATAATTTTATATTTTAGGGGTGGCTCTTCATACATGTGAAGTGGGGATGAAAAATATTTTTTCACTCTACCCCATCGTGTGGGGTATCGTAGAATAGGTCTTTTAAAATAAAGGTAAGGTTTCATAAGTTACTTTTTTATAAAGTTGACCATTTTCGAGTAATCGGCATCCAAAGTAGTTTGTAAGTTGGTCCCCCCCCCTAGCATTTTTAAACTATAGGAGATAGAATCTTGCAAATTTCCATGCTGATAGATCATGCTAAAAACTCTTTAGGAAAACTATTTTGAACCAAATCGGAAAGTAACTTTTGGAGTAATTTAAAAAAAAGCATATTACGCGTTTATAGTTACGGAACCCTCCTTAGACATGTCCTGACATGCTCTTGGTTAGGTTATTGATCTTGATTTGTAACAGGTATATGGAAGTAAGCTTGTTATGCCTCGCAAATCTTTAAACCAGTAGTTAAATAACACCTTTTCTCTCTCACTTTAATAAATCCTGGTGGAAATATAGCAAAACGAGTCACCGTCTCCTTTTAACTTCTCGAAGCCATTTTGTACAAGATAATACAGTGAAAAAAAATAATTACACACACTATTTCTTTATAATATGCGAGGTCATACCATCGTACACAAGGAGGGATGTAAGAAAGACAACCTCATACCATACCTTTCTTTCGCCAGCAATAGAGCGCAAATGGTCAAATCGCTATAACTTCTTAAAAAGCAAATATTTTCGATTTGTAATCGCACTTTTTAATTAATATTTGCTTATATATTCAGAAATCAGAATAAATCAAGTAAAACCCATGCGCAAAAAAAAAAAAAAATTTTGTTGACCGGTGTAATCATCTCACTCTTCGTAGTTGTATAATATTATATTAAGTTATATTATGTATAACAGCCTGCGTGGTCTAGTGGTTAGAGCATCTCGACTCGGAGATCGTGAGTTCGATTCCCGCATTAGAACAACAAAAAATGTTGTTTCCAAGTTTGGTTAGGACAATGTAGGCTGATCACCTGATTGTCTGACAAGAAAGATGATCCATGCGTCGGATGGGCATGTAAAAAGTCGGACCTGCGCCTGATCTCTCGCCAGTCGTGTTGGTTATTCGTCCCACTGGATTATGAGGAAGAACTCTAGAGAGTGCTCTTGTGTACTGCGCACACACTTGGGCACTATAAATTACTCCTGTGTAATTGGCCTGGTTTCAATGAAACCAGCCACCGTCACCGATATCGGTGTGGGAGACGGGAGTTATAATGTTCTATTATATTAACTAGTTGGTTTAATACTTAAGTCTACTATGTCACGTGTTGACGGTGACGTGATACTCGCTTCGTTCCGGAGTCTCCCCCGGAACCTCCGGTAAACCACACCCGTCGGCCAGAAATCCTCCACCTCGAAGGTTGATCGAGGCTGGCAAGGACAAGAGTAAGAGGTGCGATGCAGAGTAAGACTTCATACTGGTTGAGAGAAAAAAGAAGAGGAAGCCCGCTGTCCCCATCCACCACGGCACCGCACCCTACGACGTGCCCGAGCTGCGATGCGGAGTGTGGTGTAAAGTACCCGTGACGCCGCTGTACGTCTCCCGCTGGTCCCGCCTGCGCTGGTCAATGGAGGCCAACCGAGGACGTCATGGACTACATCCTTAAAAAAACATCCCACGCTTTAAGGGTCGAGCCGTCTGGAGTCTCGCTACAGGGTCTTTTTAGGCCCTCATCACGAGATTGACGTGATTAGGAATTGTCCATAATAGTCCATGGACATGATTATCATTATCAGTCGGGTATTAAATAGTATTTACTAATTACTACAGTCGTACAAGGATCTTTTGGCACGTGGACAAAATCAGTACTAACATCGCCGTCTTGTAAAATGTCACTTTTAGTATTAAGTATTGTTTTGTAGTTGCGACACTTACCTTTTGGCACGTGGACAAAATCAGTACTAACATCGCCGTCTTGTAAAATTTCACTTTTAGTAATAAGTATTGTTCTTATTTGCGACACTCACGCCCCCATCCAAGTGCCAAAAGATCCTTGTACGCAGTACGACTGTATATTATGATCTAAGTATTGAACCGATTTTTAAATCTGAAAATAGCAAGGAATTTGTAAGTATTATCATGTATTAAATAATACTTACAAATTCCTTGGAAAATAGTGAAAACGCTCTTATACTACAAATGTCAAATTTGACGTTTGCGTAACCGTGTAAGGATTTTTAATCTGTTGCTCAAATAATCGATTTGACATAAAAAAATGTAAACATTAAAGTGCAATGAACTCCTCGTTTATTAACAAACTCCGAAAAATTCAGGCTAAATTACCGCTTGTCGCGTAAAATTATAACATAAAAGTGTATTAAAATGGCGAAACTGTTTGAATTATCTCCATTGTGTGGTGATTTAGTGTGCATTGTGTTAAAATTATTGCGGTTCTAAAAATGGGCGTGTAGTCTCCCGGAGGTAATTTTAAACTTGCATATTTCTCTGACGCCGTCGTTTTTTATATATCAGCAATTTAAATATATAAATACTTTTTGAAGCGTTTATAAATAACATAATAAAACTTTAACTAACTAATCTTCACTAACACCATGGATATTGTTATGAATAAACTTTTTTAAACAAAATATATATGTAGGCATTTAATTAATTAATAGCATTTGCAAATTAAGACTGACTTTGCTTGTTCATCTCAAAAATTACCACTGTAGTTACATTACCACTATAGTTACCATGATGCACTTGCCAAGTATCATTTATTATGTAACAAAAATAATGCGAGAAGTTCAACACTCGTAATTATTGTTACCAAACACAAATACAGGTATTGTGATGATAATTACAGGTATTGGGTACCCAGGTATTGCCAGTCTCAGCGAAAATTATATAAATGCCTTAGGTTTGAAATGTATTGGCTGATTCTTCTAATATAAATTTACTTACGCGGCTCCAGACTTTATTGGTCTCACATGTTAGGTGGTAGACGACTGGCTCATGCATGAGTGTCGCCTGTTCTTGGAGATACACAATATCGACATACATAGTACATAATACATTGTTATTTACCAAATGAGCTGAGTGTACACTTAGATGGACATACATGTTTATCAAAAGGATTCTGATATTTCTATTTGTTATGTGTTATAAACAAAGTTGAACATTTTCAGATGTGTCAGACGTAACCTGCAACCATGGAGGACGGCAGCGAACTGAGCTACTGTAAGTGTCATACAAGTTACATGGTAACATGGCAGTTAGGAGGCAGTTAACACAATGCTGTTCATCGATACATGTATACCGATAAATAAAATTGAAGTGTTTGTTCATATGAAAGTATATTCGGTACTTACAATAAAGAATAAATTTTAAAATTTTTGGCTGTCTATCTGTCTGTTTGTTCTGTCTTGTAATATCTGGAACGGCTGGACTGATTTTCACGGGACTTTCACTGGCAGATAGCTGACGTTATAAGGCTACTTTTATTTTAGGGTTCCGCTTTTATTAGTTCTATGCAAACGAAGTTGCGGGCATCAGCTAGTTTACATAATATTAGTGTAATAGGCACGCTTTACTATAGGCTGTAGGTATAAGTAACAAGTCAAAATATAAAAGACTGCTGTTGCTGGGAGCTTGTGGACTTAGATGTATGAGTATCATGTTTTATAATATAGCCTTAATATGAGATGGCCTCTATGGCTTAGTTGGCACTCGGCACAGGTTCTAATCCCGCCGAGGACAAAAAAATGTTTTCAATGTTCCTGGGCCATGGATGTGTATTAACAAGTGTTTATTATATAATCTTGAATATAATATTATGTTTATAATAAAAGTATGAAATATACTTCCCATTGTCTCATCCCTGTAACACAAGTTGTTCGGATACTTACCATCCCAGACTGATGTGGTTGAAGCGTCCATAGATATTATATTATTATTATTATTAACTAGTTATTAAATAAACTATCTAATACAGGAAGACTTTTTAAAGTACTTTCTGAGATAAGCACATGTATTACATGTAAACTGGTGATAACCTGATGGTCCGCTGTCCACAGGTGACAAGGAGAGTTGGGACGATTGGGGAAGCCGCTCCTCTCTCAGCCAGCCTGAAGAGGTAAGCATCACTATTAATTATTATTAATATAGAGGATGCTGTTGGTCGATGATGTAAATATTGAACACTAAACTTTTTCTAAATAAGATAAAAAGTTCTTGTAGCTTATGTCCTTCCTCATGTCAACTCTACATCTGTGGCAAATTTCATCAAAATTGTCTCAGCCATAGCTTCGTAGCTTATTCAATGCAAACAAACAAATCTTTCCTCTTTATAACCTTAATTTTGATAATGATACTTATATATTATTTATGTATCATTATCAAAACTTTTAAAGAAAACACACATGTAACGAATGTATATAGTACACGCGTACCTACTACTTACACATTACACTACACAAAAAAACCGGCTTCAATTTTTGTTTGACAAAGATCTGCCTTGAGTCTTTACTTTTTTATTTAGTCTGAGATAATAATTTGATGACCTTCGTTTAATTTGAGTACTAGTTATGACTTTCTAAGAGTCTGCCTCAAGTTACCATTAATAGCAATAATGTGACAACGCATAAGAAGTGAGAACCAAGTCGTCCGCGTCAGCCATCACTAACCATTTCTTAACTGTGGCGGCGGGGAACGAACCCGCGTTACACCATAATCTCGCTGCTAATGTGTTATATGAGTCGTTATCGCTCCTCTAACGAGTGTTGCAACCGCAGCTGGGACTCCTCGCGAGAGGGCAGGCCGCAGGTGGTTGCGTCACCCGCGACCCACACCCGACCTTACCGCACACGACATACGGCACAATGTTGCGTAACATCAAGCGTCCTGACCTAATTCTCGTGCCCGGCGTCTTAGGTCTTAGATCAAAGCAGTCGTGGACCGTCGACTAGTGTGATAGACGATAGTTGATAGGTACTAATGCGAGGCGATACAACATTTTAGACAGCTCCTCTAACACTTTGAGTATCCAACCATACTCTAACATGAAAGTTTTCACAATATTTATTTAAGTGAGACAAACAAACGAGGAGGAAACCTGCTCTGTTCTTGATTCATATACAATTTTATCTGAACGTAAACAAAGAGACAATAGCGTCCTATATACTCACGAGCTCACGGTGTATACTGGGTGCAATTGGAGACCGTCGGGAAACTCTCGGGAAACTTTCAAAAACAGAACTATATTCATGAGTATATTCACTTCTGAAAGTTCTTAAAAAAAATTAAGAAAAAGAAAATCAGCTCTTTGTTTCATACAAAAGCACTTTTGCATGAAACAGCAGATTTTTTTTCAAGTAGGAAAGTTGACTCCATAATAAAAGTTGCTTACTCAAGTGAGTATATTCACTTCTGAAAATTTCTCGACAGTCTCCGTGCAAGAAATATACAAAGACAAATTAATAGGCAATCGGACTATTTTTTTTTTTATTGCATAAATGAATAGTACTCTTAAATATGAGTAACTTCTCAGAAGAAACCGTATATCAAAAGTCAATATTTTCAAAGGTACAGCGATTTGTATAAAAAATTTCGCGAGCCTCCTAAAAACGCTCCATACTAAAGTCGACCTAAAAATGACGTCACTTGTATATGAAGTACTTAGTATGAAGTAGTATATGAAGTATACGGCCGCAGGAATATATTTGTAAATATCTCCGATATTTGTGCGTTTAAGTTCATACTTACCATAATGAATGTTTTTGTATATGATGTGAGTAAACTAATGATGTAGGTTTTGTTTACCAATTTCGCAAAAAAAAAAATTTTTTTTGGTATAGACTCGCGAAATTTTGTATACAAATCGCTGTACCTTTGAAAATATTGACTTTTGATATACGGTTTCTTCTGAGAAGCTACTCATATTTAAGAGTACTATTCATTTATGCAATAAAAAAAAATCAGTCCGCTTGCCTATTTGGTCGAATGTAATATTTAAGTTTACGTCAAGCTCAAGGGTCAACCACACCGGGACGGTACTCGAGCACACGCTACACGGCTCTACGTTATCTTAAAATTGCAGCGTCGCGTCGCGTCGCGTATCGTTTCGTTTCAATGTCAACTCACTGACATTACATTTGCAGTTGCAGTATGGTCTGTATGACCTTCAAACACAACATACATACCTACTAGACAACACTTTAATCAATAGTGCTTATATAGTCCATTCGCGTTAGAATGAATTGAATCACGCGTACATACGCGGTCAAAATGGCTTACTTTAATTGGATGTGAACACGGCTTATGCGTCATTGGACAATTTGGACAAAATTTACACTATTAATTCTGATTTTTGAACGCGAATAGACCACAAGTCACAGGCTCTAACTATTTAGTAATCTGTGGCAATAGTTAGTACCTACTTAGTACGCCTAACGTTCGGCGACCTTGTAGCGCATTGTGATAATAAACATGAAACGACTTTATTCCTGCTTAGATAGTATTTTGAATGTCTCTTAAAAATAAAAATACATCAACGTTATTGCGAAAACCGAGGTTGTGGTTTGTAACTTGTAGGGACATATACGATAAGCTGGGACCTGGGACTTATATGGGCCGGTGAGAATTCAGAGCATCAATGTCATAAATATGAAAGTTCGACCGATTTTCAACTCTATTGACAGTTCTTTTACTGCTCTGAATTTTCCCCGACCTTCCGGGTTACGAATAGTGACGTCAAAAACCAAAGCTGTGTCTTAGCACTGCACCTACGGCATATTCGGTCGTAGTAACTATTATTAAAATTTGGTAATAGTTCGAGTTCGAATCGAGCTTTCACTCGGAACTTATAAGTTGAAACGAGTTCGGGACCGTGGTACGGAACGCGCCGCGCAGACAAACTTGTCCAGACTCCCGACACGACCCGTCACCCGACGAGACCGATCTCCGGGTGACGTTTGTAGTGTTGCCGTATTACATAATTTACCACGTTTTGGGGAAAATGTAACGTAGTGTTTATTTGTTGAGGTTTTAAATTAAAAACATCTAGGGCAACCTTGGCATCTATAATATAAAATTATAAAGAGGAAAGATTTGTTTGTTTGTTTGCATTGAAAAGGCTCCAAACCCGATTGTAATGAAGTTTGTCACACTGCACATATATGCATAGAGTACACCACGGTGCATTCCTCGTATATAGGTAGAATAGCCTAACCTAACCTAACCAAGAGCATGTCAGGACATGTCTAAGCCCTATCGTAAAGAGTTTTTAGCATGATCTATCAGCATAGAAAATTGTTACAAATAGTTCAGAAATGCCGGGGTGCCGAAAACAAATGTTTTTGTTTTATATGTAATGTTTCGAAAAAACTTTCGCAGGAGTCACGCCTTAACAACTTAGGGGTTTTTTCCTAAAATCAGGGGGAAAATTATATTGAAGGTTTTTAAGGGGAAGGGTTTTGTGGTTATTTTCAGGGGTTCTTATTTTCTTGTTTTTTTTTATTAAATTAATATATTGAACTTTTATATCGCCCTAAAAAGTATACCTTTAGAACATAAAATCCTCCTAAATTTTATGAAGATTTTCAAGTAGGTACCTTTTTGGGTTTTTGTACTTAAATTGGCTTGGGGGAGAATTTTTTTTTAAAGAATTGGCAACACTCCTCGGAATGCGCCATTCCGCGGCCGGTGTTCGTCACGCATGATCGTGTGTCGCTTCGCGCGCGAGCGGCGAGACAAATGTCACCCGGAATATAAATACCGTCCGTCGAGAGAGACGAGAGTGCCCTCACGTTTACATTATACCTCATTAGTGTCAGACAAGTGTGTGTCCCAGTGCGTTTCGTGTTTGTGCTTTATGAAATTAAGAAAAAAAGTGTTTCAAATTCAATCTGCAACCAAACGGTGACCTACTTGTTATGTTATGACGTCATTAGTTTATTTATTTACGTTTTTTTAAACCAACGATGAAATTCCTATTCTATATACGTATAGCACCGGTTTATTTTAGTATTTTGTGAGAGAAAATCACGGAATATTGCAATAAATCTCGCTTTAATAATAGTTTCTCCGCGTTTGCGTCGCTCTTATATATTTCGGGTCCTATATCGCACAATATTATGTGAGCTTAGCGATCGCTATTTCTAATATTAATTTCTATGTAAGTGTAGTTTAGAACTGTCTGAGGACTAATAATTCTTATATTATTAGATGATTCAATAATATATCATACACTGTTCAAAATTAAATATCTCTGTAACCGGGGGTCTCCTGATGGGGGGAGTGATGAGGGGGGAATACACCTTCTAAAGTCAGCTATCAGCCAGTGAAAGTCCTGTGAAAATCGGTCCAGCCGTTTCAGAGATTAGTTGGAACAAACAGACAGACATATAAACAAAAATTTTAAAAATTGTGTTTTATTGTAAATACCGGTTATGTGGTAACATTTAATATTTAGTGAAAAGTTGTTACTATAAAACAAACACACACTTAAATTTTATTTATTTTTATAGGGGTATGTCTAGTTGTATAGATAATTTTCAAATAGGTACTAAACTACTATGCAATTAAACCTTGAAAAACAAACAACATTTTGTTGTCTAAATACAAATATTTGTACAATACAATAAATATTGTTGTAAGGTAATTGATGACCCCCAAACCGTGGGTGACAGTACAGCGTGCACTTGTACAGCTGCTATCGTGCTATTGCATTACTTTGGTTTGTTATGGTTTCTGTCCAGACTCCGGACAGCACCAAATACTCACCACTCACTGTCTCAGTACCATTGGTGACTGGTGTGTATAATAAGGCAGTAGGCACACCATACAATACTATACATTCTTCAGAAATTCTAACCTTAGATTGAGATGTACCAAATTATAATTCTTACACGTAAAGTAGGTATATAATTTTGTTTTAAAATTGAATAATAATAAACAATAATACTGCCCGTGACTAATGCATGTGACAGTAACTTGCAATAATTTAAATGCAACTTAAAATTATAATATAGGTATACCTAGGTATAAAAAAGGTATTAAATCAACCTTGTATAAAGTGATTTATATTTTGTTTAAAGACGTAAGAAGTAAGTTTATATGTGACACAACATAAATATAATAATAATACTTAATAAATAATTAATGTTATGTACATATTTTTAGACTTCAAACTTAAATGTTTTGAGTTCGTTTGATAATGCTCCTACACTGTAATTGAATTGAAACAAATTGAAATTGAATGAGCTACAGAGTACAGTGATTGAAATTGATTCAGTCAATAATAATGTATCACAATATTTGATTAAGTAGCGAGTGAATTGAGAGAGCAACCACTCTTGTTGACTTGAACTTGTAACAAGTCAAAAGAATAATTCTGTTTTACCAACTGTCTATTAAGGGTTAAGTATTTTCATGAAATTTACTTACCCTGTTACCCACCTCCAGTTTGTGTGTGCGTTACGATTGCTCCGCCAAGTTATCTAAACAGAAAAAAACTTCGCCAAAAAAATTGTCGAAATTTGTCAAAATCGAAGGGAACAAACCAAAAATTTGTCAAGGTAGAAACAAAGAAGTTACAAGGATTTTAAGTTGGCCGCGCGAACGTTACGTGGAGGATGGCGCGGCCATGAAGATCTCAGGAATCACATGGGTCAGAGAACTAATTCATTTTGTCATATGAAGACTGAATTTGTCAAAAATTGTCGAAAAAAGAATTATAAACTGTAATTCAATATTTTAAGAAATATTTACCTTAGAAGTTATGGCCGCGCAATCCTTCACTTGTCATTTTTTAATGTTGATTATTTCTTTATAACTTAAGACTTAGTACAAAAAACTATTACAAGAAGAAAGGTCTTAATTTGTCGAAACCAGTGAAAGCAATAAATGCTACAAAAGCATAGTTAAACAGACAAATCAGTCCGAAACAAAAAATTCATGGCCGCGCGGTCGAAACGTTACTTTATACGCTGATATCTCATTATCTGTACTTACTAGGATTTCGGTGTGAATACCCATTTATTCGACATATTAACCTGATTAGAATGACATATCGTTTTACCCTCAGAACAATTTTCAACGCGTGTAATCTCGAAAAATATGTTCTCTCGTACAATGTTCGAGGAGGGTAGCCATAATTTTGATTTGATTTGGGAATACCTTTTGCTCACCTAGACGAAAATGTATATGTCGTCTGAGGCTCTAGATTTTGGATCTATACCATTCAGACATAGGTAAATCGTGCAAATAGAATTATAGACTTACAATATCACTCGTTTATTCGGAATCACAATTCTTTCTTTATAAATGTACTACACTAAAATCACAGCACTTTTGTATACACTCGCACTAAAACGAAACTTGGACAGTTCCGTGACGTGTTGACTAGTTGGTGGCTCAGATTGAACTGCTGCCCCGAATGCCTGGTCGGCACAGGAGGGGACACCCCCCACTCCAGCACTGCTTTCCGACACGTCCCGACTCTGTCGAAGCGCGCCAAACAAGATGGCGCACTTGAAGTTCCGTTTCCGCTTTATGACCGGATGCGACACGGCCATCCTGCGAGACGCACGTCCCCGTGCGTTAAACTGAAACAATGTTAAGACAGCACAGTATTTGCTCGTCCAATCCTGACACGATCTGATCTTAATGCTGATCTTTCATGTTCAAAAATAAAGCTTGACAATGCTTTATTCGCTTCGAAAATTGTTCGTTTTATTTTAAAATGATTTAGACTACTAACAATATCATTTAAACCAAAGAAAACATAAAATAGACAGCATTAATCCAAAATATCATTAGGATTTTACTAAGTAGGTTCATAGAAAAAGTATCTCATCTCAAACTTTACACAAAATTAATGATAGTTTTAATCAAACCTGGACCAAGTACCATTGACGTTCAAAAACAAAACATTGTACAACTTAATCACATTTTAAACCTTGGGTCACTCATTCGTGGTCAAACAGAAATTGAGTCGCAGACGGACTCTATGGTCTTGGCTTCAAGGCTAGACCCGACCACAGCATCCAGAGCTACAGCACTACCGCGTACCCACGGACGATGCCGATTTAGGCTACGGCTACTGTACAATGGTATGGTCTCCGACACAGCGAATAGAGTACCCAAAGAAACAGAATCTCATTAAATATCATCATCTTCAACAACTTCAATAGGTACTTGGCCCTCAGGCATTTTTCGGACTCGATCATGAGCGTATTTATAGTCACCGGACGTTTAAATAACTGGTATGATCGAACACAGTACGGTAGATAGAGATTTTACTCGACTTTTGATTACAACTTAAATTTGTTCATCATTAACCAACCAGAATTATCAAGTAGGATCTAGAGGTGAAAATTCCGGAAAGTTTCCGAAATTTTGGAAATTTTCGGGAAAGTTTCAGGAAGTTTACTTGAAAACTTCCTGAATATTTCCCCATGAGGAAGTTTTCAAAACTGATCATTTATCTATTAAAAATAGTTGTTTTAAATGTAAATTACACTAATATTAGATAGTTTTTATAGTTTAGATTCAATTGAACACAATAAGCACGAACCTTGGCTCAACGCCATCTATTGACACCAACATGTAGGTATTTGGTTATGTTTTATAAGGTCGTATTAAGTCTATGTTTTCTTTTTATTTAAAATTTAACTTATTGATCGTATAGTTCAGTGTACCTACCGTGCCTATATCTCGCAGCGATTCAGTACGCGATTTCAACTTTTAAATACCTACACTATCGCTTTATCTTCTATTATACGAGTATAAAGTAACAACGCCTGACTGATTCATCAACGCCGAAGCAAAACTACTGAAGCTAGAAACGTAAATTTTTGACCGTGGCTTCCTTTTGTGACGTGTAGGTCTACTCAGAAGGAATTTTGCGAATTCATCCCTTAAAGGGGTAAAAAGGGGTATCAACGTTTGTATGTAACTTTTTTGTTTGTAATTAGATCTGTTTGGAATTTCGTGATGTTGTTCTTTGGCATGATTTACTAAAACTCTAATTAAATATTTTCGAAAATTCGATCTTTTAAGGGGTAAAAAGGGGTACTAAACTTTGTATGGGGAAAAAATATTAAATGAGCGTTTAGGCTTGGAACTATGTAAATGGAGTCCTGAAAGAAATTAATAAACATGTGTTTAATTATTTTTCGATATTCAACCCCTAAAAGGATGAACGGGGGTATGAATATCTTTTATTTTCATCAACGCCGAGGCAAAACTACTGAAGCTAGAAACGTAATAATCGGACCGTAGCTTCCTTTTGAGACGCATAGGTCCATTAAGAAGGGATTTTGCGAAATTCACCCCCTAAAGGGGTAAAAACTGGTATCAACAATTGTATGTAACTTTTTTTTATGGTCAGATCTGTTTGAAATTTCGTGATGTTGCCCTTTGGCATGATTTGCTAAAACTCTAATTCAATATTTTCTAAAATTTGATCTCTTAAGGGGTAAAAAGGGGTACTAAACTTTGTATGGGAAAATTTTATTAAATGAGCATTTCGGGTTGGAAGTTTGTAAATGTAGTCCTAACATAAAAAATAAGCGCATGTTTCATGATTTTTCGATATTCAACCCCTAAAAAGATGAACGGGGATATGAATGTCTTTTTTTCAGAGTCAAACTTTGCTTGACCATTTTCCATATACATCTGTTGTATGTTTTTGGAATGGTCCTTTCAAGCTCTTTATTTTGATAACAAACACCTTCTGCAGTCAGGTAATAATATGCACAGACAGCCAAAATCATTATCCTTTCTTTTGACTTCGCCGTAGTCGGGTATAAAGGTTTTCGTTTCCATTTACTATTTCCACGCAAACAAAGTTGCGGGTACCAGCTAGTATTATATAAAGTAACAACGCCTGACTGATTCATCAACGCCGAGGTAAAACTACTATTAGAAACGTAAAATTTGGACCGTGGCTTCCTTTTGTGACGTTTAGATCCCCTAAGAAGGGATTTTGCGAAATTCATCCCCTAAAGGGGTATAAACGTTTATATGTAACTTTTTTGTTTGTGGTCAGATCTCTTTGAAATTTCGTAAGATTGTTCTTTGACATGATTACCTAAAACTCTAATTCAATATTTTCTAAAGTTCGATCTTTTAAGGGGTAAAAAGGGGTACTAAACTTTGTATGGGGAAAACATATAAAATAAGCGTTTCAGCTTGAAACTTTGTAAACGTAGTCTTAAAGAAAATAAATAAACATGTGTTTCATGATTTTTCGATATTCAATCCCCAAAGGGTATGAATGAAATTTTTTTCATCAACGTCGAGGCAAAACTACTGAAGATAGAAACGTAATATTTGGACCATGGCTTCCTTTGGCAGGGATTTTTGCGAAATTCACCCCCAAAAGGGGTAAAAAGGGGTGTCAACATTTGTATGTAACTTTTTGTTTGTGGTCTGATCTGTTTGGGATTTGGTGATATTGCTCTTTGGCATGATTTACTAAGACTAATTCAAAATTTTCTGAAATTCAATGTTTTTAGGGGTAAAAGGGGTACTAAACTTTGTATGGGTAAGTTTTTGGAATGAGGCTTGGAACTTTGTCAATGTAGTCCTTAAAGAAAATAATTAGCACACGTTTCATAATTTTTCGATATTCAACCCCTAATGGGATGAACGGGGGTATGAATGTTTTTTTTTTTTAGAGTCAGACTCATACTTTTACCATTTTACTATACCTATGTGTTCTAGATTTTTGGAATGGTCTCTTTAAGCTCTTTATTTTGATACCAAACACCTTCTGCAGTCAGGAAATAATATACATAGACAGCCAAAATCATTATCCTTCCTTTTGCCTTCGCCGTAGTCGGGTAAAAAGGGTTTCGTTTCCATTTACTAATTCTATGCAAACGAAGTTGCGGGCACCAGCTAGTAGTTAATAAAACAGTTTATAATAAAATTATTGACTACATGAACTCACTCGTATATCTGGTTAAATTTGTCTTCATAATGAAATTATGTTATTTACTTAAATGATATACATAAATAATTATTTACTGAAATTATAATATAAAGCTATATTCGGGTGAAATTGAAATCATTCGACAAACTTAGAGGGTGTGTTCAGACAATGAAACTGTCAGACGTAAAACAAAATATACCTAGTTACAACTTTTCATACTAAAGTCAATCAAGTGATCTGATCTAATCTGAATAGTAATTTATTATCATTATTAGTCGTGACGAGTCGGGGGTAACTCTTGTATGGAGAGACACATTTTTATTTAATTTTTCCTTAGGTAAATTGTTTAGATTTTAGGTACAATCATCCCTGGTAAGTTATATTATATAATATTATTCATAAATATTCTAAAAGTCATATATTTTGAAAACTTCCAAATTTGGAAATTTTCAGGAAGTTTTCAGGAAGTATTCCTTAGAAAAGGAAACTTTCCGGGGAATTTTCATCTCTAGTAGGATCACTTATTAATCATTAAGAGTTAATTATGTAGCATAGCTATTTCGTAACATTACTATTCAATTTAGACTTCTATTTTGAATCATGTACCTTTTGAGAATCATCTTTAAATAAACAATCAGAAAAACAAAAATTATTAACAGCTTCAGATTTCACATTCACAGTTCATAGGTTTGTATACCTTTAACCACACTACACACAAGAGTAGCTCTCTTAAGGAGAGACCAAGTCAAGCTTTAACTCAAAATATGATCTATGCTACGAGGCAAGATCCGACTGTACTACCCAGGACTACCTCCTATAGTATCCTGGTACAGTCTCCGAACTTGTGAATTGTGAACCTGCCCTGATATCGTACCTGATGTCCCTTCATTCTCTATCTCATCATACTCTACAATCTCAATAGGTACCTGACTCGAGTATCTTTCTAATGCGATCATAAAAAGACCGAGACTTAAGACTACACTCACGAGATAAACAATTACGCTCACCAAATAACTTTAGCTCAAAATCTGATACTTCAATGAAGTACAGAGTGCGACACCTGGCCGCCGCGGCACCCCGTCGCACGGCCTACACCACCAGCCGCGCTCCGTCGTGTCGCGTCTCGTCACGTCCTCAACCTCCATCTGTACACAAAATAACACAGCACAAAAAATGTTCAAAATATGTACAATTACTTTCTTCTTAGGGTTCTGTATCAAAGGGTAAAAACAGGAACATAAAAATCTAAGACTTTGCTCTAGTCTGCCTGTCACCAGGCTGTATCTCAAGAACTGCGATAACTAGAAAACTGATGTCCCTTTTTTTTTTTTTTTGAGATAAAATGTCAGATTTGATCATGCAATAAAGTTAATTTCATTTCATTTCCTTTCAAAAATCAAAAACAGTCTTACTATACCAGAAGACTTCCAAGTGCGCTTACAACCTTTTACATGATAACCAAGTTCACCGATGAGCTTTCTTATCCGCCTCATTCACAGCCAATGGACCGTTGAGCGTGTGCTGCCGCGATCACCATCAACACCAGCACTTTCTTATCCGCCTCAATCACAGCAACTGAACCGTTGAACGTGTGCTGCCGCGATCACCATCAACACCAGCCATAGGCACTAGCTTACCGCATACCGCAACTTCTGAAACTGTCAAATTATTTCTTTTAACCTCTTTTCTTTTTGATGTCAATTAAACTATTATTTCCTACAATTTACGTAACCTATACTGATGCACGCTCATGGAACTAATATAATGACTCCCCACACCGATATCGGTGACGGTAGCCGGTTTCATTGAAACCAAGCCAGTTACACGCAGTAGTAATTTTATAGTGCCCAAGCGTGTGCGCAGTACACAAGAGCACTCTCTTCCTTTACTCTCGTTTACTTTACTTTACTTTGTTCCTCTACTCACAATGGGACGGATAACCAACACGACTGACGAGAGATCAGACGTAGGTCCGAATTTTTATATGCCCATCGGACGCATGGATCATCTTTTGTAGCATTTGTGCGGGCTAGATTACACTTTTTTTTTTTGGGTCCACATCTGGCTGTTCCGGGTTGATTTCGGGTAAAACAATCACAGGCGTCGTCGTCGGCGATTTGATAGTGTTAATGAGCAGCATCATGTTCTTCTGCTGCATTTCAAACAGGGCGCGTCATTGGGTATCAGATCCCAATTCTGATGTCGTCTGAGGCTCTAGATTTTGGATCTATACCATTCAGACATAGGTAAATCGTGCAAATAGAATTATAGACTTACAATATCACTCGTTTATTCGGAATCACAATTCTTTCTTTATAAATGTACTACACTAAAATCACAGCACTTTTGTATACACTCGCACTAAAACGAAACTTGGACAGTTCCGTGACGTGTTGACTAGTTGGTGGCTCAGATTGAACTGCTGCCCCGAATGCCTGGTCGGCACAGGAGGGGACACCCCCCACTCTAGCACTGCTTTCCGACACGTCCCGACTCTGTCGAAGCGCGCCAAACAAGATGGCGCACTTGAAGTTCCGTTTCCGCTTTATGACCGGATGCGACATATATATTTCATCAATAATATCAATTTTGTCTCAGACATTTCCTATAGTCGAATTTCGACTATTTACTCGTAAAATCAAAAAAAAAAAAACATTAACTTAGCGATCGCTATCTTTGTCAAGATTGCAGACCCAGGTCAATAAGCGTTGATTTTCGCTAATTATTAAGTGGCTACTGGCCACTTAATAATTTAACTTATGTAATAAAGACAGGCAGTTCCATAAAGTGGTTTGGTGCCTTTGTTAACAATTGTTTTTTTTTTTAATTTTTATAATTCAAATATACAACTGTAACAAATACATGTACATTTGACTCCGTTTTTTTTGCTGGCCCTCGGATATAAAGAAAATAAATACTTACGTGTTATATTTGACGGTTGTAGAAATAACGATATAGCAACGTTTTTAAAACTCATATTATGCGATTCTGTTAACTGTATAGAAGCTTACAGACTTAAAATAAAAATTGCTTCGAAATTTTTCAAAAATAATGTATATACGTAGTTACGACTGTAATGCCGCATTTATATATGAACACATCATAAATGACATTATTTTCAGCGCCAGTTCTATTTGTAATTGTTTCAACAGTACGTGCAGGAATTGGGGCCCATTAGAAAGAAAACATGTATTTCTACCATTAAATTTAGATATAATAAACATTTTCTCTATTTACAACTTGGAAGATGCTATATTTATTAATGATTGGGAAAATAAACGATGCAGAAAATGCAATGAATTAGTTGAATTTACTTGTACACTGTCTAAAATAATAACGTTTGATTTAAACGGTACACAAATGATGCTGTTACAGGACATACCTCAAAATATTATAGTTCAACAAATATTTATAAATTATTAGGTGCAATTGAGTATATTCCTTCAATTCTAGGGGCAATAGGTCACTACAAATGCCTTTTTACAAGAAATGACGGAATGCTTTGTTACGACGACAACATAAGTAAATTAAATGACAGTACAAAAGACCCTGTTTACATACATTTTCTAACATATTATGGTTTTGTAGATGTGTAACCAAAGTTATTATTTATGTTATTTGATTTGTCGATTTTGTTGAATAATTACAGATTTTTTATTTTTTTTAAATTGTTCTGTAGTGGTTTTTAAATAATTTTATTTTGCTTATTGATTTTTATGTAACATGTGTATATTTTTGTTAATTTTTCAAGCTGTGATGAATAAATATCTAATTATTGAAATATACACGTTTTATTTTATTTAATACTAATACTTTTGCAAATTGAGTTAGATATTGTTCAATATAATTGCAAGTCTCCAGTTAGAGGTATTCCCAAATCAAATCGAAATTATGGTTACCCTGCTCGAACATTGTATGAGATAACATATTTTTCGAGATTACACGCGTTGAAAATTGTTCTGAGGGTAAAACGATATATCATTCTAATCAGGTTAATATGTCGAATAAATGGGTATTCACACCGAATCCTAGTAATTATAGATAATGAGATATCAGCGTATAAAGTTGTTTGTTTCGGACTGATTTGTCTGTTTAACTAAGCTTTTGTAGCATTTATTTCTTTCACTAGTTTCGACAAATAAGGACCTTTCTTCTTGTAACAGTTTTTTGTACTAAGTCTTAAGTTATAAAGAAATAATCAACATTAAAAAATTACGAGTGAAGGATTGCGCGGCCATACTTCTAAGGTAAATATTTCTTAAAATATTGAATTACAGTTTATAATTCGTTTTTCGACAATTTTCGACAAATTCAGTCTTCATATGACAAAATGAATTAGTTCTCTGACCCACGTGATTCCTGAGATTTTCATGGCCGCGCAATCCTCCACGTAACGTTCGCGCGGCCAACTTAAAATCCTTGTAACTTCTTTGTTTCTACCTTGACAAATTTTTGGTTTGTTCCCTTCGATTTTGACAAATTTCGACAATTTTTTTGGCGAAGTGTTTTTCTGTTTAGATAACTTGGCGGAGCAATCGTAACGCACACCAGTTTGTGGGCGAAACATTGATCTAGTTAGGTCTGGTCCCCAGAAAACCTCACATTTTTGAGTTCTTGTATGTTTTTCATTCGTCTTGCAACAATATATAAATCATTTCAATACTATTAATGTCTTGTCTTGGTTGAATGAGCGATAAGAACAGCTCATGTGGATACCGAGTTCTGAGTATTAATAAACTGGGACTTTATATCCACACACGACACAATCCATTTACTCATGAAACAGGAAATTGTATTAAGGTGTAGTCAGGGGTCCGCTGTGCAGTAACTAAGTTATGTTGTGTCGGCTGTCGCTTCGCTGTTGTGGTCTGTACTTCTGTAGTATGACACTGACTCCTATCTATGCAGTTAATGGACTTTCCGCTATGCACCATCCTGCCTCTATATCAAAAATCAAAATCAAAATCAAAAAAGTTTTATTTCCATATGGGTTACAAAGTAACGCTTAAAGAATTCACACAATCACAATAATAAACTTACACAATAATAAATACTAATATTAAAAGTTGATAGTTAGACTCAAGACACTGTGTATTTTATCTTTTTACTGCTTAAAGCTAAAACTGCTAGAAAGAAATAAAATTCTGCACACAGATGGCTTTTAGCCTGAAATAATATGCAGGTTCTGTTGTATCCCGGTAGAATGCACGGTCGCCACGGAATAGATCTTATTTCAATGCGAATGGAGTAAGGGCAATATCTGTAGTATCCGTTTATCTATATCTATACTTCTATACTAATATTATTAATATAATAAAGAGGAAAAATTTGTTTGTTTGTTTGCATTGAAAAGGCTCCGAAACTACAGGACCGATTTTGATGAAATTTGGCACAGATGTAAAGTAGACCACGGGAAAGAACATTGGCTAGACACCACTGGGGCGTTGGACGTACCTAGACAAAAATTCGCATACACAGCAGTCAGCACTCAACTCGCGCGCGGACAGAGCTGATGATGATGACGGGCGCGGGGCGGTATTGAGCCGCGTAATGAAGGAGACGGCAGTCGCGCGCCATTACGGCCGCAATTACCGCGCGCGGCCCGTCGCTGACTCGCTGTTGAGACTGCATTATGCCGCTCGCTGCTTAGCGCCCGCCGATGCGTGCACACGAACGCTCCGAGAGCGTTTCCACATTACGCGATACGATATCACCCATCGCGCCGATAGTAACCAAAAGGCGATCATTACCAATAATTACCATTTACCATTACCGATAAAACCGATAATTACCAAAATACACGAGAAAGGCGGGTATGTGTTTTATATGAAACCTCAGAATAATAACTAATAGCGTAGAGACTAGGGAATGTTATTATTCGACAAATTTTACTATTCGAATAATTCGAATAATGGCTAAACACTATTCGAATAAATTCGAATAATTCGAATAATACGAATATTGGTAATAAACTTTAAATACAAATAATATAATGCGTTTATATATACCTGCATATTTAATAATATTAAAATGTGATGTGTTTCACAAATTACTCTAAGAAAATCAACGTGTTTTTAGTAAAAAAAATCTTCTTTTAAGTTTCAAACTTAAAATACTAAATTGCAATAACTTTTTAAAACTATTAACACACGAACGGTTTAGGTCTGGAGCAGATCATGGATTTGGTTGCCAACTAATTTAGTTTTTCCCAAAAATTAAGGAAAAAATCCTCTAAGGGAGATAAAACATTGACAATCGATTTGAAAAGTGAGACTGTAGAAATTAAACTTTTGGTAGTATTTAATGCATAAAAAAGTATATTACAAAACATTTTTTATTTATTTATTTATCAGTTTATTGAAGATTGGGGAAAAATATATTTACAGAGTTGGAATACTGCACAGAAATCGGAATCCACTGTAAATAGTGCTCTGTTCTAATATAATGCAGCTGAAATCTCAAACACACGAGTATCGTGCTATTATAATGGTCAGCTCCAGACCTTATCGGTACGTGTGTATATAAACCGTAGTAAGAATAAATAAACAAGATAAACCTTCAAAATAAAAAGCACTAAAAAAGATTTTAATGTTATGTTATTATAACAAAAACTTCATAATTGGTAAAAAGTGGGTGGAAAATCTTTAAAACAAAAATAATATGTTTCCATTTTTTTTCCAGTTAACCATGTTTTTGGTCTCTTTATGTTTAATTTTTTTTTCTTGAACGAATAAGACGCTTATTACAAAAAGGAAGCTAGACAACAGTAGATTAAAAAATTGTATCACAGCCTGAAGATTTTTCTGAAACTAGGCATCAGTACAGAAGTAGGCATCAGGCATTGTACTGCAAGAACGGAGTGTTTCATGCTACGAACCTTTCAGAAGATGAAGCAAAGGTACAAAGAGACTGAAAAACATTTGATAAGGCTGTGCAAGACTTTGATGACAGACTGAGCGCTCGGCAAGACCGTTAAATTGTTTTCACTTGAAAATCAACACTCAAATGCAGTTAAGTTCAGCAACAGCTTCTTCAGACCCGAAGGTCTGTATGTTACTGACACCACAGTGAAGAAAACTTGCTTAAGCAAGTCTGAAACCCTAAAGACCGAGGTCTCACCTCGAGACCAAACTCGAGAGCCCTAGTATCGAGTAGCATCACTGTGATACATCCGTGAATACATACGAAAGGATGAACGGGAATGGTCCAGAATTTTGGTCCCAGATGAGTGGATTTATTCGCTTTAACTTTACAAGTTAAAGTGAACTTCTGAAGGAAGGCTAAGTAAACGTGACCTGGTAGGCGATATCTTTAAGCATACTTTTCAGAAAGAGTCCAGTATGCTCGGGCAAAGTACATATACAATGGGGTGGCATACCGCACTATGTGACCATGACAATTGGACCTCTAACTGGAGAAAGATATGGTCAAGAGATTCTCAAAGATTCTCTTTAATGAGCTTAATAGGCTAGTCAGAAGCCGCAGATTGTCACCTACAGTTAGTACCCTCACAGCACTTAAACACGCTCTGATACTCGTATAAGAACGGGAGAATATTGCATAATTCGGCTCCAAAACCTCGTTTTCAGTATGACAAATCTGCTCCAAGCTGTTGTTAGGCCTCGAGGAGTTATTCAAAACCGCAATTTTATATAACATGTAAAAGTTTTTAAGACTAAGATTAAAATGGTTAATCTTTGTTTAAAGATAAAAATAATAAACTGATTTATATAATTTATTACTTTTGAAGAAAGCTGTTAAATCTTGTCATAATATTTTGAAAAGTATGAAATTTTAAACGATTTGTACTTAGTTTTGCAGGCCAGTGTAATAATGTAATAATCAACTCAACTAGGTATCATTTATCTTTCTAGCTATAATGCGTTTGGATATCGGTTTTGGTTTGATAAAAAATATAATTTGATTATATAGTTAGATATGGCTTTCCATACATGTGAAGTGTGTTGAATATTATGTCTTTTAAAATAAAGGCAAAGTTTTATACATGACTTTTACAAAGGCAACCATTTCCAAGTAATCGGCATTCAAATTGGTTTCACCCCCCCACTGTCTTTTCTGAACTACGAATATTACAATTTTCCATGCTGATAGGTCATGGTAAATTCTCTATAGGAAAGTTATTTTAAACGAAATCGAACAGTAGGTTTAACTATTTAAGAATATGAAACTAAAAATCGTTTTACGCTTTATAGTAACAGAACCCTCCTTAAACATGTCCTGACACGCTCTTGGTTAGGTTATTTTAACAGACTTGTGAGCATGGTGTTCTTTCGCTGAGGCCTGTAGGAAATATTCACCTCAAATATTTTTATATTTAAAAAAAAGTTTTGTATTCTTCACAAACAGTGTAGTAAAATCTGTTTTAGGATATTATTGACGACAAAATTAATAAATAATAAAAATAATATATTAAATAACGAAACTTTCAGGTTTATGTACAAGTTTATTACTATTGTTATCATATTTTTGAAAAATAAATAAAATATTTTTATTATTCGTTTTATTCGAAATATTCGAATATTGAACCCAGTCATATTCGAATAATAAAATTGTCGAATATTCGAATAAAACGAATATTCGAATATTCGAATAATATTCCCTAGTAGAGACTAGAGACCCGTAGGCCGTATACCCCAAGCAGGAAAATTTTGCGGTATCGTTACGTGTACGTAAACGAGAAATATAAGAAATATTGTATGACAATTTTAGTTACTTTTACGTCCGCTAGAGGCGCTTTCGTCGTTTTCATACAATATTTCTCGCTTACGTACACGTAACGATACCGCAAAATGTTCCTGCTTGGGGTACTGGCTATTAGTAAAGGACGAAACATAATATTGTGTGGTTCCTTATCCCAGATGCTAATACTTATTCATAAGAGTGTCGTAAAAATGAACTCCAATGGACCACCAACGACAAGAAAACCGAAAAAACAACGAAAAAACATGGGCTTTCTTTCTCTTTCACTCATATGGGTTTTTGCCATTGACATTTTATGAGACTGCCAGCTGCTTACCTTGGAAGAAGATTATGACATGGAAGGAGTACTAAAATCGAGGCCGTTGTCTTTGTCAAATTATTGTTGTAATGCGAAAACGCACTTATGCCGACGACATACATAAGAGCGTTTCCGGTGCGATGAGCGACATCGTACCGCGTAATGTGAAAACGCTCCTAGTGTTATAGGTGCTCGGTTGGCCGAGTAACAAAATATTATGCTAATGTTATAAAGTAAAGCTTTTCAACCGAGAGAAAGTTACCAATTAGGCACATCGGGTGGGCAATTCGGACACTCGTAAAGCTTCAATATCTCCTGATACAGTACTTAGTTACTAAATATAAACTGTAAGGTTTAAGCCTAGCTAGTTATCAATTATTCTATACTCTGTTAGTAATTCGGCCGAGTTTCGGCCAAAAATCGAGTTTCGGTGGCAGTTTCGGTTTCGGCCAAAAGTGGCCGAAACTTTTGCCGAAACCGAAACTGATTTCGGAAGTTTTCGTGCACGCTCGCCTAACTTCGTTTCTTGCGGCGGCAACGCTTTGACAACGCAACTGAATTTGAAAACATAATTAATATTTTTTTAATATTACATTAAATAAATGATTACAACAAAATTAATATACCGTGTTTCCATTTCATGTCCTAATTAATGCAGAATAATGGATAAAATGCACCAAATTTCAGTATTTTAAGGAATTTTCTAATTGACCACGTGAGTTTCGGTTTCGGTTTCGGCCGAAACTGAAGCCACGGCCGAATATTCGGTTTCAGTTTCGGTTTCGGCCGGAAAACCAGTTTCGGTCGGACTCTAATTAGTAGGATGGTCTCGATATCATAAATTGATTTGTGGAGTTTGGCCCAATCAAAACGCGTTAAACGTTGGTTTGACATTTATGAGAATACCATTTAATGCTACTTTAATAAATCGAAACTGTACGATTGTAAGATTTAATAAGCAGAATGGCCTCCAGAGTATTATATTAAATTCAAGGGCGGATTAATACGAGTAAGTATAGCTTAAAATTGCTCCTAACAAAGTACATACTGTTCCAAAAAAATTTAACGTTTTAGCTCACGTCAGCAATTAGTCTATCTAGCTAACAAATTCAACCACTACTCTTGTTTATATGAAGCTTGAAATAGCTCCTCAAGTAGGACTTAGGTGTGACATACTGTATTATACAGTATGTGTCGTCTTGAGGTAAGAGATTTTAACTCTTTTGTGGGGCCCAACTCCCAACAGTCGTCCTCCCGGCTCTCGACCTACAAGCAATGGAATCCTTCTTCCTTCTAGATCTACTAAATGTGAAAGTTTGTGAGGATGGATGGATATTTGTTACTCTTTCACGCAAAAACATCTAAACGGATTTCGATGTAGGTAATTTGGTATGGGAAGATTTAGAGATTATCCTCCTTATTAATAAAAATATTTATCCACAGCCGATCCTTATTCAAGTCAAATACGTTACTCACTTTAAGCATTTTAAAATACATATTATAGTAGCCCTTTAAGCCATACAGTTTAAAATATTAATCTACACTAATATTATAAAGAGGAAAACTTTGTTTGTATGTTTGTTTGTTTGTTTGTTTGTTTGTTTGTTTGTAATGAATAGGCTCAAAAAGTACTGGACCGATTTCAAAAATTCTTTCACCATTCGAAAGCTACATTATCCACGAGTAACATAGGCTAAATTTTATTTTGGAAAAAAATAGGGGTCCGTAAGATATTTGGGTTTTTCGGACACAAGGTGTAAAAAATCAACCAGAAAAGTTACTTATTTTGCGTACGCTGCCTAAACTATAAAAGATAGAACCATAAAATGTTCTAATTAATTGTAGATCTTATAAATATCTACAAAAAAGTCCGCGACACACTATACCTATCTATGTCGAGTGAGGCACAACAACCATTTTTTTATTTAGAAATCTTGAATTTTTTTTGGACTACATTTAAACGCGTTTATTTTACTCATGTTATTAATCCTTATCAAAATAAATTATTTCATCACTAAGTACAGTTTATGTAGATAATAATTGGTCTTTGAATGATTAAAATTGGACGTTTGGTTTTGAAGTTATGGCGAAATTAAAATATTACGATTTCTGCTGCACGGCCCGTTGCGAAGTGGGCGTGGGGGTGCGCGTGCGGGTTAATGTTTAGTTTAGTTATTTTATAAACATCAAATTGATAATATCTTAAAATATAATACATTATAATATCTATACATCTATACAGTTAAATACAATTTAAGTGTCTGTTTGTAACTTCAAATTAACAGCTTTTTACATAATGAATCTGAAAGTATATTCGGTACTTACAATAAAATACATTTTTTTTTAATTTTTGTCTGTCCGTCTGTCTGTCTGTCAGTCGGTCGGTCTGTCGGATTTTCACGGGACTTTCACTAGCAGATAGCTGATGTTATAGGGTCTAACATAGGCTACTTTTATTTTAGGGTTCCGTTTAAAAAAATAGGATTCCGCTTTCGTTAGTCATAAATAAAGTCGCGGGTAAATTTCAGCGATATCCCAAAGTATTGTTCCACGCGGACGAAGTCGCGGGCAAAAGCTAGTATCTTATATTTAGAAGATATCGTAAAATTTTATATTTAAGCGCGAAGAATATATTATATCAAGCGGTCGCGCACGTCTCGTCGAGGCGGTCGAGGTTATAGAGTCACGTTTTTACCCATTCGGTACGAAACCCTAAAAACATTACCAATATTGTGTACAGAAGTATTTGAGTAGCAGTGAGTAAAGTTATTTGCTGAAGAATTTTTTTCTCCAAGAACACTATTCCACGCGGGCGAAGCCGTGGGCAAAATCTAGTTAAACATAATATTACCTGCTGCTAAAATCTCTCCTCGTGGCGACACACGCTGTATCTCTAATTAGGTTGAAATTATGATTCATGACATTTATATTAAAATACCTATTTGGTAAATATTCACAAGTGGGGCTCCACCTTGAAACGACTGCAATTTTTTTTATTGCATATTTTTATTGTAAAACAGTCTGTTATGCAATATTAATGTGGCGGAAGACCAAAAAAAAATGTAACAAAAAAAATTAAGTTCTAACCTAACCTAACCCAAAACTACACACAGGTTATTTCACGCCAGGTTTTTGTGAGGCCGTGTTACCGCCCCGAAGACGTTTTTAACATGATAAAAAAGTTCTAACCTAACTAACCTAACCCAAAACTACATAAACGTTATTTCACGCCAGGTTATCGTGAGGCCGTGTTACCACTCCGAAGACGTTTTGAACAAGATAAAAAAGTTCTAACCTAACTAACCTAACCCAAAACTACATAGTACTATAAACTACAAAGTACTACAAACACGTAGTTTTGGGTTAGGTTAGGTTAGAACTTTTTTATCACGTTAAAAACGTCTTCGGGTGGTAATTTTTTTTTACATTTTTTTTTGGTCTTCCGCCACCTTAATATTGCATAACAGACTGTTTTATAATGAAAATATGCAATAAAAAAATGTTTGCAGTCGTTTCAAGGTGGAGCCCCACTTGTGAACAATTACCAAATATTTATATCTTATATCTGCTAAAAATATTGAAAAAAATATTATTAATTATCATAAAACAGAAATAGAATTTAAATTAATTATGATGGTACGTATTCGTTAGAAAAGTCAAAGTAATATCTCGTTGAAAAAAATTCAAATGTTAATTTCTCAGCGCTCTCCAAAGCTTATAATTTTATCTCGAGGCGAAGTCATAATTCGTTGATTTATGAATTATATTTTGAGTTAAAGCAAAGCTCTCTCGCTACCATAATACAAGAAATAGTTCATACCAAAGGTAGTAGGTATCTAACAACCTATCGTCAGGTTTAGTAGATCATTATTCGTTATCGCGAGTATTATACTTCCAGAATGTGCAGATGTAGACACTAATAGACACTAGACAGGTCTGCGCGTAACCCTAGACCGCCCTAGCAAGCTCACCGCACGGCGCACCCAGTAGGTACCCCCCACACCACCCCCCACACCCGTCGCGGACCACCGACCAGGCGGATCGTGTAACACGATCCTCAGGGTCAATTCTGCTAAAATCTAATCCCGATACGCTAAAACTGCCAAACCGGTATTCTCGTAAACGTTAAACCAGCGTAAAACGCGTTCTAATTGGTCGAAACTTCACAAAATCAGAATATGAAGTCTATTCACATATAATCATACATGTATTACATTAAAAATTAATCAAAACTTATAATACAATGAAAGTAAAATGAAAGTCTACTTTAAATACGAGAATTGAGGTTCTGCTCTGGTGTATAGTCGATACTCCCACGTCCCGGGCTACGAAACTATGCGGACGATAAAATGGAATGTTCGAAGTTGGCTCATAATTCGTTGCATCGAAACGTTTTATTTGTTTTGCCTATAATTAATCGACCCGGTCGAGTCGAGAGCGCCCTAAATATAGATAGAGTGCTCTCGTGGTCCCCGACACTCGCAGAAACGTCCGTCAGACGAGTGGAGCCCGACTACATCGTACTGCTGTCTGTTGTACCTACTTCTGCTGCGGAATCGGCTCAAGTATTCGCGACTCGCGATTCGACTCGCTTTCGATTGCGTAACCTCCGAAACGGGTCACGACCCCAGCCCCTCGGGCGAGGGCGCCGAGGGGCTGGGGTCGTGACAGCATCGTATATCGCAGATAGTGTAGCCACCGCTAGTGACGTCATAATGTAAACACGGCCGCGCTGGCGGGCACGCCGGCCGGCGGGGAGCCCCCCCGCGCCACGGCCTACTACTACGCCGACCTCGAGCGCATCAAGCGCCAGAATGGCCGGGAGCCGGTGCCGAACGGCGCGCCACCTGCGTCCAAAGAAGAGGAGATCGAGTGCGAGCCGAGCGAACTCCTCGACCGGGAGCTGAACGTGTGCGCGGCCGAGCCCCGCGGCGC
Organism: Glaucopsyche alexis; assembly: GCA_905404095.1. NCBI lineage: Eukaryota > Metazoa > Arthropoda > Insecta > Lepidoptera > Lycaenidae > Glaucopsyche > Glaucopsyche alexis. The sequence goes on along the minus strand of FR990061.1, from coordinate 339,217 downwards.
CGGCAGCCCGGAGTACTCCACCCCGGACGGCGGCGTCATCGGGGAGACGTACTCCACGGCGGGCACGTTCCCGCTGCCGCCGCGCGAGAAGGAGCCGCTGCTGGCGGAGCTGGCGCCGGCGCTGGGCGTGCGGCGCTCGCGCTCCTGGTACCTGTGCTGCCCCGCCGCCGACGACGACTCGCGCGACTCCGACTGGCGCTACGCCGGCCTGCGCCCCGTCACCGCGCCGCCCGCGCCCACCCCGCGCCCGCTGCACGCGGTACGGCCCCTCCGCCTCCAGCACGGAACACGGCGTGCCTTCCGCTAGTATATTACACTCGGAGTACACGTTGCCCATCATTTATACATTGCACTGCGCGGCATCTTCCCGCTTCCCAATACGTGTGAAAATTTAACGTCCGCGTTACGGGAGCCGGACCGCGCCCTACATAATACAGTAGCATCCTAGTTTCATCTGTTGGTGCAAACTGTCGACTTTATTGACTTTATTGCAGGTCGACTGGTTAATAAAATATAATACCAAAATACACAGATACCAACCTCGTCGACTACATGTCATTATTGTTCGCAAAAACACGGCTGTGCGTACATATGTCACACCCGTTAGCCGAGCTCTGTATTTGGCGCAGCCATTGTCTGCCCGGCACGGCGCCGCCCTCCGCGCCGTATCGGGGAAGTCTGTAGCGCTAGCGGGGTCGGCGGACGTCCGGCCGCAGTTCGGCTGCCGGCACCGACCTCTAGCTCCACGCACAATGCACATACTATTTCCGTTAGTGCAGGATCTGCAGTTGCATGTAAACTATTAACTAGGAACATCATCGCTGCTGATTTTCACTCGATAGTTGGCATAAAATCGGCTAAACTGAGTGCGAACATTTGAAGATTCGAATGTTCAATAAAAGGCGCGAAAGTCTGACGTCACGTTTATTAGACAGTCGACGTCCAAAAGAAAAATATATTATATAACACTCTTTTCATTAACTTTCCCCGTATGTGTTCCCTACAACTGACAGTGCACACGTGTTGCAGCTGCAGGTGAGTGCGGCGCGGGGCGACCTGGACGCGTGCGCGCTGCGGGCGGAGCGCGACGGGCTGGCGCGCGCGCTGGCGGCGGAGCGGGCGCGCGCAGCTGCGGCGGCGCGGGCCCACGACGCGCGCCTGGCCGAGCTGCACGGCGTCATCGCCGAGCTCGTGCGCCGCCGGGACGCGCGCCCCGCCATACCCGAGGAGTCCGACGCTGACTGCAGTCCCCCCGCCTCCCCCGCGTCCCCCGGCTCCCCCGCCAGCGACACCGACGCCTCCCTCACCGACCACCTCGCGTCCGACAAGCCCGGGGCGGAGTCCCCGCCGCCTGCGCCCGTCCTGCCCGCGCCGCCCGCCAGCGACCGCCCCGACACCAGGTAAATACATAATCATACCAAAAATAATGTTTAATTAATTTAGTTGGTCTTTACTATGGCTAAGTTAATTCAAGCTCAAAATGTACCTAGCTTCCTACTCTGTTACGTTGTTCTAAGATCTAAAGTAACGTCTATTCACAGCAATAGCTCGGTTGCAACCTCCTCATCTACCCTATCGACTATCTCGAACTCGTATAACTCGCATACATCACTCAGTAGCTACTTTTTGTCTAAGGACGAGATATTGAAATGCCTCCAACTGATTAATACAAACAAGGGTCCCAGACCGGATGCCATTCCACCTATCTTCCTCCGATCCTGTGCTTCCCAGCTGGTTACGCCTTTGCATTTAAATTTTTAACAAGTCTCTCCAGTGTGGCATTTTTCCTACAAAATGGAAGATTGCTCACATTATTCCGATCCTTAAAAAGGGCGACCAGAGCGATGTCACCAACTACAGACCTATTTCCATTCTGTCCGCAGTCGGAAAGTTATTTGAGTCTATGATCCAAAAGAAATTATTGTTTCACTTGAAACCATACATTAATTCACAGCAACATGGCTTCTTACCAGGGAGGTCGACCACGTCAAACCTTTTTGGCTACGTCAATGACATTATAGAGGCAGTCGAAAATAAAAATGAAGAACACGCTGTAAACACTGATTTCTCGAAGGCGTTCGACACGGTAGACCACACTATCCTTGTACAAAAGCTTGGTCATGCTGGCATTTGCGGCTCTCGGCAATTTACTCGAAAAAGAAGTAACGACAACACTAATGTCGTTTACTTAATTAACAACACACCGATTAACGAGGTAACGAGTGCACGCGATCTCGGTGTTATTGTGGATCAGAAGTTATATTTTCGACATCGCTTTGACCATATTATTAAAAGAGGAGGTAGGCTGGCCGGTTTCGTCATCAGACAAACTAAGACATTTGGAGACCCTGAAATTCCCATTATCCTATTCAACTGCTATGTCCTCAGCTTGTTGGAATACTGCAGTCCGGTCTGGAACCCATTCTACGCCAACAACATTAATAGAATAGAAAGGCTTCAAAAAAACATTCCTATTCACTTACGCTAATAATCTCTGTCGCAATCTTAGTTCGTATGACTCTCGACTTGATCACTACAAGGTTACTTCGCTCGCTGATAGACGCAAGATAGCCGATATTGTCTTTCTACAGAAAATTCTCACTGGCAGGATAGACAGCACCGAACTACTAGAAAAAATACAACTCCGCGTACTGCGAACAGGAAGCCGACTAAATAACATAAAAACATTACACCTACCTGTGTATCGAACTAACTATGGTCAACATTCGCCACTTTACCGCCTTTGCTCAACTTATAATAGTATTTGCCAAAAACTCGAAATATTCAATGCGTCGGTCAAATTGATTAAACACCATTTATGTTCAAAATCGTAAATTTTAAAACCAATATTGTTTTAATCTTTAAATATATTTTTTAGTTATTTAAGAGCGTAATACCTTCAGTGCAAGTTGTGTTCACTCTAGATTCTAGAAGGTTGTACACTTCGACTAATTATATTGCACTTTTTTATTAACTTGTAATACAGCCAGTTTGTGAACCTTATAAATAAAAAATAAAAATAAAAAAAGTGTAATAAATAAAGACCAAGTGTATTGACGCAAGACAAAGTCTGGCTAAGTCTCGTCTTGTTCTTGTTTGGGCACTACTAACAGGCACTTAAACTCTTTATTTTATTGAAATCATGTACTGTTTCGTTCTAGGAGCAGCCGGTCTCCGCGGCCCGCGTCCGATCGCCTGCTGCCGCCCTCGCCAGGTACGTCCCCGCTCCCCCACCGGGTAATCCCCGCTCCCCCACCGGGTACTTCCCCGCTCCCCCACCGGGTACTTCCCCGCTCCCCCACCGGGTACTTCCCCGCTCCCCCACAGGGTAGTCCCTGCTCCCCCACCGGGTACTTCCCCGCTCCCCCACCGGGTACGTCTCCGCTCCCCCAACGGGTACTTCCGCACTCCCCCACTCCGGGTACGTCCCCGCTCCCCCACACGATTACTGTCTCGTCAGTTCAGTACACACCACATGTTTCAGGGCGGTGCGAGGCGCGCGAGGCCAAGCTGGCGACGCGCGTGCGGCTGCGGCGCTGCGGGGGGGAGCGCGTCGGCGCGGGGGCGGACATCGAGGCGCGCTGCGTGGCGGCGGCGGAGCGCCTGGCGCGCGCGGCGTGCGCAGACGCGGGCGCGGACGACGGCGCGGGGGCGTGGCGCGCGCGCGCCGCCCGCCTGGCCGCCGACTGCCGCGTGCTGGAGTGCGCGCTGGCCCGCGCGCTGGACACGGCGCAGCGGCTGTCGCGCGCGGTCGCCGTGCAGGAGTCGTCGTCGGTGGCGTTGTGCGGCGCGCTGCGGGCCGCCGACCGCGCGCTCGAGACCTACGACGTGCTGCTGGCGCTGGCGGAGACCGGCGCGGAGGGGGCGGCGGCGGGGGAGGGGCGCGCGGCCGCCGAGAGCGTGGCGCGGCGGCTGCTGGCGCGGCTGGAGGCGGCGCCGGCGTGGGGCGAGCCGCTGCTGTCGCCGGGCCCGTGGCACGAGCTGGCGGCGGCGGGCGCGGAGGGCGAGGGCGGGGGCGGCGGCGACGGGTGGGGCGCGGCGGAGGAGGCGCGGCTGCGCGCGCACGCGGCGCGGCTGAAGCGCGACACGGTGGCGCTGCGCGCGCTGCGGGCGCCGCCGCAGCTGTACGCGGCGGAGGAGGACGGCGGCGCGGCGGAGATGGAGGCGGCGGTGCTGATGCAGGAGCTGCTGCTGGCGCGTGAGGCGCGCGCGGTGCGGGCGGCCGCGCTGCCGGACGACGGGTCGCCGTCGCCGCCCGCGCCGGGCTCCGGCCGCCGCCGCCGCCACTGGCTGGACGCCGCCGCCGAGACCGACCTCTGAGCGCGCGGCTCGCAAGTCGCCCCGCAACTTCCCAGTGATATAAAGTCAACTCGACTCAGAAGCTCCGAGTACTTCCTGAAGCCATTCGATGTCGATGCGTGTGGACATTTACATTTGAGCAACTTCAATATCTTCCATAAATATTTTACGGCCGGGTTTTAGACACGGCTGCACAGCGAGTTCATATCGAGTTCCGTACGCCGTAAAGTGTGTAGCTAATGTTGGTACACGGTCCAGTCGGTGCGCGGCAACTTCGCGGCGCACGGTGTGTTACTACCGAAGTTCGTTGCTGTGGACTGTGGTGTTGTCTCGCTCCAACTCACCCCACTAGAGAGAGATGGTGCCCCATCCCCGACAGTCGCGGGTCGTACAGTATATTGCTCGTTAAACCTAGTTCGTTGTAATTCTAAGTATAGTACAAAACTATGACTTTATTTTCCGGTACCTAAACTTTTAAAAATTTATTTCCTAGTCCTAGCTCCTAGGTTCACTGAAAGCTTCTAACGTGTACAAGTGCTAACATAGAGATAATGTAATTAGCTGTCCGGTTTGGCCTGGCGTGTGCCACACAATAGCTCCATCTGCTCTGATACGGCTTGCTACCTACTACCACCTACTACGGACTAGCTACAAGTACACGTCGCTGTGAACGCTTACGAAGTGCCAATAATTATTGTAAATCGTTAAATGTTATGTTGCGCTGTTCTATGCAGTGCTGTGCTGTGCTGAAGCTGTTGCATGTGGCCCGACCGAGCAGAGTACTTAAAGAAGAAAACATTTAACCAGTGTCTGAACACATAATTATTATCAGGGTATTATTAATTATTATTTGTATCAACATGCAGTCACAAATCACAATACAATTGTCAATAACTTGTCGGTTTGATTTCATAATATTATTATATTACGAACAATTTATATGTAATTAGATTCCCTGATAGTATATTGTTAGTCGTCCTAACGTACTAAAAACCAATTAAAGTATAACAGTAGACGTAGCAGCGAGTAGGGTTACTACATATTGTACAGTTTGGGGCCATCCATAAATTACGTCACACGTTAAGTTGGAGGGAGGGTGTCGGCGAAGTGTGACATAGTGTGACAGGGGGATGGGAGGGGTATTAAATTTCGTGACGTCACATTTCAAAATCTATTTTAAATCTAAGTGTTAAGTAATAGTTATGATATGATAGCTATTACCCCATTGTTGAGGCATACAATTTAAGGGACCATATTATGGCATCTGTGGTCTATATTTTGCATCGTAAAAAGTCACTAATCAACACAAGCAATTCTTTGTTTGGATGATGACGATGATGCTGTATAGTTCGATGAAAAGGATGTTGACACAACAAACGTTCCTGACAGTTATAATAATTTTAAGGAGTGGGTCCCAAACTTCCAAGTCCATGGGCTCTAGATTAAGTTTGTGTAATCTTTAATTATTATTATTAATCGTTTTTTATTTTGTTAATTTCTTGCAATGTTTGATTTGATATTAATTTTATTAAACAATTATTTAAATTGAAAAAAAAAAAAACAAATTTCTAAACTGCTGTATTAAGTAATTCAATAATTATTTCTAGATGTAAAATTGTAAAATATGTGACGTCACACTAGCGAGGGGGGCGTCTCACAAATGTGACCAACTGTTACAAGGACGGAAGAGGGGGGCGTCTCACAATTTATGTGACCAACTGTTACGAGGACGGGGGAGGGGGTCAAAAATCATGAAAATCGTGTGACGTAATTTATGGGTGGTCCCTAATTCCTCGGTCGGGTCACGTCGATGTTAACGACCTATAACATATCTCTAGATGTAGTAAATTATATCTGTAAAATGTATAATAGTAATAAAGTATTGTGTAACATGTCACAAGTACATACTATCATGTGATGATGATCTCACTCCTCATGATGACAAAAAAATTGTCAGTCCTTACTAAAGATTCACGAAGTACCGTATACATTCACAGATACCAGGAGTCCGAACGTAATGTTAAAATAATGGTCTCAATTTAGGGGATATATTTTTTGCCGGTAGAGCGCGCCATTGTTCAAGAAGTACCAAGCGCGATTCAGGACTGTGCGCCGATTGGTCCGCCACAATAGCATCGGTACGTCCAAAATTCTAGCGCAGCCAGTGGCAGAAAAGAGAACTAATATCTGGGTCTATTATTGTATACATAAATGCTATGGAAAAACCTATACCGTTCGGACTCCTGGTATTCTATACTTCGTGTAAAGGTTACATAAAAATAAAACATGGCGGCAAGGCTATCTCGGGAAACCGGAGCTCTACCGACGGAGAGGTAAAGTGTCTAGTGATGTTGTACTGAGGTGTGCGGTTATACATCAGAGTGGAAGTGCTCTACTAATGAGGCGGACTATCGCGCGGCAATTGTTGAGTTTGTGAGAGATATATTAATGTATAATAAATGATATACCTACATATCGGAGCGTCGGTCGGTGCGTTTCTGTGTCGTATAACTAGAAACTGTCTAATTTACTAATATTTGTTAACTTTTACTGCCGTCTGATCCCGCACTAAGAAATTATACTTTGTCGTGGTTTCACAGCTAAAAAAATGTTATGAACGTGTGCCCGGTTTCTGAGGTTGTCGGTAGTTTATTTATTCAATAGCGCTTTTGATCGATTACCCGTGCGCTACGTCCACTCGAACGCTCTATAGAATAGATATTACTACCGACAAAAGCCTCAGAAATATGTCATTACTGCGCCGGGGCCGGACCGCAGTAACTGCTGCCCTATTACCTAATAATAAGGACTTCTACTGACAACTGGGAATGGTCTTCATTTTGACGTTTGAACTTTTTAAATTGTTTTATAAAAAGTTCAAACGTCAAAATGAAGACCATTCCCAGTTGTCAGTTGAAGACTGAAGTCCGTAAAATTAGGTAGGTAATAGGGTAGCAGTACGCAATACAGTCTGACAAGGATCTTTTGGCACGTGGATAAAATCAGAACTAACATCGCCGTCTTGTAAAATGTCACTTTTAGTATTATGTATTGTTTTGTAGTTGCGACACTTACCTTTTGGCACGTGGATAAAATCAGTACTAACATCGCCGTCTTGTAAAATTTCACTTTTAGTAATAAGTATTGTTCTTATTTGCGACACTCACGCCCCCATCCAAGTGCCAAAAGATCCTTGTACGACTGTAATTGCGCAGTCAATGTACAAGATAGTAGACAGTATGTAATATGTAGACAGTAGAAGGCGTGTGTATAACACGTGGACTTTGGTCACCGAATGAAGGTATCGACTTGCGTCGCAATAGAGGCTAGCGGTCAGCGGCTCTCCCGGCGACCGGAGTTCAATGTGTTACATTGTGTTATGCATTTTGCGTAATTTACGAATCTCATTTTATGTTGTTCGTGTTCGACGCAGCATTTATTACGGCCTTATTTAGCAAAAACTTTATATATTTTGTAATAATTGGTGACTATTGTTTTGTAAGAACAGTGCCTGGTGTGGTGCGAATGTGTGTGCGCAGTATTTGCGATTTGGAGGCGTTCGTATGTCGCGGCTTGTGTATCGTCCTGTGATAGTACTGTCCGACGGACCTCCGCCCGCCGCCGTCGGCTCCGGTCCCCGGTCGTCGCAATCGTAACGTTCACATTACTTACGTGAACTTCGTCTGTTTCAAAATTCAAAAATTTTGTCGAGCAGTGAGCGAGCTGATGATGACGAATTATAGCTCAGAACACTCGATCATGTCAGCTTTCAAACAAAAATAACTAGATCAAAATCGATTCATTCGATTAGGAGGTACACGCCACGGACAGACACAGACTCGTCATCGTCAAACTACCTGTTTTCGTTGGGGAGTTACAAAGTAGCGCCATCTTGTGCACATAATTCGTAAAGTAACAGCCTAGTTTGTACAGTTGGCTTACAGGTGGCGTCGCTTCTCCACCCGACATCAGCCACTTGACCCAAGTCTACTATAACACCACCTAGTTGATTTCACGAGAACTAAATACATAAATAAACGTATTGAAACAGTATTTTTTTAAATTGAGCGACTCCGGTACCGATATCGACGGCGCGGCGGCGGGGAGCGGGCGGCGCGGGGAGGTGGGGGGAGGGGGGAGAGGGCGCGCTCTGTATGGTGCTAGTTTAGAAATAAACAACAGTATATTGTATCGTCACATTGTGTTTTATTGCTACCCCTTCTGTCTCCTACTATCTCCTTTAACTACCTATACTGTTCAGATCCAAGTTATTCTAAGCGTAAACAAAAGGAGCAGAACACATAATACTACCTATTTAAATGTCACTCATAGTGCAATAGAGAAATACGACGCCACATTAATTTTGTCGGATTTTATCTTTTGTTTTAACGTTTTAAGTTCAAATTGGATTTGAACAGATTATAGATGCCCGTCCCCTACGGGCGTCACACAGGGACAGGGACTGGTTTTTATATGAAACGAACCAGGAGACGAGCAGACGGATCGCCTGAATGGTAAGCGATTACCGCCGCCCATACACACGCACGCCTTTAGATATACTTGTAACTCCTCTGGTGTTGCGACTTGCGTTTCTGGGCCCCGATTCTCGTGCTTCGAATATCGGTTCGATTGTCAGTCTGTCCTGCTCGCGCACGTATGATTTGACGCCTGTGTGAATGAGTCAGCGCGAGAATCGAATCGAGATTCGAGGTACGAGAATTGAGGCCCTGGTCCTTAAAATCCCCAACCCACCATGGGCCTCCGGTAACCTCACTCACTTGGCGAAACAACGGAAGCGTTATTCCACTCTGTGCGGTCGTGGTATTATATTCGGGCAATTAACTAATTAAAACGTAGGGCTGAGGGATAATTTTCAATAACCTTGACTTAATTGTAATGTATAATCTTATGAAATAAAAATCAGTTAATTATCAACATAGTTTATTAAACAATGACATATTATATACAAGTATATGTACATACTTGGTCGTGGCACCTAGCCGGCGGCCGGCAGCCGCGCTACGAACACATGGTCGAGACCCGGCGCGACTCGCGGCGAGAGATCGGTTGTATGTTACTTGAGGTATGTTCAGACGACCTGCGTTTACCGCGCGATTTGCTAGCGAGCGCTAGTAAGTTCGAACGAGAAAATGTAATGTTTGCAAATTGACATTATATACGTTAAATCGCGCGTAAATACAGGAGTATTTACGCGCGATTTGCTAATGAGCGCTAGTAAGTTCGAACGAGAAAATGTAATGTTTGCAAATTGACATTATATACGTTAAATCGCGCGTAAATACAGGAGTATTTACGCGCGATTTGCTAATGAGCGCTAGTAAGTTCGAACGAGAAAATGTAATGTTTGCAAATTGACATTATATACGTTAAATCGCGCGTAAATACAGGAGTATTTACGCGCGATTTGCTAATGAGCGCTAGTAACGAGAAAATGTAATGTTTGCAAATTGACATTATATACTCCTGATATTCTCTTACTAAGTACACGAACGTTTACCGCACGAACGTAATCGTTTACAAGTATAACTGCCGTCCTAACGAAGAGTGCAGTAAGTCGAGTTTTTGGGCAAATCGAGTTAAGACCATATTATACCATAATATAAGGTCTTAATCCAATTTGCCCAAAGGCTCGACTTACTGCACTCTTCGTTAAGACGGCAGATATGTGACGTCATCGTTATCGAACGACAATCATTTTCCCATATAAAAAACTGAAAATACATTCACTTCTCCACAGACGTCGAGAAAACTCACGTTAAATGGCTATTGTCTGAACATACCTTTACATTGACAATTTATTATTACTCTAGGAGCACACGTACAAAATTTGAAATCATTTTACGACGTAAAATTCAGATCGAAGGATACAAAATTCAGATCAACGGTCATGTTTCCGTACAAAACACACATGCCCCACACACGTTCTGACTCGTTCAGATCCTGAATATTATGTCAGACCGATCCTACAATTTCATACACGGTACGTGTGCTCGCAGCTTGTCGACGCCGCCCTCTCGGCGCGGGGCGCCCCCCTCCCTATTGGTCCAGCTCCTGGCGTGTATTAACAATACGTCACTTAACATTAGCGACCGACACCGGTCTTGTTACGGAATAAATAATATTGGAGGTTGGAGCCAGTTGCCTTGTACTTCAACAGGTGGCGGGCGTGAGTATGTGTGTGTATGTGTGTGTGTGTGCTCGCACACCGAGAGCGTTCGTCAGCAGCGATAGTTTACATTGAACTTGCTTTTATACGAACATGTGCTAGAATTGTAGTGTGGGAATAGTGGGAGCCCCAAAGGGGGATCTCCGACCGAGCGAGGTGCTATGCTCGGTCAGGCCGAAGCCTACTGTAGTGGTTTTCAGATTTTGTATATATAGCGCCGATCTTAGAAAACTTCGATAGCGCGATTCAGTTTTTCGCTCGCTGAATCTGAACATACAACTTAATAACGTTAGCTCGTAAGTTTTAGTTATTACATATTTAAGATTATGGAGGTTGACATACAATGATACAACAGCTTAGAATTTTTTAAGAGCTAACTTGACACACAAATGTTTTCATATTCAGAAACTACACATTAGTATAAAAATTTAGCAATCGAAAAAGGCACGCAATAACAAATTGTCTGTAGAACAGTGTAACGGAGGTAAGTATACATTCGAATGTGAGCACCGCATTAGTGTAATGTAATCAAATTCACATTATAATATCAAATTGTATAACAAGATGACACACGATTGCTCAGTTTTGCTTAACAACGAAAATGCAATCTGCTACAGGTTGCCTCCCAATAGCTCGTCTCGCCCTTCTCTCTCTCTCTCTGTAACGTGACGTGTGAACGCTCTCGATGAGCGAGCACCTCGGTTGAGCATCCTCATATCTCTCGTTTGAGCTTTCTTACTATACCGATGGAGTCATACCGTCTTACGTACCTAGTACGTCGATAATACCGTCGCGTCGCGTGCGGTGCAGATATGTGGACGCTTACCTTTACCCCGCAGTAATACATACGTCGAGGACCTCAACTCGCTTCGTCTATAATACATAATTTTATATTTAACTGTGTAATGCGGCTCGCAGGTTACAAGCGTCCACATAGAGGGGGATGAGACAAACGAACTCTCCATACGATACATTTGCTCTCGGCGGCTTAAGTTAGCAAACCAGTTGTAGGAACATTTTTCGTTTTCTTTTTGATGTGAAACATCTATAGGCGAGGGTAAACCTGATTTTTGACGTGGCGAGAATTGCCGTGGCTTTTTTGAGATTTTTGGGGCCATTTTGAAATTTGACGTATGGTGAAAACACTATGGAGAAAAAAGTGTCTCTAGTTAAATTCACTTTTGAGATGTTTCACTTCTACCGGCACTCCCGGAGTGCAACCCATCGTTTTCTTACCATAGTTAACTAGGTATGTAGTTTTCATTTGCAATAGAATTATTTCGTCAACTGATCATATGTAGTGTTGGCCTTTAGTCAAGATGAATTCGATAATTTCGACGGCGAACTTCGAAATAAAAAATGTATGGGATTTGACATAACGCATCGCCGATAGACATCTGACAGAACTGACATCAGTGACATGTCGCTTGCGATACGATAAATCAAATCCCATACATATTGTTTTCGAACGTCGCCATCGAAATTGTCGAATGCATCTTGTCTAGAAGCCCTTGTCTCAGTTCCCTTCTACGTAAACCCGTCGTACAACTGGCGACGGTACCGCCCTCCCGGAGTTTGTGTCGGTGTATCGGCCTCGTACTTTAACGTGAATAACAAAAATATCGTATAAGTATATATTTATCGGACTATAATATACCGTGTTCCGAGTTGTGCAGAATCTGTCGGCGCTCTAGTTACCGCTATGTATGTACAGACTACCGCTACTGACCTATATATAATATATACAATGTACAGGCGCGACTATATACAAGTGTGTCGGACGCGCGCGGCGCTCGGACGAGCGGGACGTTTGGCAGATCGACGCACTCCTGAGATCGGTCGTGTAACGTGGCGATACCATTTGTAACGTCAGTCAGTCAAACGAACTCTTCACTTCATTAACTCTTATTTATAATGTCAGTCAGTAAAACGAACTCTTCACTTCATCGGCTCTCATTTGTAACGTCAGTCAGTCAAACGAACTCTTCACTTCATCGGCTCTCATTTGTAACGTCAGTCAGTAAAACGAACTCTTCACTTCATCGGCTCTCATTTGTAACGTCAGTCAGTCAAACGAACTCTTCACTTCATTAACTCTCATTTATAATGTCAGTCAGTAAAACGAACTCTTCACTTCATTAACTCTCATTTAAAATGTCAGTCAGTCAAACGAACTCTTCACTTCATTAACTCTCATTTATAATGTCAGTCAGTAAAACGAACTCTTCACTTCATTAACTCTCATTTGTAACGTCAGTCAGTCAAACGAACTCTTCACTTCATTAACTCTCATTTGTAACGTCAGTCAGTCAAACGAACTCTTCACTTCATCGGCTCTCATTTGTAACGTCAGTCAGTCAAACGAACTCTTCACTTCATTAACTCTCATTTATAATGTCAGTCAGTAAAACGAACTCTTCACTTCATTAACTCTCATTTAAAATGTCAGTCAGTCAAACGAACTCTTCACTTCATTAACTCTCATTTATAATGTCAGTCAGTAAAACGAACTCTTCACTTCATTAACTCTCATTTGTAACGTCAGTCAGTCAAACGAACTCTTCACTTCATTAACTCTCATTTGTAACGTCAGTCAGTCAAACGAACTCTTCACTTCATCAGCTCTCATTCTTTATTTGTCTACAAGGAAAGGGTCAGTTTACACCGAGACGAAACGATAGGCGACGCGGCGCTGGATTATAAGATAGCTGTTCAAAATTGAACTTAATTAATTACACAAGAGGATACGCGTTTCATTGTAGCAGTTTGAATGTCAAGTTGCACCGCACTGCACAGCGCTGCAATGTGCGGTGTACGACTGATGTCATATGAAACGTGTATCTTGTGTAGTGAATACAGTTCAATTTTGAATACATACATACATACATACATACATATAATCACGCCTTTTTCCCGTAAAGGGGTAGGCAGAGACCACTTCTTTCCACTTGCTACGATCCTTACATACTCGTTTCGCTTCGTTCACTTTCATTCTTACCATCCATTCCTCCTCTTACATTCAACGTAGCGAAGCTCAATAGTCCACTTTTCACCTCCGCGAGAAACGAGACGTGACGGGTGGTGAACCACATCGCCGCCATTTTGGATAATTAAATTATTTTTTGGATAATTAAAGGGAAGGATAGGTGGTGTGGAAAGGAATATTGGTAAGTTAGAGTGGGAAATAGGAAATGTAGGATATTACCGCCCAGGAGGGCAAGGAATAGGACAGTAATAGCTAGGGAAGCCGGGGTCGCGTACCCGTATACTATACCACAACTACCGGACAGGTAAGTTGGGATGAGTATCCCATGACATTTTGAATAGCTATCTGTAAAAGCACCGCCGCGTCTCTATCGTTTCGCTTCGTTGTGTACTGAGCCTGAGGAGAGACAGAGCTGTGTTGGCCGGACAATGGACATGTCACTGACAGAGATCGGAGTATATTTAACGACGGACCGCGCCACACGACACGTCACACGACATTACGATGCGAATAAATTAGGAGGGCTATCGAGCTGCTGAACTTTCCCTGAAGGCTCCGGTACACCGGTACCTACACCTCGTCTCACTCGCCCGCGCCCGACTCGAGATGTGTGCGATCGCTTCACTTGCGACTGAAGCCGGACTGCGAATTGCACATGTTTAATCGACGGCCCGCGGGTTGGCGGCGCTGCTCTCCGCCCGCTTCGACTTGGCTCCGACGTTCCACCCTCAGTTCCGCTGAGCACCGCGCGAGTTACACGTCGTGTTCGTCATCATGAGCGCGCCGCTCGGCCGGACTCCATCGCACGCGTTCATCTGCAGACAATAGTACAAGGTATTAGACATTTCTTCAATGTACACTATCTAAATCCAAATAAAAACACACTGACAGCAGTATTCCTAAATCATAAAATAGTCATTTTAAAGGTCAATATATACAGACAGGTCAGTATAGACATACTCTATAGTTCTATACAATAGAATCCCAGAAAACTTTAAAAAATAATATATCTATACAGATAAATAAAATTGAAGTTTCTGTTTGTAACTTCAAAAACAGCTTTTCACATGATTAATCTGGAAGTATATTCGGTACTTACAATAGAATACCAATTTTTAAATTTTTTGTCTGTCCGTCTGTCTGTCGGTCTGTCTGTCTGTTTGTTCCGGCTAATCTCTGAAACGGCTGGACCGATTTTCACGGGACTTTCACTAGCAGATAGCTGATGTTATAAAGTCTAACATAAGCTACTTTTATTTTAGGGTTCCGTTAAAAAAAATAGGGTTCCGCTTTCGTTAGAAATGCGCAAACGAATATTTAAAAAGTACTGAAAGAACGTTTGTATGATTAAGCTTATTATAGTTATTGATTTAATTGATGACTGCATACCTTGGGAATAAGAAAGCCACCTGCAAGGCTACTTCTATATATTGTGTATATTATTTATCTTGACTTTAGTTATAATTATCCTTGTATCTTAACATATACAATATGTTAAGATACAAGAACATTGTAAAAATATTTTTTAAAGAACTATTTTCCATCTTTTCTCAAAAAGGTGACCCGCGCGAGTTTCTTTCCGCCGGTTCTTCTCGCCGGGTTCGTTCCCAAGCCGGTGGTAACCGGTAGGTAAACAAGTAGGAAATAATTTTATTTTCATAAAACTTTCCAAGATGAAACAAAAGTTAACATATAACGAACATATACAAAACTACTAATAGGGAATATGCATGAAAATTTAATTTGCCTGAAATATTTTTTTCCCTGTTCTTTATTGTCGTCACATTATAACTAAAAGGAATTTCTTAAATTTAGTTCTTATTTAAACCGAAAAAAATATATAAAAAAATGCAAAGTCAGCCCGGGATATTTAAAATTGCGAAACGCGTCACCATTGGTCGAGAGTCGCGACCAATGGAGAAGCGCGTGTGACGTCACACTACACGACGCTGTCTTTGTGACAATGACATGATTGACGTTAAATTGAATTTTATGTTCCGACTCGTCTATGATTTTAACTGTCAGCTGTCTTTTTTCGTGTACGATGACGTCACAACCCAAGCCCGCGAAAATGGCGTGTTTAAACCGCGCAAAAATTATAGTGATTTTTAAACATTTTTTCCAGCTTAATGGATAATATTTTGAATGTGTTATATATATTTTTGGTAATGTTATAACCAGTAGAAGCGTTTAAAAAAATAAAAAAAATACATGCATATTCCCTATTAATACTGTGTAGGCAACTGAGGAGTGATGAGTGAGTAATGAGTGATGAGTGTGAATTGTGATGAGTGATGAGGGTAATGAGCGAGGTACTCACGAGCTGCGCCTCACGCGTAGTTGGGACTGTGGCCGCGGCTGTGGACAACCGGACAGTTCGGATCACACGAGTACATTGTAACACTCTGCCCTATACTAGTGTGGCGTTCGATCATACGCCGCCCGGGCCTCCGGCGCTGTTGCGACGGAGATGCCCGAGCGTGAGTGTCGTGCGCGTTCGGTTTTCCCGGCCTCCGCAGTGCGAACCGGGACACGACGCCGAGAGGCTGCGCGCGCGCCGTGCGCTCGTTAGTTTTTAGTAATCCTAACTAGTACTAAGTTTAATTGCCTAAGCTTGCCTACATTGTATTGTGCTTACATTATATGTAATGATTATTGCTACCGTGACTGTAAAAGATCGGACAATATAGCTGCTGTGTTAAGACATTTTGGCGTTTCATTCCTTTCGCTTAAATTAGTAATTAAATCGTGCTAACACATAACCAATAGCTATAGTGGTGACCCCGACGTGATCGTGATAGTTACGAACAGTGCAGTGTAT
Organism: Glaucopsyche alexis; assembly: GCA_905404095.1. NCBI lineage: Eukaryota > Metazoa > Arthropoda > Insecta > Lepidoptera > Lycaenidae > Glaucopsyche > Glaucopsyche alexis. The sequence goes on along the minus strand of FR990061.1, from coordinate 322,924 downwards.
TGTAATTTGTAGGCATAGTAAACGTGCACAAGCTTGCAAAATGGCGGACGAACAACCGGAAATACCTATAGACGCGGCGGACGAGGTGTGCCGCGTCGGCGTAAAAATGCCGCCATTTTGGCCCAACGAGCCCGCGCTTTGGTTTGCCCAGTTAGAAGGACAATTTGCTTTAACTAATGTAACAAGCGACGCGACAAAATTTTACCATGTGGTCGCAAATCTAGACTTCAAGTATGTGTGTGAAGTGAAAGACATTATTAACAATCCGCCTCTGGAAAATAAATACGTTAAAATAAAGACTGAGTTAGTGTCCCGGTTATCGGCGTCGAAAGAACAGCGTGTGAGGCAGCTTTTAACTCATGAAGAGTTGGGGGATCGCAATCCGTCGCAGTTCCTGCGACACCTGCGCGACCTGGCCGGTGCAGAGGTCTCCGAAGAATTTATTCGCTCGTTGTGGACGAGTCGCCTACCAAGCCACGTGCAGGCAATTATAGCGGCTCAATCAGAACTCCCTCTGATCTCCATAGCTCCGATCGTCGACAAGATCCACGAGATCTCGCTCCAGCCTCAAGTAGCTGCTACCTCCACGCCTTCAGCTATGCCGACGGCAGCACCATCTGGACCGACATCTGTCATTGAAGTTCTCACGCAGCGCATCGACGACCTGTCGCGGCAGGTTGCGGCGTTGTCTACGGGTTTCCGCTCGCGTTCTAGAGGGCGGACGCAGTCTCCACATTGGCGTCGCCGGTCCCGGAGCCGCTCAGCCGCGGCCGCAGGCCATTGTTGGTACCATAGACGGTTCGGCACAAAATCCACCAAGTGCCGTGAGCCCTGTACTTTTCGTCAGGGAAACGGATCCAGCAGTCCGTGAAGACGGCAGCGCGCGACTGCAATAGTGTATCAGGAGGCCGTGTTTTCGTTACAGACCGTAAGACCAAAATTCAATATTTAGTGGACACAGGATCAGACTTGTGTGTTTATCCTCGTAAATTAATACATAATAGACATTTTGTAAAAAGTAAATATGAACTTTCTGCAGCCAACGGCTCAACAATTAATACTTATGGCTGGCTAACTTTAACGCTTGATTTTGGCCTTAGACGTGCATTTTTATGGCGTTTTATTATTGCGGATGTGACAAAACCTATAATAGGAATTGATTTTTTATCGCACTATAATTTACTAGTGGATGCCAGAGCTCACCGCTTAATTGATAATGTGACATCGCTAACTGCTCTCGCTAGACCTGCACCATCTGCTTTGTGCCACATTAAATCTGTTACAGGTACATCGCGCTATCATGACTTACTCTCTAAATTCCCAGACGTTACTCGTCCGGCTGGAGATCTGTCAACGCGCGTCATTAAGCACAACACGCTCCACTACATACGGACTACTCCAGGACCTCCCGTGTTCAGCAGACCCCGCAGATTGGCACCGGATCGACTCCATATCGCTACCAGGGAGTTCGAGGACATGGTAAGAACAGGTATTGCTAGAAGATCCGACAGCCCATGGTCTTCGCCGTTACACCTGGTACCAAAGAAAAATAATGAGTGGCGGCCATGTGGCGATTACAGAGCTTTAAATTCACGTACCATACCTGACCGATACCCGGTGCGCCATATTGCAGATTTTTCCCACAATCTGTTTGGTTGTACTGTCTTCAGTAAAATTGACTTAATCCGTGCATACCACCAGATCCCGGTGAACCCAGCTGACATACCAAAGACCGCTATCACTACCCCGTTTGGAATGTTTGAGTTTCCATTCATGAGTTTTGGATTACGAAACGCTGCTCAAACATTCCAGCGGTTCATGGATGAGATCTTGAGAGACCTGGAATTCTGTTACCCATATATAGATGACATTCTTGTGGCTTCACAGACTGAACGTGAGCACCTGGAACACCTGCAACTTGTATTCAAGCGACTGCAGGACCACGGAGTTGTGGTGAATTCTTCAAAGAGTGTGTTCGGCGCATGGATATAGTACCTATGGATAGAAGACTCCGAATTTTGTAATTGCTAAAAAGAACTGTATTACCTTAGTAATAGAGTGTATTTCACAATGCACGTATCATAGAGGCAAATCCGAGCCGAGCGAGATAGCCAGGAGAGAGGCTGTGTGTCTCGTTCTTGCATGTTGCCAACCAGAAAAATGTTGGTATTTATAAAAAGTAACTTGAAAAATCTTAGATAAAACGAGTGTACTATATTATTATTTTAACAAATGTTTATAACTATATCATATTCTAATTAAAAAAGTTAGAAATAGTCATATAATACTAAATAAAAATGCAGTTTACATTAAATCCTTTTCCTTCTTTTTTTATTAGATGGTATCATTCGCAAGACAATAGATACGCCATTACACATATTTTATGCTGAACACCGGATAATATTAAAATTGAAAATAGTTTTTATTTCTTACTTCATGTATCTCCGTAACTATGTTTTTATTATTTGTTTGATGATTTAACAGTCAAAATGGTGAAAAAAATGTTGTATATATTCTTGTCGAAGTGAAAGTTCTGCTGGTTGCAATATTTCGTTTATTAGTAACATTAGTAAGTTAATTGTTAATGTTAATCTAGTTATTCTAGTATAAAAGTGTTAACATTATAGCAACTGACGTTATTAAGAGTTATAATTGTACTACGTTTTGTTATAAACTAGTCAGTAGCGATAGCGACTCGCCTAGAATCGTAGTAAGCTGTAAGTACCTAGTTACTGAGAAAAAACGTGTGAAGTCGAGTAATGCCTTTAATGATAATATATATATATAAGTTTTTATAGATTTTCCAACAATGAAGAAATGCGACAAAAATGGCTCAATCGTGTTTAAGTAAGGCAGAGAATTACATAAAAATCTGTTACATATTAATGCAGCCGTCACTTCAAACCTTCTTGATTTTACACTATTCAATCTAGTCGACTTTTAAAGCCTCAGCTGTATGTCATTCAGTGTTTCACAATTTGTCTCACACAGCTTTGCAGTTTGCCACAGCAGAAAATATTATTGTCACCCTACTAGAAAGGGACACACGGCCTCTCTTCCAACCTCTCGCTCGGCTCGTTTTTTTGCTCACAGTAGTCTGTCCTGTTGTTATACTAGGTCCATTGTTCGGCGAGGCTCAAGTGGAATTCCTTGGATATGTGGTTTCGGCCGCAGGCACCACACCACTACCACAGAAAGTCGATGCAATCCAGAACTTTCCACAGCCGAAAACTATCAAGGAGCTCCGCAGATTCCTAGGTATGCTCAACTTCTATAGACGCTTTATGAAGAGAGCGGCTTGTAGCCAAGCGCCCCTGCACAAGCTTCTTTCTGGTCCATCTGTAAAAGCTAATAGCTCGATACCATGGACTACAGACCTAGAAGAGGCATTTCAAAAATGCAAAAGAAGTCTTGCTGAAGCCACTCTCCTAGCTCATCCTAATCCAGCTGCAGAACTAGCCATTTTCTCAGACGCCTCGGACAGCTCAATAGGAGCAGTAATACAGCAAAAGATAAACTCTGAATGGCAACCTCTTAGGTTTTATTCAAAGAAGCTCAGCCCTGCACAACGAAAGTACAGCCCTTTTGACAGAGAGTTGCTAGCTATCTACGAAGCTGTCAAATATTTTAAATACATGGTTGAAGGTAAAACCTTTACCATTTTTACGGACCATAAGCCAATCGTAGCAGCCTTCCAAAAAGTATCAGAAAATTGTTCACCTCGACAATTCCGATATTTTGATTTCGTGTCACAGTTTACGACGGATATACGACATATCGCTGGAGATGACAACGTAGTGGCCGACGCATTGTCGCGCGTAGAAGCTATCTCGGCAGCTATAGACTTTGATGCCTTAGCCCGCTCGCAAGAAGAGGATGATGAACTGCAGCAGCTGCTACGAAGCAACCACTCTTCACTGGACCTGAAGAAAATACAAGTTTCTAGTTCCGGTAAGATTTTATACTGCGACGTTTCCTGTCCATCTCCACGTCTTTACTTGACACCACTGTTCCGTCGACAAGCTTTCGACAGCTTACATGGACTCAGTCACCCAGGTGTAAAGGCTACGTTAAGACTGATGAGTCAAAGTTATGTTTGGCCCAACATGAAGAAGGACTGCAGCAATTGGACACGTGCTTGCCTTGCCTGCCAGCGTTCTAAGGTTTCTCGACATACGCAATCACCAGTACTCGCTTTTGTCCCTCCGTCGAACCGATTTGCGCATGTGCACATAGACCTCATAGGTCCCTTGCCAATGTCTCACGATTATAGGTATTGCCTAACCGCAGTAGATAGATTCACACGTTGGCCCGAAGTTATGCCGCTGCAGGACATTCGAGCTGTCACAGTGGCTAACGCTTTCGTTTCCGGCTGGATTTCACGTTTTGGGTGTCCGGAGAAGATAACCACAGACAGAGGAAAACAATTCGAAGCGCAACTGTTTAAAGAACTTTCTAAAATTATGGGTTTTTCTCACTTACAGACTACAGCCTACCACCCCGCCGCGAACGGAATGGTTGAACGATTCCACAGACAACTGAAAGCAGCCATAACGTGCTACGCCAACGATGACTGGTATGAAGTCCTACCGCTTGTTCTACTCGGCATACGCACGGCAGTTAAAGAGGACATTGGATCGTCGTCAGCTGAGTTAGTGTACGGAGAAACCTTACGCTTGCCAGGTACATTTTTCCTTAACTCACCTGAGGAAGTTGTGGACTACACAGATTTTGTTTCACGGCTACGGGCTAACATAAGAAACATTAAGCCTACACCTGTATGTCATCATGGTTCTAAACCAGTTTTCATGAGCAAGGACTTAAAAACTTCATCACACGTGTTCCTTCGTCAGGACGCTGTTCGAAAGCCATTACAGGCAACATACACTGGGCCATATCACGTGATAGAGCGAGGAGAAAAATTTTTCAAAATAGACATCAGAGGCAAGCCCATCAACGTGTCGGTCGACAGGTTAAAACCAGCGTATCTAGTAAATGATAGCGATACTAGTGTACCACCTGACACTGGCACCTCAGGAAATGAACGACATACGCGGAGTGGACGTCGTGTCCGCTTCCCCGATATTTTTCGCCCTTAACGGTCTCCGAGGGGGCTGATGTGGCGTTCGATCATACGCCGCCCGGGCCTCCGGCGCTGTTGCGACGGAGATGCCCGAGCGTGAGTGTCGTGCGCGTTCGGTTTTCCCGGCCTCCGCAGTGCGAACCGGGACACGACGCCGAGAGGCTGCGCGCGCGCCGTGCGCTCGTTAGTTTTTAGTAATCCTAACTAGTACTAAGTTTAATTGCCTAAGCTTGCCTACATTGTATTGTGCTTACATTATATGTAATGATTATTGCTACCGTGACTGTAAAAGATCGGACAATATAGCTGCTGTGTTAAGACATTTTGGCGTTTCATTCCTTTCGCTTAAATTAGTAATTAAATCGTGCTAACACATAACCAATAGCTATACTAGATATATACTGGAGCGACTCCGCTGAATGTACCGGTCGTCGCGGTTACAATTATAAGCAAATAATACATTAGGCCCATCGCGATCTCTCGAAACGATCTGTGACGTCACAAGCTGTTGTCGCCGTACATCGTCGTTCGTGACGAACGTTCGGCGGCCGCACCCGGTGACGTCACAGATCACCAGAATTCTTGGTGCAAATTTGTTAAATCTTCGTTAGTTTTTAACGATTTTGGATTATTTTTTTATCATGTTATCTAACATTGAGTAGACTAAAAAAATAGGCAACACGCCTACTTGTAGAAGACGCTCGCATAACGCACCTGTGATGCGGTGAGTACACCGCTGAGAGCGCGCGGGGGCTCCGCCGCGGGCTCGGACTGCGCCCACCGCCACCGCCTGGAACACAACAACCAAACTTTAGGGTTCCGTTTACATTATTGTTGTACGTATAATTCTCACACGAGCCAAGACTCACGCACCTCTCTCGTACGTTGTAGCGACCAACACTTAATGATAAAGACGATAGAAGCTGCTAATGCTGTATGGTGGTGTTGTTCTGAGGTTAACGCTGATATAGGGTATAAATGAAGAACCCCGTTTGGTGCGTAATAATGAACTGCATTCATTGTAAACTAGCTAATGTCCACGGCTCCGCCCGGGTAAGTAAATATATGTCCCGCGATAAAAAGTAGCCTATGTCCTTTCTCAGGCTCTAGACTATCTGTGTACCAAATTTTATTTAAATCGGTTCAGTAGTTTCGCTGTGAAAGACAGACACACGCCCATTTTTAATATTAATATGGATACTGATTAAATGTATATGTTACAAAATGCTTATGTAAGATACACGCGCGGATATATACGCGAGGCGCACGAGTGCAACATAAGTCGACTTCGGTGACGGTGGCCGGTTTCATTGAAACCAGGCCAGCAACGCGGAGTTATTTTATAGTACCCAAGTGTGTGCGTAGTACACAAGAGCACTCTCTCTTCCTTTTATTCTCATAATCCAGTGTGACGGATGACCGACACGACTGGCGACAAATCAGGTGCAGGTCCGACTTTTTACTAGAGTCCGACCGAAACTGGTTTTCCGGCCGAAACCGAAACTGAAACCGAATATTCGGCCGTGGCTTCAGTTTCGGCCGAAACCGAAACCGAAACTCACGTGGTAAAGTAGAAAATTCCTTAAAATACTGAAATTTGGTGCATTTTATCCATTATTCTGCATTAATTAGGACATGAAATGGAAACAAGGTATATTAATTTTGTTGTAATCATTATTTAATGTAATATTTAAAAAAAAATATGTCGAAGAGGTTAATATTTTGTTGCTGAATTGACAAGCAAGTCAATAGTACGGAAGTATAGTTGACGGGAACACTAGCGCCATGTTGTTTGGCGCTGATAGAGTCCAGTTTGATGAGCTCGCGCGTTCGGTGTGGTGGGAGTGGTGATCACATTTTCCCTCCAAGGAATGGTCACGGAACAGTATGCTACCAGCTCCAGCCGTCGTGGCGAGAGGTTGGCTCGGAAACTATCGGTGTTCTTGTTAGTGATAGTGAATATAAGTGCTAAGTAATGAAATGAGTGCAGTCGTTATTATTTTAATAGACAGTGAAAAGTAATTAAAACAGTGTGAAGTGTTTAGCTTTAGTACTATTGAGAATAATGGTGAAGTAATGCTGTTTCTCCTTTTTTCATTTTGTAACCAACATTACCCACGATAAGCCCACAGTGTTAATTTGAGAGCCAGTACTTTAATATAGTGCGATATTTGAAGCATGTTTATCCCATGTCTTCTACATCAGAAAGTGGGATTCATGTTGGTTCAAGATGAGAATTTCAATCCTTTGTTCAAGTTTAAAAAAAAAGTGACGGTAGTTGAAAAAAATGTGTAATCTTGTGCGGTTTACAAAAAGTGAAAATAAAATCAGTGTTAATAATGTGGATCGAGTTTGGTAGTGTGCTATTAAGGCAGCACGCTAAATGTATGGCGTAATTGCGGAAAGATGAGACAACAGCGGGCCGAATTCTCTGAAGAGTAGATCGTGCCGGGAGTTCTACAATGACTGTGCTGCAGTGCCGTGGCAGTGGCAGACTGCAATGTAGTAGGGCAATAGCTCGGTAAGCTCAAAGATGGGCCGCGGGGCCTCTAACTTATTGTTTTTAATATGTGCAGGTGTATTTATTACAATCGAGGGATAGTGGTATAAACCGTGGCTAGTGGTGATGGTATGAATACGTGACGACGGCGGTGTCACACGCTCTGGACGGTCCAGTGGCTGTGACTGCGGCGGGTCGGAAAGCTCAGCATTGGACTCCGGTGAATTTGGTTACTTTGTAAAAGATTGTAAACGCACTTGTATTCTCCTTTGGTATTGTGAGGGTCTAACAGTACTTACATTTTCTTTAGAAAATCTTAGATCGTTAAATTGAAATTCAATTTATTGAATAATGATTTCTACATTTTCCCGTTAAAGTTAAAGAAGTTCTTTAGTAGAACATTATTGTTGTGCCGTTATTTTTATGTGCAGATGGGAGTTCGACGTTCGAACGGTAACGGCAACCGAGTACCGATGGGCGCTCCAAGGTATGCAGCGAGCAGCGCTGTGCAACCGAGCAGCTTGGGCGAATTTAAAAGTAAATTATTAACATTAAACCAATGTACTATTTTAGAGAGAGCACTATTTACCTTGTCGTAATTTGACTGTTGTCGCTTCACATTAAAAATTAGTGAAGTGTCATCGGCAAAAAGTACTATCTCATTATCATTATCTTTAATTAGATAAGGTAAGTCAATTATATAGACGAGAAAAAGAAATGGGCCTAAAATGGATCCCTGTGGGACACCTAATTCTATTTTGGTCCCAGTGGACCTTTTACTATTTATTTCTACCCTTTGAGTTCTATTTTTAAGGTAAGAACTCAAAAGGTCGAGTGAAGAGTCCCGTATACCATAGTGGTGCAATTTTCTGATCAATGTAGCATGCTCAACACAATCAAATGCCTTGGAATTTTTAATTATGTTTTCAAATTCAGTTGCGTTGTCAAAGCGTTGCCGCAAGAAACGAAGTTAGGCGAGCGTGCACGAAAACTTCCGAAATCAGTTTCGGTTTCGGCAAAAGTTTCGGCCATTTTTGGCCGAAACCGAAATTGCCGCCGAAACTTGATTTTTGGCCGAAACTCGGCCGAAACCGAAACCGAACTTTCGGTCGGACACTACTTTTTACATGCCCATCCGACGCATGGATCATCTTTCTTGTCAGACAATCAGGTAATCAGCCTGCATTGTCCTAACCAAACTTGGAAACAAAATTTTTTTGTTGTTCTAACGTGGGAATCGAGGCCACGACCTCCCGAGTAGACAGCCAAGCTCTAAACCACTGGACCACAAAGGCTATTTGTCTTTGAACTACAACCCGACTACGTAAAACTTAAGAGCCCATATTACCCGGTCTATTATTACGAATGCATTGACACCTCATTCTTCAAAATCGGATCAGCAGTTTAGGCGTTACGGTGGAACAAACATACACACATTAGCCTTCCTTTTCACTTCGCCGTAGTCGGGTAACATTTGTGCGTAAACAGTAAATATTATCAAAAAGTTAAAGCATCTGTAAAAATTGATTTTTTTTTTCATTATATAGATTAGTAAATGAGTGAAGACAATGTAAATGTCTTTTCAATGGAACCCACTCAGTATTTTTTTTGTTCGGCTCTCATCGAGTCATCAGTGACAAAACGTAAGTGTACTCACGCGGGTGTCTCGGCGGCGGCGTGTGCCTGTCGATGCGCCGCGCGCCGCCCAGCGTCAGCGCCGCCCCGCCCAGCCTCAGCTCGCCCCCGCCCAGCCTGAGCTCGCCCCCGCCCAGCCTCAGCTCGCCACCGCTCAGCCGCAGCTCTCCGCCGCTGAGGGACAGCGCCCCGCCGCCCAGCGCCAGGGAACCGCCGCCCAGCGACAGCGAGCCGCTGCCGGCCACGCTCAGCGCGGAGGGGCTCGGGCTGGCGCGGCTCCGCATGCCGTATTCTGTGCACACATACAGGAGCCATTAGTTATATAGGGTGGAGCAGCTGGTAGTGTGATGTAGCGGGGTAGTGTGATGTACTGACCGTCGGGCAGCAGGTCTGCGGGTCGAGGCAGGCGCCTGATGCTGCTGCCGCCGTATACTGGAAAACACAAATGTTTCATTGTTTCATTTAGTTATTTTGAACATAAAGTTAAACGGAGGATAAAGTAGTAAATTGTGTATGTCTGACTGGCTGTGGCTGTACCTCTGGCGGAGAGCTCGTAGGCGGCGCGCAGCTCGTCCTCCTCCCGCTCCCCGCGCTCCCCCCGCTCCCCGCGCCGCGCCGCCTCGCGCGCCGTCGGCAGCTCGCGCCGCGCCGTACGCTGCGCCCGGGACCCTGGACGAACATAACATTATGTTATTAGTAAATCACTTATCCAATATATAAGTTGTTGTTTTGTTGTTGTTGTTGTTGTTGCAGTTGTTTAAAACAACATATTGGCTATTGTTAATGGACTCCATTATCTTCGAAAAGAGGGAGGTTATAGCGATTGTCTGTAGTTGGAAGGATTGGAGCGATCACCTTTTTTAGAGATCGGGTACACCAAAGCCGTCTTCCAAGATGCCGGGACTGTGCCATAAGAGTAGGAGAGCCGAAAAAGACGCGTTAAGACCGGTGCCAACTTTGGAGCACACATTTTCAACACAAAAAGATTCCTCTTTTTGTGTTGAAAAAGTCAAGTGGGCCTGACGGAATTCCTTGCGTCAGGCCCACTCGACTTTTGGGTATCAAGGGAACGGAGAGCAACTCGCACTGAGCACTGATAGAACCGAATATACGACATGATGCTCTTGCATCGCGGTATAGTCGGCGGTTCCTGTCCCCCGTCATCCAGGGTCGAGTTGGACGCAAAGAGCTTGCCAAGAAGATCAGCTTCCTCTTTTGCGTCATGGGCCAACGAGCCATTTCCTACGTGTAGGGATGGAAGGGATGGCTTACAGAAATTCCCTTCGATAGCTCTGGCGAGAGACCAGAATGCACGGGTTCCCGAAGGGAGGCGATCGAGTACGCCAATTCTACTGATGTGCTGTTTCTTCGCCTATGCGCTCTCTCTTTTGAAGGACCTAGAGGCTAAATCGATTAAACTCCTAAAGTCTTTGGTAGGAAAATACAAAGAACTGGAACACTAAACACGAGCGAGCAACATGCTTAATCAATAACAATAGGTGATTGCGAGACTTGCGAGACTCTTGCTGCAAGACCAAGACTGGGAGCGCAATATCAAGACCAAGACCAAACTTGCCTATCCAAAATTCAGGAGCCCTGTAACTGTCCCCAAATTCAAAGAACACCAGACTTAAAATATCTTGACATAATCCTGGATAAGAAGCTCTCCTTTAAGCAGCATATTTGTCTGTTAAGCTCTCGCATTAGAAAAATAAGACTAGTATTAAGAAACATACGTAACGCAGCGGATGCTCATACACTTAGGATCATATACTAGCACTTTGTCAATCCATCATTAATTACTGTATCCTTGTGTGGGGTGTTGTTGCTTCTACTACTCTAATCGCTGCTGAAAGAGCTCAGCGAGCCGTACTTAAGGTAGCTTTAAATAAGCATAGAAGTACAAGCATTTCTGCTCTATACTATAAGGATTTACATTTATTGTATATATATATATATATTAAATATTAGAAAACATTACATATTGTACATGGTGTAGCTGTACACAAATCGATTCTTCTCAAAAAAAAGGTCATTCAGAGTTCCTCCTAACGCCGTCAAAACCTCATACGCTCAACGCTTTTGCTCGTTTCTCTTCCCTCACATATACAATAACCTTATTAAATTATGTCATATTGAAAAGTGGTCCCTTCCAAAGTCAAAGCTAGTTCTTACTGACACTCTTCTCAGTTGCTCGTACGAAGAAGCCGTACGAAATACTGTGCTCGTACGAAAAATCTGATAAGGGTTACTGTCTAATACACACACACTCACTCACACACATACAGTAATATGTAGTAAATAAGTAAAATTTTCTTTTCTTTATTTTTGTCTGATTCAGAATTCTTTGATAAATTGCATCCTCGATGTCCCCACAGGACAGGCACTGCCTAGTGTGGGGATCCGGTATCACTTTTTGTAAATGACTTTTTGGGCCATAAAAATATTTGTATTGGCACAAGACAAAGACCTACACTGGCTAAGTCTCGCCTTGTTCTTGCATTTGGGCAACACTACGCACAATGCAATGAAATTATGGCGAATCAGCAACGTATATGCTAGCAGCTCGTACAAGTACACTAGAGTAATTTTCTTGTAACAATCATTATAGCTACACCGATGGCGATGTCGTGTTAATAGACATAATATATGGATAATCATACCTACTAGATTAATTTCCTTTAATGTAAAATTTTTTAACTTCCCCGGTGGTGATGTTGTGATATAACCATATCCTCGTCCTTAATTTTAATATGTGCTGTAGATTTTTTAACATATGGTAGAGAAAATCTTATGCAATTTTGTTTTGCTTTCGTTAAGCAAAAGATTATTAGAATTAAACCAATGCACAACATTCAAGATTGCTCTATTTATTTTGTCAAAATTCATCGTGCGTCGATTAAGTTTATATAAAAGCGACGTGTCATCGGCAAATAGAACAATTTCATTATTATCTTTTATGATGTGAGGCAGGTCATTGATATACAGCGTGTCCCGACACCTATATCGGAGCCTTTAGTGGTAAAAAATATGGATTTTTTTATCGACAAATTGCCCCTCAAATTTTATTTTTCTCTCACGTTTGTGAAATGGCAGCCATTTTATTTTTTGGTAACCAAGACCCGGGCTCTCGTACTAATTCAACCACCACTACTCATGTAAATGTCCTAGGAACATAAAAAAGGTCTCATTTGATAGCTAAATATGTGGACAATAATTCACAATTAAAATGTTTTAATTTTCTTTGAACAGAAAAACAAAAAAAAGGTAATTTAAAAAAATATATAGTTTTTTTTGGTGATTTTTTTTAATTATTTGATTTTTGTGAAAAGTCTAGGCCATTAACCTGCTTGTTTTTTGTTCTAAAACGATAGAAGAGGACGTTTGCTAAAATAAAATACAAACTCCCTTACTCTCAGTGCGATAGTTTAGAAGTTATAACAATTTGTTGGTATCATCTCAGGCAGGGGGCCAGCCAGTCGTCTTTTTCAAATTGTTATAACTACTAAACTGAGAGTAAAGGAGTTTAGTATTTTATTTTAGCAAACGTCCTCTTCTATCGTTGTAGAACAAATAATAAGTACTTATAACAATTTGAAAAAGACGACTGGCTGGACCCCTGCTTGAGATGATACCAACAAATTGTTATACTTTCTATACTATTGCACTGAGAGTAAAGGAGTTTGTATTTTATTTTATCAAACGTCCTCTTCTATCGTTTTAGAACAAAAAACAAGCAGGTTAATGGCCTAGATTTTTCACAAAAAGCAAATAATTTAAAAAATTTTAAAAAGACGACTGGCTGCCCCCCTGCCTGAGATGATACCAACAAATTGTCATAACTTCTAAACTATTGCACTGAGAGTAAAGGGGTTTGTATTTTATTTTAGCAAATGTCCTCTTCTATCGTTCTAGAACAAAAAACAAGTAGGTTAATGGCCTAGATTTTTCACAAAAATCAAATAATTAAAAAAATTCACCAAAAAAAAACTATATATTTTTTTAAATTACCTTTTTTTGTTTTTCTGTTCAAAGAAAATTAAAACATTTTAATCGTGAATTATTGTCCACATATTTAGCTATCAAATGAGACCTTTCTTATGTTCCTAGGACATTTACATGAGTAGTAGTGGTTGAATTAGTACGAGAGCCCGGGTCTTGGTTACCAAAAAATAAAATGGCTGCCATTTCACAAACGTGAGAGAAAAATAAAATTTGAGGGGCAATTTGTCGATAAAAAAATCCATATTTTTTACCACTAAAGGCTCCGATATAGGTGTCGGGACACGCTGTATATCAAAAATAGATATGGGCCAAGAATGGATACTTGTGGCACACCCATTGGAACAACGGCCCATGGAGACCGGTTACCATTAATATCAACTATTTGAATTCTGTCTCTTATGTAAGAAGTCAAAAGATCCAAAGATCTGCCTTGATTCCGTAATGATGCAATTTTTTTATCAGTGTGCCATGGTGTACGCAGTTAAAGGCCTTGGACAAATCACAAAAATGTTCAAGCCGTCTTCCGACTTCTCCCAAGCATCATAAATATTTGATAATAACTCAATACCAGCATCAGTAATAATTTCCCTTTAGTGAATCCAAATTCCCTGTCGACAGTGTAGCGGGCGACGTACCGGGGCGGGGCGTGTGCGTGGCGCCGTCGCCGAGGTCGAGCTGCAGCCCGCCGGGCTCCGGCAGCGGCGCGGGCTCGGCGGGCACGAGCGGCGCGCGCGCGGGCGTCGGGCGCGGCGGCACGGGCCCGGCGTACATCTGCTCGCGGGTGGACAGCAGGTGCGTGTTGGCGTTGGGCGCCATGGCGACGTCGGGTACGGCGGCGGACAGGCGCGGGCGCGGACGCGCGCGGGGCAGCGAGCGCACGCTGGCGGCCGACGCGCATCGCAGCGAGCCCGCGCGGCAGCACTCCGCCCCCGGCCCCGCGCCGCCCTCCGCGCCGCCCCACTCCGAGGAGCCGCCGCCCCACTCGGAGCCCGCGCCCCACTCCGACCCGGCGCCCCACTCCGACGAGCCCTCGCTGTCAACAAACACATACGGTTATCACCCGAGTACAACAGCGCTCACGAGATACCCGACGTACACAGACAGTGCCGGCACTCACCGCTCCTCCGCGGGGTCGGGCTCGGCCAGCAGCAGGTCGGCGCACTCGTCCGGCAGCGACATCTCGCGCACCGCCCGCAGCGCGATCTGCGACACGAGCGAGCGTCAGTATACTAACTAGCTAGCTACTGCTGTACAGTATACATAGTAAAACGAGTGGCAGCCTCACTTGTCTGAGCACGGGCGAGGTGTCGGGCGCGTGCAGCGCTAGTGCGCGCGCTGCCGTGCTGGAGCCGCGCAGCTCGCGCGCCCGGGCCCGCAGCGCCTGGCGAACGGACGCGGGCACGCAGGCGCGCACGGCGTCCGGCGCGCCGCCCCCCGCGCCCGCACCGCGCTCGCGCGCCGCCGCCACCATGTACAGCGTGTCGGGGATGCGCTGCAGGTAGCGCGCGCGCCGGGCCGCGCCCTCGGGCGGGGGCGCCTGGTCCGCCAGCAGCGCCTTCAGCTCGTCCAGGTAGGGCAGGAAGCAGCGCGGCGGGCGGTAGGCGCCGCGGCCGAGCCAGGCGTCGGGCGAGCGCGGCGCGGCGAGGGGTGCGGGGGCCAGCAGACCGCGCCGCACCGCCGCCGCCAGCGCGTCGCAGTCGGGCGGAACGTGCTCGGTGCGCACGAGCGGCGCCAGCCCGGCCAGCGCCGCGCGCACGCCGCCGTCGGGGGGCCGGGCGGCGCGCCGGCCGCGCCCGCGCGTGTGCCACACGACGTTGGGCTCGGCGGCGGCCGCGGCGGCGGCGGCGCGCTCGGCCCAGCGTAGCAGGGCGCGCAGGGCCTGCGGCTCGGAGGCCTGCAGGAAGGGCGAGGCGAGAGCGTCGGCGAGCGCGGCGCGGGGCAGGCGCGCGGCGGCCGGCCCGGCCATGACGGCCACGAACTCGTCGCGCAGGTAACGCGCGGCCTGACGCTGCACCCAGGCGCTGGCGTGCGCGCCGCCCGCCCAGCGCAGCACATGCGGCAGCGTGTCGGCCGACAGCGCGCGCACGATGGCGTCCTCGCACCCCTGCACTACGATCGGCATCTCCAGGAACCTGCGAGGACAATGAACGGTTAGTCCAAACAGATTTAAAAAAAAATTAAAATTGTGACTATTGATATAAACTGTCCAATATCAGGCATACAAAGGGGGTTTCCATTTAGTGGATTGACTATTACATCATAGTCACCCACATAGTGTTCCAAACACCCATTATATGTACATACACAGAACACCGGGTGTATGCGCGGCCGACGGTCGCTCACCTCGCAATCTCGTACAGCTGGAAGGCGTCGTCCAGCATGGCGATGGTGGAGCTGCGCGCGCCGGTGCTGCGGGCGGTGCCGGCGGACGCGGCCGCGGCGGTCGGCGACGAGCTGCGCCCCACCAGCGTCAGGTCCACCTGGTCGGTGTAGGCGGCGTGCAGCAGAGCGCGCGCGAACCGGCGCGGCAGCACGTGGTCGTCCACGCACACGGCGGGGCGCGCGCGCGTCAGCACGCCGCGGAAGAAGCGCGAGCGCGCCGCCAGCACCACGCGGTGGCAGGGCAGCTCCAGCGCGCGCAAGAAGCCGCAGTCGGCGCCGGCGCCCGCCCACCACAGCCGCGTGTCGGCGTGCGCCCCCGACTCCAGCGCGCGCCGCAGGTCCCGCGCCAGCGCGTCCGGGGCGAAGCCCAGCAGCTCGCCCAGCCGCCTCAGCCGCGCCGCCGCCACGCGCCGCCCGCACGCGCAGCCCTCGCCGCCCTCCGACTCCGACCCGCCCCCGCCGCGCTCCCACTCTCCCGCACCGGAGCAGGCGGCGCAGACGGACCGGCGCGGCAGCGTGCCCGGCGCAGGCGGGGGCGCTCCGCCGTACAGCGCGGCCACCACGGCCTCCACCTCCTCGCGGGACAGCGCAGCCGCCGCGCCCTCCAGCGGCACGCGCGCGCCGGCGTGCCGCGCCAGCAGCTCGCGGAAGTACGAGCAGCGCGCCGCCAGCAGCGCGCGGTGCGCCGCCAGCGCCCAGCCCGCGCCCACCAGCTCCACGTCGCAGCGCCGGCGCTCGCGCAGCGCGGCCGCCAGGTCCTGACGCAGCGCGGCGGCGGGCTCGCGCGCTAGCTCGGCCTGCGTGGCCAGGTCACGAAGCGCCGCACCGCCTTCCAGCTGCTCGCACAGCGCGAACACGTCGCCCAGCCGCCACGCGCCCACCACGCCGCGAATGAAGCGCGCGTGCTCGCAGCCTCCGGTGCGCGCGTCGCGCCCGCGCCGCGCCGCCGCCGCCAGCCGCCGCCGCAGCGTGCCCAGCGCCGCGCCCCCCGCCTTCTTCTTACGCTCCCGGATGACGTCGGCCATGGTGGGCGGCTCGGCGGGCAGGGGGGCGGACAGGTGGGCGGGCAGGCGGGCGTCGCACACCTCGCCCGGGTGCGAAAGCGCCGCGCCCATGTCGGGGGAGGCGCGCAGGCAGCACAGCAGCCGGCTCATCGGCGCGCCATCACCGAGCCGGCGTCACGCGCGAGCCTGCGACACGCACGGGCAGAATCAGCCACAAGTCATAAGTTAGTCACTTCCTATTTAGACCTTACAATATAATTTACTTTATTCTAAAACTTGCTCTCCCGTGCCCACTTAGTTGGACCTAAAACGTTTACATCTGGGAGCACGGTAGTGCCCCGCCAAGACGAGCTAAGCGAAGCGCAAGGGCACTACCAGACTACCTTTTCTCGAAGCGTTTCGTCGATATTTTGAACCCTCATAACTTGGGTTTGGATTATACCAGATACACAAAATTTTCAGGATATGTTCCCAGTAGCGGACTCATGAAACATGTAAAGTTTTGATTATATCGGGCTAATAATTTAAATTTTATCGATATCTAAAAACCCCTGATTTCGTCACTGACTCACTGATGATCAACAAAATTATAGGGTACTTCCGGTTGTCATAGAAAGCTGAAATTTGGTATGTAAGCTAGTTTTAGCACATAACCAACATAAAAATTGACAAACTTGGAACTTTTATCCTCCAACCACTTAAACTAGGGGATCAAATTTTGTAAAAGACTTAC
Organism: Glaucopsyche alexis; assembly: GCA_905404095.1. Lineage (NCBI taxonomy): Eukaryota > Metazoa > Arthropoda > Insecta > Lepidoptera > Lycaenidae > Glaucopsyche > Glaucopsyche alexis. Next base: position 305,582 of record FR990061.1, on the reverse strand, counting down.
CTATGTAAATGTTTACTCTAGAGGTCTAAAAATTATCTTTCAAAAAGAAGTGAAATCCCACCAAAAACATTTTCATGTAAAGTGATGCCAAGACGATACCATATAACTCGCACTGTCAAAAAGCTATTAGATCTCATGTGAAACCAAGCTTCTGACTCTACCAAACTTCTAACTCTACATGCCTTAACTCTACAAGCTTAACTCCACAAACTCTATACTTTAGTCAAATTATGTGGCTTGGCCATTTCGTTCGAACAAGAATAGTATAACAGAAAAACAGTCATATATAGTCAATACTAGGTACATGTTTATTTGATATTTCGTTTATTTTGGTACGACCCACGGCAACCAACATTTTTTTACATTTTTTGAGCCAGCCGTTTAGCTTTTAGAGGAGGGGGAAGAAAAAAAATGTATTTTTCGTGATTTTATTTTATTGACGTCTTAAATACACATACCCATGCAAAGTATTACTACCGTACCGTAGCACGGTAAACGTAAAACGGTGAAGGAAAACATCGTGAGGAAACCCGCACATAGTTATTTTCCCTTAGTTGGTAAAACTGATACCATTGTACGGCCTAACCGCTGGACTGCTCTACACACGCACGAATATGGTACGGAGCAAACCAGATCCGATGCGGACAACGGTGAACACTTCGCCTTCTTCATATGTTCGCCGGACTGCCCTACACACGCTCGGATCCGGTAACGGAGCGTACCAGATCCGCTGTACGCTCCGTACCAAATTCATGTGTCTGTAGACACCATAAGTTCAATTCAGATCGCGCAGCGCGTGATCGCCTACGATTATACTCAGGGTTCGAAAATATTCGATATCTACAGTTCTACACTAATATTATAAAGAGGAAAACTTTGTTTGTATGTTTGTTTGGTTGTAATGAATAGGCCAAAAAGTACTGGACCGATTTCAAAAATTCTTTCACCATTCGAAAGCTACATTATCCACGAGTAACATAGGCTAAATTTTATTTTGGAAAAAAATAGGGTTCCGTAAGATATTTGGGGTTTTCGGACACAAGGTGTAAAAAATCAACCAGAAAAGTTACTTATTTTGCGTACGCTGCCTAAACTATAAAAGATAGAACCATAAAATGTTCTAATTAATTGTAGATTTTATAAATATCTACAAAAAAGTCCGCGACACACTATACCTATCTATGTCGAGTGAGGCACAACAATTTTTTTATTTAGAAATCTTGATTTTTTTTTGGACTACATTTAAACGCGTTTATTTTACTCATGCTATTAATCCTTATCAAAATAAATTATTTTATCACTAAGTGCAGTTTATATACATTGTAGATTATACAGATATATACATTGTACCCGTGCGAACCCGGGGCAGGTCGCTAGTTTATTATAAATATAAAAATATCGGATATTTATCATATATACAACATGTCCCAAAATTCAACGATAAGCCAACACCGGAGGATAGACCTGCCTTGGACTAATCGGGGAAAAAAAAGAAAAAAATATATATCCCAATTAGGTATATGAAAAAAAAATACTATAAAATGGTATAATACTCTAGGAAAACAAAGTATAAAAAATATAAAGTTATAAAAGCCGATTATTTCTAAACAGGGGCCAAATTCCTTAAATTGTAATTGTCAGTACTCACTTTTACTACATGCCCAAAATAGGTTCTTGTTACAATTTCTAGGAATTTGAATGGGGCATACATACCTTAGATGTTAGAGAGAGATAGAGATAGAGAGATAGATAGGGGTATAAATACAAAAGTTATTTAATGCTTCTACTCAGTAATGACGTAAAATCGTTTCTAGCACTAATTGTCAATTAGGCTTAGGACTCACGAAGCGGTTTTCACCCGCGCCCGCCGCCCGCCGCCCGCCGCCCGCCGCGGTGGCGGAGCTGCGGTTTTATTTCTAAACTCACGAGACCGGTGAAATCACCGCAAATGCGCGGGCACGCAGCCGTCGCGCGTTGTCGTAAATACAAAAAAAAACTAAATTTCTTCAGACATGACTGACACCATTAATGCCGGCAGAAGTGTTGCTATTGCTAATTATTGGTTTAGAACTTATTATTAGGGAATATGTTTTAACTCTACTCCAACGCCATATACATTTAGGAAGTAGAAATACAGTAACAAACGCTAAATATTACATCATAGTATAAAATTTTAAAAACCAATTTGTATTGATATAGGTACTTATATCATAAAAAGTCCTTTGATATACAGGATTATTTTTTCACCAGTACAATAAATCAACATACGTAATAGTTGTCAAAAATAAAAAAACACTAGCGATTTTTGTTACTGCCCATTTGGAACAAAAAAACAAAATTATCAATCCCCGAACTTATCCGCTAAACTAATACAAAATGTGGATGCATTACGCATCTATCGATGCTTTGTTGCCAACTCGTGCGCCGCCCCCTACCTCATACCGCACCCGTTGACGCCTTATAGTTAGTGCGCGTGCGTCCATGCGGTATTAGATTGGTTATAGGATAAATTAATTGAAATGAAAAAAAAAATATTTGTGAAATGTACTCTATTATTATCGATACCAATGACGTGGTAAAATTTATTGTACCGATGAAAAAGTATTCCTGTATACTTTATAAACGTGTCCACCTACGCCGCGCCACGCCGGCGACGTGACGTCGAAACGATCATTAAACGAACAACTACAACAAACTTTATTTATATCACATAGACTGTACAATTTCTGTTCTTTTGAGAATACGACGTTTTGAGAAAACGTCCTTTAGAGAATATGCCATTTTGCTACTATGGGATTTTGCGCCTGAGCCTATATATTATATCCTATATGATATATATCCCCGACCCTGATTATATTTACCTACAAGTTGCGTCTCTTTCTATCGCATAACTCTTATTCATATCGCATAATGTGACGAAATTAGGGGTTGTCTCCGTTTAGAAAATAATTTATTTAATTACAACTTTTTTCTATTACCTACCTAAGTAGGTACTGTACTTTAGTGAACAAATTACTTTCCAAATAAACTAATAAATAGTAGGTACTTTAGGGCGAATCAACTTTTACGAGGCCAATTTCCTTGTCCCCTATAGAAAAAAAATCTACTATATTGTAGTTTTTTTGTTTACCAGGATAGTTTTTTATGGATATGACTCGGTGAGTTATAATGGTATTTACTTTCCCCTGTTATAGATATTTAATGTTTAAGCCAAATCCTAACAAAAGAAGAAATATTCGAAAAATACGAGTCCTTAAATTACTATAGTAACGCAGGGGACTCCCAAAGTTCAGTTATTACTGTAATAATATGTATTTTGTATAAAAAAACCTCTCATATCGAGCTCCTGAATTGCGGAAAATATCTATATCGATTTCAATGGACTTTCAAATTTTTATTCCTATCCATACTATTAATATTATAAATGCGAAAGTGTGTCTGTCTGTCTGTCTGTCTGTTACCTCTTCACGCCCAAACCGCTGAACCGATTTTGATGAAATTTGGTATAGGGATACTTTGAGACCCGAGAAAGGACATAGGATACTTTTTATCCCGGAAAAATGTACGTTCCGCCGCGATAAACGAATTTTGGCGCAACGGAGTTGCGGGCGTCATCTAGTGTTATGATAAAATCTAGACAACGTAACGCAAGAGAATTTCCGACTATGAACAACAAAATGTGGTTAAAACTCACATAATAGCATTCTGATATCGCTGTTGATATTAGAATAAATTAATTTAATCAATTATCCGTACCTACGCCACTGTTATTTAATAATAAATAATAATCAGTAAGTAATTTGACAAAATAATAATTTTTAAAACTTTTTTGAAACCTCTTTCAAATTGGCCTCGTAAAAGTTGATTCGCCCTTTAACTCTAATAAATTCGCGCATACCTACCTATAAGTAGGTATGCGTAAAGTGTAAACGTAAGCGTTTTCGATACCTTTACGGCCTGATATTACTCAAAGATGTTGAATCACGCCGTCTTAGTATTACTCTAGGTACTTAAGTCAACAAATGACTTTTCAAATCGTATCACAATAATTCACATTGCATCGGGAATCGGAATGACAGTTTACGACGCGAACAGATAGTTCAGGAGCAAACACCTAAAAACTTAATATTGGTTCTCAAAATCTCAACTAATAGCAGTAGCTCAAACTATATTTATAATAATATTGTTATTTAATATTATGGTACCCATTTTTAAAATAATACGTTAAATAATAATAATTATAGATTAATACGACCTCTGTGGCTCAGTGGTTCAGCGCTTTGGTGCTCAAGCCGGAGGTCGCAGGTTCGAATCCTGCCGACGGAACAAAAAGTTTTTCTGTGTTCCTGGGTCATGGATGTGTATTAAATATGCGTATAATATAATAAAAATCTTAAATATATGTATAGTATAAAAAAAAATATTAAATATATTTCCGTTGTCTGGTACCTGTAACACAAGTTCTTCGGATACTTAGCACGGGGCCAGATTGACGTGGTGTGAAGCGTCCATAGATATTATTATATTATTATTATTATAGATGGCCGTTTAATCGAAAAGCGTTTAAAAAAAGCGTGCTTTTATAAAAGCAATATAGCAAGCAAGCAAATAAGTTGAAAAGTCGTTTATAAACGAAAGCGTTTAACACTTAGGCTCAGCGCAGACAGAACGCAGCGCAGCGGAGAGGATTTAATTAACTCACTTGAAAATAAACTTTAAAATAATATATTAAAGTGCATAAATGCTTGAACCTGACAAAAAATGCTCGCGCGTCCTCGAAGATACGCGGGAATCCCCGAGCGGCGTCGAGTCGGCGCTCGCGTCGTACGCGTACTTTCAGTGTTGTCGCTGAGTAAGAGTAGTGGACGTCGCAAGGTCGCGCGCAAGCTCGAGCATACGCGATCCGTAAAGAAAATGCCCGACACCGCGCGGGGATTATTTCTCTCTGTCTGTGCTGACCCTTATAGTTATCGTTTATACTTTATATCGTTTATAGTCATTAAGCCATGTACGTGTGGTACGAGCAAAGAAAAATAGTTCTTATGAAGTGAAAATTTGTTAATGTAGCTCATCACTTATTTAAAGTCATGAACGTATAAAAAAGGCTGACGGAGGGTGAGCTAAGCATTGAGTGAAACCCAACAATGGCGGCGACTTACGTTTGTGTGAGTTTACGGATAATTGCCATATATGCGAAAAATTACCCATAAGTAATTAAAAAAAAAATCAATTACTTTGTGTTTTATTTTTTCATATTTTGGCGTTTTGACTATCGTATATAATCGTATTTATTGTCACTTTTAATTTTAAACAAAATTCGAATACCGAAAAATAAAACTAACTTTTTTATCATTTAAGTAATCAAATAATATAAATATTCTTAACTGTTTCATAGCAAGGCTCATTGAAACTATTCTCTTTTCATGAACATAATTAATAATTTTACATAAACACATTCGTATAAAGGTACAGCTAACAAAGACTTGATGACAATGAGATTGATGAAATAGCACAGCAAAAAGTTACGTCGTAATTTCTATGGAGTGAACTCAAGAACTGTTTGTTATCTGCGTTAATTATAGTCATTACAGGATATCATCATCATTATCCATCATCAGGTCGTCACTGCAGGAGCACGACTCTCTCTGTACTATCAGACAATATAAGCCAGAACAGTCAGAGGATTTGGTCTACACTCTCCACGCTGCGCGCTGGCCAGAGACGGGTTGGAGAGGTCTCTTTGATGTTTTTAAGCTTTGTTTAGCTTGTGTTTCCTAAGTCGCTTCCTACGACATCCACGAGAAGACTTGGAATGGTCCTATTCTACTCTGCCGGGAACCATACGGCGATGAACAACACATATGTATAATTCCCCTTTCTATACCTATTTATGTTGTTAGGGTTCCGTAAAGGGTATAAACGGTTAAAACGGGACCCTATTCACGAGACTTCGCTGTCCGTCTATCACCTGTAAGTCCTGTAACCTACTCACCTTTTCCAATATTTTTCACCTTTTTCTTTTTTGTTTAAGCCTTCCCTGAACTTCCACAATTATTTCAAGACCAAAATTAGCCAAATCGGTCCAGTTGTTTTAGCAGCTCGAGTTTTGAGTCCCTTGGTAACGGGATTAAAATATCCTATGTCCTCCTGGTTTTAAGATATCTCCCCACCAATTTTCAGCCAAATCGGTTCAGCAGTTCTTGAGTTATAAATAGTGTAACTAACACGACGTCCTCAGGGATCCTATCATCAGGTCACCACGTTAATACCAAAAGGACCAATTTCGGATTATATCCTATACATCACAGAAAAAAATTTGAAAGTCGGTCCATAGACGGCGGAGTAATCGTTGAACATACAGCCACATATATACAGCCAAACGTATAACCGCCTCCTTTTTTTGGAAGTCGGTTAAAAACTGGTATCTACGCGAATGAAGTTACGAGCAAAAGCTTGTTAACAAATTATTAACAAAACTGAATACATAATCACGATTCATGTTTAATTTTTTTTAAATATTATTATATCCAAATTATTTTTACATGTATATTTAAAGCATCGATACATAGATACTTAATTTGAGTTTGTCTACAAGTTTTTTTCAAATAGCTAACAGGTACATACATAACACATACTGAAATCTCCTACAATTTAGGGTAATTTTTTATTTCTATAAATGGCAACACCGGTACGTCAGAGATATGTCAGCTAGAGGTACTCTATGGCTAGAGGTGGGTTATAACAGGTTATAGACGATACCTGTTATACCTGTTACTGTTATACACTACCTGTTTCGGATACCTGTCAAATGTAACAGTCAAATATTAGTATTTAGTATGGTTACTATGGAGGTAATAGTCTTCGTGATGCAGCGGTTTTCGCGCGGCGGATAACAAGTTACACGTGTTTTTAACCATAGTTCATTGGAATCGAGAGAACGAGCCCTACATTTTGACTCCAATATATTCCCCAAATTCCCGTCGGGAACTGGTATATACCCCGAGGACCCCGAGAGACGCCCCCCCCCCCCCCCCACCCCCATACAAAATTTTTAAGACTCCACCAAACGTCTTCCCTCGAAACTTCCCTAATATTAGTATTAGGGAAGTTTCGAAGAAAAGTACCTAATTAGTTAGGTACTTTTCATTCCAGCAAATTGTAGATGCTTATGATTGTAAGAGAGACATACAGAGTATTTAAATATTAAGTGCATTTCGTTTTTGCTTATGGAGTCGTTGTATGTGTAACAGAGAGACAAGATCGGACTATAGTATATCGGCCGCCGTATTACGTAAAAATAACGATTAGCAAAAATCTTGCAGTCATCGCGCGATACACGCGCAATCGATTGCTGAACTTTAAATAAAATCGTATTACCTATGCGATCGATTGCTAATCGCTCGCTGTTATGTTTGAATGCACTTTGTTTCATTTTTGCTACGAAACTAGCGCCAAAACAATTTAACTAGTAGCAATCATAGGAATTATTAATGACATGTCAAGTCAAGCAAACTTCGGTCATATGTCTAAAAGTGCTACCATATTATTGTTTTAGGTCATGAAAAAACTTATAAGAAATGATATAAGAAAATGGTTTGGGGCCGAATTTCACGTGGAAACATATTTCGTTTTAAAATATTCTATCACATTCGCGTTTTTCATGTATTACCAAAATATTCTGTGTGCGCGTTAGTTGTGCTTGTTTCGAGAACAAAATAACTTTACATCTCGCACAGTAACTAGTAAGTAGGTACTATTTGCTGGTAGTGAAATAGATGCCGTAAATTTTATTATCTTCTATATATAAAAAAATATAAACTTATAAAATATTATACCTTTAAACGAGCAATTCTTGAATATTTATAATCGTGATCTTGGAAACGGCTGTAACGATTTCACTGAAATTTGGTATATGGGGGTTTTCGAGGGTAAATAGTAAATAATTTCGAGTTTTCATGCGTTTTTCTTTCCACACAGTATATGGTTGCTAATTTCGTCCTACTGGCCACTATCCGTTTGGTCCAGCTGATTAAGACGCGGACGGCAAGAATCGTGCTACGGGTTTTATTGTTTTTAGGCAAGTTTAAAAAAATGTAGGTAATGTTTGAGATCAAACACCATCTACACAAAAATCGATTGTAAATAATAATAATTGTCAGTTCACATTTTACTTTTTAAGTTTATGTAGATTATCACCTAACCACCACCATATTACAATAAATAGTAATAACCGAGCAAAGCTCGGTCGCCCAGGTACTTATACTTTAAATAGGTACCACTACCCACTCCGCTATAGACAATTCGAGAAAAAATCACAATTTTTATTATTGCTAACTGACAGTTCAAATCGCTCGCTGATTGCTTTCGCTTAGCTGTAAAAGTCTTACGTAATACGAAAAATTTGACAGCAGTGAAGAAATCGAACGATTGATTTCAATTTTAGTTCCTCGATTGTTCGGTAGAGGCAGTACTGTACAGTACTGTCGATACGTAATAAGCCCGCCGTAGATAACACGTACGCTGTACGCAGATAGTTATTTTTATATTATTTAATAACTGTTATTTTAATAACTGGATATCGACTGTTAATTGTTATGTGTTATTTCCAAATACCTGTTACTTTTTACCTGTTACGTTAAATACGTCTCACCTCTAATGTCAGCTAACATTTTTCTATCAACTTATTAATGATTTGCATTTGTTTGTTTACGTATTAAATACAAAATAATTTACTGACTTACCTATGGTAGGTTATTCCCTCGCGTTTCTTAATTATTCCACTATTATTTCGGCACGATTTAATGACGGGATTGATGAGGACGGCATTTTTTTTTCTTTCGAAAAACGTGTGTCACACTCAACTCGCAGCAGCGTAATGGCAGCCGATTGTCTTACTTTGACTGTCAATGTGTGCGTGTGCGTGTCGCTACGATACGGCCGTCTTACTTTGATTGTTACACTATTCATGTTCCTGATGCGGGGTCCGCCTCTTTTATACGTTCATGTTTAAAGTTTTAATAAACGGCTTATTTTTGTACTTATAACTTATATGCTTTTCACGTTTATTCACTTTTTTGTGTTTATTTACGCTTTACGGGTTGACGAAAACACGTTATATTACGTTACGCTGTAATTCGTATTTTAATCGTAATAGTGGTGTTTTGGTGGTTTACCGTGAACTTTTAATGTAAATAATAAATATAATAATGGTTCATATGGACGTAATATAAACTTTCGTGTAGTGTTTTAGTATTAAGTTTATTAAGTTTTTGTCGTAAGTACTGTTTAATATAAAAATGACGACTAGGCGTAGGAATTGGAACAGTAATTTATGGAACTACTTTGAAAGAAACGAGGTGGAAAAAGTGGCGATGTGTAATGTTTGTAAAAAGTTATTATCCTATAAATCAACTATTACTAATGTTAAGCAACATTTAAGATTAAGTAATGCATATTATCAACATGTAAAAACATTTTTATGAGTTCATATTATTATATTAATATTATTCCGATTTCAGACAGTCCTAAGCCTGCAAAGTACGAAGGAAAGTTCATAGAAATCAGTTTTAGCGATCGAAAAACGTAACATAAGCGTACAAAACATTATAAGTGGCAATAATTAGTCAAGCAGATAGGCAGTTAACTTAAGTTGCTTATGAATATTCAATAACGGATAAGTTAACTTTTGATTTTAAGCCGTTTATCACATCTCTACTAATGATTGCCCCGCTCGAGCGGGGCGCCGCATGTACTTGCATTTTCTACACAAGGGAGTGAGACAGGCCTGGCAGTAGTAGTATTGCAGTAAATAGAGAAAAATATGCTCAAAAGAGTCTCGCAATACCTGGGCCATGTCAGCCCATGTCACAGACAGACGAGAACCTCAGCGCTGTATAGTGGAGGTGGAGGACTAAATATAATAAGTTAACGCATTCAGGATGCTGCTGGCGCTCCCGCGGCACTGTAGCGCATCTGGCATGTTCGCTGACGCTAGAATTGATGATTTCTCGTCAATTATCGTAAGCGTATCGCGTCATTGATGTGCAGGGTTCGCGGGAGCGACAACAGCCTACTGAAGGTGGGCAACACACATATGTGGGCAAGTTGATGGTCCACATGCATGTACCCAGCGCGCCGGTACCTTTTTATTTTTTAATTTTAACAGCCTCCGTGGTCTAGTGGTTAGAACATTGGCTCTCGACTCGGAGGTCGTGGGTTCGATTCCCGCATTGGAACAACATAAAATGTTGTTTCTAAATTTGGTTGGGATGGTTGGAATGCAGGCTGATCACCTGATTGTCTAACAAGAAAGATGATCCATGCGTCAGATGGGCATATAAAAAGTATGACCTGCGCCCGATCTCTTGCCAGTCCGTCCCACTGGATTATGAGAGTAAAGGAAGAGAGAGTGCTCTTGTGTACTGCGCACACACTTGGGCACTATAAAATTACTCCTGCGTAACTGGCCTGTTTCAATGAAACGGGCCACCGTCACCGAGATCGCTGTGGAGAGATATTATTGCATGGTAAATGCAATAAACATATTTAAGTATTTTAAATTTTCATTTGGTGTAATGATTTTCCTAGGTTTTTACATTTCATGATTTCAGACACTTGAGTAACTCCAATAAAATTATGACAATATTATAAATGCGAAAGTTTGTATGTATGGATATTTGTTACTCTTTCACACATTATTACAACACTTGCCAAGTGGGCCTAGGCCCTAGCAGGAGCATTTGATAGTACTAGTTTTTTACTTCTATCAGAGATTATAGAGGAACAGATAAACAGCTACATAGTTGGCTTTCGATTTAATTGTACTACTGAAAGCATACAGTGTGTCCATGAATCTCCTATTGTGTATGCGGCAACAGTGGAAGGGACATGAAAATTTTCTAACTCCAAAATTCGTTTTTGATATCAAAATGATTCGTTTATAGATTCCTAGATGTTGCCCATGACTTCGTGAGCCCAATAGGAAATCGCGCAGAAACTGTAAATTTTGTCACGATAAAAAGGAGCCTATGTTCTTTCCCATGGTCTACTCTATATCTGTGTAAAATTTCATCAAAATCGGTCTAATACTTATAATAATTTTATTTATCATAATTTCATTTGGCATACCTCACTTGGCATAATTTTACTACGCATAATAATACTTTGGCATAATGGTTTCTTGGCATACTACATCATTAGGCATAAATATCATTTAGACTAATATTGTTTATCCTAATTTAATAACGCATAACTCGTAAGGCATAATTTTTCTTGTCATAATAATCCTTTGGCATAATTGTTTTTCGGCATAACTCGTTAGGCATATTTTTTGTCATAATAAATTCAAGGCATTCTGTCACAAGGCACAAATATGAATAAAATGGAACGACATAATGAAAACATGGTTAAGGTAATTAAACGCATATTTATGAAACATTAAAAGCAGGTATTACACCCATATACCTAGTATAACATGTGTAACAGTAGGTTAAGTTGCGGCGGGGTGGCCCTTGGGCCACCCGTAAGTCGCCTACGTTCTTAGATAGCAGTTCGTGTTTTTTGTCCGAGTTTAATTTCGTAATCAGTCGAAAATTACTATTATAATTCTTATTTCATCTTAACTCGCATACCCAGTAGAATTTATCATTCATTAGTATGTGAAAAAAAAATGCTACAAAGATGTAAGTATGCGTAAATATAATAGTATGCTTAAATATCATTATGCGTAAATATATTTATGCTTTTTAATATTATGCATAAAAATATTATTCTTAATGAATATTATGCGTAAAAAAATATATGCCTTACAATAAGTATGCCTAACAATGGTAAATATTCCGTATCGCGCCACCAGCGATTTTGAGGCCGATTTTTTTTTTACAGTCGCGTTATAATCTGTAAACATCAGAACTAGTATTGTTATGATGGCGCATGACTATTTCTGGCTAAAAAAAAAAAAATATTCCGTATCGCGCCACCAGCGATTTTGAGGCCGATTTTTTTTTACAGTCGCGTTATAATAAGCCCTCAATAACAACTGGCTTCAATTATGAGTCGACGGAGCCCCGCTACGCGGGGCTCCTACTTCTGGGTGGTTTACAAAAAAATAACCACGATGGCTAAGACGGTAGCTTCGCTGCGCAACCTCCCGCCTTAGCCATCTAACCTAACCCAATGAAGTCGTATTGGGCCAACTCGGAGTAATACATTGCTATTAATTACCTAAGAATTATACAGCGTGTAACAAAACTAAGTGATAATACTTTAGGATGTGTATAGGTCCCTTAAACAGAGTTCGGTGTGAAAGTAGCAGCGCTGAAAGATCAATTTTTTTTTTTGTAATTTGTATGGGCAAGCGCCCCAGCGTCATGGGTTTGCTCATACAAATCACAAAAAAAAATGTGCTTTTTCAGGGCTGTCACTTTCACAGTGAACTCTTTATAAGGAACACATACCCACCCTAAAGTATTATCACTATGTTTTATTACACCTTGTATACTGTTCTCATACATTTCCTATATCACATTATATATAAAATATAATTACATTCGGAATTGATTCTCCTGTATTAACACAAGATTTTTTTTTTAATTTTAAATAATTTTTTTTGCAAAAAAGGTCATGCGCCATCATAACAATACTAGTTCTGATGTTTACAGATTATAACGCGACTGTAAAAAAAAAAATCGGCCTCAAAATCGCTGGTGGCGCGATACGGAAAATTTACCCTAACAATTATTATGCTTTTAGTAATTATGCGAAAAAAAATTATGCTAAGAAAGTTATGACAAATGAATATTATGCGAAACTACTATTAGGTCAAATGAAATTATGCCAAGTAAAATTATGACATATGATTTTATGCGAAAAAATAGGGAACCTATTATACTAGCATTTCCCAATCTGGCTAGTCCCCTTGGGGAATCAGACCAAAACCTAAGACCTAAACTCTAAGACAATAGTTGGTTTTAAATATGTAATAATTGTACCTATACTACCTATAATTCTCTAGTATTAAAGGCTATTTTTTATTATTAGACCTACTAACATAGAAATAAAAGCCCCCAAACATTTTCTCTGCTTTCATAAAATTTCATACAATATTCTTTAATTTTGCCTGTTATTATCTTACGGAGCTATGATGTCCCAGGCAGACACACATATCTACTTCTGTTTTGAAATTGAAGCAAAGCTGATTTATTTAGAATTACTTTAATTCATTTAAGTACAATATACAAAGTCTACCATAATCTGAAAACACTACAAGTAAAATTTACTATTATACATCACCAGATGGTGAATTCCTCAAGTAAAGTAAGATAAAATATTATACTGGACCATACCACAAATTGAACATTTTCAACTTTGAGAATCAGCCTTTAGATTGTAAGGAATGAATGACCTATGAATACACCAGAGGCTTAAGCACTATATTTTATTTAACATATTAGTTTTATGAGAAACTATGTGATAATGTCTTAAAGACACATTTAACATGAAATGGTAAACCACCACCAGACCACCAAAAGAATTAGGTTAAGGTAGGTCAAGTCAATTCAATAGTAATGTAACAATTGAGAAAGAATTATGTTAAAGATCATAAATAATGGATTTGCCTAACTAAATGGTATTTTGTTAATAAATCTAAGACTACTAAAGGTATTTTTAAGGCTTAGCAATATATAACAATTAAGTAAAACTATCTATTGTGCAAATTATAAATACCAGCTACCAATCTATCCCAAAGTGCTTTAAATTGCTAATGACGTTTAGTGGATTTTTTGACAGAGCCATGACATTAGTGTACTGTATGCAGTATATGAAGCCTGCAGCTCCTACTGGACATTATGGCGCTCCTCATACCTGTCCGGCCTGAGGCCAGTGCTGCTGGCATGCTGGGCCTGCTGCTAGGCCGGCGCGGGTGACACGGGTGTCGGGACTCGGGAGGCGACTGTTTGGGCCGCAGGGGGTGCGGTCGGGGTCGGCGTGACGTCACTGCGCGCGCACCCACCCCCGACCACTTCTGACCCACTTTCGGGCTTGCGCCATTTATTTTGTTAGGTCGTGCGACCGTAAAATGTCAACAGGCTTCGCCCTCATCGACGTGCCCCCGATGATTAGCTGGCCAGTCGCTGAGGCGCTAGGGAGATCTCGAGAGCCGAACTGATGGCTCTACGAGTATTCGCATACCCCCGAATGATTTTTACTTTTTTCTGTCTACACTCCGCAACTAGGATTAAGTAGACCGAATTTCGTCATCGATCCGCAGCACACTTACCGGAGATTTGATGCATCCTAGCAGTGAATCTGATGGGTTCAGCCCCTCTTTACACAAGTTACATTTCGTTCGCTCTCCGGACCTGACACATCCGCCATTTAACAATCACAAACTTGTTAATCTGTTTAGAAATCACTGCGCGCCGTGTTCGTAGTCGCGGTTCCGAAAACCAACATACGAATATTGTTTTATCTATTCATTCACCTTTATTTTACTAACAATCCAAGAAAATATTACGAGATTTCCTATAAAAAAATCGAAAACCCCGTTACGTCCCGTTCGATGTTTAGACTGCGTTTGACAACTGAACTGACATTTGAATTTTGACAACTGAACAACCATACGACGTCATTGTATTCTACTCCTTCTTTTTTTATTTAAAATATGACATCGTCAAATGGACACATTTGTCAGTGAAGAGTTAAAAGGCGGGAACATGAAGCATAGATACCAGGAGTCCGAACGGTATAGGCTTTTTAATAATAATTATGTACACAATAATAGGACCAGATCTTAGTTCTCTTTTCTGCCGCTAGGCGTGCGAGACCGACGAGTACCGAGTGTTGCCAATACTATTATACCGAGTGTTGCCAATACTATTATTTATTACAATTATTTTTAAATTACTGTTAGGCAATTACCGTGTTCTACGGTATCTATTTTTCGAGAACAGTTTCTAAGAATTTCCTAAAACTTTTATATAATAAGATTTCAATCTTTCCAGAGCTGTCAATAGCAACTTTAAACTTCCCGCGTAATTTCAAACGAGTGCACGTCGGACCGTCGCGCGCTCTACCGGCAAAAATCTGTCCCCGTAATTGAGACCATTATTTTAACATTACGTTCGGACTCCTTGTTATCTATACTTCGTGGGCGGGAAATAGAATATTCATTCAAATTTTTATCACTAGTCCAAAGTCTAGTCAAAGTCCAAATAAATAGTCAGGGTAGTCAATGAGTCAAGTCAGTCGATTCAGTAAAGTGGTAGACGCTTACTGAAATTTCCTAAGTAAATTCTGAGTATTGAAAAAAGAACTCTGCGCTAATATAATAGAGCTGAAAATCGAAGATAAGAGTCGAGTCTCGACTCTCGAGAGTAGAACTCGAGAGACTCGAGTAAAATGTAAGAATAAGAATAAGAATAAGAATCGTTTATTCCAAGAAATTGGTTACATAGGTGTTACATTTGTATAATATTTATTTTATTTTATCACAATTTCGGCCCTTAAGGGCATGGAATAATGTTAGTAAATTTTACTGGCGAATACAAAGCAGTTTCTATCTATTTATTTTACTACCACCACGCATTAACACATTTCAAGCCTAGCAAACAAAATAATCTGTCATAATCTACATTTAAAAGAAATATCACATTATTATTGTACCAATTCAAAATACTCACATACAATTTTTGCTAAATCTAATAAATAGAGGAATATAGAATCATAATATTAATTCATAGTCACACACTTATTAAATAAATTGAATATAAAATCAAATGTCCTACAATAATAATTAAAATGTCAATATATTTAAAAGAAAGTAATCATAAGTATAGAATATAGATAAGATGTCAATTACAGTTATTAAATTAAAATATAATAAATGTCTATTAGTAGTAATCCATTTTAATTCTTATTGTAATAATAGTTATTCATGATGTCCTAAAAATTCATTAATAGTATAAAAACATTTTTCAGTAAGCCAATTGTATAGTCTTCTTTTAAATGAGTTATCATTGAGTTCCTTTAAATTGTCAGGCAATTTATTATATATTTTTATGGACATACAATAGCTATTTTTACTTAAAAATGTTGTTTTTGTAATTGGTAATACTAACTTGTTCGGGTATCTAGTATTGATCCTAAGGACTTCAGATTTTTTAATGTAAAATTCAGCCATATACTTTCTAACGAACACACTTATTTCAAAAATATACAAACAAACTAAAGTAAGTAATTTTAATTTTTTAAATAGAGGGCGACATGAGTCCATGGGTTTTGCTCCACAAATAGCCCTGATACATTTTTTCTGTCCAATGAATAGTCTAGGTATATCTACAGAGTTGCCCCATACTATTAGTCCATACCTCAGAGCAGACACTACAAATGAATGGTATACGGTTAATGCCGTTTTTGTGCAGGTTGTTTTTTGTAAGCGACTAAGGAGATACACATATTGATTTATTTTCTTGCCTGTCAATTCAATATGTGGTTTCCACGACAGGTTATTGTCAATATTGACTCCTAGAAACTTTACAATATGCGATTCACTTATTTCATGTTGGTCATATTTTATACTTAAATCTCTACCTTTATTACCCTTATTATAGAATTGCATGTATGTAGTTTTTTTAACATTAAATTTTAAATCATTATAGTCCATCCATTCAATTATGTCATTAACAGCATTATTAATTTCTAAATTATATGTCAGATCATTTTTATTCTTAATTATTATGGAAATGTCATCTACGAAAATTGTACAATAATGTGAAGTAATTCTAGGTATGTCATTTATGTATAATATAAATAGAAGAGGGCCCAGGACACTTCCCTGTGGAACTCCTCTAGTCTTTACTCTTATATCTGAAGTAACTGATACTGTTTCATGCTTATTATTAGTTTTTGTAATTTTTACATATTGTGTTCGATGAGATATATAACTTTCTAACCATTTATTCGCTAGTTCTCGGATACCATAGTGTTCACATTTGTCCAATAGTATTTTATGACTTACGTGGTCAAAGGCCTTTGTCATATCAAAGAACACTGCCGATACTGCTATCTTTTTATCAATACACTCTGCTATTTTTTTCATCAATGAGAAACATGCTAGTGTGGTGGATTTACCTTTTTGGAATCCATACTGTTCCTTGGTTATAATGTTATTTTTATCTATAAAAGACATGAGGCGCTTATGCATGATTTTTTCAAAAATTTTTGACATTACTGGGATAAGAGTTATGGGTCTATAATTATTTATCTCTTTTTTATCCCCATTTTTAAATAAAGGCGTTATAATTGAAGTTTTGAGCTTTGTCGGAAATTTACCCTCTTCTAGGGATAAATTTACTAGGTATGTTAAAACTTGAGCGAGATCCGATACGCAGTTCTTTAGTACCTTTGTAGAAATTTCATCATACCCTGTAGAATATGAGTTATTTAAAGATTTGATTATTGCAATAATTTCTTTTTCATTTGTCGGTTCTAAAAAAATTGTATTTTCATTTTGTGTAAGTGTATATTTTATAATTTTGTTTGTTTTTTCTTTAATTGCTTGTTCTTGTATGATTGAATTTAAGAAATTGTCATTTAGTATATTTGCAATTTTTATTGGATTTTGTATAATTTCATTTTTGTAGTTTATTTCTTCTATAGTATTTATATTTTTAGTTTTATATTTGTTTCTATTTATTATTCTCCACGATGCTTTGCATTTATTATTGGCATTGAGAACGTATCTTTTGTTACTTGTTTTTTGAGCAATATCTATGCACCTTTTTAAAATCTGTGAATATTTTTTAAATTTCATTTTATTTTCCGTGGTTTTACACTTATAATATTGGAATCGAAGCTTCCTTTTTCTCATACATGATATTTTAATACCCTTAGTGAGCCATTTAACTTGCATATCGGAATTTTTTATTTTACGTTTTATTGTCGGAAAGCATAAATTATACATTGTGGTAATAATTTCATAAAATTCATTAAATGCCTCATCTAATTTCGGAGTCTGATACACATTTGACCATGTAAAATTTTTAATATGTTCTCTAAATGTATTTATATTACGTTCACATAAGTCTCTTTGAAAGATAATTTTATACATTGGCAAAGTGTTTTTTATAGGTATCGTTAAAAATTGTGCAGTGTCATGATCAGATAATCCTAATTGCTTTACTTCACCTAAGGTATTTTTCATATTGCTTAGACACAAATCTATACAAGCCTTTTGTCTCGTTGCCGTATTTATGTGATTAATAATATTATAGTTTTTTAATAAGTCAGTAAATTCATTTTTTGATTTAGTATTTTTTAGAATGTCAATATTAAAGTCACCAACGATTACAATATTTTTCATGTCCCTATTTCTTAATTTGTATAATACCTAGCATGTCAAATTTATTTAAAAATTGTGTAAAATTCGATTTTGGGGTTCTGTAAATGCATATAATAATTAGCTTGTATATCGGTATTTTTAATGCACAGCATTCAAATACATTTTCTGTACATAATTCACTAGCTATATCAAATTTTATACTCTCTATATGATTTCTAACTAGAATACAAACACCGCCACGTTTTTGTTTCAATCTGCAAAATGCTGATACTGTTTTATAACCTATTAGATTAACATTATGGATGTCTTCAATACTTAGGAATGTCTCTGATAGACATAAGACATCGACATTCTTACCTTTTTTTGCTAGTTCATTCAAGGCTACATTTAATATATCACTTTTATTTGTTCCGTCTTCGATATCCGGAATCCATCTTGAGTCAAGCACCCGTCTTTCTGTCGATTTCCGGCTACTTACCTCCTTTCACGTACGGCAGATGGCGCTAGTGTCGCGGATTTGAGACGGTTGCGCGCCTAACTGACTTTCTTCATTATGGCGTCGTTTTTCATGTCGTGAATATCGGCAAAAAATTTTTGTTACGTAAATTTTGCTAATTGCTACAATTTAATATCATTTAATTTGAAAGTAATGTTAAATGTTAAATAATAAAAAGTGAAATCATATTTAGTATTTAACAATAAATTTTCGCGATTAAAGATTTTCTTTGCCGAACACGTGTTCGTAATTTTACTTCGCGATAAATGTAGCATCTCCTTCCACTGGAAGACGAAATCATGAGCGAGTCAAAGGATTCCACTCCGCGTAAGAGGAAGTCTTCCCGTTCGAGAGAATCTACGGACAATTCATCGTCATCGTCGTCTTTGGAGCATGGGGTCGATTCGGACCCACGCGGAAACAAACGTTTCCGCACCGTAAGTAAACGTTCCCGCCATGTGAGTAATGAAAAATTTGAACATTTATCGCAACAAGTTTCGTATTTGACTAACTTAATCGCGTGTAGTTATAGTGATACGCGAGTGCATGCGTCGGACATAAACGTTACGGGCGGTAGTTCGATAAATATTCCCGCCGCGGTTTCGAACAATACTCTCGAGTTGCAGCCGCCGCAAAAGCCTGCGCAAGTGTTAAATTTGTCTATCCACTACAGTGAAAGATCCTTTGTTTCCAAAATCGAATGACGAACATTATAAGAGAATTTTTTATTTACAAAAATTTAAGAGTAGCGACTGGAATTGTATTCGTTTTTCGGACGCTCAAAAGAAATATGCTACTGTTCCGGGCTTTATCGAGATGAACGTTAACGACGAACTTAGGCGTTTCGCCCTATCGGCTACGTACGAAAGGTCATTGCGCCTCTATTTAACCGAACGTAGTTTTGCTTCGATTTCAAATGCTATTTTAAAGCAAAAGGACGAGTTACGTAGTAATTTACAGTCGTTGATAAATTGGGCTACGGATAATGATAAAAACACTACTCCTACATCTTTGTTTGATAAAATTGAACAATTGTTTAATAAGGAATCCGGTTATACAAAAGTTTCGGACGATATTTTACAAATTGTATGCGGCCGACGGGCCGATTATATTAACGCGCGTAGAGAAGCAGTGTTGAGACAATACCTGAAGAATATCACAGCAGTGCGTTACAAAAAATTCCTCCAGATGGAGAATTTTTATTCGATAAAGACATTTTATCGTCGTACCTCCAAAAAATTGGGGGGGCCGATAAGCTCGCTCCCATGGCAGGTCCGTCCACACAAAACCGTTACGCGCTGCACCTGCCCATTATTCTGCTACTAGCTCTGCTAATCATAAGCAGTCCGACACGTTTTTTTTCGATCGTACAACAAATCAAAACCAAACAATCGAAAATCGGAACAACCATCTAATAAACGAGCTGCATGTATATGAATCAAACTATAAAAACAAGCGCGATAGCAGAAATAAACCGCGAACAAAAGCAAGTTCACCAAGTAACCGATATCACTAATGACTGGCCGAACTTTCGAGGAGGCTGTCTCGTGAAATATCAGCGTGTTTGGAAAAGGTTAGGAGCACCGGATCACATTTGTCAACAGCTTTTGAAAAGGGTTTTAATACCGTTCATTCGAAAACCACCTTTAATTTATCCGGGAAAGACGGTTTTGAAAGCATACGAGACCAAAAAGAGCTTCGATATGTCACAACAAATTCAGAGCATGCTGAAACAAGGAATCTTAGAGAGGGCCGAGGTCACTCCCAGCTATATCTCGACCTTCTTTCTAGTGCCTAAACCAGACAACAGCTTTCGGCCGATTTTCAATCTGAAGACGCTCAACCAATTTCTGGAAATAAAGCCCTTTCAACTTTTCAACCACTTTAGAGTACCGAGTTTCTTGCAGAAAGGAGACTGGATGGCGAAGCTAGACCTAAGCCAAGCGTACTTTCATCTGAGCATTTCCGAGAAGCACCGTCGGTTCCTGAGGATGAGCTACGAAGGCGAACTGCTCCAAATGACCTGCCTACCCTTTGGTCTGGCGTCAGCACCACGAACGTTTGCTACCTTAACCAATTGGGTCGCCGAATACCTCAGGTCTCACGGCATCAGGTGTGTGGTCTATCTGGACGACTTCCTCCTAGCCCATCAGTCCGTCGACCATTTGACCGAGCAAGTAGCTTTTACCATCGCCACGATGAAGCTACTCGGTTGGATGGTAAACTGGGAGAAAAGTGTGCTGGCTCCGACGCAACGCCTAGAATTTCTGGGCGTCACCTGGGACACCACTCACAACACGAGGTCCTTGTCGGAGCCTAAGTGCCTAACGCTACGCAGGGCACTTCAGCACCAAATTTCGGTTGGCAGTTGGTCTCTCAGACAGGCCCAGTCCCTAATGGGAAGACTCAACTTCGCCACATTCGTCGTTCGCCGAGGTCGTCTACACTGTCGAACACTGCAGTACTACAGTCGACATCTGTCCACCAAACATCCATACCGAAAATCTTCTATACCTGACCCTGCGCTACAGGAGATGGTTTGGTGGATAAAGGAAGCAGACGGGACATTACCGATACACCCGAACCCGATAACTCACTTCCTAACGACCGACGCGTCCAACATCGGTTGGGGTGCGCAGCTTGGAGAAAAGAAGATGGCAGGAAGGTGGAAGCAGGAACAAAAAGATTGGCACGTAAACCTGAAAGAGCTGTACGCCGTTCACGCAGCGGTCGCCCAGGAGAGCCATCAACTACAGAATGCACAGGTATTATTACAGACGGACAATAAGGTATTTTCCAAGTTTTTAAAAGGTATGTCAAATCGTTCCTAATACTAAAATACATTGGCAGTTTGAACCATTCTTCGTGAATTTCTTTCTTTTCCTTGCAAATTAGCCTAAAAGTTTAAATTAATATTATAGGCGCGAAAACGCTTTATTACTGTGTCATGACGTCACATTCTTGTAACATTGTAACTGTCAAGTGTCAAATTACACTGAAAATGCCAAATACCTACTGTTTACGTTGTGAATAAATGTTTTAAGCCCTTTAAAAAATGCCTTATAAATGGTGCGCAGTGCCAAAGTGCACTAATACGTCTATTAAAACACCGGGGAAAATCTCTAACCATACCAAAGAACACTGAAATGGGAAAAAGTGGCTATTACTCGCTGACGCATGACGTTAATGATTCTGATGCTGGCCATTCTATATGGAAATCGGGAGGCCAAAAAAAAAAAAAAAAAAAAAAAAAAAAAAAAAAAAAAAAAAAAAAAAAAAAAAATACAAGAATATGACGTCACATTCCAATCTCGTGCGTTTTTAGTCACGTGGTCAAACGTGAAAAATTCATAATTTTATTTTTGATATTTTATAAAAATCATACATATTTTTATGTAAAAAGTTGGTTAAAGTGGTTTAAATTAATGTTTAGCGATAAAATATCAACAATCTGATGTATATTTTCATCATAGGATAATACCCTATTGCACTGTAGTTGCCTACATTAACAAGGAAGGTGGTACGAAATCCAAAAAGTTACTGCAACTGACACAACAACTTCTTTCGCTACTGGACGAGTTTAATGTATCTTTGACAGCACAGTACTTCCCGGGAAGATTTAACGGAGACGTAGACGCGGTGTCTCGAGGGAAGAAATGCCCAGAATGGCATTTGACAGAAGCAGCGACTTCGATGCTCTTTCATATGTGGGGGATGCCACAAATCGATCTCTTTGCGTCCGCGACAGCCCACGTAGTTCCGAGCTATGTGACACTAAATCTACGGGACCCCCGAGCACAGTCCTACAATGCCTTGAGTCGCCAGTGGAGGTTCGATCTAGCGTGGCTGTTTCCACCACCAAACCTAATTCCGCAAGTATTAGCTCATTTGAACACGCAAATTGGTCGATACATTCTCATAGTACCCAAGTGGAACAAAGTGTTTTGGCGAGGCGACTTACAACGTCGAGCGTTACAGATACCACACTCAATCCCGAATCTACGCAATGTACTGATCGACACGGTCACAGGCAAGCGCCCTCCTGCAGTAGAATCAATCAACCTGGAGGCCTGGCTGATCTCGGGTGGATTGATGTAATCCAATATTGATCATTGTGAGAAAGGCTTTTTCTTTCTTATTTTTAATTATTTTGGACCTAAGTAAAAATTTTGAATTGATGTAATTAAGTCTAATTAATATTAAATGATGTATTCAAATAACACATTATGGCATCATTTTCAAATTCTTTAAATTTGCAGTATGTATACCAGGAGATAACAAACACATCACTCAAGATGGATTCCGGATATCGAAGACGGAACAAATAATAGAGAGTTTTACCTTACAATAAAACTTACCTATTATTTTTCCTGAGATATCCGGAATCCAGGTAATCCCTACCTGGTACATCTCGAGCTTCATAATGAAGAAAGTCAGTTAGGCGCGCAACCGTCTCAAATCCGCGACACTAGCGCCATCTGCCGTACGTGAAAGGAGGTAAGTAGCCGGAAATCGACAGAAAGACGGGTGCTTGACTCAAGATGGATTCCGGATATCTCAGGAAAAATAATAGGTAAGTTTTATTGTAAGGTAAAACTCTCTATTATTTAGGACCCCAGCTATATTTTGATGCATTAAGTACATAATATTATTGGACTCGAAAAAATGTATCGTTTGCTTTTTTCTCTTTGTCATTAAGAGTGTTTTCAAGATTATTGTCATTTTTATTTGTAGTTTGCATATTTTTTGTTATTTTGGATATTGGTTTAAAGTAGTATAATATATTTCTCTGTTTTTTATTTAATATTTTACTGTTATGATCACGAAATAATACATTTTTGTTACCAGGCGCCAAAAACAATTTTTCATAATACATAGAGTCAATGATCATATTTATTCATGTCATTTATGACAGCATGACATTTAAAAGTGGATGGAGGGTAGATGAAAGGACCATGAAGCATAGATACCAGGAGTCCGAACGGTATAGGCTTTTTAATAATAATTATGTACACAATAATAGGACCAGATCTTAGTTCTCTTTTCTGCCGCTAGGCGTGCGAGACCGACGAGTACCGCGTGTTGCCAATACTATTATACCGAGTGTTGCCAATACTATTATTTATTACAATTATTTTTAAATTACCGTTAGGCAATTACCGTGTTCTACGGTATCTATTTTTCGAGAACAGTTTCTAAGAGTTTCCTAAAACTTTTATATAATAAGATTTCAATCTTTCCAGAGCTGTCAATAGCAACTTTAAACTTCCCGCGTAATTTCAAACGAGTGCATGTCGGACCGTCGCGCGCTCTACCGGCAAAAATCTGTCCCCGTAATTGAGACCATTATTTTAACATTACGTTCGGACTCCTTGTTATCTATACTTCGTGGAAAGGACTATCGCTCTGGCAGAAAAGCTGACAAAATATGTCCGACGAATTAGTTATACAATATTTAATAAAAAAAAATCCGACTAGTAGCTCCACGAGTAGCTCAGTCAAAAATAAAGTAGGTAGTTTAAATTTTGCCGCTTTCCACCCTTGCGACGTACTTTTCCACCAAGGTACTTAATTATTCTACGTATTTAACGCTTTTTTTATTAACACTTTCATGTATCCAGACATTCCAGAGATAGACCATTATTATAATACCTAATAATATTTGATAACATTACACTACGAAGACATTCGTTCTACGGGAATGAAGTTAAGGGCAACAACTAGTACTTTTATAGTGTATACAAGTAGTACATAAGTAGTAGTAGGTATAATACCCGACCTATAACATGAAATAGTAAAAGGAAAAATATATAATTCACAGTCTTTATTTGTAGCACAACAATTTTATTCTCTATGACTCGGATCCTTATCGATTGGACTTTTTTTGTTACATTCTTTTACGTTGTCGATAGAGTCCTCGTCGGCTGTCGTTTTTTTCTTTATGAGATCGAATACACCGTGCACTCGCATATGGACCTTGAGGTTATGATTGGCGGTGAAACCTTTATTACACAACTTGCAGACATACGGCCTTTCACCTGAAAGATATTATAAAGATATAATTATAGAATATCCCCCTTTCTAATAAACGCAGTATACTGTATAAGCTTTGAATAGTTACACAGTGTTTTGCTTACGTCACATAAGTGACATGTTTAATTCGATTGAAGAAGACAAAACGCTGTATAACTATTCAAAGCTTATACCGCGTTTATTAGTAAGGGGGATTAGGTACACACTGGAAAATTTTGAAATTTGTTTTATTGCATATTGTAAAGCTGTGCCGGTGCCATGCCATGCGGTTATTGTCAACAACAGCACGTAACGTACGAGGGAGCCGACGTCATTTATTTAAAAAAAAACGTACGAGGCTTTAGGAGTCACTTTTGAAAAAGAAGAAGAAGAACCGTGTTTAAATGACTGACAGTTGACAGTACCGGTGTG
This sequence comes from Glaucopsyche alexis, assembly GCA_905404095.1. NCBI lineage: Eukaryota > Metazoa > Arthropoda > Insecta > Lepidoptera > Lycaenidae > Glaucopsyche > Glaucopsyche alexis. Next base: position 280,302 of record FR990061.1, on the reverse strand, counting down.
CACCCTGCGGTGTTTGACGAGCGTGGGCCGCCCCCAGAAGGCTGCGGGACAGAACTCGCACTTGTAGGCGCGGACGCCGTCGTGCTTGTTGACGTGCACGCGCAGCGCGCGCCACGAGCGGTACGCGGCGTCGCAGCGCGAGCACTTGTAGCGGCGCTCCTCCGAGTGCGTCGCCTGGTGCTCGCGCAGCTGTGTAACAGTAGACCGAGTTAAACCCCGACGTTGTCGAGCGGGAAGCGAGCTGGTGATCATGAGTTGGAGCTAGGGACCAGCTCGATCTCGTCGCGTTCTACTAATATTATAAATGTGAAAGTTTGTGAGGATGTATGGATGGATGTTTGCTACTCTTACACGCGAAAACTACTAAACGAATTTTGATGAAATTTGGTATACTCTGTATAAAAACATAGTCTACTTTTTATCCCGGAAAGTACTGTGTTCCGGCAGGATACTCGATAGTATATTTACGCGGGCGGAGCCGCGGAAAACACTATATCCATCTCGGTCCATCCCCCCGGGAGCTACAACGCTACCTTGTCGGTGGAGGGGAACACGAGGCCGCAGACGGGGCATACGGTGGACGTGGTCCGGCGGCAGGTGTGCCGTCCGAGCCGGCCCTCGCTCGCGAACAGCGCGCCGCACCGCGCACACGACACGCTGCCCGCCGCGTGAGCCGAGAGACGGTGTTGCTGAAACATGCAATTAGTTATATTAATCTAAATATACTCTGTTCAGATCCAATTTAATCCAAACCTAATCAATAATATCAAATGCGATTCAATTTATTTGTCATTGTATTTTTTTATGGCACAGTACCTAATGAGTGAGTTGAAGTGATTAGTGACATTAAAAATGGTAGCGTTATAGGGCTACTAGCTGTTGCCCGCGGCTCCACCCGCGTAAATACAGTATCCCTCGGGAACGCTGTACTTTTTCGGGATAAAAAGTATCCTATGTTTTAATCCAGAGCTCAAGCTCCTACCATACCAAACATCAAAATCCTTTTAGTAGTTTTGCGTGAAAGAGTAACAAACATACATCCATCCATCCTCACATTTCACATTTATAATGTTAGTAGGATATAGTTCTGTGTTAAGTTTTGATTAATTTGGATCTGAAGTTCAGAACGGAGTAGGTATAATTTGTGTTGTTTATAATGTAAATGTACTGCGCAAGACTGTATCACTCGCAACACTCCCATCACTCGCAACACTCCCAACACTCGCAACACTCCCATCACTCGCAACACTCCCAACACTCGCAACACTCCCATCACTCGCAACACTCCCAACACTCGCAACACTCCCATCACTCGCAACACTCCCAACACTCGCAACACTCCCATCACTCGCAACACTCCCAACACTCGCAACACTCCCATCACTCGCAACACTCCCATCACTCGCAACACTCCCATCACTCGCAACACTCCCAACACTCGCAACACTCCCATCACTCGCAACACTCCCATCACTCGCAACACTCCCAACACTCGTATCACTTGCATCACTCGCAACACTCCCATCACTCGCAACACTCCCATCACTCGCAACACTCCCATCACTCGCAACACTCCCATCACTCGCAACACTCCCAACACTCGCAACACTCCCATCACTCGCAACACTCCCATCACTCGCAACACTCCCAACACTCGTATCACTTGCATCACTCGCAAAGCCTCGTCCAGACTACTCTCGAAGTAGGCTGAGGTTGGCCGAATAAGACAGTGTGGGTACGCACTTCGCTTTGCCTTTTCGTACTTCGGGTTACTTCGCGGAGCACTTCCGCGGCAAACTTCATGAGCAGTCTGGACGGGGCATAACACTCGCAACACTCGCAACACTCGCATCACTCACCCGCAGGCCGTTCAGAGATTCCGTCGTGAAGTCACATTCGTCACATTTTTTCTTCTTCTCGTGAATTTTGAATTCGTGATTTTTAAGAATACGAGCAGTAGGAAAACTGAAATACACAATTCAAATATTATATTACAAAATTGTTACATACAGTTTAAAGTAATCTTAATTAATAAAGCAGCCGTTTTTTTTCCGGAAGTCGGTCTGTAAACAAATGCTAGACAATTGTTCCCTTACTAATTATATAATAACTCCCCACACCGATTTCGGTGACGGTGGCCGGTATCATTGAAACCAGGCCAGCTACGCGGGAGTTATTTTATAGTGCCCAAGTGTGTGCGCAGTACACAAGAACACTTTCTCTTCCTTCACTCTCATAACCCGGGATGAGGGATGTGGGACGGATAACCGACACGACTGGCGAGAGATCAGGCGCAGGTCCGACTTTTTACATGCCCATCCGACGCATGGATCATCTCTCTTGTCAGACAATCAGGTGATTAGCCTGCGTTGTCCTAACCAAACTTGGAAACAATATTTATTCCAATTGTTCCAATGCGGGAATCGAACCCACGACCTCCGAGTCGAGGACAAGGTCTAAACCACTGAACCACGGAGGCTGTTAAGACATTGTATAGGGGGTTATTGTAATAGGTTGGGGAAAAAGTCTTTTCGCATTATAGTATGTATGAACTTGTCATAAAATATCTTGGGCTATACCAATTGTATAATTTTTTTTTTTTTATGAAATAAGGGGGCAAACGAGCAAACGGGTCACCTGATGGAAAGCAACTTCCGTCGCCCATGGACACTCGCAGCATCAGAAGAGCTGCAAGTGCGTTGCCGGCCTTTTAAGAGGGAATAGGGTAATAGGGGAGGGTAGGGAAGGGAATAGGGTAGGGGATTGGGCCTCCGGTAAACTCACTCACTCGGCGAAACACAGCGCAAACGCTGTTTCACGCCGGTTTTCTGTGAGCCCGTGGTATTTCTCCGGTCGAGCCGGCCCATTCGTGCCGAAGCATGGCTCTACCACTGATTTTGGTATCATTTAAAAAGTTTTAATTTTACAGAAGACAATTCCAAATTCAAATTAGGTAAATTTGAGATTTTCATTTGTTTTTCTTATTGTTAAAATGAGTGATTCTTATGAAGAATTTCGATACATTTTAAAATTTTATTACAAAAAAGGTAAAAATGCAACACAAGCCGCGAAAAAAAATTGTGATGTTTATGGACCTAATGCAGTATCTGTGAGAGTAGCGCAAATTTGGTTTAAGCGTTTTCAATCCGGAAATTTTGATATCAAAGATGCACGTCGCTCTGGTCGCCCTGTTACGGACAAAACTGTTGCTATTTTTGAAAAAGTGGAGCAAGATCGGCAATCGGCATATTATAATAGTTACGATGTAGCTGAAGAACTGGGGATTGACCACAAAACGGTTTTGGCGCATTTGAAAAAAGCTGGGTACACAAAAAAGCTCGATATTTGGGTGCCTCATGAGCTCACTGAAAGAAACCTAATGAACCGTGTACTCATTTGTGATTCTTTATTACGACGTAATGAAACCGAACCATTTTTGAAGAAGCTGATAACTGGTGATGAAAAGTGGATCACGTACGACAAGAACGTGCGAAAAAGATCGTGGTCAAAGGCCGGTCAGGCTTCACAGACTGTGGCGAAACCCGGGTTAACTCACAACAAAGTGATGCTGTGTGTGTGGTGGGATTGGAAGGGCATTATTCATTATGAGCTGTTACCGCCAGGCAGGACCATCAATTCTGAACTGAACTGCGAACAACTGATGAGATTAAAGCAAGAAGTTGAGAGAAAGCGGCCGGAATTAATCAACAGAAGGGGTGTGGTTTTTCACCATGATAACGCTAGACCTCACACATCTTTAGCCACTCAGAAAAAATTACGGGAGTTTGGCTGGGAGGTGTTAATGCATCCGCCGTATAGTCCTGACCTTGCACCTTCAGATTTCCACCTGTTTCGGTCGCTGCAGAATTCCTTAGGCAGTGTCAGGTTGACATCACAAGAGGACTGCCAAAACCACTTGTCGCAGTTTTTTCATCAGAAGCCCCAAAAATTTTATAGCAATGGGATCATGTACCTACCAACAAGATGGCAAAAAGTTATCGAACAAAATGGCACCTATATACTTTAGTCACTTGTAAATAAACTTTATAAAAAAACCTTTTGAATTTTTATATAAAATGCGAAGAAACTTTTTCCCCAACCTAATATACAATAGTCTCTACTCAGTACTCTCTATCTTCTATGTTAGTCTCTACCGACCATCTATAAAGAAAATTCCCAATACCCATATTACTTGGCCACTTTATATCCGTTTTAAAAACTTCCAATGTATTTTAAAAGTTCAAACATAATTGCAAATGACTAACACTTTAGGGCACTGTTTACATTCGAACGTTTTCACGGCGTGCACCGCTCGCATGTGCTTGTACAGGTTGCTGGAGGAGAAGAAACTTTTGTTGCACCGCATACACTTTATTGCATCCTGTAAACATTACACACACATACCCATTATGCGACACGACAGGATATTGGACATCGGACCGATAAATCACATACCTACACATGAGAAAGACAGGGATATGCTTCAATATGAAACATATACCTGTCTTTGTCACTATCGGCGCGTTATCGGGTTTAATATTGAAACAACGCACTTTTGCCAAAGACACAAAAGCGTTTCAGGTCTGTTTTGTTGAATTGTGCATCCTGGGGAGTATATTTGTGCAGAAAGCTAATATTTTTTTAAATAATGCTTAGAAATACATAAAATTAATAAAAATAACAACAACACACACTACGTCAGATTATTAACACACACCACCATGGGTTTGATAAGACACTATGGATAGAGGAAGGAGTTTGCTGTATGATATTTGACAGTAAATGTGTAGAGTTTACACTTGTGACATACAGTCGGACAAGGATCTTTTGGCACTTGGATGGGGGCGTGAGTGTCGCAAATAAGAACAATACTTATTACTAAATGTGAAATTTTACAAGACGGCGATGTTAGTTCTGATTTTGTCCACGTGCCAAAAGATCCTTGTACGACTGTAGCTACTGGCTCTGTATGTACAAAGTGTCTGCGTAAAATTAGGGTGGCGCCACAGTAGCAACAGAGTTAAAGTTATTTTGGGATTCCGTAAACAAAAAAAAAGTTTTGTTTTGGATATTCACTAACTAGTCTAATCACGAAAAAAAAATCTGTAACTCAATGCAAACTTCAATTCGCTACCTACATTAATTCCCTGCCCTTTGCCGCTGCCCGCTCCTAGCGCCACTCGTGGAGGATTTTTCAACTGCAATTGACAGTTCTCCCTCTCTACCCTACTACACCTATGTAGACATGGAGACTGGAGATAAGAGTACAATCTCAGTGCGCGTGAGTCCGTAAGAAAGCGTTAAATAGTGGCGTGGCGCTACTGTTGCAAGGGTGTAAAACGGCAAAATTTAAATAGAGATTTTTTTTTATTTTTTTTTTATGTAATGAACCAGGAAACGAGCAGACGGATCGCCTGATGGTAAGCGATTACCGCCGCCCATGGACACTCGCAGCAACAGGGGAGTTACACTTGTAACTCCTCTAGTGCTGCGACTTGCGTTCCTGATCCTTAAAATCCCCAATCCCCCCCATGGGCGTCCGGTAACCTCACTCACTCGGCGAAACACAACGCAAGCGTTATTTCACGCCGGTTTTCTGTGAGGTCGTGGTATTTACCCGGTCGAGCCGGCCCATTCATGCCGAAGCGTGGCTCTCCCACAGTTTTTTGGAATCTTCTTCTGTTACAATTATACTAGGTGTTGCGCGCGACTTCGTGCGCGACAAAAGGTAATCCCGCAGTAACCATACATTTTGCCGCGATAAAAATAAGCCTATGTCCTTCCCCGTGGTCTATTCTATATCTGTGCCAAATTTCATCAAAATCGGAGCCTATTCGATGCAAACAAAAAACAAGCTTTTCCTTTTTATTATATTACTATATTATATTACTATATTAAAATTATTTCGACTACGCGAGTAATTAGAATTTCCATGATTTTCTAAATTAACTACAAATTTTTCAAACGAATTAATTAACTAAGCTCAACTCACTTCAATCCTAACTTCACTTCATCTTTTATTGCTAACTTTATACCACAGAATCTTTCTTACTCTAGCGCCACTTTGGCCAGGTTTGGAACTATTATGTAACTACCTTTGTCGGATACAGTTACATTTCTGCCTTAAGGAGATGGCACTCTAGTTATTATTACGTATACCTAAGTATTACGACAGTTGGGCTTCTCAATACACAAAGTACGGTACAGACACGTTCTTAGTCCTTTTGCTATGGAAACAACAGATGATGTATAAAATCCGGCCGAGTGCCGTTAGACTCGCGCACGAGGGGTTCCGTAACAAACAGCAAAATGTTTGTTATATGGGAGAGTTATATTATTTTTTATATTTGCTGTTAAAATGACAATAGAAATACATAATATGTGAAAATTTCAACTGTCTAGCTGCCACGGTCCATGAGATACAGCCTGGTGACAGACGGACAGTGGAGTTATATATAATAGTAATAGGATGTTCACTCTTTGGGTACGGAACCCCTAAAACGACGATTCCCGAAAGACATTAACAACGTGGTTGTTCTGTACTCGTGTGCTTATCTAAGTTGCTGGTACTTACTTCAATCTTACCCAAATGTTTGACGTTGTAATGGCATTCCAAGGACAGTTGAGTCGGATGACTGCGTAAACAAATGTGGCATATCAGGTTTGGTTTGTTCAGATGAGAAACTCGGTGCCGCAACATCGACTCCCACTCTGGGAAGTGGAGGGAGCATACACCACAATCGTTGCCGTTCTCGTGGCTTTTTACATGTTCACTCAACTCATCTTTCTCTATTTTTTTTGCACAGAGTCCTGTAAAGTGTTAAAAAGTATCTCTCATAATATGTTATTATTGTTATCTCCTCACACAATTATTAAGATCATACAGAATAACCATGTTACTAATGTCTTTCCGGAGTTTTTTTTTTTCATACATAGTCTGTTACTTTCAAAGAAAGAAAAATGAAACATTAACAAGGTGGTCATACTGTATTTAAGCATTGTACATTATTTTGCTGGCAAAAACATTATATTTTAAGTTTCATAAGCAATGCGGGCAGCAGGCAAGTTCCGTTCAGAATTATTTTACCTCATAGTTTCTTTATTTACTTCATTTACATTATTATAGTTCTATGACAGTGATCCTTATGTCGCGGTCGTCCACATAAAGCTCCGGTCCGAGGTAGGATAAGTCTGAACTCTAAAGGTGCGTATCGACGTGCTCGAACGTGCCGCGCGACGAACCAGTTCATGTCGGTTTTTGACGACGCGGCAAAGGAGAGTCAGTGAGTTTTGCGCTCGAAGTTGTGACGGATCCAGGGATGTCAGACGTACCAACTTCTTGGTATACATACTAGGTTTTGGTTCCACGTACCATGTACCAAGACTACTCAGTCCTTGTACGCAAAAATACCGAGATTGGCCCTTGACCGACAAAAATACACTGACCATATAGAATAACCGGCAAATTTCAAAGATGCATGTAAAAAAAAAATCCGATCAGATTTCCCTCATAATATAAAACTTTTTTATAGCAAGCAGTCTCGATAAACACTTACCATTTTCCATGAGTTAATTTGAAATATGCTTGATGGCGTAATGGTAAGGTGCTCCGCTCTCAATCTAGAGGTCCCCGGTTCAAATCCCTCGAATATATTTTTTTTTTAATTTTTTTTTAATTAAAAAAAAAATCTATTTTTTTCAATATATTTTACATTTTATACCCGAAATGCAATATAATATCAGAAAGATATGTTTAAAATGATATTTCTTCCGTGCGTTCGACAATTACTGCCCTCTATTACGAGTATACGAAATTAAAATATTATATTTATTCACTGGGATGCGACTTCCGACAGTTCCGACACAGTTTATCTATCAGTGTTTGCAGCGCCAGAGCGGAGCCTCTATAGGAGTAATAGTGTTCTGTGAGCGGAGCGCAGGCGTACCAGTTTGCCATCTCCAATACCAGTTTTCAGCCAGCTCGGTACAAGGATTTCCAAGTGGCGGTCTGACATCCCTGGACGGATCTCTGTATTTTTAGTTGATGCACGCGGCAAAAACATGGACAACGACAAGTGTGGTACTTTACTTAGATTATATGGCACTTAACGATTTCTATGGAACAGTAAATGTACAATACGGCCGATGTATCTTGGCGAGTCTGAACTTCGCGCAGAAGGTTGCGCATTATCTGTTTCTAAGTATTATCGTATTTATTTTATTTGTATGTACTAATTGGTCAACTGTATTAGGAAAATTTAGTACATACGTACATAAAAATAATACAATAACAGTTTTCTTCATGAGTTGTACATGCGCTAAAGTTCGCAGAGCCTATGTTCAGACCCGTCAAGATACAGCGGCCGTAGTGTAGTGATTATCATTTATCACAGCAAATCATTAAGAAAAGATACATGGAATGACATCAGTACAGAAATGGACCCGCCTGTAACTGAACTGAAAAAGAAACGAACGTCCAAGGTCGCCGCGCACAAAATGAACAATCGTTGACGGATCGCCTGCCGCGCGCAGCAGCCGCGCTACAAAAAAATTGTGTGCAGAGCCGTGCCTCTCCTGTGTGCGATGTGTGCGGCGCACACAGGCGCCAAGACGATGAGGGCGCCGCGGGCCGCCACCGAAAAGTTAAAACATGAAGATTCGTAAAAATAAGAGGCGCTTCATGGGTTTCGCACACAGGCGCTACCGGGGGTCGGCGCGGTCCTGATTGTGTGCTAAATTGGCTCGCGAGCCAAAAGCGACGTTTGCCGCGGACGCAATGTCGATACGCAGCTTAACATAAGTGTTGTCGGTATCTTAAGCATCCCATTCCCTTCTTAGGGCCTCCAATTCACACATCTGATCTCTTGATCTAGCTAATGCATTAGAATAAAACATGGTTTTCCTACTGTAATATCAAATTGAGAAGTTATACAAAAAATAAAATCTTACCGCAATCATATTTTTTAAATGCATGCTCTTTTTTATAGGGTTTCTTGGTTTCTTTTGTCCTCGGTTTTCTAGTATTTTCTTTTAATACAGATGTTTTTGCGGAAATATCATCGGCGTTCTGTTGATTAATAGCTATTGAAACCAAATGAAGACCAGTATTAAATTAGATAAAAGTTTTATTTTGTCTTAGAAATACAGTGAAAACCGATTATAACGACAGTCAAAGGACCGTTAAATAAGGTCATAAAAACCGATAGTCGCTATAAGCAATCGTAAAATGTTTATATTGTGACATGACACCTGATGGTCCTCAACAATACGTTATAATACCCGGTTTGACATTATAAATTTATGTTGTTATAAAAGGTTTTCACTGTAGTATACAAAAGTAACATATTTTTTCATATAAATTTAGAATAAAGCTGGTAATTTTAAATTACAAACAGACACTTCAATTTTATTTATTTGTATAGATAATACATACCAGATACAAACTCATATTCAAAATTGTCTTCAGATTGATGTGTCTCTAGCTCACCCTTCACTTCTATTTCTTGTTTAGTATCAATTTTTATATGATTTATCTGAAATTAATGAATATATTGTTACATTGCACAACAGAGCTCCGTTGCCTAGTGGGTAGACCGTTTGGTTCGCACTCGAGAGAGTGCAGGCTCTAATCCTATGTTGTGGCGTGTACCAAATTTAGAGGTGAAAATTCCGGAAAGTTTCCGAAATTTTGGAAATTTTCGGGAAAGTTTCAGGAAGTTTACTTGAAAACTTCCTGAATATTTCCCCATGAGGAAGTTTTCAAAACTGATCATTTATCTATTAAAAATAGTTGTTTTAAATGTAAATTACACTAATATTAGATAGTTTTTATAGTTTAGATTCAATTGAACACAATAAGCACGAACCTTGACTCAACGCCATCTATTGACACCAACATGTAGGTATTTGGTTATGTTTTTTAAGGTCGTATTAAGTCTATGTTTTCTTTTTATTTAAAATTTAACTTATTGATCGTATAGTTCAGTGTACCTACCGTGCCTATGTCTTGCAGCGATTCAGTACGCGATTTCAATTTTTAAATACCTACACTATCGCTTTATCTTCTTATTATCTTCTATTAAACGAGTATAAAGTAACAACGTCTGACTGATTCATCAACGCCGAAGCAAAACTACTGAAGCTAGAAACGTAAATTTTTGACCGTGGCTTCCTTTTGTGACGTGTAGGTCCACTCAGAAGGAATTTTGCGAATTCATCCCTTAAAGGGGTAAAAAGGGGTATCAACGTTTGTATGTAACTTTTTTGTTTGTAATCAGATCTGTTTGGAATTTCGTGATGTTGTTCTTTGGCATGATTTACTAAAACTCTAATTAAATATTTTCGAAAATTCGATCTTTTACGGGGTAAAAAGGGGTACTAAACTTTGTATGGGGAAAAAATATTAAATGAGCGTTTAGGCTTGGAACTTTGTAAATGGAGTCCTGAAAGAAATTAATAAACATGTGTTTAATTATTTTTCGATATTCAACCCCTAAAAGGATGAACGAGGGTATGAATATCTTTTATTTTCATCAACGCCGAGGCAAAACTACTGAAGCTAGAAACGTAATAATCGGACCGTAGCTTCCTTTTGAGACGCATAGTTCCATTAAGAAGGGATTTTGCGAAATTCACCCCCTAAAGGGGTAAAAACTGGTATCAACAGTTGTATGTAACTTTTTTTTATGGTCAGATCTGTTTGAAATTTCGTGATGTTGCCCTTTGGCATGATTTGCTAAAACTCTAATTCAATATTTTCTAAAATTTGATCTCTTAAGGGGTAAAAAGGGGTACTAAACTTTGTATGGGAAAATTTTATTAAATGAGCATTTCGGGTTGGAAGTTTGTAAATGTAGTCCTAACATAAAAAATAAGCGCATGTTTCATGATTTTTCGATATTCAACCCCTAAAAAGATGAACGGGAATATGAATGTCTTTTTTTCAGAGTCAAACTTATGCTTGACCATTTTCCATATAAATCTGTTGTATGTTTTTGGAATGGTCCTTTCAAGCTCTTTATTTTGATAACAAACACCTTCTGCAGTCAGGTAATAATATGCACAGACAGTCAAAATCATTATCCTTTCTTTTGACTTCGCCGTAGTCGGGTATAAAGGTTTTCGTTTCCATTTACTATTTCCACGCAAACTAAGTTGCGGGTACCAGCTAGTATTATATAAAGTAACAACGCCTGACTGATTCATTAACGCCGAGGTAAAACTATTGAAGCTAGAAACGTAAAATTTGGACCGTGGCTTCCTTTTGTGACGTATAGATCCCCTAAGAAGGGATTTTCCGAAATTCATCCCCTAAAGGGATATAATCGTTTATATGTAACTTTT